>CM067374.1:15902131-16608665 GCA_034401795.1 Chaetoderma sp. LZ-2023a
CCACTCTGCTCATCACACCCAGTGTCCACTCTGCTCATCACATCCAGCGTCCACTCTGCTCATCACATCCAGTGTCCACT
Organism: Chaetoderma sp. LZ-2023a; assembly: GCA_034401795.1. Taxonomy (NCBI): domain Eukaryota; kingdom Metazoa; phylum Mollusca; class Caudofoveata; order Chaetodermatida; family Chaetodermatidae; genus Chaetoderma; species Chaetoderma sp. LZ-2023a. The sequence continues at coordinate 15,902,212 of CM067374.1, forward strand.
CTGCTCATCACATCCAGTGTCCACTCTGCTCATCACATCCAGCGTCCACTCTGCTCATCACACCCAGTGTCCACTCTGCTCATCACATCCAGTGTCCACTCTGCTCATCACATCCAGTGTCCACTCTGCTCATCACATCCAGTGTCCACTCTGCTCATCACATCCAGTGTCCACTCTGCTCATCACATCCAGTTTCCACTCTGCTCATCACACCCAGTGTCCACTCTGCTCATCACATCCAGTGTCCACTCTGCTCATCACATCCAGTGTCCACTCTGCTCATCACATCCAGTGTCCACTCTGCTCATCACATCCAGTGTCCACTCTGCTCATCACACCCAGTGTCCACTCTGCTCATCACACCCAGTGTCCACTCTGCTCATCACATCCAGTGTCCACTCTGCTCATCACATCCAGTGTCCACTCTGCTCATCACATCCAGTGTCCACTCTGCTCATCACATCCAGTGTCCACTCTGCTCATCACATCCAGTGTCCACTCTGCTCATCACACCCAGTGTCCACTCTGCTCATCACATCCAGTGTCCACTCTGCTCATCACATCCAATGTCCACTCTGCTCATCACATCCAGTGTCCACTCTGCTCATCACATCCAGTGTCCACTCTGCTCATCACACCCAGTGTCCACTCTGCTCATCACATCCAGTGTCCACTCTGCTCATCACATCCAGTGTCCACTCTGCTCATCACATCCAGTGTCCACTCTGCTCATCACATCCAGTGTCCACTCTGCTCATCACACCCAGTGTCCACTCTGCTCATCACACCCAGTGTCCACTCTGCTCATCACATCCAGTGTCCACTCTGCTCATCACATCCAGTGTCCACTCTGCTCATCACATCCAGTGTCCACTCTGCTCATCACATCCAGTGTCCACTCTGCTCATCACATCCAGTGTCCACTCTGCTCATCACACCCAGTGTCCACTCTGCTCATCACATCCAGCGTCCACTCTGCTCATCACATCCAGTGTCCACTCTGCTCATCACATCCAGTGTCCACTCTGCTCATCACATCCAGTGTCCACTCTGCTCATCACACCCAGTGTCCACTCTGCTCATCACATCCAGTGTCCACTCTGCTCATCACATCCAGTGTCCACTCTGCTCATCACATCCAATGTCCACTCTGCTCATCACATCCAGTGTCCACTCTGCTCATCACATCCAGTGTCCACTCTGCTCATCACACCCAGTGTCCACTCTGCTCATCACATCCAGTGTCCACTCTGCTCATCACATCCAGTGTCCACTCTGCTCATCACATCCAGTGTCCACTCTGCTCATCACATCCAGTGTCCACTCTGCTCATCACCACACCCAGTGTCCACTCTGCTCATCACACCCAGTGTCCACTCTGCTCATCACATCCAGTGTCCACTCTGCTCATCACATCCAGTGTCCACTCTGCTCATCACATCCAGTGTCCACTCTGCTCATCACATCCAGTGTCCACTCTGCTCATCACATCCAGTGTCCACTCTGCTCATCACACCCAGTGTCCACTCTGCTCATCACATCCAGTGTCCACTCTGCTCATCACATCCAATGTCCACTCTGCTCATCACATCCAGTGTCCACTCTGCTCATCACATCCAGTGTCCACTCTGCTCATCACGCCCAGTGTCCACTCTGCTCATCACATCCAGTGTCCACTCTGCTCATCACATCCAGTGTCCACTCTGCTCATCACATCCAGTGTCCACTCTGCTCATCACATCCAGTGTCCACTCTGCTCATCACACCCAGTGTCCACTCTGCTCATCACATCCAGTGTCCACTCTGCTCATCACATCCAGTGTCCACTCTGCTCATCACATCCAGTGTCCACTCTGCTCATCACATCCAGTGTCCACTCTGCTCATCACATCCAGTGTCCACTCTGCTCATCACATCCAGTGTCCACTCTGCTCATCACACCCAGTGTCCACTCAGCTCATCACATCCAGTGTCCACTCTGCTCATCACATCCAGTGTCCACTCTGCTCATCACATCCAGTGTCCACTCTGCTCATCACACCCAGTGTCCACTCTGCTCATCACGCCCAGTGTCCACTCTGCTCATCACATCCAGTGTCCACTCTGCTCATCACATCCAGTGTCCACTCTGCTCATCACACCCAGTGTCCACTCTGCTCATCACATCCAGTGTCCACTCTGCTCATCACATCCAGTGTCCACTCTGCTCATCACATCCAGTGTCCACTCTGCTCATCACATCCAGTGTCCACTCTGCTCATCACACCCAGTGTCCACTCTGCTCATCACATCCAGTGTCCACTCTGCTCATCACACCCAGTGTCCACTCTGCTCATCACATCCAGTGTCCACTCTGCTCATCACATCCAGTGTCCACTCTGCTCATCACAACCAGTGTCCACTCTGCTCATCACAACCAGTGTCTACTCTGCTCATCACATCCAGTGTCCACTCTGCTCATCACACCCAGTGTCCACTCTGCTCATCACATCCAGTGTCCACTCTGCTCATCACATCCAGTGTCCACTCTGCTCATCACATCCAGTGTCCACTCTGCTCATCACACCCAGTGTCCACTCTGCTCATCACACCCAGTGTCCACTCTGCTCATCACACCCATTGTCCACTCTGCTCATCACATCCAGTGTCCACTCTGCTCATCACATCCAGTGTCCACTCTGCTCATCACATCCAGTGTCCACTCTGCTCATCACATCCAGTGTCCACTCTGCTCATCACATCCAGTGTCCACTCTGCTCATCACATCCAGTGTCCACTCTGCTCATCACACCCAGTGTCCACTCTGCTCATCACACCCAGTGTCCACTCTGCTCATCACACCCAGTGTCCACTCTGCTCATCACATCCAGTGTCCACTCTGCTCATCACATCCAGTGTCCACTCTGCTCATCACATCCAGTGTCCACTCTGCTCATCACACCCAGTGTCCACTCTGATCATCACATCCAGTGTCCACTAGCTGACCCATTTAATGTTGGACCAGTGTAAAAAGAGAGGCCGGGTGGTCTGGTGCTTTCCACTGGAGGGAGTGTGCAGAGCCTTCGTAGTGCTGTCACTTTAGAAGATCGCCAGGGCACTAGGAGCGGTAAGGCAAAAGAGAAGAACAGCAGTGAAGCCAGTGACAGCATCAAATTGATTTTTGGCTAAGAGGTGGCATAGTCAGAGTGAAGCCGGAGTAGTGCAACCTGTTGATGTTGGCCTGTATCATTGTCCCGCCAGTATGACGGATTCCCATCATATGGGGGCCAACATAGCGACCACTGATCTAAGCTGAAGAAAGTTGCTAACTAGCAGCATTTATATCAATGAGTATCATAAGCAATCTGCTTGACGTCAGTTCAACGGATGTCAATGCGATATTTAAGCTCAGAAGCATTACAATGGGAAGCTTACCATTCCGGCATTACAATGAGAAGCTCAGCATTCCGGCATTACAATGAGAAGCTCAGCATTCCGGCATTACAATGGGAAGCCTAGCATTCCGGCATTACAATGAGAAGCTCAGCATTCCGGCATTACAATGGGAAGCTCAGCAGTGCAAAGTATATGTTATCCATATCCTTGTGAGTCATTGATTTTACATGTTTTTCACGCTCGCTGCGTTAAATGAGATGATCGTTTGATGATTAGGCCATGTTTCTTTGGATTTGGTACTTTATGTCTACTAGAGTACTACCAGTAGTGGCGGCCACTTGTGCGTATGTCTACTCGAGTACTACCAGTAGTGGCGGCCACTTGTGCGTAGGAGAACCAATGAGCCGTGCTCCCCTGACACAATGGTTAATAATCAATCACATATCAATATGTGGTATGCAAACCATGATGGAATATTCACGTTAAAATCAAATCAAATCAATCCAAATCGTTGTATTGTATCGTTGTATTTAGTTACTATATTTTAAACTGTTGGTGCTCCTAATGTAGCCATCATAGGCGTATGTTTACAGAATTCAAGGATCAGTCATAATAAATTAACAACAATGTTAAACTGTGTGCCGAATCTACTGATTCTCAATTCTTGCATCGTGGATAGATATTTGACAGTTAGACCACAAACTGTAATTATTTCTACCCAAATCAATGTGCCAAATTAGGTGATTCCCCCTTCTTGCACGCTTGAGTTATGTTGCAGCGAGACATACAGACAGGTAGACGGATAACACTTATCACAATCATCACGCTGCCATTCACTGTCTCATGAGGAAAGACATTACAATCATAGATTGTTGTTTAATTTCTTGTTAGTATGGCACATTTATTCTATTAAGCAGTATTCAAAACTAAAACCCACATACATAGTCAGTGGATGAATTTGGTTAAATTGAGAGAAGAATACTACACAAAAATGTACACATTGACGGGTTTCTGGAAAACTGTTATTACAATGGTCTGAGCAGATTCCCAGACTGACACCAAAGGTGTTATTCTTCCTTGGGTTATCCTAAGATATCCATGGGGTGGGGGTGGAGCGGTGGTTGCAATGTTTTCATCGGGAAACCGGACTTCACATGCTGGCTGATTACAACTTATAATCTAATCGTTTCGCTCAACTCAGCTTCGCTCAGCGCCACTTACCCAGATAACGCAGCTTACTGGGCCGATGCTTGGCCGATAGTGGGCCTGTACTGAAAGTATCGGCGCGATATCGGCTCAGTAAGCTGCGTTCTCTGGTATACTCTAAGGGTATACGTCATTCCGTGAGTTTAGCATGCTACAAGCAAACAGCAGCTTGGATGCTTTGAGTGGTCCATTTCAATGTAGAAAAATGTTGCTGCTATTTTTTCTGACGAGATTTTAGGAAACTGAGTTTATTTCAGTTAGCGGTGTATTACCGTCAAACCTATCTATTGCGGATACTTCATGGATCATAAAACTTGTCAAACAAGATAGGTTGTTTGTTAGTACAAGTCAGTTCCATAGCAGAAATGGCTTTTGTGGCTGCATGCTGGCGGTTATCTAAAATATCCGGTCTTATGACGACCAGTCTCGCAGAACCACCATCTTATATCCCACAAATGAAGTGTCCGCTATAGACAGTTTTCACTTCTCTGTTTTGTGTATATATGGCTTGGATAATTGTGGATAATTGCGTTATTTATTAACTATAATATACACACAATTTGACAAACCTTTCGTCCCCCATCCTTACTTTTGATTTTCATCTCGCACTTTAATATATTTGTTTAAATTTTAGCCTAATTTGCCTTCTAGATTTGATTTCACAGACCTTGGCCTCCTCCAGACCAAAACACACGTTATATCTTTACCCAATAAAACATACCTGCCTTCCACCACCACCCCGCTCCACACCCCAACCCAAACAACACCACTGCACCACTCACACATACCTTGCGACAGTACATTAGGAGACAGTAACAATGACACATTCATCATAAGCAGCAAATTAGTTTTTGTTTATTTCAGTTTTCAAAACATTATTTAAATATAGGTGACACGGGGCACATGGACCTACGGATGAACTTCCGGTCGTCCCCGAAACAACCACAATAAGGTGATATTGACGTCTAACATCACCAATAAACATAATTTATATAACGACTAAATAGTAAGTCATTGTGACATAGTTTCTGCATAATATGGCCATAGCTAAATGTTTTCAATTGAAACCAATCAGATACATTTATGCTTTCATGTCTGACACGTGGACTATGTGCTTTACGACTTACAGCTTGAAATTAAGTATACTGTAATACTGCTCAAATAAGCAGTAAATCCGCAAATGTGAATACATACATATATATATATACATACATACATACATACATACATACATACATACATACATACATACATACATACATACATATATATATATATATATATATATATATATATATATATATATATATATATATATATATATATATATATATATATATATATATATATATATATATATATATATATATATATATATATATATATATATATATATATATATATATATATATGTATGTATGTATGTATATATATATATTTGTATTCACATATAGTTACATGGCAACTGGAAACCAAACAGCTTTCTTTAGAAACTTGTCGGACTCCCCACGTGGTCGCTTGAGTCAGATTTATTGGTATGGCAATGGCACATAGCAATTGGTAAAACATCATGACTTTAGCTAAATCCAGCTCATCAAATCATATATACATACTCATAATCGCTCAATTGTTGGGTCCTAAAAACCGCGATCATAGTCTGTGCTACATTACTTCACTGATCAGTATTATCTCCCCTATATTTAAATTAATTATTATAACTAAGTTATAGCCATTGCAAATATAGATCTGGGAAGTGCTTGGTGGGTCGATTTTTTTTTCAAATAGCACGTGTATTCGGACCCAACAAATTATATATATGTATATATAAATTCCTATGTATAGTGATTGTATGGATTAAGACCTAGTAAAAATATTAATTGGATCTAAATACATTAAATCAGCAAAACGAAAGGGAAAGGCGCAGTATATGGTGCTTTTGATTTATGACCCGATAATTTATGACTCAATAAATGATGACAATTGTTGGGTCAATGACCCACTAATTCAAACAAAGATCCAACAGCTAAAAAAAAGATCCAACAGCTCACAGATGTCCCACCAGTAACAGTGAGAAACTTATGAAAGGCCCGACAATTGACCAAGTCTAAGTATATATATATATATATACTTAAAACCATAGTTGATTTGGGTCTATGGTTTTAAACATAACTACTGGGACCATTTCACATAGTTACCATGGGACCCATCCGTTGCAAACCCATTAAAGTCACTGATTTCCTCACATCCTTTTGGTGATTGATTTATAACCGACCACATATGTTAGTTGCATTTTGACCTACATTTGTACATCATAAGTGTAATTTAAAATAATGTACAAATAAGATCTCCAAAATTACCGATATTCATGCCCCTTCTTATTTCCTAGAGCCCCAGACTACGGAAGTCCTGAAGGGCTATGTCTGCGAGAAAAATTCCTAGAACAAATTTATCTCGAGCTCTCGAGATAATTATTTCAAGTGCTTGACATAATTATCTCGAGCGATTGACATAATTATCTCGAGCACTTGACATACCTATCTCGAGCGCTTGACATAATTATCTGGAGTGCTCGAGATATTAAGTCGAGCGCTCGAGTTAATTATGTCAAGCGCTCGAGATAATTATGTCAAGCGCTCGAGATAATTATGTCAAGCGCTCGAGATAAGTATGTCAAGTGCTCAAGATAATTATCTCGAGCGCTCGAGATAAATTTGTTCTAGGAATGTGTTGGATGTGACCGCATATTGCTGAGCAGATGCACATGGTAATCAAACTAAAGGCGTATTTGCTCTTATAGAACACTTCACGAATACATGTACTTCCTCCATACATCTCCCTCCTATTAAACACTCACATGTTTAGACATCGATGATCCATCTGTGTTTACACGCACGCACGCACGCACGCACGCACGCACGCACGCACGCACGCACGCACGCACGCACGCACGCACGCACGCACGCACGCACGCACGCACGCACGCACGCACGCACGCACGCACGCACGCAGAGTGGTCAATATACAACATCTAAACCACACTCGATTAACACCGAGTCTGATATCATTCAAACTGGATTCAATTGACGGCCACTTGCCAAATCAGACCATTTCTAAAGTGGCTCTGTAAACCACATAACCCATCCAGCCACCACCACTTTCACTTAAGTCATCTTGACAAACTATTTTATTAGCATGATCACCCTATGCTGTTCATTATTCCTACCTCCCACAACTGTGACGTCTATTTGACACGAATGGTTAATACTTTCTTTCTGTTATAAATCATTATAAAACTGCATCATATTGCTCAGTACTATGACCTTCACAATTGAGTTACTATTGTGGCCTTTCATCCCATGTTCTGTAAAACATATCCATTACGGGATGATGGACGTCTTTACATAAGTTACCCTGAATCTGGCCATAATTTCATCAGAGTTATAAACACATAATAATTGTGCCATGACATTGGTCCGACAGCCCATTGATCCGACAGTGCATTGATCCCACAGCACATTGGTCCGACAGCACATTGGTCCGGGAACCCATTGGTCCGACAGCACACTGGTCCGACAGTACATTAGTCCGACAGCACAGTAGTCCGACAGCTCATTGTTTGTTTCTACTGTATTGTATAGCAAGTTTTCCCTCACTTTTGATAATCGATAGATCGCGTGGTTTCTATTTCCTTGTTATGCGTATCAGAAACTTTACCCTCCATATAGGTCACAATAATTTCTCTCTATTATAAATCAGTACTATGACCTTCACCATTGCGTAACTATTGTGGCCTTTCATCCCATGTTTTATAAAACATATCCATTATGGGATGATGGTCGTGTTTACATAAGTTACCCTAAATCTGTCCATAATTTCATCAGAGTTACAATCACATAATAATTGTGCCATGGCATTGGTCCGACAGCTCACTGGCCCGACAGTCCATTGGTCCCACAGCGCATTGGTCCGAAGCACATTGGTCTGACAGCACAATAGTCCGACAGCACACCGGTCCGACAGTGCATTGGTCCGACAACACAGTGGTCCGACAGCTCATTGTTTGTTTCTACTGTAGTATATCGCGTGTTTTCACTCTCTTTTGATAATCGATAGATCACGTGGTTTCGATTTCCTTGTTATGCGTATCAGTAACGTTACCCTCCATATAGGTCACACCCACCCAGCCCACACCCATTTGCTTATATCATTCATCTGTTGACCGTATCTTATGGTTTTCCACACAGCTTTACATATATCCTTGAATACATATCAATTGATATTCGTCTACCCATCTGTCCATCCGTTCCAAATATGTCATTCATTTACCAAACCATCACAGAGGACGCCCTCTCCCTGCCCCAGGATATATCTTTGTTATTTCTATAAGTCCATCCAACTTTGGTGCGGCGTAATTGCATATTATCATAAAGTCTTTTTGCGTATCGGAAGTTGCTTATAATATATTTTAGTGGAGGGACATAACCTGTGGTAGCCAAATGGTCATTATGATGGCATGATACTTATTAAGCGGCCACCTGTTTCTAATCACTTCTAATTCACGTGGTCACTTGAGCACGTGTATGTATTAAGCATGGCTAGTCCACACACACACACACACACACCCACCCACCCACCCACCCACCCACCCACCCACCCACCCACCCACCCACACACACACACACACACACACACACACACACACACACACACACACACACACACACACACACACACACACACACACACACACACACACACACACACACACACACACACACACACACACACACACACACACACACACACACACACACACACACACACACACACACACACACACACACACACACACACACACACACACACACACACACACACACACACACACACACACACACACACACACACACACACACACACACACACACACACACACACACACACACACACACACACACACACACACACACACACACACCATCGCCGAGCGTCACAAGTCCTGGTCATTTCCTTTTCAGTTATAATTTGAATCCGAAACAAAGAAAAAAATAAGAAAATTTCGCAACTAGTTTGACTGGGCGCCGTTTCCAATTAAAATGGTCAAAATATTGTCAAAATGTTCATAATTGTCATGAAATTGAGATTCCGGAACATCGCGAAATATTACGGAAATAAATAATACATAATATTGATGATAATTTATTTTGTAATGATGATTATCTTGGTCACGTCGGAGGCGATGATACAATTTTGGTTATACTTATGATGATCTTGATGACAATGATGATTATCTTGGTTATAATGATAACGATGAAGATATTAATGACGATGGCGATGATGATAATCCTAGTTAATCCTAGATGATGATGATGATGCTGATGACGATGGTGATAATCTTCGCTATGATGGTGGTGATGATGACGATGATGGTGGTGGTGGTGGTGGTGGTGGTGATGATGATGATGATGATGATGATGATGATGATGATGATTGTATTGATAAAGCACACGCTATCAGAGTTTATTGATTTACAATTATGAATACATCAGTGAGTAATTCACACACGCTCACACTCATGCATCGACACACGCTTCAGGCAATGTCTAGCAAAGCTTGATTAAGGCCTACGTAAAGTGTAGCAAAGCATGGCTAAGAGGTCTAGGTAAGGCCTAGTAAAGCCTACTAAGGCATAGGTATGGCGTAAGTGATGCTTAGCTAAGGCCTAGGTAATGTCTTGCAAAGCTTCACTAAGGTTTAGGTAAGGCTTAGCAAAACATGTCTAAGGTCTGGCTAAGGCCTAACAAAGTCTGGCTATGACCTAGGTAAGACCTGACAAAGCGTGGCTAAGGCCTATGTAAGGCTTAGTAAAGCCTGGCTATGGTCTAACACAGCCTTGCTAAGGCCTAGATACGGCCTAGCAAAGCCTAGCTAAGTCCATCAACGCCTGGCATACGCCTAGGTAATGTATTACAAAGTCTGGCCCATGCCTAGGTAAGGCTTAGCAAAGGGTGGCTAAGGTCTAGGTAATGTCTTGCAAAGCTTGGCTAGTGCCCAAGTAAGGCCTAGCAAAGCGTGGCTAACGCCTAGTTAAGGCTTCGCAAAGGCTGACTAAGGTCCAGGTAATGCCTAACAAAGCCTGGTTATGGCCTGTGTAAGGCCTAGCTAAGCCTAGCTAAGGCATGGCAAGGGCTTTGCAAAGCCATGTTACGACCTCGGTAAGTTCTAGGTAAGGCTTAGCAAAGGCTGGCTAAGGTCTAGGCAAGGCCTTTGTAAGGCTGAGCAAAGCCTAGCTATGGTCTAGGTAACGTCTTGTAAAGCTTGGCTAAAACCAAGGTAAGGCCTAGCAAAGCCTGGCTAAGGCCCATCAAGGTCTGGCTACGGCCCAGGCAATGTCTAGGAAAGCGTGGCTAAGGCCTAGTTAAGGCTTGGCAAAGCCTGGATACGGCCTAGGTAACGCCTAATAAAACCTGTCTATGCCCTGTTCAAGACCTAGCAAAGCCTAGCTAAGGCATGGCAACGTCTTAGCAAAGCGATGTTATGACCTCAGTAAGTTCTAGGTAAGGCTTAGCAAAGGTTGGCCAAGGCCTAGGCAAGGCCTTTGTAAGGATTAGCAAAGGCTGGCTACGGCATAGGTAATGTCTTGCAAAGCTTGGCTAAGGCGCAGGTAAGGTCTAGTAACGCTTGGATAACGCCTAGGTAAGGCCTAACAAAGCCCGACTAAGGCCAAGGTGGAGTCTAGGTAAAACCTAGCAAAGTTTGGCTAATGCCTAGGCAATGTCTAGCAAAGCATGGCTAATGCCTAGGTAAAGTCTATCAATGTCTCGCTAAGGCCTAGGTAAGGCTACGTAATGTCTAGGTAAGGCCTGCCTAAGGCCTGGCTAAGGCTCAGGTACCATCTTGCAAAGATTGGCCAAACCTAGGTAAGATCTAGCAAAGCGTGGCTAAGACCTTGTTAAGGCGTGACAAGATATTACCTAGGCCTAGATACGGCCTGACTAAGGCCTAGCAAAGCCTAGCTAAGGCGTGGATTAAGTCTAGCAATGCCAAGCTAAGGCCTAGGTAAAGTCTATCAAACCCCGGCTTATGCCTAGGTACGGTCTGAGAAAGTCTGTCCTATGCCTGTGAAAGGTATAGTTAAAGCTTACCAAAGCCTGGCCAGGGCTTAAGTAATGGCTTGCAAAGCTTGGCTAATGTGGAGGTAATGCCTATCAAGCTTACTTAAGGCCTAGGTAATGCTTAGCAAACCTGGCTAAGGCCTTGGAAATGTCTAGCAAACCATGACTACGGGCTAGATAAAGTCTATCAAAGCCTGACTAAGGCCTGAATAGGGCCTGGTTATTGCCTGGCTAAGGCCTATGTAAGGCCTAACAAAGCCTAGCTAAAGTATGGCAAAGGCCTAGCAAAACCATGTTACGACCTAAGTAAGGTCTAGTCAGGAATTAGCAAAGCCTTGGCGGACTAGGCAATGCCTTTGTAAGGCTTAGCAAAGTCTGGTTACAGCCTAGGTAGTGTCTTGCAAAGCTTGACTAACGACTAGGTAAGGCCAAACAAATCTTGCCTAAGGCCAATGTAGGACATAACAAAGTCTGGCTAAGCCCTAGGCAGTCTCTAACAAAGCATGTCTAATGCTTAGGTAGTCTATCAAAGTCTCGCTAAGGCCTAGATACGGCCTAGCAAAGTCTGGCTACGTCATAGGTAAGACCAATGCGAGGCTTCGTAAAGCCTGGTTAAGACTTAGGTAATGTCTAGATAAGGTCTACCAAAGCCTGGATAAGGCCTAGGTAAGGTGTTGCAAAGTTTGGCCAATGACTAGCTAAGGGTGAGCAAAGTGTACATAAGGCCTAGGTAGGATTTAACAAAACCTGGCTACGGCCTAGGTAAGGCCTACGTGTGGCCTATGCAAGCCTGACTAATGCTTAGGTAATGTTTTGCAAAGCTTGGCTTGGGCCTAGGTAAGGCTTAGTAAAGCCTGGCTAAGACATAGGTAAGGCCTATTTAAGGCTTAGTAAAGCATGGCTAATGCCTAACAAAGCCTGGCTAAGGTCTAGTAAGGCCTATGAAATCCTGACTACGGCCTAGTTAAGGCTTAGCAAAGCATGGCTAAGGCCCAGGTAAGGCCTAGGTAAATCTTAGCAAAGCCTGGCTAATGCCTATGTATGGTCTAGCACAGTTTGGCTGTGGCCTGGTTAACGCCTGGCTAAGGTATGGATACGGCCTTTCTAAAGCCTATGAAGGTATTGCATAGACTTAGAAATAACAGCCTAAGGCCAAGGTAAGGTCTTGTAAAGCCTGGCTAAGACCTAAGGCTTGTCTAAGGACTGCTAAGACCTAGTTAAGGCCTACGTAAAATTTGGCACGGTCTGGCTAAGGCCTTGTTAAGGCTTAACAAAGCCTGGCTAAGGCATATGTAATGTCTAAAAAAACACTTGGTAAGGCCTAGTTAAGGCCCACGTAAAATTTGGCACGGTCTGGCTAAGGCCTTGTTAAGGCTTAACAAAACCTGGCTAATGCCATGTAATGCCGAAGTAAATCTTAACAAAGCCTTCTAACCCTGACTAAGGCTTGTCTAAGGACTGGCTAAGGCCTATGTAAGGTCTTGCAAAGCCTGGCTAAGGCCTAGTTAAGGCGCAGCAATTCCTGACAAAGGCCTACTTAAAGGTTGGTAACGTCTGGCTAAGGCCCATGTATGGACTAGTTAAATCCTAGCAAAGCCTGGCTAAGGCCTATGCATGGCCTAGCAAAGTATGGCTACAGCCTGGTTAACGGCTAACTACATCCTGCCTAAGGCCTGGCAAAGGCCCGGCAAAGGCCTGTCTAAAGCCAATGTAAGGTCTCGTAACGCCTAGCTAAGGCCTAGATATGGCCTAGCAAACCCTGTCTAAGGCCTAGTTAAGCCCTATGTAAAGTCTTGCACAACCTAAGGCCTAGTTAAGACGTCACAAATCCTGACAAAGGCCTAGTTAAAGCTCAGTAAAGCCTGGCTAAGGCCCAGGTATGGCCTAGGTAAATCTTAGCAAAGCCTGGCGAATGCCTATATAAAGCCAGGCAAAACCTGGCTAGGGCATGGCAAAGGCCTAGCAAAGCCTAGATAAGGTCTACGTAAGGCTTATAAAAGCCAGGTAAAAGCCTAGGTATGGCCTATGTAAGGCCTAGCAAAGCCTGGCTAGGCCTTACCTCGGCCTTAGGCAAGCTTAGCAAGATATTAACTAGGCCGTAGCCCGGCCTTGCTAAACCGTACCTAGGCTTTGCCAGGCCTTTCCTAGGTATTAGCTGGGCTTTGCTAAACCTTACCCAGGCCTTGGCCAGGCTTTGCCAGGCCTTCCTAGGTATTAATTAGCCAGGCTTTGCTAAGCCTTACTTGGGGCTTACCTAGGCCTTATCCAGACTTTGTTAGACCTTACACTAGACCCTAGCTAGGCCTTAATCACGTTTTGTTAATCCTTACCTAGGCATTAGGTACACTTTGCTCACCCTTACCTAGTCCTTGGCCAAACTTTGCAACACCTTACCTACGCCTTAGCCAGGCTTTGGTAGATCTTATCTAGACATTACCTAAATCTTAGCCAGGATTTAGTAAGGTTCACATTGGTCTTACCTAGGCCTTAGGCAGACTTTGCTATGCTTTGCTAGACTACCTAAGTCTTAGCCATGCTTTGCTAGAGAATGCCTAGGGCTTAGCCAGACTTTGGTAGGTCTTAACTAGGCCCTACCTTGCCCTTAGTTGGGATTTGTTAGGCCTTAACTAGGCATTAGCCAAGCTTTGCAAGACACTACCTAGGCCGTAACCAGGCTTTGCTAAGCCTTACAAAGGCCTTGCCTAGGCTGCAGAATGCTTTGCTAATTCCTAACTAGACCTTACCTAGGTCGTAACATGGCTTTGCTAGGCCTTGCCATGCATACGTAAGTTTTGGTAGTCGTTACATAAGTCGTAACCAGGCCGTAGCCAGACCTTATTCAGGCCTTAGTCAGGCTTTGATAGATTTTACCTATCCCTTAGCCATGGTTTGCTAGACATTGACTAGGCCGTAGCCATCCCTTGTTAGGCCTTACCTAGGCCGTAGCCATGTCTGTTAAGCATTACATAGGCCTTAAGCAAGCTTGATAAGCATTACCCGCGCCTTAGCCAAGCTTTGCAATACATTTACGTAGGCCCTAGCGATGCTTTGGTAAGCTTTAACTATGCCTTATGCAGGCATTGGCCAGACGTTCTCAGACCGTACCTAGGCATAAGCGAGGCTTTGATAGACTTTACCTAGGTCTTAGCTAGGCTTTACTAGACTTAGTCCACACCTTAGCTAGGCTTTGCTAGGCCTTAGTCAGGCCTATGTAATGTCTTGCCAAGCCTTAACTAGGCATTGGCCACGCTTTGCTAGGTCTTACGTGGTTTTTAGTCAATCTTTGCAAGACAGTAGATATGCCTTAGCCAGGCTTTGCTAAGCATTACCTAGGCATTTATTGACTTAGCTAGGCCTTGCTAAGCTTTAGTCAGGCCCTACCTAGGCCTTAGCCAGGCTGAGTTAATCCGTAGCCAGGCTTTAGTAAGCCTTACATAGGCCTTAGCCACGCTTTGCTAGTCCTTGGCCAAACTTTTGCAAGACCTTACCTAGGCCTTAGCTAAGCCTTAGGCAGGCCTTATCTAGACATTACGTCACCTTACCTAGGCCTTAGTCAGACTTTGCTAGGCCTTATTATTCATAATTTTCAATCATTAAACTCTGATAACATGTGCTGTATCAATAAAATCATCATCATCATCATCATCATCATCAGCATCACAGTCACGAGTATCACCATGGTCATCGGTATCATCATCATCATTAAACAACTAAAATTATCATCATCGCCATCGTCATTAGTTATCATTGTAATCAAGATAATCATCATTGTGATCAATATCATCATCAGTATAACCAAAATTGTGTCATCCCCTATGTCGTCAACAAGATAATCATCGTTACAAAATAAATTATCATCAATATAATGTATTTTTTTATTTCCGTGGCATTTCGCGATGTTCCGGAATCTCAATTTCATGACAATTATGAATAATTTGAAAATATTTGGAGTATTTTAATTGGAAACGGCGCCCAGTCAAATTAGTTGCGAATCATTCTTATTTTTTTCTTTGTTTCGGATTCAAATTGTAATTGAACAAGAAATAACCAGGAATTGTGGCGTTCGGGATGGGGTGTGTGTGGACTAGCGGTGCTTAATACATACACGTTTTTAAGTGACTGTAGAATTGTCTTACCTGCATCCCTCCAGGAACGTGGATTGGAACTTGCTCACCTATGTCACCAAGGCATTGTTAAAACAAAGAAACTGTTACGAGAAAAAGTGTGGTTTCCCGGCATTGATAACATGACAATGGACATCACCAACTTGAACTAGCACCAGAGTCCAGATACATCACTACATTTTCCACTCATGTAGGCCTTCGAAGATATAAACGGTTAAATTTTGGAATATCATCAGCTGCTGAAATATTTCAGAACGCTATTCGTGAAACACTGGAAGGAATACCAGGTACACTAAACATAAGTGATGATATTCTCGTATTTGGCAAGTCACAACTTGAACGTGACTGTAACCTAAGATGCACATTGCAAAGACTGAGTGAACGGAATCTGACTTTGAATAACGATAAGTGTCAGTTTAACAAAACAACTCTTGAATTCTATGGTCTTATCTTCACCGAATCTGGCAAGCTATGTTTCTCGTTTCATACCGGATTTCTCTACAATTTCACAGCCATTGCGTGAGCTAACCAGAAAGGATACGAAATGGACCTGGGAGAAAAGACACGAAGATGCTCTTAATCAGTTAAAAGAAGCATTAATCAGTGATACGGTCATGGCATATTTCGATCCAACAGCTAATACAGAAGTCATTGTAGATGCGAGTCCTGTCGGTCTTGGAGCGATCTTAGCACAAGAAAGTAAACAGGAACCAGCAATAAAACGTATTATTGCCTATCCGAGTAGGGCTTTAACAGATGTTGAGACACGTTATTCTCAAACAGAACGAGAAGCGCTCGGGATTGTATGGAGCTGTGAACACTTCCATCTGTACCTGCTAGGACATCAGTTAGATCTTATCTCAGATCATAAGCCACTGGAGCTGATATTCAATAATCCAAAGTCAAAACCACCAGCGCGTATCGAACGTTGGGCTCTAAGACTGCAACCTTATGACCATGTAGTAAAATATAAACGTGGATGTGACAATCCAGCGGATTACATGTCAAGACGACCTGTTGATTCGTTACATAGTAACAGTTTAGTCAATCGAGAACAGAAAGTTGCAGAAGAATATGTGAACTTTATTGCAGAAAATGCTGTACCTAAGGCAATGACATTAACAGAAGTCAAGTCAGCAAGGAAAAATGGCCCGACTCTACAATGGATAATAAAAGCTCTTAGTGACAATACATGGGATACTATTACCGATATTGCTGATGAGAATATTGACAAAGCCTCATTACTAGCATTTAGAAATGTTAAGACTGAACTGACAGTAAATGCAGATAGTGACATTGTGCTACGTGGATGTAAAATTGTCTTACCCGCATCCCTCCAGAAACGTGGATTGGTACTTGCTCACCTAGGTCACCAAGGCATTGTTAAAACAAAGAAACTGTTAAGAAAAAAAAGAGTAGTTTCCCGGCATTGATAACATGGCAGAGGATCTAATCAATCAGTGTATGCCATGCCAAGCAACAACAAGTACTGAAAATCGTGAACCACTTCAGATGACAGATCTTCCTAAAGAGCATTGGACTAACATAAGCGTAGATTTCTGTGGACCATTCCCATCTGGAGATTATTTATTAATAGTGATAGATGACTATTCACGTTATCCAGTTATTGAAATAACAAAGTCAACATCCGCGAAAGCAGTAATTCCAAAACTTGATGGAATATTCTCTATGTTAGGAATTCCGGAAATCGTGAAACCAGACAATGGACCACCATTCAACGGGGAAGAGTTTCGATCATTTTCAAAGTACTTAGGCTTCACGCGCAGAAAGGTTACACCCATGTGGCCACGAGCAAATGGCGAAGTAGAAAGATTCGTCAAAACCACCGAAAAGGCTATTCGTGCAGCTCACGTCGAAGGAAAGTCATGGAAGCAGGAACTGTTTTATCGCGCAACACCTCACTGCTCGACTAATATATCGCCAGCGCAGGCACTTTTCAACAGGAAGCTGCGAATCGAACTTCCATAAATTAGTAACAGTAGCGAAGACAACGACATTCGTACTGCTGATCAGAAAGCCAAATCAAAAATGAAAACAAATGCGGACAAATCCAGAAATGTGCGTACACATACATTCAAAGTTGGAGACAGTGTCCTTGTTAAACAGATGAAACGAAACACACTTTCAAAAGCATATTGTGAACGCCCGTACACAATTATAAAGATCAAAGGCACCATGATAACGGCCGAAAGAACTGACCATGTCATCACGCGAAATGCATCACATTTTAAAATCATTAGCGCAAATGTCAAAGTGACACCTACGCATGACGATGATGATGATGATTACATTCCAACACCGATGCCCGAGATACAGACTCCAGACCAAGATCCTCCAACGCCAGCACTAGATCAACCACGCGCATCCATTACGAGACGAGACACTATCCGCTCAGAAACGACAGACGACCTCCAACAAGACTGGCAGATTCCTATGTACATAAATGTGTGTTAGAATAAACCAGCAAGCCTGTGTAGTTAAAGGGTGTAATCCCTGGCTTGCTTATTACCTTGCATATATTCGTAGTAAATAGATGTGTTTATAATAATGGTCGTTTTCAGTTCCAAAAAGGATCTATAGTCGTATTTTACTGGAAATAATTGTACGATTTGAATTCGAAACGAATTTATAGGTTTAATATACGGAGATTAGTTGTGAATTTGTAATGGTTTACCACACTGCGTATATTCTCCGGATAAGTGTACGTCCACACAGTTTACTTCCTGAATCCGATCACATCCTGAAGTGGACTGCTGAATCAAACATCAAAAGTTATTCTAAAACTTTAAATCATTCTGACGGTATTGCAATGGATATTGTTTGACGCTTAATAGACTGGACTAAATTACTAAATTTCATAAAACATGGAGGGATGTAATGCCCATCAGAACTCATTCTCTCATGGCCTAATTAACATTCAAACACACGATATTTCAACTTTTTCACTCGTCGCCAGTTAAAATATCGCGTGTTTGAATGTTAATTAGGCCATTGAGAGAATGAGTTCTGATGGACATTACAGTGACCACGTGAATTAGAAGTGATTAGAAACAGGGGGTCGCTTAATATGTACCATGCCATCATAATGACCATTTGGCCACAACAGGTTATGCCGCTCCACTAAAATATATTGTAAGCAACTTCCGCTCCGCAGAAAAACTATATGATAATATGCAATTACGCAGCACCAAAGTTGGATGGACTTATAAAAATAACAACGATATATCCTGGGGTGGGGTGGGGGCGTCCTATGTGATGGTTTGGCAAATGAATTGGAACGGATGGACAGACGGGTAGACAAATATCAATTGGTATGTATTCAAAGATATATGTAAAGATGTGCGAAAAACCATAAACTAAGGACTAGAGATGAATGATATACCCAAATGGGTGTGGTTGGGTGGGTGTGACCTATGTGGGGGGTAACGTTACTGATACGCATAACAAGGAAATAGAAACCACGTGATCTATCGATTACCAAAAGAGAGAAAACACCAGATACACTACAGTAGAAACAAACAATGAGCTGTCGGACTACTGTGTTGTCGGACCAAAGCACTGTCGGACCAATGTGCTGTCGGACCAATGGGCTGTCAGACCAATATGCTGTCGGACCAATGTGCTGTCGGACCAATGTGCTGTCGAACCTATGCGCTGTGGGACCAATGGACTGTTGGGCCAATGAGCTGTCAGACCTATGTCATGGCGCAATTATTATGTGATTATAACTCTGATGAAATTATGGGCAGATTCAGGGTAACTTATGTAAACACGTCTATCATCCCGTAATGGAACCATTCGTGTCAAATAGACGTGACAGTTGTGGGAGGTAGGAATAATGAACGGCATAGGGTGATCATGCTAATAAAATAGTTTGTCAAGATGACTTAAGTAAAAGTGGTGGTGGCCGAATGGGTTATGTAGTTTAAAGAGCCACTTTAGAAATGGTCTGATATGGCAGGTGACAGTCAATTGAATCCAGTTTGAATGATATCAGAATCTGTGTTAATCGAGTGTGGTTTATTTGTGATATATTGACCATTCTGCGTGCGTGCGTGTGTGTGTGCGTGCGTTTACACAGATGGATCATCGACGTCTAACCACGTGATTGTTTAATAGGGGGAGATGCATGGAGGGGGTACCTGTATTCGTGAAGTCTTCTATAAGAGCAAATATTCTTTTAATTTGATTACCACGTACATCTGTTCAACAATATTCGGTCACATCCAACACATTCATAGAACAAATTTATCTCGAGCGCTCGAGATAATTCTCTCGCGCGCCTGACATAATTATCTCGAGCGCTTGAAATAATTATCTCGAGCACTTGACATAATTATCTCGAGCACTTGACATAATTATCTCGAGCGCTTGACATAATTCTCTCGAGTGTCTGACATAATTATCTCGAGCGCTTGACATAATTATCTCGAGCGTTTGCCATAATTACCTCGAGCGCTCGAGTTATTAAGTCGAGCGCCCGAGATAATTTGTTTCAGACATAGCCCTTCAAGGCTTCCATACCATACTGCGAGGCGTGCCATAGCATATTTATAATTTCCAAGTCAATGGAGTATATACGTGATTACAGACGTCCACGACTTTCAAATATTTTAAGCAGCACTGGAGTACGGTTTAATGGTGTCATGTGCGAGATGAAAATCTGCCCTACCCCACTACTATGGCTTAAACTATTGTCTGGTGTCATAACCAATGACATAATGAAATTTAGATGCTCTTCGCCCATTTTATAAGTCGAACTTTCTGTTGCGCCGCGCTAAGGACGACTGTAGCACGGCGTTGGCACGGCTATTGATAATTTTGATTTGGACGTACAATTCTGTCGCGCCGTGCCAATCTATACACACATTTTTTCAGTTATCCCCATTAGTTTCGCTTACTGCCGTTAGGTGGCAGTTATATCCACGCCGCCATTATACGCTTGAAAATGAAGCGAAGCGTAGCATCGCGCCTTGCGTAGTGTTGTGTATAGCAGCCTACATCGTACAGCGCGCGTAGAGACCGTTAAGCTGGGAACACATGTGTGCGTATTGAGTAGTGCGTAATGCGTAATGCGTAATGCGTATGCGCATTGCGTGGTAGGGGAACACATATGTGCGTAGTGCGGAATGCGTATGCTCATTGCGTGGTGCGTGATGCGCAAATTAAAAAATAATTCAAAATAAATGGGAGTGATCACATGTGTCCGTAGTGCGTAATGCGTACTGCGTATTGCGTTGCGTAATTATCGCTTCATGGAGCGAAAAACACGCATCACGCACTACGCAATGAGCATACGCATTACGCACTACGCAATACGCGCACACGTGTTCTCCGCTTTACAGTGCCGATGCCTATGCTGAATATCAAGATTCCAAAAGCACGCAAAATAAACGCATGACGCATGGAAAAATGGCGAGAGGATGACCACGTATTATTTATGGAAATATTTTTACTATCTCGTTTTATCGGAAGCAGTTGATGGAATTTAGCCTTGTGACCAAAAAAGAGATATATATTGGGAGTAGGTGGGAGAGGGGGTTTGGGGTGGGGGGGGGGGGGGGGGGGTAGTTCCATACTTGATCTGGTAACGCTACGCCAGCCAACTCAGCGTGGAGGTAGGTGGGGTGGGATGCGGGTGACAACAATATACGGTAATACCTGATACCCAATACTTACTACAGGCATCGGAATGGCGGTTAATGTTTTACAATCCTGATAATATAATCAATTTATATTTATAATTCTGTAGTTTGTCCTTAATAATTGAACCAAGATGCAATGGAGTATTTCTTACACATTAAATCAGAGCCCACAGCATAGGCTACGCACAAGCATCTGACCAACCCACCCTGATGGCCAGTCTTGAGCACCTATATATGGAACACCTGTATGTCATAATACAAGAGAATCTGCTTGACATGTATTATGCGCATAAAATCCCGGCCCAGTATCGTTCATGCCATTTAGAAAGACCTACAAAGCGATCTAATAAGATATTTTTAACGTCGTAATCAATGCTAGTTTAGCAGCAATGAGCATCCAATTATGACGCCATAATAGTGAAACGTCACAGGTATAGACGATGAGTCATTCATAGCCTGGGAAAGTTCTTATTGAGTTTTCCTGACGTGAAAGAGGAGCGTTAACTATGCTACAGATCCATTCACTCATGTTTTTCACTGGTATAATCGCATATGAAATAAACAAATAATACTATAGGTTCTAATAAAAATAATAATAATAATAATAATAATAATAATAATAATAATAGTAATAATAATAATAATAATTTTAATGCGTAGCCGATGCCACTGTTACTGTTTTAGTCCCTCTGGTTATCAATATAATGCTAACCGTGATAGCCACACCTCCGAATTAGTAATCATTTCATGAATTAATCAATTAAATTTGAACATTTTGATTCGTATAAAAACAAATAAATTCTAAAAAACATTGAACTATATATAATATAGTTCTCGGGGGTACAGGGGTATAACAATTTGGTTGGAGTTCAACAAATGGTTTCAGAGGAGAAAGAGTGATGGTAGGAATACTTATGATATTTGACCTTTTTACTCCATTCCCTTCCCACCCCTCATGGAATGCAGCCCGCAATAAATACATATATCATCTCACAATCTGTAATCATAATGTGACCGAGATAACCCCGTATTATTTCCCGCAATGACCAGACATGCGTGTACCAATCGGATCGGCCGTAATACATAAGAAACGTAGGTTTAGGGAATACTAGTACTTTTCTCACCCGTTACTCCGTCCATCACGTCAGAATTTTCATAGGTCAGAGTCAGAGAACTCGATCGACTACCTACACAGGTAACATTTTCCAAAAAGAACCACAGAGCAGACCGAAGTAAAAATGTGGCCTCGCAATCATTAATCATATCGGTAACCGATAACAAATTTTGTTGAATACCTGTAAATCGTTTTCGAGGAGATAATCAGATGGGCAGACTGACATATGGACAGACAGGACGGGTGGAGGCGATTTTAATATCACTGGTTCTTCAAACCATTTTTCCCCATAACGTGTGAAGATAATAATGTAGACGCCACACACATATTATGTCTATATGGACATATACCTACGCTGTTGATGTCCGTGTGTTTTAGCTCACATGGCCTGAAATGCGAAGTGAGCTTGCTTATGCCATGGCGGCCGTCCGTCGTCCATCCATTGTCCGTCTGTCCGTCGTCCGTTTTGCCATCCGTCCGTCTGTCGTCCATCCATCCGTCAAATCGCTTCTCTTTAAGGGTTTTACTGATTTCAACCAAATTTGGCGGGAATGATCATATACTGGTACCCTCCATTTTTTGTGAAATTCTTTGAAGAGTAAAACTCAAACTAAATCTTTTTTTTATATTTGCAAAAAGCACAAATGTGCGTCATCAAAATCTAACATGTTTGATTTCAAATATTCTATAAATATAGAATTCACAGGAACCCTTTTTTAAGTAGTGATCCAAAACTGCCTGAAGAACTTATAATATATTATAAACAGATTGCTGAAACACCGAGAATAATTATATTGTTTATTTGCAATTGCGCATTATACCGATATTGATTGGTGCGACGTCGTAATGCTCCGATTGGCTCAATGATAATAAACAACGCACTTGCATGCGTCATCTGATATCAGTGAGCGCTGGGAGTCTGTGATGTCATATTTATGACGTCACAAGGACCTCTGAAATTTTACAACAATCTCACAAAATACGAACAATACGCTGTACGGGGTAATCAAAATTACGTAATGGCAGGTGATGACCAATATAAATCATATAGAAAAAGCTTCGCCTGACTGAAAGAACCTGTTTATCAGAGCCGTGGTAAAAGTCGGATTTGCATCAAAATATAGGCTTGTACCAGACTCCCCGTCCTTTCTCTTGGGATTCCTAGCTTAAGGGTTTGCTAAGCTAAGCAAATCACGTTTTGAGCTTAGCACGTTTCGAGAAACACCTTAAGATTTTTTGCTCAGCTCAGCAAATTTGTTTTGCTTAAGTTATAAAACTTAAGAAGTTTCGTGAAACCGGGCCATGTAGTTTCCGTGATATCCATAGATCCAGAATTTGGGTTCTTTTATCACGGCCAACGTTTGGGAATCATATTGCTATTCCTTCATTGTGTTAGGAATTGAGCCAAATCGGATTAGTAGTTTCTTTAGGTACAGTACCGTACCTGAAGATACGCACGCGCACGCACGGATCCCGTATCGCAATATCCTCGTCCTTTTACTGGCCGACCGTAACATCATTTGTTCATACATGGGATTTATCAGTCGTATAATACTGTTTCTTCGATATATATCAGCGTGTCCATCCATATTTACTTCCCTTCATCCACCCGCATATAATCAACCCACAGACAGATGGGTAGGTAGGTAGGTAGGTAGGTAGGGAGGTAGACAGACAGACAGACAGGCAGGCAGGCATGCAGGCAAATAGATAGAGGCACATAGTGTATACATGTATGGGTGCGTGCGCGCGTGTATGCGTGCGTAAGAATGTGTCTATATATTTTGTTCCCTACACGAATCGTATACCCGCACTTAGTTATTTTATCCGTATCTATAGTCAATCAGTAAGCACATCACGTATTAGATTTTCAATTTCCTAATTGGCCCCCCTCCGCCCCCCCCCCCCCTCTCTCTCTCTCTCACACTCTCTCTCTCTCTCTCTCTCTCTCTCTCTCTCTCTCTCTCTCTCTCGCTCTCTCGCTCTCTCTCTCTCTCTCTCTCTCTCTCTCTCTCTCTCTCTCTCTCTCTCTCTCTCTCTCTCTCTCTCTCTCTCTCTCTCTCTCTCTCTCTCCATGATTGAAAGCTTTACTTTTCGTGGAAAAAGTACATCATCGATAGTAAACCCTCTATCAGCCATTATTTCGTCCCCGGCAAGCAAGTAATCCAGAAATCCGCTGTTTTACAGGTGAGATACTCTGCTGTATTGTGTGGCCTTATGATTGCCGAACGTCTGACTTCTGCTTCTTAAGTTTGTCGGTCTCTGAATGCATGTGTCCGAAAATCAATGATATATGATGTACTTAGATAGTTCTCTCGAAATCATTCCGGACAACACGCTCTAATTGCTTCTCTGGGAAGCCAGATTATTAACCCCTTTAATTGCTCTGCAAACACAGGAAGTTGGATATTTTGTTAGCTAAGCTTTTCGACTTTCCAAAACGACGAGCCAGATCATCAAATATTAAATGAAGTTGCAGGCGCATTAATACCAGCAAAAGTTGATCTTCTGTGCTATTTTGAAATGTGAATGTATTAAATAGTATAATGACAAACTGCAACACTAACTTAAGACTTAAGAATTTAGACGAATTCAAGGCAAAAACTGGACTCATATATGACAAACTCGGCATATCTCTTCGACTAATATTTCGAATATGATGTAAAATGTAGACATGATACCGAAAATGATCCACAACTAGTTTCTCCGCATACAGTCAATATACAGGATATCAAATACAGCAATTTTTTATGTAAATTGGAAGCGCAGGCTGGATTTAAAGTGCAGGCGGCACACTGCAGCTAACACTTAAACCAGTGCCTAGCAGCTGTAGGCGGCACATCGCAGCTGGCGGCTGCTGGACATGCACATCCCATAAAGCAGCGTTTAAAGTCAAGTCCAGTAGTTGTAGGCGGCACACCGCAGCTGGCGGCTGCTGGACATGCACATTCCATAATAACAACTAGCAAATATTAAGATATGTAGAATATCTATGACTAATAAGTAATAGCAGTAACAATGTCAAATCCTCTCTTCCGTATTCGCTAATTATAAGTTTTAAGACAACGAAGGGACTAGACGAAAAGCCTAAGGCTTAAGTCCTGAGAATATGATGATGATGATGATGATGATGATGATGATGATGATGATGACAGACTAGAGTGAAAAATACCTGTTTTGTCACACCTGTATACAATAATGCATCGCTATCAGTAGCGAGGTTTTTCTGAGCCGACATTGTTCATCCATCAAATTCAAATTGACATCCTTTTTCTGCTTTTGGTATTTTCAGGGTTTAAGTAAATGCAGCCTACTTTTACAATCTGTCCATGGTTTTCCGTAGATAAGATTCCTGCCATTGTGTACCTATGTCAGCATACTGGATGGATTCATTGTTTTTGCTGTGCCTGCCTCATTAGTATCCACACCACGATTGAAGTCTGTCTCTAACAAATCAGTTATATCATCAGAGTTTATTTCAGCGTTGCCATTAGTGGCCGTGGAACAGTCAGAGATGTTGAGGTTTTTTAAAAAGACATTTCATGCTTTTCCTTACCACCATACGTCGACCTAGTGTTACACATGTTCCGGAACCTTATTTTAATTTCGGATATTGGTTTCTCTCGGATGGTTTGACATCGGACCAAGAAATGTTCTGAACACACACCTGTTTTGGTAAGACTTGTCTATTAATAGTCCACCCTAGTCTGCTCGGTTCATCTGTTGGCATAACGTGGATTTTGACGGGATTAAAACGCTTACGCCCTTCTTACACATATATTTAGTTTTCTGCCATTATTTGTGCACCCACACCTTGTCTGTATTTTACGTCGATATCCATTGTCCCCGAGTTCAGATCCCTGCAGATAACGCTATAATGCCGATAAGCACGCGTACATTAAATGTAGGTCACGTCTTGATGAACGCGTATATTGTTAGAAAAACACGCAGTAGCGCGATTGCTAGAGAAAGAGCGAGCGCAGGGGCGATAGTTACTGAATGGTGACCCAGACTTGGCATGCAGTAAATATATGCATCTGTTTGGAATCTATTTAATTTTTCCATATAGATATATTTTTATTACATTTTGAATTTTAGGCTTTCTTAAAGCAGAGGGAGGGGTGGTGGTAACAAACTAACGATGTATTCTTCCACACAATGTAATATCCATTTACTTAAGCTTTAGAAATCCATTCCCTGATGAATTAACATAAGCTGTGCCCCTCACCTAGACACTAGCCACTCAGATTTCTGTATATAAGATCAAAATCCTCTCGAGCTATTCTGGCTGAAATTAGTCCCGCAATAAATGAGTAACACTCTTTCAAACAATTTCTTGGATATCTTAAGTAAACCAAGATGATTGTCGAAAGAACAGACACTAGAGAAATCCAATTTGGCAATCAGGTATATGCCATCATACTCAGTTACGTCTCAGGAAGGCTGATGTCACAATCATAATACGTATTGAATCACATATCTACGTCCGTTATGAATGCTTAATAGTCCATCATGTGTACGACTTGTATGTCTTTACTAATTAATAACCATTCTGTTGAATAATTAGCTGGGCGTGCCGTCAAATTTGTTGCAACATATTCACCAACCAACCGGTCTGCCTGTATAGTTTTCTGGAAATTGATATTCATGGAAGACATGAGCATAATAGTACGCTCATTCAATGGAGCAAGGAAAGCGAAAATCCATGACAGCTGAAGCTTCTACTAAAAACGAAAGGTTTTGATGCTCTAGTAGTCCATGTTGGGACTAATGATATTGGCAGGCGCAAATTAGAAGGCATCATCAGAAACTACGATGAATTGTTGGAACTCATGCAAACAATGACACCAAGTACCAAGATATTTTATTCATCCATTCTGTGCGACCGAACAGCAGATGTGACAACAACCTTGTAGATGTATTCAATGGAATCGTGTGGTCCTTTGTAAAGACAAATTTAATAAAAAAAATACAGAGATATTCGGCACACCTCAATGATGAATCACATTACAACCTATGTTGGGATGACGTTCACCCTAACCATGAAGACCTCTGCCTATTGTCGTAAAACATGTTATCATCTTCACTCTGTGATGAACACCACATGATTTTCGTTATGTCCAAGATACACAATGGAGAAGATAAACCCAACTACAAACAAGTTCAATCATCATACAATGCCAATACAGGTCTCATACCAATACTCAGTATGAAACAACGAAATTGTTTATGTGCATGACAATGAGGCACATCAGTACACTATGTGTGACAATGAAAACACAATAACCAGCACAGATTTGGACCAATGAAGGTAGGAAATAACAAAACAAAAGCACAAACAAGTCAGATGTAAAATACAAATAAAAACACGACTGGGTGAGTGCGCAGAGATCAGTACAAGATCAATACCTAAAAGTTCTAAAACTGTAACCGCTACCTTGCATATACACAAATCCAGATAATTTTATTATTTGAAAAGCTGAGTTTGACGCACTATTACACAAGATTCGTTCTGCTACCATACTCATTACGGAGGTGTTACCAAAACACAAATATAAACATTAGTGAACTGCAGATTGATGAGCACAGCCTCTCGCTGAATACTAATCGTTTAAGAACAGTCATCATCTATACTCATGAACATTTAAATCCTGAAAACTGTAACACCCTAAATGATCATGTGCTTAACGAATCAGTATGGCGTACATGGATGACACAGCAAAAGGAAGAAACTTCTGTTGGATGCACCTGCAGATGCCCCGACTCATGCCGCCTAAATAATAATAACCTGATAAATCTACTAAACCATTTTGAAACAGCAAACGCTGACAACATTCTTATAGTTGGGGATTTCAGCTGTCCATCTATTAACTGGAGTACTGGACTTTCCGCAAAGGTAGAAGATAACACAACCAGGGATATTTTCCTACAGGAACTAGTTACTAATGCGACACAACATAGAATAAATCAAACGTCAAATCCTTTGCATCTAGATTTACCAAGCAACCAAAATATCGTCCATGAAATAACCCACCTACCTCCACTAGGTAAAAGTGGCCATGATGTTCTACAAATAGCACTACATCCTGACATCTGAAGCACAAGCAAACTAGCGGCTAAGCCAAAGCCACTGTTGAACAAAGGACGCTATACTGAAATGACAAAAGACTTAAGAACAACTGACTGTCACTTAATGCATCAGAAGCTTGGATCTTCCTACACATAAAATTGATCACAATGACGGATGATTACATTCCTACAATTTCACTTTTGAATAAGGATCCCAATAAATTTGAACAATCTCAGTTCCATGACAAGAAAAGTATTACCGAAACCCTGGATATTGCAAATAAATTCAATGACTTCTTTATTAACAATGGACCAAAACTTTCCAAAAAAATCCAGGCAAATTTAAAGAAATCTTATACAGATTATCTGACAGGCAATTACCAATCTTCAATCTTCATACACCCAACCTACAATGAGGAAATTCTAGCAATACTAAACAATATTAACCCGGCGAAAAGTGCCGGTATAGATAACTTCAAGTGGCGTATATTCAAACACTGTAAATCAGAATTACTAACACCACTAGCACATATCTGTAATCTGTCTTTCAATGAGGGTGTGTTCCAAACAAATCTTAAATTTACACGGGTCACACCCATTTATACAGCAAAAGATCCATCTCAATTCAGAAACGGCCGGCCTGTCTCACTACTTCCGCTATTTTCAAAGCAGCTCCAACCCCTGGTGTACAACTCATTAGTCAAATACCTGGACAGAAATCCATTCTTTATGACTCCCAAAAACACTCCATAATGTATACCCTTCTGGATATGTTTGAAAGAAATTATAGACTCACTACAAAATTCCAAGCACATAATTGATATAATTTTTAGCTTTCTAAAACTTTTGATACCATAAACCATAAAATATTATTAGAAAAACTGAATTATTATGGCATACGTGATATAGCACTCGACTGGGTTAAGAGTTATCTTTCAAATAGAACGCAATGCGTTCAGTGGAAAGGCGTATGCCATGACACCAGACACTTAGCATGCGGTCTTCCCCAGGGACCCATTCTCGGCCCTTTACGATGTCCACTGTATATGAATGATTTACCAGCTGTCTGCAAAGACCTATCACCAATTCTCTTTGCAGATGATTCAAATGCCTTCTGCGGTCACACGGATATCCATAGATTATACAACAATGCTAATAGACAAATGGAAGAGGTTACAACCTGGTTTGCAACAAACACATTATCATTAAATGTAGATAAAACCAATTACATGTATTCTATAAATTCAAAGATATTGAAAACAAATATACCAACACTGTATATAAATAAACAAGAAATCCAGGAAGCCCCATTTACTAAATTTGTGGGTGTTTATCTGGACCCTAGCCTAACCTGGGATAAATAAATTGAAATTATTTCAGCGAAAGTATCAAAAGGCGTCAGTGTCATCTAACGCCTTACCTGCCACTTGGCACTGTTAAAACTCTCTACTTCACTCTAATGCTTCCACACACCACATATTGTAACATAATTTGGAATGGTGCACATGAAATCAAACTAACACGGCTAAAACGGTTACAGAGAAAGGTTTTAAAATGTGCTCTAAAACAGCAAAAGGTGAAGACATCTTCAAGACATAAGTCATGCTGAAACTCACGGATACTGGGACTCTTCAATCATACACATTGCTAAGACAACTACACCATGATAACCTCCCTAAATCCCTATCAAAAGTATTCAAGAGCAACACAGATGTCCATGCATACAACACCAGATCAAAGAATAAATTGCACATCCAAGATATCAGAACAGAATTAGGTAGACACAAAATTTGAATCTCTGAAACCAAGTTCTGGAATGAAACTGATCCATATGTCCAAGCACAAATACTCACATGGGAAAACTATAAACCAATACATTATAGGCAAATAATAACACTTACAAACACAGTCAATGCGTAAACATTTCCTATAGCCACCACCACCTCTCATGACTACCACTACTATCACTACTACATGTGCTGCTACTACTACTACTACTACTACTACTACTACTACTACTACTACTACTACTACTTACTACTACTACTACTGTGCTCAGAAGACTTTATTTTAGTACTGTATATTATATGTATGTATATTGTATATTTTTACACTAACTACCGCCATAACGTATTAATTAAAAAAGGATTGTGTTATAAAGGAGTGTTATAAAGAAAACTGACACTGAAAGCCTATTGAGTGCTGTAGCTTTTTGTGACAGGGCACATGCTATATGAAACAAGAGGCCCAACGGCCTGTATCATTCACGTAGAAGTATTGGCCACTGCCATAGCCGAACAAAATAAGATGACCACTTGAAAAGTTTATCAATCTAATTTATGTGAAGAAGGTTTAGCCAAGTTTTATTAAAATTGACCCAGTGGTTAATAATTAGTCTTTCATATGATTTTCTCAGAAATTTTCAGAAAATCCAAGATGCCCGTCAAACACGCTACATTTTGATTGATCCACGGTGTCTATGTTTGTTTGCGTGTCGTTATTCCATGGACAAACTTGCCCGTTGTCCCAATCATATCCCAAATGTCTGTCTGATCTGTTTAGTGGTACTGGAGAAGCAGTCGTTTTCGCGAAAACTAGGTCATCCATAATGGCTACCGAAATGTGTGGCAGATGATATTTCAGGAGTTTTGAATCGATCCTCCAAGCAGTTTCGGATATTAAAAAATTTGTCAAAATCCAAGATGGCCACCGACCAAAAGTGCCGAACGGGTTCCTTTGAACAAACTTTGATCTCTATACCCTAAGCATATTTTCTGCCAAATATAATTGAAATTAAAAAACGTTGACGGACTGACATGGGCCGGACGACAGACTGGTTGCCACAGCATAAGATCACTTGCCCAATCTAGTCAGGTGAGCTACAAATGTAAAATCGTCATAGCGCTCAATATTGAAATCTACCGTCATACAATGGTTCTGCCCAGGTTTCGCTGAAATCGGACAATTGATTATGGAGGAGTAGCGTTTAAAGGGCTTGGACAATATTTCTGGACAACATTTGAGAAATTCAAGATAGCCACCAAAAATCAACCAATCAAAATTTTGAATTGATGTTTTGGAGCCTACGACTATAAGATCATTCCAGCAAAATTTGGTTAAAATCTGCCAAGCCACTATTAAGATGCTTTTTAAAGGAGTTCCGTAAACGTTTTGAATAATCCAAGATGACCGCAAACAAAATGGACGAATCAAAATTCTTCATAAGTCTACCACCATCCGATTCTTTCTGCGAAATTTGATTAAAATGTACAATACGGTTTAAGAGATATTTTAATGAATTTCTTGATAATTTTCAGAAAATCCAAGATGGCTGCCCAGAAAAATTTACCAATCAAAATGTGTGCTTGATATGTTGAAGCCTACCACCATACGATGCTACCAACCAAATTTTCCCGAAAATTTGAACTCAATCGATGAAGGCTAACTAAAGTTACCGAACGGAAACCAAATAGTTTACGATTTTTCAAGAAATCAAAAGGAATAACTCCGGAGGATATGGACATATTTAGCGGATATGCAATCCCCAGCAACGTCTTGTTATAAGGAGTTGACATTCCAAATTTATAATAAATCTTTTCACGCTAACTGGGGTTATTGAGTGGAAACTAAATGCGAACGCTGGAACTGACCCGCGGACGGGACCTGTTTTTATAGTCCCTGTCGACGATGTTTGAGTGGAGGGTGGGGGGGGGAGGAGGCAACAAGACTGGATGGTCGATGGTACACTCGCAAATCCCACCATTCACCATTTTGACCCATCACCAGGTTTGGGGGAGCCAAATGTAAATATCTAACTCATGTAGCAAATTTGGTTGAATTCTGTCTAATGGTTTCAAAGGAGTTCCATTAGAAGTAATTTCGGGAGACGAACAAGCAGGCAGGACGACATAATCCCAACTTTTCTTCGAAAATTTAATAAACAAGCATACCGGAGAATCCCTAGTCTTGCTATCCTGCATTGGGTTCATTGGGAATTCAGGTAAACATCACAGCCGAGTGTGGTGAAAATCCCTCCAGTAGAACCTGAGTTACAGCACCGGGTAACACACAATTCCCGACAGTTAGACTGATAACTGATATGCACTGAATAGCGTGTTTTCTTTAGTGACCACGTTTGGCCACTCGGTCTCCATATGGTCATTATTTGCACATGTACTGAAATTGGTGCTTAAAACAGATTTTTACAGTCAACTATGGAAACTATATGTACTATGTTTAAGTTTAAAATTACTGGTACAATTACTGGTACAATACAAATTTCAAAAACAGTACATCTCATAAATAAATTGACATATTTCCAAATCAAAACTAGATGATACAATTCAAATGATACTACACCACCCCTGCAATGGCAGCCATGTTAGTGGGATGACATTAACCCCCCCCCCCCCCAACTGGTCTGCATAGGCACATGGATGCACGAACGAGGATAGTGGTTATAAATGAAACTAAAAAAGAATGAACCTTCTCATTTCGTCAAAATACTCCAAGCTAGAGTAAAATTATCGAACGACAATGCAAAATGTACACGGGCGGACACACGGTCAGAAAGCCAGATGGACGGACTCACCAACTGACCCACAAACTATTGTGCATTTCTCTACTGCCATTGCCAACCTACCCATGTCGATTCGCCATGACACGCCAAGCCGTTGCTGCCTGAGTTTTTGGTGGAATGGATAACTATTCCAAACTGCGTAAGAAATACATGAGCACTTCAATATAAATTAGGGGCGGCCATTCGACATTCCAAATCGTTGCCCACTGGCCAGTACTCCGCTGACCGCGAAGACATGAAAGAAAAAATAATACAATTTATCATGAAAAACTAGTAATATTATGTCAGTTATTGTAATTCCCGGCGTGGTCCTACACCTTACGGCTCAACATGTTTGTGATTAGTTGTTCGGAGCTGTAGTGAGTTGTTCTTAGTTGTCCAGAGAACTTGTAAGATATGAAATCGTATATGACTAGTCGCCAACCAGTTGGCAATTATTTGAGGAGGGGTAAACGGGTTTAATGTTTTCATTGTATGTACGGTGGTCAGTTGCGAGTTCTAAGGTTTTGTTCGGTTATATACACCAACCAAGTATTGAGTCACATGTTTACCCGCTAACGGACGCAAGGATCACAAATAAACAAAATAATCTGTTCTTAACTGTGAAGACATATTTTAATTTTTTGTTTAACTTTTGTGATACAGTATCAATCTATTTTGATGAATAAAACGTACCATCATGATTAAAGATGTTGGGTCGTTACACAGCCATTGTATATGGCTATTCTGAATCCGATACAAAATGCATAGTATGTTAATTGGCATATCGTCTGATGTGTTTAACATCCATGTCGTCAACACAATTCGGAGAATTCCACCGTTGTAGGAAACCAGAAACAATAACCCTCCTCGAAATCTCAAATTGTATCCCTCCCTCTCTCCCTACCAACATCCCTCCCTCCCTCCCACTCTCCCTACCTCCATCCCTCCCACTCTCTCCCTCTCTCCCTAACTTCCTACCTCCATCCCTCTCTCCCTACCTCCATCCCTCTCTCCCTACCTCCATCCCTCTCCATCCCTCCCACTCTCTCCCTCTCTCTCCCTCTCCCTCCCTCTCTCCCTACCTCCATCCCTCTCTCCCTACCTCCATCCCTCTCTCCCTACCTCCATCCCTCTCCATCCCTCCCACTCTCTCCCTCTCTCTCCCTCTCCCTCCCTCTCGCCCTACCTCCATCCCTCTCTCCCTACCTACATCCCTCTCTCCCTACCTCCATCCCTCTCCATCCCTCCCACTCTCTCCCTCTCTCTCCCTCTCCCTCCCTCTCTCCCTACCTCCATCCCTCTCTCCCTACATCCATCCCTCTCTCCCTACCTCCATCCCTCTCTCCCTACCTCCATCCCTCTCTCCCTACCTCCATCCCTCTCCATCCCTCCCACTCTCTCCCTCTCTCTCTCTCCCTCCCTCTCTCCCTCCCCCTCCCTCCCCACCCTCACTCCTCTCTCTCTCTCTCTCTCTCTCTCTTCCTCCCTCCCTCTCTCCATCCCTCCCCTCCCTCCCCCTCCTTCACTCCCTCCCTCCCCCTCCTTCACTCTCTCCCCCCTCTCTCTCCTTCCCTCCCTCTCCATCCCTCCCACTCTCTCCCTCTCTCTCTCTCCCTCCCTCTCTTCCTACCTCCATCCCTCTCCATCCCTCTCCATCCCTCCCACTCTCTCCCTCTCCCTCCCTCCCTCCCTCCCTCCCCCTCCCTCCCCACCCTCACTCCTCTCTCTCTCTATCTCTCTCTCTCTCGCTCTCTTCCTCCCTCCCTCTCTCCATCCCTCCCCTCCCTCCCCCTCCTTCACTCCCTCCCTCCCCCTCCTTCACTCTCTCCCCCCTCTCTCTCCTTCCTTCCCTCCCTCCCCCTCCCTCCCCCTCCCTCCCCCTCCTTCACTCCCTCCCTCCCCTCCTTCACTCTCTCCCCCCCCTCTCTCTCCTTCCCTCCCTCTCCATCCCTCCCACTCTCTCCCTCTCTCTCTCTCCCTCCCTCTCTCCCTACCTCCATCCCTCTCCATCCCTCCCACTCTCTCCCTCTCTCTCCCTCCCTCCCTCCCTCCCCCTCCCTCCCCACCCTCACTCCTCTCTCTCTCTCTCTCTCTCTCTCTCTCTCTCTCTCTCTTCCTCCATCCCTCTCTCCATCCCTCCCCTCCCTCCCCCTCCTTCACTCCCTCCCTCCCCCTCCTTCACTCTCTCCCCCCTCTCTCTCCTTCCTTCCCTCCCTCCCCCTCCCTCCCCCTCCTTCACTCCCTCCTTCCCCCTCCTTCACTCTCTCCCCCCTCTCTCTCCTTCCCTCCCTCTCCATCCCTCCCACTCTCTCCCTCTCTCTCTCCCTCTCTCCCTCCCTCTCTCCCTACCTCCATCCCTCTTCATCCCTCCCACTCTCTCCCTCTCTCTCTCCCTCCCTCCCTCTCTCCCTACCTCCATCCCTCTCCATCCCTCCCACTCTCTCCCTCTCTCTCTCTCTCCCTCCCTCTCTCCCTCCCCCTCCCTCCCCACCCTCACTCCTCTCTCTCTCTCTTCCTCCCTCCCTCTCTCCATCCCTCCCCTCCCTCCCCCTCCTTCACTCCCTCCCTCCCCCTCCTTCACTCTCTCCCCCCTCTCTCTCCTTCCCTCCCTCCCCCTCCCTCCCTCCCATCACTCTCTCCCCTCCCTCCCGCTCCATCCCCTTCCCTCCCCCTTACCCCCTCTCTCTCTCTCTCTCTCCCTTCCCCCTCCCCCTCCCCCCCTCTCTCTCTCTCTCTCTCTCTCTCTCTAATATTTATATCTTTGTTTCACTTAAATAAATTAACGGGAAAGTGACACGAATGAGACACATTTTCACCATTTTAAACAATATTGCCACCAAATAATCCGCCATTCCCCGTGTTTAGCGTAGGTGAGTAGTTGAAGACTAGCTCGAAAGTCATAATATGTAGGCTCAAAACACAACTGGTTGAAGACAAGTCGCCAACCGGTTGGAGACTAGTTGTACATAAAGTCTTAAAGTGTACACTGGACATTGGCACATAAACTCAGCAAGTGCAGCACACTAGCGTCGTGACGATGGCGCGTACGGTTTATCAAAATATGCCAGACAAATTTGACAGACAGACAGACCGACCAGCCAATCGACATACAAACAGACTTATACTAGTTGTTATTGGCAAATAAAAATCTAATAGTAAACCTTCATGCAGAAAAATTTACTTTTAAAATACAATTTTGAAACACCTACGGTAGATCTGTAATTAACTCTCATTAACTGTCTACCTGCTGAATTCCTGCAGATAGCATTTTACATGGTGTTTAACTCTAGACCCACTTAACCTGCCATTGACAAATCCGTAAAAACGTTATTCCGCTACAATGTAGCACTCATTCTGTTGAATATTTAGAATTTAATTTAACTGGAAGCCGTTGCTGCTTAGGCAGCATCCACATTCAGTCAAATTAATTTCTAAATATTCAACATTTTTCTTGTATGATTCCCTTGAAAATGAGATGTACGATATTCATTGGTGAAAGGGTTACTATTTTGAAAACAATCTGAAAGTTGTTGGTGGCTAGGCATATTGTTTTCAAAATACTCAGCAGGCCCAGCGTTACTGAACATTGAAATTATTGCGTGATTCTCACACTGATACG
Organism: Chaetoderma sp. LZ-2023a; assembly: GCA_034401795.1. Lineage (NCBI taxonomy): Eukaryota > Metazoa > Mollusca > Caudofoveata > Chaetodermatida > Chaetodermatidae > Chaetoderma > Chaetoderma sp. LZ-2023a. The sequence continues at coordinate 15,939,061 of CM067374.1, forward strand.
CGATGTAAGTGCAAAATTCTAGCAGCGAGACGAAAATCTAATTCCATTTCTTTGTTATGGTAGGAATTCTAGCTCCTAGCACGACCTAACCTCGTAAGCAGCTAGGTAAACTGGCGAAACAAGTAACAGCCGCACTAAATAGGCCTACCGTTAATGATCCATACCTCTGCCTATAAAACACCAACAAATATGGTTGCTGCTGTAGGTATCCATGGACAAACCGATTTCTGAACATTTGATTGTAGTTGACGTGGTAGATCCCTCACTTCTGGTGAGAACGGTCGCAATGACCTATGTTTTGCGTAATATTATACGCTTTCTCACGCGCCTGTTGTATACATAACAGTGCCTATGCGTTGGGTCCCGTGAATACTGCGCTACGATTGGTTGATATCGTGTGACTTGGAATTTGTGATCTCGCGGGATCTCGTTGCTTCCGAGTTCGAGATTTAGATTGGTTACTTGGCGGCAAAATGTTAAAGTGGTACAAGGGAGACAACTGTTACATGGAGGACCCAATAAACCGGGAAAATAATGTAGACATAGAACGAATTAGTGAATGCTTTTGCGAAGATTTATAAGGTTATTTTTACTGGGTCTTACACGTATTGGGTCAAAGACCCAACAAGCCGATTAGGCCCCAATAGTAAGATGAAGACCCAATGTTTCGAGGATAAGAATGACAAGTGACCCAACAGAGCTATCTTTTTAAAACTATATATATATATATATATATATATATATATATATATATATATATTATTCATGTATTTATACAGCTATGGTCAAATGAAATGTCATGTCTTGTAAAATGTATGGCGTAGTCTGTCATATAGTGGGGCATGTAAATAATAAATTAGCATATGCATAGTAGCTATATCACATAGTACGCAGGCAGGTACTATGCAGGGGAGGTCACTCTCCGTGTGCTAGCTGTTGCTGGTAGGGATTGTCTTCCATGGAGACAACTGCGTTTTTGGATAGATCTCATAATTAATGAGACGACTATGAATGACTATATGAGGTCACTATCACTGAATATGTGACACGAATCTGAAAGACCATGTGACGTCACTCTAACTGAACATGTGAGGCTACTGTGAATGTATGTGAGACACAGGTTCGGGCATAGTGACGTAACAAGTTCATTCATAGTCATCTGGCATATTTACACACATACGTACACGCATACACGCCGACGCATACGCACCAGCACCCACAGCTACCATGCACGCGTGCGCGGTGTAGCACGGATCGACCGGACAGGTACGCACCATCCCAGCTAAGCTGGGGTGCGGGGCGACCGTTGCGGATTCGCTCCAAGAACGCCCCCCACCCCCTGAGTAGGATAGTACGCATGTATAAAGCCCTATGTGAGAAGTCAGTAAGAACGCGTAGCGCGCATGTGCACGCGTCAGAGCTTCCCTGACAACACGTTGTAGATATGGGATTGTCTTGTGGGAAGTCATGACCCCGCCGGATATCTTATATTTACGAGTAAGACCTTAATGAAATTAATCTTTGAAAATACCAGGTGAGCTAATGAACTGGATCAGCATCGTATTAGTTATGTATAGAGTAGGAAGCTGCACTGGTTGACTTCGACCAGTGCTGACGATACACAGTTTCGCAGAAACAGGATAGAAACCATATCGAAACTGTAACTAGTACATTCAAATAATAAGTTAGGAATTGGATGAGATAAAATGGAACTGACGGTTCTGAGTTGGTAGCATCTGTCAATAGTTGAAGATGAAAGTTGTTGCTGTGGGATCAGCACACACTTTTATAATATTCAGCAGTTGTTTCGGCCAGTAGTTTAGTAAATAATCGAGTGAAAAGAATCGATGGGAATATAGGTGACAGAATGACATTAGTTGTTGACGGTCGGCATTCCGACTCTCTTAAGCAAGTACAACAACACCAGCTGGCAATGATATCATACAGCTCATGTGCTTATTAACGTTCGCTTCCTACAGGCTTATCCCGGGTAGGCAAGGGACAGGACAGAGGCATGGTAGCGTCCTGTAGGAATTCATAACACAATCGATATTTGTATATCAACTATATGTCAATCAAAGAAAGGCATGCTACAACAACACATACCCTAGTGTTGTTAGTTAGCTGACAGATCGCATCAAATCAGAACCAGCCAACACCACTTTGATACTGTTTTGCATTATCTCCGTAGAAGAGATGCCCAGAGTTTGATTAGTCGGGATGACGTCATAATCAATGAGCATCGGATCAAACTCTGTGGCAGAGAAACAAAAGGAATAGAGTTAGGAAACTGTGGATTGTATATAAGAGGCACTTTGTCTTTTAAATCTTTAATCTTTATCATCCGTGATTCCGGAGCAGACGTAGCTTCGATATCGTGTTAGAATTCTCAGTGAATAAATTGGAGTAGCTGAGAATTATAGATAGGCGTATAGCATACCAGTCAAAGGCTGGGAGTAATCTGCATCAGTTAGAGTTAGTCTATATTATCAAAGTATATCATATTATCTTGCGGCAGTAAAAGTCGCCTTTGTTATATCTATGTACAGTTAGTGTAGGGAATAAAAATAACCGTAGTCATACAAGTAGCTAGTCAAAGTTGTGTGTTCGAGCGACTCCAGACAGCATGGAGAAACACTGTGCCGAATCTAGTAATCTTTGTATACAAGTCAGATCAGGCCCAGGTACCAATATAAATATCGTCACTTCCATCTTCGACGAGGCGAGCTGGTATCTCTCTACTTCATCTTGGGTAGGACAGGTTGTCGCAGCAGCCTTACCTTATAAGTCATACCGAAAGTGTAGTAGTTAAGTGTAGGTAGTAAGATCGAAAATCTTCAGTGGCGAGCCTGCCAGGATTGTGAGTAAACAACGGACACAACTTGTGAGTACATAGATCATATGGCCCAAGTAGATCGACCGGCTAACGTGGTTCTCAAAGACATAGCTGATCGGGTGCAAGTTTTTATTGAATTGGCCAAACAGTCGGACAGTGCTAAGGTAAAACAGTACCGGGAGTACATAGATAATTCTCTAGTTAAGATCACAACAGACGTCAGTTGCAAGGAGCAACCCCGCCTAAAAATGGCGGTAGTGTGTCTGTATTACAAGTAGAACCGCTAACTGAAACAGACCATGGCCACTGCACGTAGACCAGCCGACCGGGGCTCCCACCCATAGACGACCCACCCCGGATTGAGTTGCGACCAGAAACCATGGCTGCAATGCAAGTTATGGGCATTGCGATGGCTGGGGCCATCGTGGACAGCAGCAACCGGCGAGAAAGTGAAAGCGTATACCAGCGAGAAATCCGTGAGATTCTGCAGAGAATTCAACCCTGCGATGGACTACTGCCAGAACTGGTTCGACTGTTTTTGGACGAGACCCGGTGGGTGTGGATAGCGACTGAAGGCAAAATGGAGGGCATACCAGCCTACATAATGACACGAGCGTCACGTGGGCAATTGTCCAGGGCAATTGATAATTTCCTAGTAGGGAAGATCAGAGAGAATGTCACGTTCGACGAACTGAGTACGTATGCCACATTGAATTTTATATCATCCAACGAGACGGAGTGTATTAAATACGACCTTGAGGGCGTGAAGCAGCGATGTACAGAAACTATCATAATGTTCAATCATAGGTACCGAGAGCTAGCCAGCCGCACATACCCGGTTGAGAATGATGACAATCGGCGTACAGTCCTAGGGATCTACATAAAGGCCCTGAGCGATCGTGGGTGGGAAAAAGAATCGTGAGAAAGAAGGCCGGAACATTGACAAGGGCCATTGAAATCGCCGAGGAGGAGGAGGTATGTAACGATCTTCTAAAGGCAATGCATATAGAGGTATGACAGGAGGAGCGAATGGAAGTGGACGCTTTAGAACCAGAGGAAGAAAAAGGAATTTGGTCAGTGGTGAATGCACTAAAGTGGCAGATGGCACAACAGAGCCGAATGATAGAGAAGTTATGTGGCATACTCGGAGATTTACGTAGTGAGAAACTAGCAGAAGAGACCCCAAGACAACGGACAGGTAGAGCAGAGAAGCAAGAGAGAGCGACGAGGCAGCTGCAACAACAACAGAAATGAAACGATAGACCAAAGACAAACCAGAACATAACATGTTTTAATTGCGGTAGAATGGGTCATTATAAAAGTGACTGCCAGCAACCAATACAGCCACAGCGACCAAACCTACTGAGAAAATCAGCGGCACAACCACGAGGACAGCGTCCTCCACCAGTATGCTTCAACTGTGGTAAAGAAGGCCATCTAGCTCGAGATTGTTACACCTTTGGCAACCAGAAAGCCAGAGCAAATACCGTAACGTGTTTCCGATGTGGAAAAGATGGACACTATGTAAGAGACTGTCCACACGCGGGTCCACAAGTGAGTCCGAAAGCAAGTCAGCCTGAAAGGAGAGCTATTAAACGACCTCGAGAAGATGACCAAGAAATCGATGAGGTAGAAGACGTGAAGAACAGTAACCAATCAGGACGGGAGACAACGCCCCGTTCATGTTCAAGGAATGTGAGGAGAGACACTCCTAAGCGATTGCGAGATCCAGAGGAATACGAGGACCAGGACGGGTTTATTTTAACTGGAGAGGGCACGGATGAGTATGGCCGTTATTCTTACGGTGACGGAGGAGACTCATCCGGCCAGAGAAATTCTTACGCTGAAGTAGTGAGCGGACGAAGGAGTCCGGTAAATGGCGACGGAGGAAACCGTTGGTGAGATCACCGACCGAACGGTTTCTGATCCGTCTAGAAATAGATAAAAACGGTCTAGAAGATCAAGGTAAGTACTTGCATGCCTTGGTGGATACTGGTGCTAGCACATCCTTGATCCGAAAGGATATATGGCGTAGCAGTTTAGATGCTAGGCCATTAAGAAGAGCGAAGACTCTTTTAGCTGTGACAGAGTGATTTGCTGTGTCAAAATCACTTGTCTCAGTCAGGTTGTGTTTTGGGATATGGTTAGGTTTGTCTATAAATTTCTTTTATATGTTAGGGCAGGATAACTTTAAGGGTAACTTTAAGTTGGCACGTAGGCAGATGAAATGTATTTCGCGCTGTTTTTGCACACGAAACTCAGGGTCGCTTCTGATTGGCTGGACAGCTAGAAAGTTGTGTGTTTGTTTAAAGGATGGTTTAAGATAGCCATTCACTCATATCCAACTGACAAGTCAACTTGGAAGGAATGATTCCGTGAATCTAAGTGTTGAATCCTGTTGGTAGATTTGGCCTGTAGTTGGGTAAGTTATGCTCGTATATGTATATATATATAATTAGAATAAATATTTAGAATGTTATCATCATTATCATACCCTTTCCCCTCCCCCTATCAAGTCTAAAATTCCCGTTAAAATATGAGAACCTTTGGATGGACCGCATGGGAAAAGATGGAATTGATGGGGATGTTTTGAAGTGCAAATGCAATAGTGACTTTATTTCATTATGTTGCACTTAATTCATTCCGATTCTATAATTTCTTGATGTGTGTGGCTCTGGATTTTCCAATATTCGGCGGCGGTAGTTGTTGGAGTAATATTGAAAAATACGAAAACTGGTTATATTTCCATTTAGTAATGGTCAACCTGTTCCATCCAATATATACTCCACAGCGTTTATAACCATGAGACATTTGGTTCTACCAGTATAATAAGTGTCCCATCAGGAGTCGGGAGGTTTGGTTAGTTCGAAAACCGGTAACACAATGAAAGGAGTAAGTTCAGATTTCAGGTCGGATTACCCTACTCAAATGTTAGCCTGTTAGGGCTAACATATTTCTGGATCCATGGAGTGAACCAGCTGTTATCTAGTGATCCAGGAATGGTACACTTTGTAAATATACTGTATTGTTTATTTGTATACTTTGTTATTATATTTTAAAAAGGAAATAAGGTTTTTGATGAATGTAAGTTCTTTTAGCTCTCCTGTTCGAAGAACAGAATAGTTGCCATCACAATGGGTTTTGTACTGCATGGTTGAAATGCAACCATCTTTCTGAGATTAGCATATAATCTATCACATACTATATTATTTTGATTAGGTCAATTGACGGCAGATGATGAGGCAGTTCAGACTTTGAGCGCATATATGGAAGGAACAGTTCTGGTGAGATAGTTAGATTTTCTCTCTGATTCTGTCTATTTGTCTGTGGTGAAATTGTCTACAGTGCTAGGTCTTGGGCATTATTTTGGTCAGAGTTGTTGGTGGAATTAATTCTTATTGATAAGAATTGATTTCTGTCATCAAATCTGGGGTAACGGTTGTCTAGGACGATGGCTGATAAGACACATGTTTTCTTTAAAGGTAGGACAGAATCAGAGTATGTGGTAAGATCAGTGTGCTGTGTTTCCCCCCTTGATTGCATATGAAGCAAACTTGACTCTCTGAACCCTGGCGTCCCAGTATATCAATTACAAGGTAACCGTATAGGTAGGCTATTTGTTATTATAAACTGTTGCTGCCATAGTCAGCATGGTTGATGCCATAGGCAGCTGTGGTTCCCATTTTGGTTCGTTTCAAAATATTCAGCAGAATATTTAATAAATTGTAATTGAGATTTTGAAGTCGCTATTTTGGGTTGAAAGGGTTAAATATTCATGTATCTAAGGTGTAGCTCATAAGTCCATGGTGTACCGGTTCTGTCGACTGACCTTTGTCCGTCTATTTATCTACCTGTTCGTCAGTTGTCCGTCTTACTTTCCCTTGGTGCACACATATATATATATTTTTTTTTTGCGTATGTTGAAATCATGACATATATTTTTTATGCATGTTGGAATCGTGACATTTTGAAAATGGAATTCCAATGGTTAATTGGTTTGTGCGTCGTAATTTTCTTGTTACGATTCATGCACTCGACCGGACGTTACCGTTACAGATGCCAAGCTTTGCTAGTCCTTCATTTCTCATTCGACTACAGACGTATGGGTTAATATTTATTATCCTACAGTTAAAACATCTAGCGCTTGTAGTTAGTATCCATTATCATAATAGGCAAGATATACTTTAAAGTGCAATTATTTAATTAAGCGCCTTATGTTTGTCATTTTTCTAATAACTGATCAGGGGTGTTAACCTGAAGCAGTTCATGGGGTGTTTACCTGGGTGTTAACCGGAAGCCATTCATGGGGTGTTACCTGGGTGTTAACCTGAAGCAGTTCATGGGTGTTGACCTGGGTGTTAACCTGAAGCAGTTCATGGAATGTTAACCTGAAGCCGTTTACTTGGATGTTAACACGAAGCAGTTCATGGGGTGTTTACCTGGATAGTGTATGAGATTTTTCAGAGACATGGTGCTTTAGTAATGTCATTTCTGAAACCGTCAGAAATGTTCCTGGATTTGTTTCTGGTATTGTGTTAAATTTAATCTGTATTTGAACATTTCAATATAAAAGAACTTTATACTTACCAGACTTCACATAAATATGATGTCAGAAATTAGATGAAAGAAATTGTTTAACTTTAATTTGTTAGACCTAGACAAGAAATTACCTATCTGTAAAATGTATTTAGGGCATTATATTTTATGCGAATTATTCTGAGGAAATGGGGAATTTTCCATATTAAAGATTATTTTGTCTTTGGCCAACGTCCTTCCGGGTGGTTATAAGGATTAAGGGTATTTTATAGGTAAGGTTGTGATCAGTCATATTCTATTTTGCAACTTTGATCTCAGTGGATCCTGGTAATTGTTTCATTGGGTTTATTCTGTGAAATGAAAAGATGATTTTTGCATGTGTAGTGTTTAAGGCATTATGTAATCTATTCAGTATTTTGCGTGTTTCATTTGTATAGATATCCGATATGGAACAGTGACAAATGGTGAGAGAAGTCATTCATTAAAATGCTTACTTAAACTTAATTTTATATTATTATTCCCATCCCCCATCACTCATGCCTATAGTTACGACAAATTTGGATTCATTAAGAACCGGTGACCTCTAGCAACTGAATTTTCTTTCGACAATCAAATTGTTATTTTCTCTTGTGGGAGATGATTGTTAAAGTTTTTCTAAGGTTAAAGTTGGTACGTCACATAGCAGTAAATGGTTCCCTGATAGATCTTTTGGGAGAGACTCAAATCAAGTTCAAAAACGCCCGGCCTATTCCTAGTACTGTGGTAGCGAGTATGCGGCATAATTGCTTGATTGGAGCGGATGCTTTGCACTTGGGAAATGCAAAGATTGACTATCGGACCAAAGTTGTAGTATGGTTTGGTCAGGTATATCCCTTTAGATATCCCTATAGGGAACAAACGAGATATGTATATGCCAGTTGTAAGGAAACGACCAGATATAAAGATATTTACAAAGTTCTAGATGACTTTGCGGATATCTTTGATACGGCTCGTCCAAACACTTTAGGATTGGTCCCCAAAGTGAAGTGTACGGTGCCGACAGGAGATTCTTATCCTATAAAGCAGAAGGCCTACCGTCTACCACTGGCCAAGCAGTATGTGGTCAAGAACCAAGTAAAAGAGATGCTGGCAGCGGGCGTCATAAGACCGTCGTCATCACCCTGGGTGTCACCCATTACGTTAGTACCCAAGAAGGATGGTGACACCCGGTTTTGTATTGACTATAGGAAGTTGAATTCGGTATGTCGAAAGAATAGTTACCCATTGCCGAATATCTCCGACATTTTTGATTCGATGCGCGGCGCGACGATCTTTTCTACTATGGACTTGAAGTCTGGATATTGGCAGATACCAATGGCCAGCCAAGACATAGAGAAGACAGCGTTCGTCTGCAGTGAAGGTTTGTTCGAATGGATTCGGATGCCTTTTGGTTTTTGCAACTCAGGTGCCGTATTTCAGAGGGCAATGAATGATATTTTCCGAGAATTCGTAGGAAAATATGTGCATGTTTTCGTCGACGATGTAGTCGTATATTCACGAAATCCGACGGAACATGCACATCATTTGCATACGGTCATGCGCAAGATTCGAGAGTACAATTTGCAAGAAAAAGAAGTGCGATTTCGCCAGTCCGTCGGTCGACTTGTTAGGATATCACATTTGCGCACAAGGCATAGCTCCTCAGGCTCAGAAGGTCAAGGTCATTCGGGAAATGTCACCACCACGCGAGGTGGGGGAGGTGAGAAGTTTCCTTGGAGCTACAGCTTACTACCGATCTTGTGTACAAGGCTATGCCAAAATTGTTAAGCCTTTGATAGAGTTAACAAAGAAGTACACACGTTTTGAGTGGGGTAAGGATGAACAGCATGCGTTTAAGAAATTACAGAACTTGCAGTGCAGTGAGACGGTTCTCACCTATCCAAATTTGAATGCCCCATATAAATTGTATACTGATACGTCTAGTTATGCAATAGGTGCGATACTGGTACAAGAGGATGAGGGTGTAGAGTGAGTAATTCAGTACGTAAGCTCCACTCTTAAGGACAGTCAACTGAATTGGCCTGTAATAGAGAAGGAGGCTTACGCTGTAATATATGCATTGAAGAAACTCCAACCATATCTATTTGGCACGCAGTTTACCGTGTATACTGACCACAAACCCTTCAAGAGTTTGTTTGTGGGAGAAGTAAAGAACACGAAAGTGCAGCACTGGGCAGTGCTGATTGCCGAGTATGGATGTAAGATTGAGTACATCCAAGGCTCGAAGAATATTCGAGCAGATATGTTATCCAGGTTACGTCGTCCAGTGGAGGTTGCCACGTTAGACATGGGCGATTTTGTCATACCAGATGTGGACGAGGGTGCGTTACCGCATGTCCCTCTAGAGGTATTCGATATTCCCTACGACGAATTGTGTGCTGAGCAGACCAAGGAATACCCGGAGTTGTTCAAAAACATGCCGGAGGAGTATATGGTTAAAAACGGCATTTTGTATTCTTTAGTTACCCCTTCAGCGTTGGACGCTGAGTACCCCCAGAATCATGTTACCTACACTGTTCTGTGAGAAAGTGCTCCGGATGGCTCATGAATGAGCCGGTCACCAAGGTCTGCAGAAGACCATCGGTATGGTAAGAGATTCTTTCGTGTGGACGTCTTTGAGGAAAGACGTGGTACGTATGCTGGAGATGTGTACGACGTGCCAGGTCAACCGACCTGTCACTACTCGACTGAAGTATAGCGAGATGCCCATGGCCAATTATCCGAGTCAAATAATTGGTATGAATTTAATCGGTCCACTATTGGAGTTGAGTAAAGGTAACGTGTATATCACGATGATAATTGATCATTGTTCTGCATGGGCAGAGGCATATCCGATTCCGGCTAAGACGGCTCAGAATGTTGAAGACAAGTTCTTCAATGAGTATGTCGCTCGTCATGATACCCCTGAGATTCTGATTACAGATCACGGTAAGGAATTTTGTTCGAATTCTCTGTAACAGCAATTTCATGAACATGGTATTGATCATAAACGATCGAGTCCGTACCATCCACAAACCAACGGACGTACTGAGAGGTTCAATCGCACTCTTAAGGAGTTGATCCAGAAAGGTGTAAACAATGAGTCTCATGCATGGGAAGATGAGTTAGGCGCAGCTTTAACTGCGTACCGCAACACTCGTCACTCCACGACCGGATATACGCCATTCTATCTGACGTATGGTCGACGTGCAAGACTTCCGTCTGCAGTCCCACTCGATGCTTCGCATGATCTTGGTGAGAGACTGACATGTCTCAATAATGCCTTACTGCGTGCTCATGGAGAAACGGCTAAGTCTCGAGAAGTACACCGAGAACAGATTAATAAGCGTGCAAACACTTGCGAATATAAGGTTGGCGATTCAGTGGTAGTAAAAGCTGAAGAGAGGATGAAATTGACCTCTCGCAGTGACCCTGAATATGAGATCTTTAAGATCAATGGACCCGTGGCTCACGTCCGCCATCAAAGGGCTGGGAAGGTACGCGTGCTTAATATATCCAAGCTACGTGTAGTCGACTCAGAGATGTGCTGGGACAAAGTACGACCACGCCCTATTCATAACCCTGCAAAAGGTATGACAGCCAGCCATCACCCCAGAATTGTAGTATTAATTGAGTCCGAATCTTTGCCGGTACCCGACTCCGATGCGACACCTCATAAAGTAGCTCGCAGGAAGCGACCAGCTTCTAATTGGGAGCCGAAGGTGCGTAAGGTGGGTAAGGTGGTCGACATGGATGTAGATCGACCTGGTACGAGTAATGATCCAAAGTATGAGTCACCGATGGATACATCAGAGACTCCTCATACCATAGTGATGGACACCTCGGAGGATGTACCCGAGCCTGCCACTGAGCCAATGGAAACACGTCCATCGCACCCCTACTTTCTGCGCAAGCGCAGTCACGCTCCTGAGTTCAGCTCAGACAGTAAGCGACTTAGGATTGGTACATTTGGCCGAGCTCTATACGATGACTTCATCAGTCATATAGAAGCCGCTATAAAGTGGCGTAGCAGGAGATAATGTTAGTCTCTGCTTAATTGCTGATACTAGTAACATCGCATTTGTCTAAACCATCATGTATACTTTGCGAATCTGTGTAGCACTAGTGTTGTTGATGATGTCCGTAGAAATTAACGTACGGGAAATAACTATATTCAGTAAATATATTAAGGTGGATGAATATGCAACCGTTACTCGAATGTTGCATATCACAGCCTCTGTTTTGGACATTGTCAAAATGCAATTGTGGTTATATTACCCGTGGGTGATGATGTTATCCACGGCTAGGTGGGTACCCATCAACGGGCGATTTTCCGACGATTATCACAACTTCGCGGGAACTGAGTGGATATATGGACGATAGTATGACAACTATGTGACATGATATAAGTCTTTTGACTTGGTCTGGTTGTCTGGGTTCTACGAAACATCTAGCAAATTATTCGCCCATAAGAAAGTAGGTGTTGTGTTGCAAACCTTTGGCGAAACTATCGAAGTACATTATGGTGGACGAATGACAGACCGATGTGTTGTGGAAAGTTCTCTGTATGCCTTAATGTCGAGTGGATGTGATTATAGTGGGAAAGGGTGGCGGTTCGAGCCCATACAGTCTTACAGTCGGACGTATACTCGAATCAGTCTTGCCATAGATGTGCCCCGATTGGATGTGGCCGAAGTACTCAACCAATCACTTATAATAAACCATCTAAAAGTACAAAGGTGGGACCATTTACGTAAGACTAAGTATGTGCTGCTAGCACCGTTATCTGAGGTCGACCCAGCGATGGTCGACAGCATCGGCATACGTTCTATATTCTCTTACTCGATGGCCTCTGTCGTCTCGTTTATTGTGATTGTTTTTATTCTTTATAAATGTGGTGTTCTATCCCACATGTGGAAGTTTATACTACGAAAGCCACGTGCGGCAATGATGCCATATCCACGTCACACTCGGATCCGACGGCCGCAGATACCTGCAGCACTGCCTACGCCGTCGAGGACGCCTGCCGGGTCGTCGCGTAACGTTACTGCAAGGACCGAGATCGACCCGACGGCTGATAGCTGGTTGGACGTGGAACTGCATAGTATTCCTGAAGAATAGGAGGACATATAAACGCTTGGTTCACGTATCATATTTAATGTGCACCATAACATTGTTGTGCATTTTCGTACTATTGCTATATTATTATCTTAATATTGCTACCGTATTATCGTACTGTTGTCATGCGACGAATGTCGTGTAGTATTGAACTGTTTATTGTTTAGTGGAAATATTCTTATATAGTTTATGATGTATTTATGCGATGATTAGTTAACTTTTATTACTGTTCATGTTATCAACTAACGGCATAGTTAATATTGTATCAGATTGTTCGTATTGATGGTATGGTTTCGGTTTTGTTGTGTCGGCCTAGATAGCCCTGGTATAGTGTGGTTTAGTTGTTGATGTTGTACAACGAGTTAATTATCACTCTCTTAAGGCCTTAAGAGATGGTTAATTAACTTTGGTTGAGGGGCATGTGTAGATATGGGATTGTCTTGTGGGGAGTCATGACCCCGCTGGATATCTTATATTTACGAGTAAGTCCTAAATGAAATTCATGTTTGAAAATACCAGGTGAGCTAATGGACCGAGTTACTATATGCATTATTATTTAGTTAAGTATTATAAGCACTGATTGACATCAACTGATGATGTACAGTTTCAGTTTCGGCGAAACTGATGAGGATTGTTGGAGGGATGTAGTCATCATCAAAGTTAAAGAATCGAATTGAATAGAATAGGACCTCCGGTTCTGAATTGATGTGTATCTGGAAATAGTTGGGATAAATGTTGTTGCTGTTCAGTCGGCACACACCTTTATACTATTCAGCAGTCGTTTTGATCAGTAGTTTAGGAAATAATCAATGGATAAGAATCGATAAGAATCGTACGTGACAAACTGACTATAGTTGATGATGATACGCATTCGGATTCTCATACGAGAATAGAACAACACCAGCTGGCAATGAGATCATACAGCTCATGTGCCTATTAACGCTCATATCCTACAGGCATATTCATGATAGGCAATGGACAGGACATAGACATTGTAGCATTCTGTAGGAATTAATAACACAATCGAAATTTGTATATCAACTATATGTCAATCATACAATGGCATGCTACAACAACACATTCCATAATGTTGTTGTTTAGCTGACAGATCGCATCAAATCAGAACCAGCCAATACCGCTTTGGCTATGTGCAGCAGTAGCTCCATGGAAGAGAAGCCCAGATTTGATTGGTAAGAATGACGTCATGATCAATGAGCGTCGATCAAACTCTGTGGCAGAGAATTAGAAAGAACAAGTTTCAGAGTAAGAATCGAAATGTAAGTGAACATGGATTGGTCAGGACGACCAACAGTAATAGGTAGAAGCTTCTAGGAAGGAATAAGCAGACGTTGATTGGCGGACTGATTACCCAGACCAGTCAAGCTGTGCTTATAACCTACCTAGAAGAATCATTAGAACAAAGAATAAATATTACGATATGTATATAACTATATATCGCAATATGTATAGAACTTCAGAGTTGCTGAAGAGAATAAATAAGGCACTTTGCCGTTTGTAAAAGGAATCAATCCAACACCCGGATTCCATAGACATCGCTGATGCTACGTTAGTTTAGATACTGTTTCAGTACTAGAAATATTGAAATTAGAATTTATCAAAGTTTCATCATTAAAACTATCATCTTGCAAAAGCAAGAACCGAGTTTGGTTTTTGTTCAGTAAAGTAGGTACTCTAGAGTGGAGAGAAACACTCCACCGAAGCGGGGAATCTTCATCAAGTCAGATAGGCCCGATCGTCACTTATAAATATCGTCGCGGTTCATCCAGCGACGAGGCGAGCCGACGGTCATCCTTCTACTGCTTCTTTCGTAAGAGGTTGTCACAGCAACCTTTCAACATCATAATCTTGCCATCGACGTAGTAGGAATATCATCATTAAGAAACCACCCGGAGATCCAAAATCTTCAACGTGTGCAGTGATTTTAGCTTCTACAGCCACAGTTGCGCCGGGACAGGAGAAAATCTTATGGGCCACCGCACCACAGTTAGGGAACACCCCCACACATAGCCATGCAGGAACCCGACCGTGAATATATACTCGCCTCACAATGGGCCAATCCCTGAATGATCGTGGACACCACCAATAAGGATCACATACCATTTCACATATTCAATGGTACAACGGCCCCAATAACTCTTGAACTGGGAGTTCTTTGTGGCCATTTGGTGGATGTGATATCACTGGAGACACCCCCTACTACATCTACATCAGCAACACCTTCTGATGATTTGCCGGAACATTTACATAACATATATCTGCATGCCACAGTTGGGTTGATGCAATCCCACAAACAATATATATGGAAAATCTTATACAAGTATCGCGATAGTTTCTCGGCCGGAGAAATGGACCTCAGGGAAACTCATCTCGTGTAACACTCCATTGACACTGGAAACAACCGACCCATTCAACATCCCATTCGACATCTTCCCATTCATAAGGAGGCGGAGGCACACAAACAGGTTACCAACATGTTGCGGACAGGCATCATAGAGCCATCAGCATCCCCCTGGGCCAGTCCCATTGTACTAGCAGGCAAAAAGGACGGATCTTTGTGGCTTTGTATAGACTACCGCCACCTTAATGATCTTAGCATCAAAGATGCCTATCCGCTTCCTCGGAGCCAAGTGGTTTTGTACACTTCATTTAGCTAGTGGGTACTGGCAGGTAGCCATGGATGAGGCTGACAGGGAGAAGACCACGTTTGTGTGTAAAGACAGTCTTTTCCAGTTCCCTGATACGTTCGAGCATCTCATTGAGCAGGTATTAAGTACACTGCAATTGGAGATCTGTCTCTGTTACATCGACGATGTAATCGTCGTTGGCTCCTCGTTTGAGCAGACTTTGTCCAACCTGGACAAAGTTCTAATGCGTTTTCATATGGCAAATCTAAAGCTCAACCTGAAAAAAGTGTCATCTCTTTAGACAGAGCGTTGAGTTCCTGGGACACATCATATCCGGCGACGGAGTGGCTAGGCAACCTTCAAAAACACAAGCGGTAGCAGAGTGGCAGATCCCCCACTTCACAAAGAAGTTTCCTTGGTCTGTGCCAGTACTATCGTCGATACATCCATCACTTTAGTGAGATTGCATCACCATTATTCAGGATCACCAAGAAAGATCGACCATTCGAGTGGACGAGTGAGTGTGTTCCTTCAGGGTGCTGAAGGAGCTCTTGACAACTGCCCCAATTCTTGCTCATCCTAACCCTAACCTCGATTTCATTTTGTACACTGATGCGTCGTCTTATGCCATTGGTGCAGTTCTATCTCAGGTCACAGAAGATGGAAGAGAGCAGGTAATGGGTTATGGGTCGTGTACTCTGAACAAAATGGAGAGACATTATGCGACCACTAAGAGAGAATTGTTAGCTGTGGTTCATTTCGTCAAGTATTATAAACACTTTCTGTATGAGCGCCCATTTACCCTGCGTACAGATCATGCCTCACTACGCTGGCTCAGACATCTAAAATATCTGGAGGGCCAGGTAGAGAGGTGGCAGGAATCCGCACAGGCCTTCGACTTCAATGTTGTTCATAGACCCGGCAAACTGCATGGAAATGCCGATGCCTTGAGCAGAATCGGGCTTGAGGATGAACAAGAAGTGGCCATCACCATGACGCATACTACACAGCCATCTCCAGTGTTCACCGAATTGCAGTGCGCAGAGTGGAACACAGAGACAGTCACTCCTGAACAAGCAACAGATGCGCAATCATGGAACATATACGCGTGGATCCAGGAGGGGGTACGTCCTCCTAAGGAATCTGTTACACTACCTACCCCAACAGCAAAATACTACTATCAGCCATTTGGAGTGTCATATACGAGACAACATTCTCTACATTAATAACTGGATAGCGAGATAGCGCTGGACACCTAGCCATCGAGTGAACCACCATGCAGATAAAACAGAGATTCCACTGGATCGGGATAGGCGATAGTGTGAAGGCATGGGTCGCTAAATGTGTCCCGTGTCAAAGATGCGCTGTTGGCCAGCACCATTCTGCACCTCTACAAGTTGAAATTGTTGGTGCACCATGGGAGCGAGTGGCTATTGATGTGGTCAGACCCTTGAATATGACGGATGAAGGAACAAATACAGCCTCGTATTGCAAGGTTACTTTATGAAGTGGGTAGATGCATTTGCTTTGCCGGACCAAGAGGCATCTACAATAGTGGAGGTTCTGACAAGCAATGTGTTCTGCCGATTCGGTATGCCCTATGAACTGCGCTCCGACCAAGGAAGTAATTTTGAGAGCCGGCTGATCTCCGAGCTGTGCAAATTGTTTCATATAGTCAAAACGCACACAACGCCCTACCATCCGCGAAGCTACGGGATGGTAGAGAGATTCAACAGAACCCTGGCAGAGATGCTGACAAAAGAAACATGCCTACCTTCTACTCGCGCCGGTGGCACTCGACAACAACGCCAGACTTGGCATTTTGTACACTAGACATTTACAGAAACCTCCACCACCACCCAGTCCTCCGCTCTCTCTCTCTCTGGAAGTATTTCGACAAGTTCACCTCAACATCCAAGGTGGAACTACAAAAAGGCAAATTGGAGTCTGTTCGGCATACGTTCCAATGAGCATACCCAAAATATAGCAGTAGAATGGAGAAACATCAACAATGTGGTCAAGGAATTTAATTCAAGAACCCTCAAGGCTGCCAACGAAGCGATTCCTCGAGGGTTTAGGAAAAACTACCACCCCTACTGGACAACAGAACTGCAAGCAGCACATGACAAACTAGACAAGGCCAGAGAAGATGCAGAGGGTAATCCCTGTCATGAAAACCACTTCACGCTACAACAAACTAAAGCCAGGTATCTAAAGACCAAGCTGGAGGCCAAAAGAAGAAGCTGGAGGGAAAAGATGGCAGGGTTTAATTTTTAGAGAGAGACACCACAAAGATATGGAGACTGACTAAAGCACTGAATGATGAGGGTGTCGGGGGAGAGAAGATTTCTCTTGAAGAAGATGGACAAACACTGAGAGGAAAGATGGCTCCAGATGCCTTTGCGAAGGCATATGCAAAAGAAAGCAACATTTCTATACCACGAATGCTTCAAAAAGAGGTCAGAAAAGAGCAAAAGGAAAGAACAGACACCAACACTCATGATGCAATGAAAGTTGACATTAGTTTAGCAGAACTGAAGAAGGCTATCCGCCAATTGAAGAAGAAGAAATCTCCCGGGCAAGATGGCATTACGAATGAAATGATCCAACACCTTGGTAATGCATTTCTCCGCAAGTTGCTAGACATATTTAATCTCAGTTGGACCAATGGAGAGGTTCCGCAGTGCTGGAAGGAAGTCAGAATGGCCCCTATTCTGAAAAAAGGGAAGAACAAGACGAAAGTGCTGAGCTACCGTCCTATCAGTCTTACAAACTGCATATGCAAGACCATGGAGCGCATCGTCAACCAGAGGTTGCAGTGGTACCTGGAGTCGGAGAACATTATAGTTTCAGAGCAGGCTGGCTTCAGAAGATACAGGAGCACAGAAGATCAAACAACACATCTTGCACAGGTCATAGAGGACACTTTTTATGCCAAGAAGGTGATGCTAGCTGCCTTTATCGACCTGCAGAAGGTATTTGACAAGGTGTGGAAGGATGGCCTCCTCGTGAAGCTCCGGCGCACAGGCATCGGTGGCAACATGTTCTGATGGACCAAGTCATACCTACACAATCGCAGAGCTAGGGTGCTGGTGGATAGACAATCTGGACAGAATGTTTTGCTGAGACAAGGGGTGCCACAAGGCGGAGTATTATCACCAACTCTGTTCATACTCTTCATTAATGACATTGTAGCAGAGCTGCCCAATGGGATCCAAGCAGCCCTCTATGCAGATGACCTCGTACTTTCGTGCACCGAGGTGTACACAACGACTGTCACGTACAGAATGCAGCTCGCCTTGGACAGAATTACAGCTTGGGCCAATCGCTGGTGTATTACCATCAACAAAGAAAAATCATCAGCCATGCTATTCTCACTGTCCACCAAAACCAAGGTTGGCAATCTGACACTGGGCCGTACTCCACTCGAGTATGAGGACCAGCAGACAAACCTGAGAGTCACCCATGACAGAAGATTAACATGGAAGGAGCACATCCAGAATGCAGAGGCAAAGGCCAGAAGAAAGCTAAACATCATGAGGAAGCTGGCAGGAACAAAGTGGGGTGCCAATGAAAGGATCCTCAAGACCATCTACCTAGGTGCCGTAGAACCACACCCTGAGTATGGATCCAGCTCATGGATGACAGCAACTAAATCTCATCAACAGAACCTCGACAGAGTACAAAACCAGGCACTGCGCATCATCACTGGAGGATTGAGATCAACACCAATAGAAAAAATGGAGCAGACAGCAAGCATCGCCCCACTTAGCAAAGGAAGGGAATGCAAAGCACTGATCCAAGCTGCAAAGTTCAAATCGTTCAACAACCACCCGATGAATATCAGGTAAACACAGCTGTCATCAGGAAGACTTAAAAGATCAAGTTTGTGAAAGAGATAAAAGCACTTCAAAGGAAACACCAAGAAATGTTGCCAGCACAAATAGAAGACACAAACCACACCCTTGATCCTCCACCCTGGGAAAACAAACTAGAGAGCATAGCCATTCGCACCATAGTACCTCATCTCATAACCAAAGATGAACACAGTGATGTGAGCAAGAAGGCCCTGACCCTAGCCATGCTGGAAGAAATGTACCCTCAGGAGGCATGGATAAGGATCTACACAGATGGATCAGCCAAAGATGCAATTAGGAGCCGAGGTGCCAGAGTGCACATACAGTATCCAAACGGACAACATGAGTCAGCTGCAATACCGACAGGCAAACACTGCACAAACTACAGAGCTGAAGTCAAAGCACTGGTTCATGCAGCTAGTACCATCAACAGAACAGCAGACCCTATTGCACAGATTGTCTTTTAATCTGATGCCCGCCCCGTCCTTGAGGCTATCACCAAAGGTAAGCTGCCACAACTTGAAGAAGCACTACAAACCATCAAATGCTTTCGGATAGCATTGCAGTGGATCCCCTCACACTGTGGAGTACAAGGAAATGAGGAAGCAGACAAGATGGCAAAGGTGGGTGCAGAAGAGAATCAGACAGAAAACATGGTTAGCCATACAGAGATGAAGACTATCATCAAGTCACTCTATAGAACACCTCAATCAGAAGATGCCTACCATCATCTCTCGAGGCCAGAGCAAGTGACCATTTTTCGTCTCAGAACTGTACACAACAGACTAAACCAACACATGTACAGGCGGTTCCACCTTACGACATCGCCCGCGTGTCCTCGTGGAGAAGCAGAACATACCACAGAGCACATACTTTAATGTTGCAGTACGTATCAGCTGCTGAGAATGGCGATCTGGCCTTTGTCAACCTCTTTTCTTGAAAAGCTGTATGGGCCTGTGGAAGAACTGCAGAAAACCACAGATTTCATCTTGAGAACGGCTCTCCAAGTGTCATAGCAGCGATCGAAAAGAAGAAGAAGACAGTCAATACTAGTAAGAGAGCAAGATGCCTGCAGTCTCTCATCCGTATCGAGTAGGATTTTGCTACTGGAAGGAAATTCGATAATGGATTTATTCAAGTTATGACAGCACCCTTTTTGGTCATCCGCCCTCTAAAGTAACTCTGTCCTGTTTTCGGACTCGGCCATTACATAGCGAAATACATCATGTCCAATAAAGTTGACACCACCCACATGCAGCTGCCCCACTCTGCTTCCATAAAAACGTTACACTTCACAACAGCGCAAGAATCATCCGCAGATAAGCAGCTACACATATCAATCAAATTCACCAACATGACAGAGACACAGACACTCAAGATGACTGTATTCACAATCTCCATACGACGGTATTGTAATCGTAAAACTGAGGCACGCATTTTCCGAGCTGTATTGTAATACATTAAGCTTGGTCTAGGTAGGGATGGGACTAGTCCTACCCTCAGAGGAGGATGCTTGGCAGACCACCCACCCGAAAAACACAGTCCAGCTTCGCGGGATCAGTAGACTTGGTTTCTGCAAGACATGGAGCTGTTTAAGCCAAACAATAAATTACAGTCAGAGCTGTTTAAACCAAACAATAAATTACAGTCAGCTATACTGTCCTAATTTTGATTAAGACGGCTGTTCTATGGCGTATACAAATCATTAGCACGTGGCCTGGTGAAGCAGCATCAAAGCTTCGACAGTATAACATTATGGAGAATTTCAAATATTCTCTTACCTACATGTTCCAGTCACTAATCAACATGGGCTGGAATAATTCTACTACTGACAAGAGGCGGCGCATGTATAAGATCGTGCGCATATACAGTGACGCTGTTATGAGAATTGGACAGAATTTTGAAAACATGTATTTCATTTTTCAGATCAACTACGAATAATCAGCAGCATCAATACTCTGCCATTACATATAGATTGCCTAAGTTTCCGATCAACCACGTGCTTTCCAAAACAAGAATCACGTGATCAGCACTTTTAATTTCCAGTAAATTGGATATATGCCACAGCGTGGTGGAGGAGGCAAGAGGTGGCGGGTCAGGGCCACGGCTGCTGACGTCATCACGCTCTCCCACACCCCATTTGGCGTTCCAGCCTGAAATTTGAACAGGCGAGTATATAAGCATCATATCTGAAAGATAAGTAGTTCCAGATTTTAACGTTGATCGGAGACTTGATATCCCGCCGAGTGGGGATGAAAGCGACTATCCTTCCTTTCTATGTTTATATTTGCCTCCTTTCCATGGAGGGAGTATGTGATTTGACCCCAGGAAGATTAAAACTAAAGCTTTCCCTATTGGACGTGACCGACTCACCCTAAAACCTTCCCTATTGGACGTGACCGACTCACCCTAAAACTTTCCATATTGGACGTGACTGACTCACCCTAAAACTTTCCCTATTGGACGTGACCGACTCACCCTAAAACATTCCCTATTGGACGTGACCGACTCACCCTAAAACTTTCCCTATTGGACGTGACCGACTCACCCTAAAACTTTCCCTATTGGACGTGACCGACTCACCCTAAAACTTTCCCTATTGGACGTGACCGACTCACCCTAAAACTTTCCCTATTGGACGTGACCGACTCACCCTAAAACTTTCCCTATTGGACGTGACCGACTCACCCTAAAACTTTCCCTATTGGACGTGACCGACTCACCCTAAAACTTTCCATATTGGACGTGACTGACTCACCCTAAAACTTTCCCTATTGGACGTGACCGACTCACCCTAAAACATTCCCTATTGGACGTGACCGACTCACCCTAAAACTTTCCCTATTGGACGTGACCGACTCACCCTAAAACTTTCCCTATTGGACGTGACCGACTCACCCTAAAACTTTCCCTATTGGACGTGACCGACTCACCCTAAAACTTTCCCTATTGGACGTGACCGACTCACCCTAAAACTTTCCCTATTGGACGTGACCGACTCACCCTAAAACTTTCCCTATTGGACGTGACCGACTCACCCTAAAACTTTCCCTATTGGACGTGACCGACTCACCCTAAAACTTTCCCTATTGGACGTGACAGACTCACCCTAAAACTTTCCCTATTGGACGTGACTGACTCACCCTAAAACTTTCCCTATTGGACGTGACTGACTCACCCTAAAACTTTCCCTATTGGACGTGACCGACGTGACTGACTCACCCTAAAACTTTCCCTATTGGACGTGACCGACTCACCCTAAAACTTTCCCTATTGGACGTGACCGACTCACCCTAAAACTTTCCCTATTGGACGTGACTGACTCACCCTAAAACTTTCCCTATTGGACGTGACCGACTCACCCTAAAACCTTCCCTATTGGACGTGACCGACTCACCCTAAAACTTTCCCTATTGGACGTGACCGACTCACCCTAAAACCTTCCCTATTGGACGTGACTGACTCACCCTAAAACTTTCCCTATTGGACGTGACCGACTCACCCTAAAACTTTCCCTATTGGACGTGACCGACTCACCCTAAAACCTTCCCTATTGGACGTGACTGACTCACCCTAAAACTTTCCCTATTGGACGTGACCGACTCACCCTAAAACTTTCCCTATTGGACGTGACCGACTCACCCTAAAACTTTCCCTATTGGACGTGACCGACTCACCCTAAAACTTTCCCTATTGGACGTGACCGACTCACCCTAAAACTTTCCCTATTGGACGTGACCGACTCACCCTAAAACTTTCCCTATTGGACGTGACCGACTCACCCTAAAACTTTCCCTATTGGACGTGACCGACTCACCCTAAAACTTTCCCTATTGGACGTGACCGACTCACCCTAAAACTTTCCCTATTGGACGTGACAGACTCACCCTAAAACTTTCCCTATTGGACGTGACTGACTCACCCTAAAACTTTCCCTATTGGACGTGACTGACTCACCCTAAAACTTTCCCTATTGGACGTGACCGACGTGACTGACTCACCCTAAAACTTTCCCTATTGGACGTGACCGACTCACCCTAAAACTTTCCCTATTGGACGTGACCGACTCACCCTAAAACTTTCCCTATTGGACGTGACTGACTCACCCTAAAACTTTCCCTATTGGACGTGACCGACTCACCTTAAAACCTTCCCTATTGGACGTGACCGACTCACCCTAAAACTTTCCCTATTGGACGTGACCGACTCACCCTAAAACCTTCCCTATTGGACGTGACTGACTCACCCTAAAACTTTCCCTATTGGACGTGACCGACTCACCCTAAAACTTTCCCTATTGGACGTGACCGACTCACCCTAAAACCTTCCCTATTGGACGTGACTGACTCACCCTAAAACTTTCCCTATTGGACGTGACCGACTCACCCTAAAACTTTCCCTATTGGACGTGACCGACTCACCCTAAAACTTTCCCTATTGGACGTGACCGACTCACCCTAAAACTTTCCCTATTGGACGTGACCGACTCACCCTAAAACTTTCCCTATGGGACGTGACTGACTCACCCTAAAACTTTCCCTATTGGACGTGACTGACTCACCCTAAAACTTTCCCTATTGGACGTGACCGACTCACCCTAAAACCTTCCCTATTGGACGTGACTGACTCACCCTAAAACTTTCCCTATTGGACGTGACCGACTCACCCTAAAACCTTCCCTATTGGACGTGACTGACTCACCCTAAAACTTTCCCTATTGGACGTGACCGACTCACCCTAAAACTTTCCCTATTGGACGTGACCGACTCACCCTAAAACTTTCCCTATTGGACGTGACCGACTCACCCTAAAACTTTCCCTATTGGACGTGACTGACTCACCCTAAAACTTTCCCTATGGGACGTGACTGACTCACCCTAAAACTTTCCCTATTGGACGTGACCGACTCACCCTAAAACTTTCCCTATTGGACGTGACCGACTCACCCTAAAACCTTCCCTATTGGACGTGACTGACTCACCCTAAAACTTTCCATATTGGACGTGACCGACTCACCCTAAAACTTTCCCTATTGGACGTGACCGACTCACCCTAAAACTTTCCCTATTGGACGTGACCGACTCACCCTAAAACTTTCCATATTGGACGGGACCGACTCACCCTAAAACCTTCCCTATTGGACGTGACCGACTCACCCTAAAACTTTCCATATTGGACGTGACCGACTCACCCTAAAACCTTCCCTATTGGACGTGACCGACTCACCCTAAAACTTTCCCTATTGGACGTGACTGACTCACCCTAAAACTTTCCATATTGGACGTGACCGACTCACCCTAAAACCTTCCCTATTGGACGTGACCGACTCACCCTAAAACTTTCCCTATTGGACGTGACTGACTCACCCTAAAACTTTCGACGTCACCAAAAAGTATAAAAGGAGGAAATCGCACACTGAAATTTCATCTTCCTGTCAAATTCGATACTAGGGAAGATCGAGCATTAGGCTACTTTCGTGTCGCAAACCAAATTCTGCAGTTTACTTATTACTTTATTATTATCTATGTTATATTTGGCCAGGAAAGTATGAAGAGGTAGGAAATTTAAATTAGGTTAGGCAGTTCTGCACATTATCATCATGCGGAAATGAGATGTCGCTTGTGGAAGATCTCGCCTTGTCCGGCAGCTCGGAGGTGTCAGCACCTGCTAATCTCGGGAAGAAGTATCTGTGTACAGCATTACAGCCTAACAGACAGCCTTGTAAACGTGCGTTCCCCAGAAACTCGGACTTGACGCGTCATGTCAATCACGATTATTTATTACAATGTGCATTCTGTGCGAACTGCAAGTACCTGTATTCAGCTACTCTGCATGGTGTAACACACGCATTATCATCCAACGGGGAAAATGGCAAAGATGAAACGTACCAAACGACAACAAACTGACTTTCTGCATTTCGTAAGACCAACAGCATCCGCAACACAGCCAGCTAGCATCAGCACTCCAGCATCCATCACGACAGCATCGGCAGCGCCTGCAAGAACAGCACCGACAGCACCGGCAGCATCGGTGCGGACACCAACTGTAGTTTCCACACCGGCAGCACCCTCAGTGACACCACAGACAACACGCAGCATCATCATCGCATCCGCATCCATGATCAGCCAACCCATTTCAGTAGTAATTTAGTTTAATTATAGATGAGGAGTTCAACCTCACGGAAGCAGTCACCATCACCACCACACCGCAGAGCAGCACATTGACACACACGCGCACCATCAGCATTCCAGTAGATCCTGCCGTACGCAAAATAACTATATTCGGGAAAACGAAGAATCGCGCACCAGCCAGAAATCTGTGCAATTCCCAGGACGACCGCCAGCAAGTTAATTAAGGCTGTGAAAATAAGAAAATTATCCGCAATCACTGCAGCAGCATCGACACCACACATCACCACAGCATTCAGCCAACCTGGAGCCAGCACCACCACCAACACCTCCACGACAACAGTGATGTCAGCAGTATCAGCACTGCGTCCAGTCAGTACAACACCCGTCATCATCACCACCACCACTAGTACATCTATGGATACATCAGCACCTTCCTCCAGCTTCAGTACTACCGACCTGGGCAACATAGATAGTAATATTTCGGCAGTGGAGGACCATCCACCACGTCCGTCCCGAATGAGTCGGGGTACCCAGATGCGCTGGGTAAATTTCTCCACGGATATTTGTGGGCACTATTGTCGAAGTTGCAGCAGGATTTATGAATAGGTGCGCGGAAAAATGGAACTTATTATTTTATTATTTTTGCAACATTATTCTTATTACTATATATGTTTTTATAATTGTCACCCATTCCCTAGGCTGACCACGGTCATCCTACACAGCTGTGCAATATTCTTGCGTAGCTGTGTCTCACACAAATAATCGCTGTGAATACCTGTGTTGTAAACACGTCGTGTGCGACGTAAGTACATGACACACCATAGCAAATATGTCATTGCTCCTGTCATGCCGTCCCAGCTACGCTGGGCTGCCTGATGAACTAGTCTTTTTACTTTATTAAAATATTATTTTCTTATTATTTTTCTTCCCGCGTTAATATGTCGGGACGGATTGTGGATAGCGAGAGCTATCCGTGCGGACCCGCCAAACACAGGCCCCACTGTATGCATCCCTTTATATATCCGGGATGCATATATAATTTACATTTATCTGTGATATTACTGTTTTAACATATCTATTTATTTCCTTATGTTATATATTATAACTATAAATGATTAAGGTACGTTGGAGCTTGGGCGTTCTCTGCGGAAAAGTAATAATCCGCACCCAAGAGAACGCCCATGCGAGCTATTGTTTTAGCTGAATTCGGGTAATAAAATAAAGAAAAAGCATGCACAATAAAATAAAACAAAACAAAAAAAGAAAAGACCTGGAAAAATAATTCCAGGTCAAAAATGAAAACTAAAAGTATGCCTCCCTCCCAAACTCTTTCGCACCTCTATGTGCTCTTCTCTTATAACCACGCATCTCTCACGTCACTCCCCTCTCGGCTATGCGCCTACTCGGAAAATCTATAATTCCCACCTAGCATGCGTCCGTGCGTTCAATCCGTGATGGATTGATTGTTTGTCATGGGAGTCAAACTAGGAGGGGGTGGGGTTGGGGTGGGGGTGTAGCATGGATCTACCGGACGGGTATGCACTGTCCAAACTAAGCTGGGTGCGGGGCGACCATTCCGGATTCGCTCCAAGCATGTCCCCCCCCCACCCACCCCCACCCCTGAGTAGGATAGTACGTGTGTGTAAAGCCTTATGAGAGAGGTTTTCGTTAAAAATGTCGAAGTCCATAAGAACGCGTAGCATGCGCACGCCTCAGAGCTTCCCTGACAACATGTGTCAGGATTTGTAGAGAGTGTATGCTTATAGTGTACCGAGTTGGGACTTGTGATTTTCTCAAATCGCACCATTCTCATCGTTCTTGGGCCAGAATGAAATGAGTATTACAGAACTTTTTACTTTGTTGAAATCGGACCAGAAATGGCTGAGTTGTTATTAAAACTCACGTTTAAATTATCTTCAAAATATTGCTTTGACGTCGTAATCGCATGTATGCATTAACTGAATGGGGAATGTGCTGTTCACGTGATAGCCACGTCACCACTTCTAGCTGCACGCTGATTGGCTACTGCTCGCCCTCTGATTGGCTGAAACGCCTGCCTCTGACATCACGAGTAGTATAAAAGGGACGAAAAAATGAGAATCGAGAGCATCATCGGCGGGAAGCCGACACAGTCAGGAAGACTGTTGGACCAGCGCAGTGCAAGTCGCAGGACAACTGCTAACCGATGGTGGTACCAACACCAATGCGTGCTTCTCGGAATTGAGATCTCCTGTGATGGTGGGCAGTCTTAAGACTTTTCTACGATTACAATTTTGGAAGCTCCCAGACAGCCACCCACGAGCTATAAACTAAGATAAGAACTCCCTTTATGGAACTTTCTCGAAGGAGTTTCCTGCGGAAGGGCCTTGCGGGCCCAATGTGATTCTAAGGGATGTAGAGCTGATGGTGATTCTTGGGGGATAACTCATCGGATCTTCCGACCACGCTGAAAAGTGGTATCAAACTTCTGCGCTGCATGTTGCGTGTGTTAATTAACTTTTAGACCACAGTCTGGTGAGACTCTCCTCAGTGCGCCACAAGAGCTATGCGATGTATCCCGCACTGTGTACCCAGTTATTGTACATGCATATTTAAGTCATAACTGTAGCCCTCTCTGTTAAGGGGCAACTTCCAACTTTCAAACTGCCGTCACCAGACGGAAACTTTACAACAACTGTTTAAATTATGTATCAGTTAATCTGACTATCTAATGGACATCCTTATCATCTGTTCTTCTTCACCGTCATGAGAGTGAGCCGCATCGACTGTCTGCCTGCAGAAATCCTCCCTGCATTCAAGATCGTGCCATCTCGCACTAATCAACTGTAGCGTATCAATTTCCGTGATTTACGAACTCTTACTGTACCGATGACCAATAAGCACTCAAGTAACTATACTATTGTGTATTTAATTATTTCCGCAAATGGTACTGATGTCTAATAGGTACCTAACAGTTTTTCCGACCGCATTTTTATACTTTCCGTTTCATACTGTAAACATTATCTTTATTTGCGTGTGCTCTCAACTAACAGCACCGTTAGGTCCTAAGACCTGTGATATATCGTGAGAACTGTATTAGTTGTGTATATGGCCAGTAGCCATCCTAGATATTTTGTTTTGTTTGTTTCTATATAAAAATTCTAGGACGCAGTATGCTAGGTAATACTATACAACAACATTATATCCGCATCACCATATTTCCCCCCAGCATCAATTTTACGCTGAGGTCGCTGATCATGCTCTAATTTCTCGAGCCTGACATGTTACTGACTAAACCTGGCTATTCTAGCTCAATAGGATAGGCTTAAAGTGGGTAGGAACAATCTCTCCATAAGGGGCACATTGTGTATGGCTCTTTTCCGGCTGTAGTGGATATGTAACAGCACGCACCGGCCAGGTTGTGTAAAATTGGCCAATTACCTTAGGGCCCCTTATTTATATCGAGCTATTGTCTCTTTCCATGCTCTTCCAGCCGCAAGGCTTAATAATTGTTTGGATTCCCCATCGACGCATTAGCATGATCCGACTCTGGGAAACTATCGTAGGTTTCCGAACACTGATAACTAAAGTGCCGATTTACACACACCTCTCTCTGTATCTTGAGATACTAGTTAGTTTAGATTCCGCCGCCAATGTAGGAAGCCCTGCGAAAAGAAATTAATTATATTGTAACACCGGCCTGCAGTGCATCTTTGGGCATTCTGGAAACTTAATCGTAATGAGAGGTAAGATGTTAATTCTGTTAGCACATGGGTGAAGGAGGAGATGCAGATCTCCATCCAATTCGTTGTAGTGTCTGGGTGAGGTCTTAGAACCCACCACGCCCTCACTGAAAGGACACTAGCGATGGATATCTGTCTCTTACTCCCCACCATAAACGATATAGCGCTTTCTAAATTGCTTTTGTGAACTGTAAACTTGTCCTGGTGATGTTATATGTGGTTGCGGGACAATGGTGACTAGATTGTTATTAATTGTGACTGTTTAATTATACCATATGTCCAGCCTTCTAAATTAGTAATGGACCATCATACTGGTGACACCAACAGTTGGGACGAGACCTTGAGGTTCAATCTCGGCGGCAATGGTCGCACAGCCCCCCTGGAATGTGAATGTTCCACTGGCTCTAGAGGCTGGTCTTTGTACCTTCCGTAGAGACGTGACACAGGATCCGCAACCCCGAGAACCACAGCTAACCAGCCCTCCCGCGCATCCTGTACATGTGGTGTGGCGGAGTGGAGCGACATGGCAGACCAGCACGTACCCCCGCAAGCTACAGCAGGAAAGCAGGCCGGCAGGTGGACAGGCAAGCAGGTCAACAGGGACGCAGGAAGACAGGCACACATGCACGCAGCAGGCATGTGGACATAAGGCCTCTCATCTTAAAGACCCACCAACTGTTAGGCAGATATAATGTAAAAGATCAACTAAATTTATATTGAGAAACTACTATTATCCCCCACCACCACCCCTCCCAGTAGTAGAAAAGGGGTTATCATAAATAAAAACAAACATATAAAACTTGACGTACATAAAATAAATCGACAATTCCTTATACATAAGGATGCTTCGGCGTGCATAACAATAATTATAAATACGCCAGATGGCCGGCCTCACAACCCCCACCCCACCCTATTTAGAGAGATGGATATCTGACTATATCTTGCCCGAATGGAAAAAGCAGTCCAACAATTAGTAGTACAGCCTTCCCACTCCCGAAGCAGAATGAGACCAACTCCTCCTCCACAAGGTTGTGTACCAGTACGAACGCATGTGTCGGTGGGACCGTTTCTATGAGACCTCTCTTCTGCCACAGGAGGCATTCTATATTAGACTCTGCGGAGAAGATATATCAGACAGCGACTACAACTATGTGCAGTCAGTCAGGCCCCCGCGGCAGAGATTCAACAGCACCCCAATGATGCTGACAAGGGTTACATCCTGGAGGTGGACCTTGAGCAATAATAATAACAATTTACAAGAACTTATAATGCGCTAAATAGAATATTGCTATTGCTCTAAAGCACAGAACATTAGCATAAAATAATAAATGAGTACCCATCAGAGCTCCATGACACATACAACGCTACCGTCCCCCCCCCCACCTACCCCACCACCCTAGCGCCAGAGTGGATGGCGGTGGAGAAAGAGTGTCGCCCAGAGTATCAGACTGCAAGGGACGTCTCCGGCACCGGCTGCAGGGTGGAAAAACTGGTACCTAACCTTTGGGACAAGTAGCACTATGTGCTATACCACCGCAACCTCAAGCTCTACCTTAAGTCTGCAGATGAGACTCAAGAAGGCACACGTGGGTCTACTCTTTGATCAGTCCCCATGGATGGAGACCTTCATCAGAGTCAAGACAGAACTCAGAAATAAGACAGTATTTGGAGCTGCTCATCGAGTACGACGTGCATCTGTTCGTGAAGCAATGACTCAGTGGAGGCATGTCGATGGTCAACAGTGTTATGCCTGGGCAACCAAGCCATAGGTCGCTGAGTGTGATCCTCAGCAGCTGAGAAGCCACATTATGTAATCGTATGAAAACAATCTCTACGGTTGAGCCACCACCTAGCGACTGGGGGTTTTAGTGGGAGGGAGCTGAGACTGCTGCAGAGATTCAAAAGCACCCCGACGATGCTGATAAGGGTTATATCCTGGAGGTGGATCTTGAGTACCCACAAGAGTAGCGGCTCTCAGAGTATAAGATTGCAGGGGCCAGCTCCGGAGGCTTCGTGGAGGACCTCTACAAGCTGATGAACATCACTGTTTTCGGAAAGACAATGGAGAACTTGCGTAAATGGGTGGATGTCAAGCTGGTCTGGTCATCCGTGGAAAACATGTTGAGGCACCTACTAGCCCAGCCCAACTATGGCTGAGCAAAGATGTGTGAGGATGACCCAGCCGCTATTCATGTACATGACCACCTGGTGTTGAACCGGCCAGTTGATGTGGGTACCTCATGTGCGACTTCTATTACAACAAGCTTAAGCTACAGTATGGCACCAAGAACGACTTACTTTGCACAGATACAGACATCCTCCAGACGATTTTCCCGACTGAGGGCATCTATGCAGACATAGCTGCGAGGAGTGACTTCTATGGCAACTAGCCGGTAGAATATCCGCTACACTGCACTTTCAACAAGAATGTGATGGGAAAGATGAAGGATGAGTGTGC
The DNA here is from genome assembly GCA_034401795.1 of Chaetoderma sp. LZ-2023a. Classification (NCBI taxonomy): domain Eukaryota; kingdom Metazoa; phylum Mollusca; class Caudofoveata; order Chaetodermatida; family Chaetodermatidae; genus Chaetoderma; species Chaetoderma sp. LZ-2023a. The sequence continues at coordinate 15,970,382 of CM067374.1, forward strand.
GGGTGCAACTATTCCGGAGTTAATTGATATGTGGCCGAAGATCTACTCCATCAAGCGCTGAGATGAGCAGCAGATTACAAAAGCAATGGGCATACGCAAAGCTGTGACTAAGTGGATACGCCCTGAACAGTACAGTTCTACGAGCACATGGTGTTCCACCATGGTATGAACATGCTGCACCACATCCATAAAATACAACAGAACAAGACCTTCCTTAGCCCCATAGACACCAAGCGATGGATCGCTCCAGACGGCGTGAACACTCTGGGCTATGGTCACCATTATCTCGCAGAGCATGGTAGACTATAGGAGAATGCTTTCATTGAGGAGCTAGAACTTGAGATCTCGCAGAGGCGGGTGGTAGCTGTGCGCCTGGGGAGACTAGCTGGAGTTCCTCATCTCACGCAAAGTGCCACCTGCGGCCGCTAGACAAGTAGTACGGCATGGGCTGTCCAGGTGTCTCCACATACCTGTCGATTCTGTGGACATCTAGTGAAAGATTAGGGTCTGTCCCTCGCCGTCGGACACCTTCCAACTCATCAGTCTCATATAGGTAGCAAAGCAGGGCATCAGATGGAAGCTGGGCCTCCTTATCTGAGCTGTTGTATCGTGGCTGTGCAGCAAAGGAGAATAGCTGGCCTCTGTCCTATCAAGCAAGTGACCTCCGCATTGGATCTCGTAATAACAGCCTTCTCACCCAGACACTAGAACGATCGCCAGGAGCAGCCATCTCTTACTATATTGTATTGTGTGGGAACAGTCTCTCAGTCAGGGTCCTGTTCCATCGTTCGACGATTGCTTGGGCGCGGTGATGTTCCACCTCACCTTGTCTAACTGTTACACCTAAACATTTTGATAATCAGTTGAGTAAATGTTGATGATGCCTATGCCAGCAAAAACGTTCACTGTAATTGTTTATTTTTTCAAATATTCAAGAGTTAGTTTTACCAACTATTTTGAGAGCACTTTGATTAAAACTTGTTGCTGTCTATGGCTGCATCATATGTCAGTCAAATTGTTCTCAAAGCAATCATCCCAACCTGCCTATGGTAGCAACAGCGCCCAGTCAAATTAGGTTTTAAATAGTCAACATAATGTTAATTAAATAGTCAATTCATCAAAGACATACAAGTCGTACACTTGGCGGACATCTAAATGTTCATGACGGAGGTAGATATACGTCATTCTTTATGCATTTTGATTGCGACCTCAGCAATCATGTGACGTAATTGATTATGACGTCATATACTTGGGTGACAGATCTGATCCATCCATTGTAACTGACCTTGGGTGCATTGTTGGCGGTGCTGTTTGGAATGAGAGTGATGACGATTACGTCACGCGATAAAAGGTCAATAAAATGTCCAGATGATTGACTTCTGGTACTTAGCAACTTTTAATTTCCCAGAATTCTTCTTGCCTTGATCAGTTTTGACCATTGAAGGTCCATTTGCTGATATTATTTTGCCATTGAATACAAATGGACGCTCAGAGCGTAGCTTTACATGACTCTGTGGCACAGGTAAAGTAAAAATAATTGATTTGGTCACATCTAACGGGTCTTAATAATTCTTTGAATCCTGAATACCCAGAAGTTCAATTTCAGAGCAATCATACATCTAAGCTGTTGTGTATTTTTAAACTAGCATGATAGGAACCTGTTGCTGTAAAATCACACCCCACCCGCCCCCCCCCACCCCACCTCCACCCCACCCCGAAGTCAAATTAATTACAACGTACTCAACAGAATAATTATGAAATCGTAAGAGAATGTGGGGTTTTTTGGTCATTTGTATTCAAAGTATTAACATTTCCAATGAAGCAGCATATGCTATACAGATCTCGCTAACGAGCATTCCCAGTGATACAGGGTGTACTGGTCTTGTAACGAGTTTTAGCATTCCCAGTGATACAGGGTGTACTGGTCTTGTAACGAGTTTTAGCATTCCCAGTGATACAGGGTGTACTGGTCTTGCACGCGAGTGTCTCTTCCCGGTACGCATGTGCACCCTCGCCTCTCAAAAACTGCAATTCTAGTTGATCCGGGTGCTTTGAATTCACCTGTTCCCGGCATCTCGCATCCTGTAAATTATAAGTAAAACCTTTGTCAACCTCTATTCTTGAAAAGCTGTATGAGCCTGTGGAAGAACTGCAGAAAACCACAGATTTCATCTTGAGAACGGCTCTCCATGTGTGATACCAGCGATCGAAAAGAAGAAGAAGATAAGTAAAACAACAACGTGATCGCAGACTTGGGAATATTGTTTCGTACAGTTATCAACGAATCTTATAATCTGCCAAAATGTCATTCAGAGTAATTGAGGGTCCATTTCTAGCTATGCCCCGCCCTTTTCTAGTTAAGCTCCGCCCACTTTTTGGCGTGTGTTAGAATCAATTTATATAATTTGAATCCTGAATTTCCACAATCCCAATTTCAAGGTAACTATAGAGATAAGCTGTTGAATATTTTGAGACTAATTTGACTGGCTGTTGTTTCAGCGGCGGCCATTCAAGTTAGTTTCAAAATATTCAACAGAATATTTATTAAATAATAAATCCATCAAAAGCATACAATTCGTGCACTTGACGGACTATTACAGCTTCATGTCAATTATGATTGTTATGTCAGCCTAACTGTGAAGTAATTGATCGTGACATATACTTGAGTGACAGATCGGATTCATCCATTGTTCCTGAGCGCAGAGCACAGAATTCGTCGATTTGTACATTAGGGAACACCAATCCTGATAACGCATGTTATGGGCGGTATTGGTCTAGTAACGACCCCGTAACATGCGTGTATGGTGGGGGTGGAGTGGGGGATGGGGTGGTAGTAGTGTGGCTTTTACATAGAATTCATGTTTTGTACACAGATCCATAAACAGTGTTATCTATATAACAAAAGCTTTGGGATCAAGAGCAGGTGGTGAATATAGATATGTTTCAATGACGCAATGAGTTTGTAATTTGATTGGTACATTAAATAAGACGAACATATATCGTATCCTCGCTTTCTTTGCTTGTGGGACTTGTGGCTGCGTGAGACAAACATATTTAAAGTTAGCTTGCAATGTTAATCTGACAACTTTATTACTTTAAAAGTACTGATTGATGAAAAACTGACAGATATATGCACTGCCAATCACTGAATAGGATTGCTAATAGTCTACTAGCTAGGAGGGTGGACCTAGAAACGTTGAGTAATGTACGGTTTTATGTTGGAAATCCAATATATAGGTCCTAAGGACTCAGAAACTGACAGATGCTAATTTCCATATCTGTAGCAATTTGCATAATCGATCTAATTAGCAAATTAATTAGGTCAAATCACTAAATCAAGAATATCTTCCTTAGAAAGCTAGCTAGAGACTTCGTTTGGGTGTCTAGACCTAGGTTTTCTCGAGCATAATAATTCTAGGATCATACCGTCAATCCACTTGTCTGAAATCAAATATGGCCGCCGTGCATAATGATGTTAATCATAAAATCGTCATAACTCAGAAACCATTTACGATAAAGACTTCGTTTTGATGGCTGCACCCATGTTTTCAATCCAATCCAAGAAACACAATGGAACCTTATATGTGGCCAGAGTATCATTTCATACTTAATTTTCAAGACGCCTATACTAAGACATATTATGATAGTTGATATAAAGACATCAACCTATTACAGTGACACCAGAAGATGGTCACTAGTAAAAGATAGCGGTTCCTTACGACGTGTGGTCTTACGAACACAAGTTTTAAAGAAACATCATCTTTTGGCACCAAAAAACATGTGGTCGCTATAGACAGCTTTGATTGTATTACTCTCCCTCTTACTCTTCGTCATAATGGGCACGGTCACTCTCCTTTGTTCAGATCCTATTCTCCTTCCTTCGTGATCTCCTTCATCATCATCTCGTTGTGTCAATGAGTTACAACACTCATACCCACCCTCCCACACACACACAGTAACTGGTACATGACAATCCATAAGATAGGCTCCTTGGACAGAACTGGCATCATTTGGTCATTTTCATGAACTTCCCCTCCATAGTCAGTGATTTGGACAGGAGGGTCAATCTTGTCCGCCTGCACCCTCCCACAGCATCATTTGGAGATGTGCTCTCTGGAGATGGAGGGCCAGGTTGATGTTTGCTGGTGGAAGGGACTTCAGAGCTGAAGGATTCTTCCGCTTGCGAAAAATCTCATACCTAGAAGCATTCATTGAATTGCTCTCGCTCTTCTGGCAGGAGAGAGTTGTTATCAGGTTGCTCTTAGTGGTGTCCTCGCTCAGAACTGAGTCTAGTCCAGTGATGTAGGTCTGGGTGAGCAATTTCAGGGCGGGTACCTTACCTTTGTCATTAGGGTAGGGCACAGTGTCGCATCCTGAGGCGTGTGCATTCCCAAGATGCCCTTGCATTTCTCTTCGAGGTTGGTGACAGTGGCATTGATGTCGAGTCATCCCAATTCTACATCTGAACATGGTAAGAGCATGTTCCAGCACCCGTACATAAGTGCATCTAGCACGGACACATATGCGTTATCAATAAAGATGGGCGAGTCCAAGCTCCGCCTGATGCAGCTTGCAGCATGTATCTGCATTGAAAGATATATCAGCTTCATCATGACACACAATACTGTCAGCATAGCTCATAAGTTCAATGTAGCTACAAAGATCACGCGTTCAGAGCAGTTGTGAGAGTTGCCGCTTGTTGTCCTTGTGTGCCATAAAGGCATCACGGCCAGGTAGGGGTGAGTTCAGAGTCAGCTGATATCCAGTCGAGTCATGCCCAGTTTCTCTCTGCCTCTTGTGATCCTTTGCGATGACACCATCATACCAATCAAAGATGGCATAGGTTTCAGCTCCTCTGTATTTGGTGAGACGATATTTTTTTCCGTTGGCAGCATCATCCACTCTACGAGAGGATAGCCAGACAATGTGATAGAGCAGCTGAGAGGCATCCACCAGCAGAGTGTTAGGAGGAGGGTTCTTTATGATGGAGAAGATGTGGTTGACCAGCACCGACTTGTTACCCTTTCATAGGCAGCCACACGCGTCGATGAGGGCCGCAGGCACAAGGCTCAGCTCAGCTAGAACACAGCAGATAACTCGAGGTTCCTCTTCTGTCTAACGACCAGGAGACGGCCGAATATTGGTTCCAGTTCATAGATTGTTTTGTTTCTCACTTTCACACAAACTTCAGTACCTGCCTAGTCCTCGCCTATCTCTTGATCGGATTGTGGACGTTATCAGGGAGGGATGCAGCAAAAGCTTTCTACATGTCCTTTCAATCTCTACGGCATCCTGCACGTTGCTATCTCATGCAGACGGCACGTCCATTGACAATGTTGTACAAGAATGTTGATTGTTCAGTGAGTGGATGAGAATGCCTCCGGAGATCATCCAGTTTCTTCTGCCGGTCCTCTCTGTCCAGCCCCATCTTTTCTCCATTGCTCTTTGTGTTTGGCAGGTGGAGAGATAGTTCCTCCATCAGGGCTGGGCATGTCCTCGATTTCTTCTTCTTTTCGATCGCTGGTATCACACTTGGAGAGCCGTTCTCAAGATGAAATCTGTGGTTTTCTGCAGTTTTTCTACAGGCCCATACAGCTTTTCAAGAAAAGAGGTTGACAAAGGCCAGATCTCTTCTCTCAGCAGCTGATACGTACTGCAACATTGAAGTATGTGCTCTGTGGTCTGTTCTGCTTCTCCACAAGGACAAGCGGGCGATGTCGTAAGGTGGAACCGCCTGTAAATGTGTTGGTTTATTCTGTTGTGTCCAGTTCTGAGACGAAAAATGGTCACTTGCTCTGGCCTCGAGAGATGATGGTAGGCATCTTCTGATCGTGGTGTTCTGTAGAGTGACTTGATGATAGTCTTCATCTCTGTATGGGTAACCATGTTTTCTGACTGATTCTCTTCTGCACCCACCTTTGCCATCTTGTCTGCTTCCTCATTTCCTTGGACTCCACAGTGTGAGGGGATCCACTGCAATGCTATCCGAAAGCGTTTGATGGTTTGTAGTGCTTCTTCAAGTTGTGGCAGCTTACCTTTTGTGATAGCCTCAAGGACGGAGCGGGCATCAGATAAAAAGACAATCTGTGCAATAGGGTCTGCTGTTCTGCTGATGGTATTAGCTGTATGAACCAGTCTTCGACTTCAGCTCTGTAGTTTGTGCAGTGTTTGCATGTCGGTATTGCAGCTGACTCATGTTGTCCGTCTGGATACTGTATGTGCAGTCCAGCACCTCAGCTCCTAATTGCATATTTGGCTGATCCATCTGTGTAGATCCTTATCCATGTCTCCTGAGGGTACATTTCTTCCAGCATGGTTAGGGTCAGGGCCTTCTTGCTCACATCACTGTGGTCATCTTTGGTTGTGAGATGAGGTAATGTGGTGCGAATAACTATGCTCTCTAGTTTGTTTTCCCAGGGTGGAGGATCAAGTGTGTGGTTTGGGTCTTCTATTTGTACTGGCAACATTTCTTGGTGTTTCCTTTGAAGTGCTTTCGTCTCTTTCACAAAACTTGATCTTTTAAGTCTTCCTGATGACAGCTGTGCTTGCCTGATCTTCATCGGGTGGTTGTTGAACGATTTGTACTTTGCAGCTTGGATCAGTGCTTTGCATTCCCTTCCTTTGCTAAGTGGGGGGGGGGGGGATGCCTGCTGTCTGCTCAATTTTTTCTATTGGTGTTGATCTCATTCCACCAGTGATGATGCGCAGTGCCTGGTTTTGTACTCTGTCGATGTTTTGTTGATGAGATTTAGCTGCTGTCATTCATGAGCTGGATCCATACTCAAGGTGTGGTCGTACGGCACCTAGGTAGATGGTCTTGAGGATCCTTTCATTGGCACTCCACTTTGTTCCTGCCAGTTTCCTCATGATGTTTAGCTTTCTTCTGGCCTTTGCCTCTGCGTTCTGGATGTGCTCCTTCCATGTTAATCTTCTGTCATAGGTGACTCCCAGGTTTGTCTGCTGGTCCTCATACTCGAGTGGAGTACCGTTCAGTGTCAGATTGCCAACTTTGGTTTTGGTGGACGGTGAGAATAGCATGGCTGATGATTTTTCTTTGTTGATGGTAATACACCATCGATTGGCCCAAGCTGTAATTCTGTCCAAGGCGAGCTGCATTCTGTACGCGACAGTCGTTGTCTACTCCTCGGTGCACCAAAGTACTAGGTCATCTGCATAGAGGGCTGCTTGGATCCCTTTGGCCAGCTCTGCTACAATGTCATTAATGAAGAGTATGAACAGAGTTGGTGATAATACTCCGCCTTGTAGCACCCCTTGTCTCAGCAATACATTCTATTCTGTCCAGATAGTCCATCCACCAGCACCCTAGCTCTGCGATTGTGTAGGTATGACTTGGTCCATCGGAATATGTTGCCACCGATGCCTGTGCGCCGGAGCTTCACGAGGAGGCCATCCTTCCACACCTTGTCAAATGCCTTCTGCAGATCGATAAAGGCAGCTAGCATCACCTTCTTGGCTTGAAAAGTGTCCTCTATGGCCTGTGCAAGATGTGTTGTTTGATCTTCTGTGCTCCTGTATCTTCTGAAGCCGGCCTGCTCTGAAACTATAATGTTCTCCGACTCCAGGTACCACTGCAACCGCTGGTTGACGATGCGCTCCATGGTCTTGCATATGCAGCTTGTAAGACTAATAGGACGGTAGCTCAGCACTTTCGTCTTGTTCTTCCCTTTTTTCAGAATAGGGGTCATTTTGGCTTCCTTCCAGCACTGAGGAACTTCTCCATTGGTCCCACTGAGATTAAATATGTCTAGCAACTTGCGGAGAGATTCATTACCAAGGTGTTGGATCATTTCATTCGTAATGCCATCTGGCCCGGGAGATTTCTTCTTCTTCAATTGGCGGATAGCCTTCTTCAGTTCTGCTAAACTAATGTCAACTTTCATTGCATCATGAGTTTTGGTGTCTGTTCTTTCCTTGTGCTCTTTTCTAACCTCTTTTTGATGCATTCGTGGTATAGAAATGTTGCTTTCTTTTGCATATGCCTTTGCAAAGGCATCTGCAACCATCTTTCCTGTCAGTGTTTGTCCATCTTCTTCAGGAGTAATCTTCTCTCCCCCGACACCCTCATCATTCAGTGCTTTAGTCAGTCTCCATAGCTTTGTGGTCTCTCTCTCTAAATTAATCCCTGCCGTCTTTTCCCTCCAGCTTCTTCTTTTGGCCTCCAGCTTGGTCTTTAGATACATGGCTTTAGTTTGTTGTAGCGTGAAGTGGTTTCCATGACAGGGATTACCCTCTGCATCTTCTCTGACCTTGTCTAGTTTATCATGTGCTGCTTGCAGTTCTGTTGTCCAGTAGGGGTGGTAGTTTTTCCTGAACCCTCGAGGAATCGCTCCGTTGGCAGCCTTGAGGATACTTGAATTAAATTCCTTGACCACATTGTTGATGTTTCTCCCTTCTACTGCTATGTTTTGGGTAAGCTCATTGGAACGAATTCCGAACAGACTCCAATTTGCCTTTTTGTAGTTCCACCTTAGATGTTGAGGTGAACTTGTCGAAATACTTCTAGAAAGAGAGTGGAGGACTGGGCGGTGGTCTCTTCCTCCTAACTGCGATCCGACCACTCTACTGAGGTTTCTGTGAATGTCTTCTGTACAAAATGCCAAGTCCGGCGTTGTTGTCGAGTGCCACCGGCGCGAGTAGAAGGTAGGCTGATCTGTAGGGTCGTTGACAAGTAAAAGGTGCTTTTAATCTTGCCATGCTTCAATGTCTTCTCCTCGTTTATCAAGTGTTCTGTATCCCCAGCTCTGGGACTGGCTATTAAAGTCTCCGCCAATGAGGAAGTGGCAGTCCGGGACCTGGATTGTGTCAAGTGAGAGATTCTTGTCATTAGGGCAGTAATAATTGACAATGTCAATCACAGAGCTGCTGGATGTTACCTTGATCTTGATATATTCTGCCTCTTCCATAAAGGTTTTGATCTGGCTGGCGTTCACGCTGTTTCAGACTAAGGTGATCACTCCGCCTTTCTTTCTTCATCTCCGATCACACCGGAAAATCTGGTAACCTCTGATCTTAAATGGTTTTCCTTCTTGCAGGTGTGTCTCTTGGATGCAGCAGATATCAATGTTGTTTTCATCCAGGAACTGTTCGAGCTCTGATTTCTTGTTGGTAACCCCTTCTGCGTTCCAGTGCATGATGTTGATACTGGGGTTCTCTTTGGGTTTGGTCTTCTCTTTCGGTTGGCCAGTAGCTCTCCATCCTCGTCCCCTGGCTCCACAAGACGAGTGAGTTGATGGGACCTCCAGTAGCTGAGGGTGGGCTCCTCCGAGGCATGGAGCCCGGCGCTGCACCATTCCGGTTGATTCGATCTCCAAGTGTCATTTCATTAGCGTTGTGCATAATGCTCTGGTTAGCCCCTCCAAATGTCTGGATTGACACCCAGTGTGTCACACCCCTGCGCCACGTTGCGGCCGAGCATATAGTCTTAAACAGATGGCTATGAACAAATGACAGCACACACCGAGTGACTCAATCCAGACAGCGACTTGTTCAGGTCTAGTGGCAATACCCTTCATGCCTCCAGCTTGCTTGCATTGCTTGATGTACGTCTGCTCCCCAACCTAGTTACCACGTACAGCGGCAGCTCCCTGAGAGTGATGATATGATAAACATGTGCTTCATCGAAGGGGCCCCGCTTGGCATCTGGTGCTAGATGCTGTAGGTCCCACAGGTGTCGGCTGATGTACCACGCATAATGATGATGCCCAACTGCGTAGAAACACTGGCGCATCATCTCCAGGCGGAGCTGCTGTAGTAGCGAGTCACCTCACGTTCATCCCTCAGGAATTGGTGTACAAGCATGGTCGGAGTGATAAAGCAGTCCACTCAGAGTTTGACCGTGGGATGCGCTCTTACCTTCTCGAGGTATGCAACAATATCTTTATGACTTTCCTCTCCCTCGTGCAAGAAATCATGAAGAAGTGCAGCTACAACCATGCGAAAGGCTTGCATTGCCTTCGGCCATGACTTCCATTGAAAATGCTCGCTTTACCTCCGTATGCAGCACAAACGAGCTCCGCAGTAAGCATAGCGTTCTGAATCTGAATAAAATACTGCGCTTGACCACAATGTGTATAATAACGCAGGGAGCGAGAGAGCTTAGTTGGACTCCTCTTGCTCTGCGACCCGAGACAAATGGTGTCAATTTCGGTCTGACTGCAGGAATTCCAATCAATAATGGTACGCGAAAGAATGAGTTCCGGAATTCCTCTGTTGATGTTCGGTAGACAGATAGTTTTAACTATATACTAATTAAGTCAATTATGCAAAATACTAGACATATGGAGATTAGCATCCGGCCGTTTTGGCGTCCTTATATATTACATTTCCAACATAAAACCTTAGGGTGCTCAAGATTTCTAGGTTCACTAAAGAACACATAAGGCTGGCTAGTAGACTAAAATATTGAAACAGACGTTTAGAAAGCTGGGCCGGTATTCAAGAAAATAGTGTGGCTTACGTCCTGTCGTAAAGTATAAGACAGATCAATCAGAATGCCGCATTCACGCCAAGTAGGAGCACTGCCCATGCCTAGCTATGCACCGTCCATGTCTACTTATGTACGCCCATGTCTAGCTATACACTGTCCATGTCTAGCTATGCACTGCCCATATCTAGCTATGCATCGTCCATGTCTAGCTATGTACCGTGCATGTCTAGCTATGCACCACCCATGTCTAGCTATACACCGCCCATGTCTAGCTATACACCGCCCAGGTGTAGCTATGCACCGCCCATGTCTAGCCACGTACCGCCCATTTCTAGCTATGCACCTCCCATTTCTAGCTATGCACCTCCAATTTCTAGCTATGCACCGCATATGTCTAGCTATGCACCGCCAATGTCTAGCTATGCACCGCCAATGTCTAGCTATGCACCATCCATGACTAGCTATGCACCGCCCATGGTTAGCTAAGCACCGCCCATTTCTAGTTAAGCACCGCCCATTTCTAGCTATGCACCGCCCATTTCAAGCTAAGCACCGCCCACTTTTTGTACGCATTGGAATCAATTTGAGGCTTTGATACCTAAATTCTTTTGAACATTTTGAGAACAGCTTCCCGTCAAATTAGTTTCAAAATATTCAATAAAATGTATATTAAATTGTAAATTCATCAAAGATATACAATTAATATTCTATTGTGATGGATTTTTTCGATTTTCGTGTCAGAGATACGCCATTTTGATTGTGTCGTTTGATTATGACGTCAGATGTACTTGAGGGACAGATCAGATTCAATTCAATTCAGGGTGTTGTAGTCTAACAATGTATTTTAGTAGCCAATCTGAAAAAAGGCCCTAAACTTGAGTCCGTGGGCCAATCCTGGCAACTTTTCTATGACGGCAAATATAATCTTGAACGTAGATCCCTAAGCTTATTTTTGCGAGATGCCAAGAGAAAAATCGTTGATTATTGCGGGTGGTAGTCAAATGAAAATTTCATTTTTTAATTATCGGTTTTGTCGTATTTTGCATTATCTTGAAATCCTAAATGTCTCATGGTTCTTTATTCAAAATATGGCAAGGAATTAGATTTGTAAAGCTCCCACCACCATTGAAGATGAGAATTATGCGAGTTATGGAAATGACGCCGTCCATCCATCCATTCGTGTATGCGTCAGTCTGCCCATCTGATTCCATTGCGAAGTCGATAGTCCTGCAGCCAAATTGAATTGCTTTACTAAACCTTGAAATTTATTTTTCTCTTTTGATTGATTTGCCCATGGTGTATTCTACCAAAATCTAACTCGTGGATATTGGCCACCCTTGACCGTTTTGAAAAATCTAAGATGGCGTCCAACATGGCCGCCATTTCATGTTTTCGGCTATAACTTCCTCAACTTTAAATCTTGGATAGTAAGTCTCGTGTCTAGATATAGGTTTTAAGGTTCAATGAATCCATTGAAACAATTTGTAATTTAATAACCACTGACTGGGAAACGCTTTCCTCAGAATACTTGCTGAGGAAATACCCCAAGTTGCTTATTATGATCACTTGCTCGAGTCAAAAGGAGGTGGTAGATGTTGTATGTCCTGCAGGTGTCAAAGGAGATCTGACGATGGTTCTAGAAGAACTAGACAAAAGGAGCAAGAATGCCAAGCTATGGGTGGACGTGCTACGGTGTTACTCAAACCAGTTTTCATAATCATGATACTTGTGAGGGAAGAAAGTATATACTTACAGTCCATGGAAAACGCTTCCGAAAGCAATTCCTGCTCGGTTCATAAAGGGAGAGCATGTCACGAGGCACCAGCCTGGCTTGTGGAATGGAATTTGGAGTAACATATTTGTCTAGACAACATACGTACCCATGCTCCCGGTGGGATAATCTGTATAACGATGAAGCCTCCACCAGAGACGCCCCGCACCTCCCTCCACCAGACACGTCCCCTCACCTCCCTCCACCAGATACGCCACCCCACCTCCCTCCACAAGACACGCCCATCACCTCCCTATAACAGACACAACCCTCACCTTCCCGCACCAGACACGCCGCTCATCTCCCTCAATCAGACGCGGCCCTCACATCCATTTACCAGACGTGGCCCTCGCCTCCCTCCACCAGAGAAGCCCCCTCATCTCCCTCTACCAGAGACGGCCGTCACATCACTTCACCAGACACGCCGCTCACCTCCCTCTAACAGATACGCCCCTCACCTCCCTCTAACAGACACGCCTTTCATCTACCTCTAACAGACACATCGCTCATCTCCTTGAACCAGACATGCCCCCTCACCTCTGCCAGACAGGCCCCTTTTCCCCTCTAACAGACAGGCCCGGCAAATTCCTCTAACATACACACCGCTCACCTCTCTCCACGAGACACACCCCACCTCCCTCCACCAGACACGCCCCCACATCTCTCCACCAGACACGCACCACCTTCCTGCACCAGAGACGCTCCTCACCTCCCTATAACAGACACAACCCTCACCTTCCCGCACCAGACACGCTGCTCATCTCCCTCAATCAGACGAGGCCCTCACATCCATTTACCAGACGTAGCCCTCGCCTCTCTCCACCAGAGAAGCCCCTCATCTCCCTCCACCAGAGACGGCCGTCACATCACTTCAACAGATACGCCGCTCACCTCCCTCTAACAGATACGCCCCTCACCTCCCTCTAATAGACACGCCTTTCACCTACCTCTGACAGACACATCGCTCATCTTGAACCAGTCATGCCCGCTCACCTCTGCCAGACAGGCCCCTCATCCCCTCTAACAGACACGCCCGGCAACTTCCTCTAACAGACACAACGCCCACCTCTTTCCACGAGACACACCCCACCTCCCTCCACCAAACACGCCCCACATCTCTCCACCAGACACGCACCACCTCCCTGCACCAGATACGCTCCTCACCTCCCTCCACCAGAGATGCCCTCACCTCCATTCACCAGTCACGCCCTTCACCCACCCACCCCCAACAGAGACGGCCCAAATCTCTCTCCACAAGACGCACCCCTCAACTCCCTCCAACGGAGACGCCCCTCACCTTCCTCCACCAGACACGCCACTCACCTCCCTCGACCAAACACACCCCTTACCTCTCCACACCAGATACGCACCCACCTCCCTCCACCAGAGACGCCCCCTCACTTCCGTGCATCAGACACGTTCCTTCCCTCCCGCCACAAGAGACGCCCCTCACATCCCGCCAACAGACACGCCCCTCACATCCCCTTACCAGAGACGCCCTTCATACCCCAACCAGACACATTCCCCACCTTCCTCCACCAGATATTGCCCACCTCCTTCCACCAGACACGCGCCTCACCTCCCTCCACCATAGACGCCATCACCTCACTCACCTCACTCCACCAGACACGCCCCTCACCTCGTCCACTTGACACACCACTCGTCTCAATCCACGTGACAGGCTGCTCACCTCACTCCACCAGCAACGACCCTCATCTCCAGCAAGACCCCTCATCTCTCTCCAGCAACCACACCCCTCACCTCCTTCCACCAGATACTCCCCTCACCTCCCTCCACCAGACACGCCCACGCCTTCCTCCACCAGGGACGCCTCTCACCTCGCCCAACCAGACATACCCCTCTGCACCAGACACGCTCCTCACCTCCTCCAATCAGACACATCCCTCACCTCCCTCGACCAGACACACCCCTCAACTCCCTCCACCAGATACTGCCCACCTCCTTCCACCAGACACCCCCATCTCCCTCCATCAGAGACGCTCCTCACCTCCCTCCACCAGAGACGCCCCTCACCTCCCTCCACCAGAGACGCCCCTCACATCCTTCCACCAACACGCCCCTCACCCCCATCCACCAGAAACGCCCCTCAGCTCCCTCCACCTGGCACACCCTTCACGTCCCCAACAGACACGCCTCTCACATCCCTCCCCCAGGGAGGTCCCTCACCTCCCTCCACCAGAGACGTCCCTCACCTCCCTCCACAAGACATGCCCATAACCTCCCTCCACCAGACACGCCCCTCACCTTCCGGCACCAGACATGCTCCTCAATTCCCTCCACCAGAAACGCCCGTCACATCACGCAACAAGAGACGCCCTCCCCTCCCTCCACCAGAGATGGCCCTCCCTCCCTCCAATAGAGACGCCCCTCAACTCCCTACACCAGACACGCCACTTACCTCCCCTACCAGAGACGCCCCTCACATCCCTCCACCAGAGACGCCCCTCAAGTCCCTGCAACAGAAACGCTCCTCACCTCCTTCCACCAGAGACGCCCCTCATCTCCCTCAACCACAGACGCTCCTCACCTCCCTCCACCAGATACGTCACACCTCATTCCACTAGACACACCCCTCACCTCCCTCCACCTGACACACCGCTGGCCTCCCTCCACCAGATACTCCACACCTCCCTCCATCAGAAACGCCCCTCACCTCCCTCCACCTGAAACACCGCTGACCTCCCTCCACCAGAGACGCCCCTCACCTCCCTCAACTAGACATGGGCTGACCTCCCTCCACCAGACACACACCCTCACCTCCCTCCACCAGACGCCCTCACTTCCCTCCACCAGAGACGCCCCTCACCTCCCTCCACCTGACACACCGCTGACACCCCTCCACCAGAGACACATCTCACCTCCCACCAACTGAGATGCCCCTCACCTCCCTCTACCAGAGACGCCCCTCATCTCCTTCCACCAAACACACACCTCAACTCCCTCCACCAGATACTCCGCTCATCACCCTCCACCAGAGACGCCCATTGCTTTCCTCTACCAGAGAGGTCACTCACACACGCTAAACCAGATACACCTCTCACATCTCATCAACAGACACACCCCTCACGTCCCTCCACCAGACACACACCTCACCTTCCTCCACCAGAGACGTCCCTCGCCTCGCTCCACCAGACACACCGCTCACCTTCCACCACTAGACACGCCCTCACCTCCATCCACCAGAGACATCGCGCACCTCCCTCCGCTAGAAACTCCCCTCATCTCCCTCCACAAGACACACCGCTGAACTCCCCCACGAGAGATGCCCTCACCTCCCTCCAACAGAGACGCCCCTCACCTCCTCCACAAGACACACGCTGACCTCCCTCCATCAGCGATGCCCCAAATGTCCCTCCACCAGACACGCCCCTCGCCTCCCTCCACCAGAGATGCCCCTCACCTCCTCCACAAGACACACGCTGACGTCCCTCCACGAGCGATGCCCCAAATGTCCCTCCACCTGACACACCCCTCACCTCCCTCCACCAAGACACCGCTGACCACGCTCCACCAGACACGCCACTCATCACCCTCCACATGATACACTGCTAACCTGCCTCCACCAGCGATGCCCTCACCTCCCTCCACAAGAGACGCCCCTCAACTCCCTACATCAGAGACCCCCTCTTACGTCCCCCACCAGAGACACCCCTCAACTATCCACGCCAGAGACGGCCTTCACCTCCCTGCGCCAGACACACCCTTACCTCTCCACCTCCCCCAAATACCTCCAGAGATGCCAGTCACCCCCCTCCACCAGAGACGCTCCTCACCTCCGTCCACTAGATACCCCACACCTCCTTCCACCAGACACACACCTCACCTCCCTCCACCAGACACGCCACTCACATCCCTCCACCTGACACACCCCTGGCCTCAATCCAGGTGACGCACTGATCACCCCCCTCCACCAGACACGCACCTCACCTCCCTCCACAAGACACACCGCTGAACTCCCTCCACCAGATATGCCCCTCACCTCCCACCTCCAGAGACGCCCCTCACCTCCTACACAAGACACATCCTGACCTCCCTCCACCAACGAGGCCCCACAGATCCTCAAGCAGACACACAAATGACCTCCCTCAACCAGAGACGCCCCTCACCTCCCTCCACGAGAGATGCCCCTCACTCCCTCCACTAAAGAGGCCCTCAACTCTCTACACCAGACACACCCCTTACATCCCCCACCAGAGGCGCTCCTCACCTCCCTCCGCCAGCGACGCCTTCACCTCCCTGCACTAGACACACCCCTTCCTTCCCTCACCCAGAGACGCACCTCATCTTGCTCCACCAGAGACACTCCTCACCACCCTCCATCACATACTCCACACCTCCATCCACCAGAGACGTCGCGCACCTCCTTCCGCTAGACACGCCCCTCACCTCTCTCCACCAGAGAGGCTCCTCACCTCCCGCAAATAGACACACCCCTCACCTCGCTTCACCAGACACACGCCTCGTCTCCCTTCACCAGATAGTCCCCACAGCCTTCCACTAGACACACCTCTCACCTCTATTCTCCAGAGACGCCCTCACCGCCCTCCACCAGACACGCCCCTCACCTCCCTCCACCAGAGACTCACCTCACCTCCCTACACCAGAGACGTCCCACTTCTCACTCCAACTGACACACCCCTCACCTCCCTCCATCAGACACACCGCTGACCTCCCTCCAGCAGAGACACCCCTTACCTCCCTCCACCTGACACACCACTCACTTCCCTCCACCAGACACACTCCCTGCACCAGACACACCCTTACCTCTCCACCTCCCTCCACGCCACCAGAGATGCCCCTCCCCTCCCTCCATCAGACGCCCCTCACATCCTACACAAGACACACCCTGACCTCCCTCCAGAAGCGATGCCCCTCACGCCCCTCGACCAGATAGGCCCCTCGCCACCCTCCAACAGACACGCCCCGCATATCACTCCACCAGACACACCATTGAACTCCCTCCACCAGAGACGCCCTCACCTCCCTCCACCGGAGATGCACTCACTCCCACCACTAGAGACGCCCCTCAGCTCCCTATAACAGACACACCGCTTACCTCCCCCACCAGAGATGCCCTCAACTCCCCACGCCAGAGACGCAATTCACCTCCCTGCACCAGACACACCCTTACCTCCCCACCTCCCCCCACCCCACCAGAGATTCCCCTCACCTCCCTCCATCAGACGCCCCTCACATCATACGCAAGATACACCCTGACCTCCCTCCACAAGCGATACCCCTCAGGTCCCTCCACCAGATACGCCCATCGCCACCCTCCAACAGACACGCCCCGCACATCACCCCACCAGACACACCATAGACCTTCCTCCAGCAGAGACGCCCCTCACCTCCCTCCACCAGAGATGCCCCTCACTCCCTCCACTAGAGACGCCCCTCAGCTCCCTATAGCAGACACACCCCTTACCTCCCTCCGCCAGCGACGCCCTTCACCTCCCTACACCAGACACACCCCTTCCTTCCCTCCCCCAGAGCCGTCCCTCACCTACCTTCACCAGAGACTCTCCTCACCTCCCTCCACCAGATACTGCGACCCCTCCTTCCACCAGATACGCACCTCACCTCCCTCCACCAGACACGCCCCTCACATGCTCCACCAGAGACGCCCCTCAACCTGCTCCACCAGTGACGCCCTGCAACTCCGTCCACCAGACACACCGCTCACCTCCCTCCACCAGGCACGCCCTTCACCTCCCTCGACCAGAGACGCCATTCACATCTTGAACCAGACACACATGACCTCCCTGCACCAGATGCTCCCCTCACCTCCCTCCACCAGACAGGTCCATCACCTCCCCCACCAGAGACGCCCTTCACCTCCCGCCACCAGACACACATGACCTCCCTGCACCAGATGCTCCCCTCACCTCCCTCCACCAGACAGGTCCATCGCTTTCCTCTACCAGAGACGCCACTCACCTCCCCAAACCAGGCAAACCTCTCACCTCTCTGCAGAAGACACGCCCCTAACCTCCCGCCACCAGACACGCCGCTCACCTTCCTCCACCAGAGACGCCCCTCACCTCGCTCCACCAGAGACGCCCCTCATCTCCGTCCACTAGACACACCGCTCACGTGCCACCGCTAGACACGCCCCCACCTCCATCCACCAGAGATGTCCCTCACCTCCCTCCTCTAGATACGCCTCTCACCTCCCTCCACAAGACACACCGCTGACATCCCTGCACCAGAGATGCCTCTCACCTCCCTCCACCAGCGACGCACCGCACCTCCTCCTCAAGACACGCCCCTCACATTCATCCACCAAACACACCGGTGAACTCCCTCCACCTGACACACCCCTCACCTCCCTCCACCAGAGATGCCCCTCACTCACTCCACTAGAGATGCCCCGTCAACTCCCTACACCAGACACACCACTTACCTCCCCCCCCCACCAGAGGCGCCCCTCACTTCCTTCCGCCAGAAACGCCCTTCAGCTCCCTGCACCAGACACACACCTTCCCTCCCTCAACCAGAGACGCCCATCATCTCCCTCCACGAGAAACGGTACTCACCTCCCTCCACCAGATACTATCCATCTCCTTCCAACAGACACACACCTCACCTTCCTCCACCAGATGCGCCCATCGCTTTCCTCTACCAGAGACGCGACTCACCTCCCCATACTAGACACACCCCTCCCCTCTATCCAACAGACACGGCCCTCACATCCTCCATCAGAGACGCTCCTCACCTCCCTCCAGCAGACACGCCCCTCACCTTCCTCCACTTGAGACGCCCATAAAATCGCTCTAGCAGCGACGCCCCGTACCTCCCTCCAACAGAGATGCCCACACCTCTCTCCACCAGACACGCCCCTCGCCGCGGTCCAACAGACACGCCCCCCACATCAATCCACCAGACACACTGGTGAACTCCCTCCACCAGAGACTCCACTGACCTCCCTCCACCAGAGATGCGCCTCACTCCCTCCACTAGAGACGCCCCGCAACTCCCTACACCAGACACAGCCCTTACATCCTCCCCCCCCTTCCCCCCCCCACCAGAGGCGCCCCTCAACTCTCTCCGCCAGAGACGTCCTTCACCTCCCTGCACCAGACAGACCCCTTCCCTCCCTCCACCAGAGACGCCCATCATCTCCCTCCACGAGAGACGCTACTCAGCTCCCTCCACCAGATACTCCCATCTCCCTCCAGCAGACACGCCCATCGCTTTCTTCTACCAGAGACGCCAATCACCTCCCCATATCAGACACACCCCTCACCTCTCTCCAACATACATGGCCGTCACCTCCTCCATCAGAGACGCCC
The DNA here is from genome assembly GCA_034401795.1 of Chaetoderma sp. LZ-2023a. NCBI lineage: Eukaryota > Metazoa > Mollusca > Caudofoveata > Chaetodermatida > Chaetodermatidae > Chaetoderma > Chaetoderma sp. LZ-2023a. The sequence goes on from CM067374.1 coordinate 15,989,913, forward strand.
CTAACTACCCTCCACCAAACACGCCCCTCACCTCCCTCCAACAGACACGCCCATCAACTCGCTCCACAAGAGACACAGCTGACCTCCTTCCACCAGAAATGACCCTCACCTCCGCCCACCTGAGACGCCCCACACATCCCTTTAGCAGAGACGCCCTTCAACTCCCTCCACATGACACACCCCTCACCTCCCTCCACCAGAGATGCCCCTCACTCACTCCACTAGAGATGCCCCGTCAACTCCCTACACCAGACACACCACTTACCTCCCCCCCCCACCAGTGGCGCCCCTCACTTCCTTCCGCCAGAAACGCCCTTCAGCTCCCTGCACCAGACACACACCTTCCCTCCCTCAACCAGAGACGCCCATCATCTCCCTCCACGAGAGACGGTACTCACCTCCCTCCACCAGATACTATCCATCTCCTTCCAACAGACACACACCTCACCTTCCTCCACCAGATGTGCCCATCGCTTTCCTCTACCAGAGACGCCACTCACCTCCCAATACCAGACACACCCCTCCCCTCTATCCAACAGACACGGCCCTCATCCCTTCCATCAGAGACGCTCCTCACCTCCCTCCACCAGACACGCCCCTCACCTTCCTCCACTTGAGACGCCCATAAAATCGCTCTAGCAGCGACGCCCGTACCTCCCTCCACCAGAGATGCCCACCTCTCTCTCCACCAGACACGCCCCTCGCCGCGGTCCAACAGACACGCCCCTCACATCCATCCACCAGACACACTGGTGAACTCCCTCCACCAGAGACGCCCCTGACCTCCCTCCACCAGAGATGCCCCTCACTCCCTCCACTAGAGACGCCCCGCAACTCCCTACACCAGACACAGCCCTTACATCATCCCCCGCCCCACCAGAGGCGCCCCTCAACTCTCTCCGCCAGAGACGTCCTTCACCTCCCTGCACCAGACAGACCCCTTCCCTCCCTCCACCAGAGACGCCCATCATCTCCCTCCACGAGAGACGCTACTCACCTCCCTCCACCAGATACTCCCATCTCCTTCCAGCAGACACACACCTCACCTCCCTCCAGCAGACATACCTATCGCTTTCTTCTACCAGAGACGCCAATCTTCTCCCCATATCAGACACACCCCTCACCTCTCTCCATCAGACATGGCCGTCACCTCCTCCATCAGGGACACCCCTAACTACCCTCCACCAGACACGCCCATCAACTCGCTCCACAAGAGACACAGCTGATCTCCTTCCACCAGAAATGATCCTCACCTCCGCCCACCAGAGACGCCCCTCACATCCCTTTAGCAGAGACGCCCTTCAACTCCCGCAACCAGACACACCCCTCACTTCCCCCACTAGAGACGGCCCTCATCTCCCTCCACCAGAGACGCCCATCTCCTCACTCCACCAGAGACGCCCCTCACATTCCTCCAGCAACCATGCCCCTCACCTCCCTCCACCTGACACACCGCTGACCTCCCTCCACCAGAGACGCCCTCATCTCCCTCCACCTGACACGCCGCTCGCGTCCTTCTACCAGAGATGCCGGTCGCCTCCCTCTACCTGACACCCTCCCCACCTCCCTCCACCACACATACCGCTGACCTCCTTCCACCAGACACGCCCCTCACCTTGCTCCACCAGAGACGCCCCTATCCTCATCCACCAGCCACACCGCCGACCTCCCTCCAACAGAGATGCCCCTCACCTCCCCACACCAGATACGCCCCTCGCCTCCCTCCAACAGCCACGCACTCACATCCCTCCATCAGACACACCACTGACCTCCCTCCACCTGAAACGCCCCTAACCTCCCCCACCAGAGACGCCACTCACTTCCCTCCATCAGAGACGCCCGTCACTTCCCTCCATCAGAGACGCCCGTCACCTCCCTCCACCAGATACGCCATTCACCTCCCTCCAACAGAAGGACACGTCGCCTCTCTCCACCAGAGACGCCCCTCATCTCCCTCTACCAGAGACGCCCTTCACCTCCCTCAACCAGAGACGCCCCTCACATCTCTCCACCTGACGCACCGCTCACCTCCATCCACCACCTACGCCCCGTTATTTCCCTCCACCTGACACACCGCTGACCTCTCTCCACCGGAGACGCCCCTAACCTCCCTCCACCTGACACGCACCTCTCCTCTCTCTACCAGAGACGCCTCTCACCTCCCTCCACCTGACACACCGCTCACCTCCATCAACCAGCGACGCCCCGTCACTTCTCTCCACCAGAGATGCCCCTCACTCCCTCCACTAAAGAGGCCCTCAACTCTCTACACCAGACACACCCCTTACATCCCCCACCAGAGGCGCTCCTCACCTCCCTCCGCTAGCGACGCCTTCACCTCCCTGCACTAGACACACCCCTTCCTTCCCTCACCCAGAGACGCACCTCATCTTGCTCCACCAGAGAGACTCCTCACCACCCTCCATCACATACTCCACACCTCCATCCACCAGAGACGTCGCACCCCTCCTTCCGCTAGACACGCCCCTCACCTCCCTCCACCAGAGAGGCCCCTCACCTCCCGCAAATAGACACACCCCTAACCTCTCTTCACCAGACACACGCCTCGTCTCCCTTCACCAGATAGTCCCCACCGCCTTCCACTAGACACACCTCTCACCTCTATTCTCCAGAGACGCCCTCACCTCCCTCCACCAGACACGCCCCTCACCTCCCTCCACCAGAGAGGCCCCTCACCTCCCGCAAATAGACACACCCCTCACCTCTCTTCACCAGACACACGCCTCGTCTCCCTTCACCAGATAGTCCCCACCGCCTTCCACTAGACACACCTCTCACCTCTATTCTCCAGAGATGCCCTCACCTCCCTCCACCAGACACGCCCCTCACCTCCCTCCACCAAAGACTCACCTCACCTCCCTACACCAGAGACGTCCCACTCCTCACTCCACCTGACACACCCCTCACCTCCCTCCATCAGACACACCGCTGACCTCGCTCCAGCAGAGACGCCACTTACCTCCCTCCACCTGACACACCCCTCACCTCCCTCCACCAGACACACCGCTGACCTCGCTCCACCAGACACGCCCCTCACCTCGCTACACCAGACACACGACTTACCTCCCCAACCAGAGACGCCCTCAACTCCCCACACCAGAGACACCATTGACCTCCCTGCACCAGACACACCCTTACCTCTCCACCTCCCTCCACGCCACCAGAGATGCCCCTCACCTCCCTCAATCAGACGCCCCTCACATCCTACACAAGACACACCCTGACCTCCCTCCAGAAGCGATGCCCCTCACGCCCCTCGACCAGATAGGCCCCTCGCCACCCTCCAACAGACACGCCCCGCACATCACTCCACCAGACACACCATTGAACTCCCTCCACCAGAGAGGCCCTCACTCACTCCACTAGAGACGCCCCTCAGCTCCCCATACCAGACACACCGCTTACCTCCCCCACCAGAGATGCCCTCAACTCCCCACGCCAGAGACGCCATTCACCTGCCTGCACCAGACACAGCCTTACCTCCCCACCACCACCACCCCCCACCAGAGATTCCCCTCACCTCCCTCCATCAGACGCCCCTCACATCATACGCAAGACACACCCTGACCTCCCTCCACAAGCGATACCCCTCACGTCCCTCCACCAGATACGCCCATCGCCACCCTCCAACAGACACGCCCCGCACATTACCCCACCAGACACACCATAGACCTCCCTCCACCAGAGACGCCCCTCACCTCCCTCCTCCAGAGATGCCCCTCACTCCCTCCACTAGAGACTTCCCTCAGCTCCCTATAGCAGACACACACCTTACCTCCCTCCGCCAGCGACGCCCTTCACCTCCCTACACCAGACACACCCCTTCCTTCCCTCCCCCAGAGCCGTCCCTCACCTACCATCACCAGAGACGCTCCTCCCCTCCCTCCACCAGATACTGCGACCCCTCCTTCCACCAGATACACACCTCGCCTCCATCCAACAGACACGCCCCTCACATGCTCCACCAGAGACGCCCCTCAACCTGCTCCACCAGTGACGCCCTGCACCTCCGTCCACCAGACACACCGCTCCCATCCCTCCACCAGGCATGCCCCTCACTTCCCTCGACCAGAGACGCCATTCACATCCTTGAACCAGACACACCCATCACCTCCCCCACCAGAGACGCCCTTCACCTCCCGCCACCAAACACACACATGACCTCCCTGCACCAGATGCTCCCCTCACCGCCCCCCACCAGACACGCCGCTCACCTTCCTCCACCAGAGACGCCCCTCACCTCGCTCCACCAGAGACGCCCCTCATCTCCGTCCACTAGACACACCGCTCACGTGCCACCGCTAGACACGCCCCCACCTCCATCCACCTGAGATGTCCCTCACCTCCCTCCGCTAGACACGCCTCTCACCTCCCTCCACAAGACACACCGCTGACATCCCTGCACCAGAGATGCCTCTCACCTCCCTCCACCAGCGACGCACCGCACCTCCTCCTCAAGACACGCCCCTCACATTCATCCACCAAACACACCGGTGAACTCCCTCCACCTGACACACCCCTCACCTCCCTCCACCAGAGATGCCCCTCACTCACTCCACTAGAGATGCCCCGTCAACTCCCTACACCAGACACACCCCTTACCTCCCCCCCCCCCCCCACCAGAGGCGCCCGTCACTTCCTTCCGCCAGAAACGCCCTTCACCCCCCTGCACCAGACACACACCTTCCCTCCCTCAACCAGAGACGCCCATCATCTCCCTCCACGAGAGACGGTACTCACCTCCCTCCACCAGATACTATCCATCTCCTTCCAACAGACACACACCTCACCTTCCTCCACCAGATGTGCCCATCGCTTTCCTCTACAAGAGACGCCACTCACCTCCCAATACCAGACACACCCCTCCCCTCTATCCAACAGACACGGCCCTCACCTCCTCCATCAGAGACGCTCCTCACCTCCCTCCAGCAGACACGCCCCTCACCTTCCTCCACTTGAGACGCCCATAAAATCGCTCTAGCAGCGACGCCCCGTACCTCCCTCCAACAGAGATGCCCACACCTCTCTCCACCTGACACGCCCCTCGCCGCGGTCCAACAGACACGCCCCTCACATCAATCCACCAGACACACTGGTGAACTCCCTCCACCAGAGACTCCACTGACCTCCCTCCACCAGAGATGCGCCTCACTCCCTCCACTAGAGACGCCCCGCAACTCCCTACACCAGACACAGCCCTTACATCCTCCCCCCCCCTTCCCCCCCCACCAGAGGCGCCCCTCAACTCTCTCCGCCAGAGACGTCCTTCACCTCCCTGCACCAGACAGACCCCTTCCCTCCCTCCACCAGAGACGCCCATCATCTCCCTCCACGAGAGACGCTACTCAGCTCCCTCCACCAGATACTCCCATCTCCTTCCAGCAGACACACACCTCACCTCCCTCCAGCAGACACGCCCATCGCTTTCTTCTACCAGAGACGCCAATCACCTCCCCATATCAGACACACCCCTCACCTCTCTCCAACATACATGGCCGTCACCTCCTCCATCAGGGACGCCCCTAACTACCCTCCACCAAACACGCCCCTCACCTCCCTCCAACAGACACGCCCATCAACTCGCTCCACAAGAGACACAGCTGACCTCCTTCCACCAGAAATGACCCTCACCTCCGCCCACCTGAGACGCCCTTCACATCCCTTTAGCAGAGACGCCCTTCAACTCCCTCAACCAGACACACCCCTCACTTCCCCCACTAGAGACGGCCCTCATCTCCCTCCACCAGAGACGCCCATCTCCTCACTCCACCAGAAACGCCCCTCACATCCCTCCAGCAACCATGCCCCTCACCTCCCTCCACCTGACACACCGCTGACCTCCCTCCACCAGAGACGCCCTCATCTCCCTCCACCTGACACGCCGCTTGCGTCCTTCTACCAGAGATGCCGGTCACCTCCATCCACCTGACACCCTCCTCACCTCCCTCCACCACACAGACCGCTGACCTCCTTCCACCAGACACGACCCTCACCTCGCTCCAACAGAGATGCCCCTCACCTCCCCACACCAGACACGCCCCTCGCCTCCCTCCAACAGCCACGCACTCACATCCCTCCACCAGACACACCACTGACCTCCCTCCACCTGAAACGCCCCTAACCTCCCCCACCAGAGACGCCACTCACTTCCCTCCACCAGAGACGCCCGTCACCTCCCTCCACGAGATACGCCATTCACCTCCCTCCAACAGAAGGACACGTCGCCTCTCTCCACCTGAGACGCCCCTCATCTCGCTCTACCAGAGACGCCCTTCACCTCCCTCAACCAGAGACGCCCCTCACATCTCTCCACCTGACGCACCGCTCACCTCCATCCACCACCGACGCCCCGTTATTTCCCTCCACCTGACACACCGCTGACCTCTCTCCACCGGAGACGCCCCTAACCTCCCTCCACCTGACACGCACCTCTCCTCTCTCTACCAGAGACGCCTCTCACCTCCCTCCACCTGACACACCGCTCACCTCCATCAACCAGCGACGCCCCGTCACTTCTCTCCACCAGAGACGCCCCTCACCTCTCTCCATCAGAGACGCCCTCCACATCTCTTCTCCAGACACGCCACTCACCTCGCTCCACCGGAGAGACCCATCACATCCTTCCACCAGAGACGCCCCTCAACTCCCTCCATCAACGGCGCCCCTCACCTCCCTGCACCGGACACGGTTCTCACCTCCCTCCACCAGCGATGCACCTCACCTCCCTCGACCTGAGTCGCCAATCAGCTCCCTCTACCAAAGACGCCCTTCACCTCACATAACCAGACACACCCCGCACCTCCCCAACCAGAGACGCCCTTCCCCTCACTCCAGCAGAGACGCACCTCGCATCCTTTCATCAGATATGCCCTTCACATCCCTCAACCTGACACACCGTTGACCTCCCTCCACCAGAGATGCCCTCACCTCCATCCAACTGACACGCCCCTCACCTCTCTCTACCAGAAACGCCCTCTTTTCCCCCACCTGACACACCCCTCACCTCCCTCCACCAGACGCACCGCTGACCTCCCTCTACCAGACACGCCCCTTACTTCACTCCACCAGAGACAACCCTCACCTCCTCCACAAGGCACGCCCTCACACCCCTCCAACAGACACACCACTGGCCTCCCTGCACTAGAGACGCCCTTCACATCCATCCACCAGAGACGCACGTCACCAGACATGCCCCTCACCTCCCCCCCCCCCACAAGACCTCCCCTCACATCCTTCCACCAGACGCACCACTGACCTCCCTCCACCTGACATACCCCTCACCTCCCCCCACCTGACACACCCCTCGCCTCCATCCACCAGAGACACCCCTCACCTCCCGCCAAATGATACGCCCCTCACGTCTTTAAGCCAGACACCTCTCACCTCCCTCTACCAGAGACGCTCCTTTCCTCACTCCATCCGAGACATACCTCGCATCCCTCCACCAGATACGCCGTTCACCTCCCTCCACCTGACACACCGCTGACATCCTTCCACCAGAGACGCCCCTCACCTCCATCCACCTGACACGCCCCTCACCATTCTCTACCAGACACGCACCTCACCTCCTTCCACCAGAGACGAACCTCACATCCATCCACCAGACACGCCCCTCACCTCCCTCCACCGGACACGCCCTCACCTCCCTCCAACAGAGACACCCCTCACCTCCTTAAGGCAGACACCCCCCCAGCTCCCTCCACCACACACACCCTGTCACCGCCCTTCGTCAAAGACGCCCCTCACCTCTCTCCACTTGAACCGCCCCTCACCTCCCTCCACCTGAAACACCACTCACCTCCATCCTCCAGAGACGCCCATCACCTCCCTCCACCTGAAACGCCCCTCACCTCCCTTCACCGGACATGCCCTCACCACCCTCAACCAGACACACCCTTCACCTCCATCCATCTGACACGCCCCTCACCTCCCTCCACCAGTCACGCCCCTCACCTCCCTCCATCCGAGACGCCCCTCTCCTCCCTCCACCAGACACGCCCCTCACATCCCTCCACCAGACACACCACTCACCTCCCTCAACCAGAGATCCCCACCTCCCTCCACCAGAGATGCCCCTCACCTCCCTCCACCAAAGACGCCCCTCACCTCCCTCCACCAGACACGCCACTCACCTCCCTCCACCTGACATGCCCCTCACCTCCCTCTACCAGAGACTCCCCTCACCTCACTCCACCTGACACACCCCTCACATCCCTCCACCAGACACACCGCTGACCACGCTCCACGAGACACGCCCCTCACCTCCCTCCACAAGACACACCGCTGACCTCACTCCACCAGAGATGCCCCCACCTCCCTCCATCAGAGACGGCCCTCACCTCCTTCACAGGACACACAGCTGACCTACCTCCACCTGAGATTCCCCTCACCTCCTTCCACCAGAGACGCCCCTCTCCTCCCTCCACCTGACACCCCTCACCTCCCTCCACTAGACACACCCCTCACCTCCCTCCACCAGACACGCCCCTCACATCCCTCCACCAGAGACACCCCTCACGTCCCTCCACCAGATACGCCTCTCGCCTCCATCCACCAGATACGCCCTCATCTCCCTCCACCAGATATGCCCTCACCTGTCTCCACCAGACAACCCCACCTCCCTCCACCAGACACGCCATCACCTCCCTCCACCAGAGACGCCCCTCACCTCCTTTCACCAGAGACGCCACTCACCTCCCTCAACCAGACACGCCCCTCACCTCCGTTCACCTGAGAAGCCCTCGCCTCCTTCCATCAGAGACACACCTCACCTACCTCCATCTGGCACGCCGCTCACGTTCCTCCACCAGACACGCCCCTCACCTCCCTCCATCAGACACGCCCTTCACCTCCCTCCACCAGAGACACCCCTCACCTCCCTCCACCAGAGACGCCCTCACCTCACATCCCTCCACCTGTTACATCCCTCACCTCCGTCCCCTAGAGACGTCCCTCACCTCACTCCACCAGAAGAACTCCTCACCTCCGTCTGCCAGATACGCGCCTCACCTCCCTCCACGTGACACGCCCCGTCACGGCCTTCCACCAGACACACCCCGTCACTTCCCTCCACCAGACACGCCCCTCACCTTCGGCCACCGGACATGCCCCTCTCTCATCCATAGGCGTATATCTATTAAAATATCATACCTTTAATTCGGCACATGAGCGCAGGACCGTGTGATCTGGGATACATAGGATAATTTTCGCACGTACATGTTACCGGGCGTCCATTCTTTACGGTGTCCCATTCTGAGCCCAAAGGCCGAGTAGTACCATTTTCATCCGTGCAGAAATTTGGTGGAATTATTCCTGGAACAACAAGTATAGTGTTTCATTTAATTATTATCTTCTAGCCATATTGTATGCCTATGCCTTTTCTTTCCACGCGTCTCTCCTTTGAAATTGTCTGTATTTTCATGTAGAGAGGTAGTTTCACTAACTTCAGTTCAACGCTATACAATGAAATGTAATTAACTCCGAAATATGATGAGGATGTTAAACTGGATCTAAGACATGTAAACAGTTATATCGGATCTAAGACATGTAAACAGTTATACCGGATCTAAGGCATGTAAACAGTTATACCGGATCTAAGGCATGTAAACAGTTATACCGGATCTAGGACATGTAAACAGTTATATCGGATCTAAGACATGTAAACAGTTATACCGGATCTAAGGCATGTAAACAGTTATACCGGATCTAAGACATGTAAACAGTTATACCGGATCTAAGGCATGTAAACAGTTATACCGGATCTAAGACATGTAAACAGTTATACCGGATCTAAGGCATGTAAACAGTTATACCGGATCTAAGACATGTAAACAGTTATACCGGATCTAAGACATGTGAACAGTTATACCGGATCTAAGGCATGTAAACAGTTATACCGGATCTAAGACATGTAAACAGTTATACCGGATCTAAGACATGTAAACAGTTATACCGGATCTAAGACATGTAAACAGTTATACCGGATCTAAGGCATGTAAACAGTTATACCGGATCTAAGGCATGTAAACAGTTATACCGGATCTAAGACATGTAAACAGTTATATCGGATCTAAGACATGTAAACAGTTATACTGGATCTAAGGCATGTAAACAGTTATACCGGATCTAAGACATGTAAACAGTTATACCGGATCTAGGACATGTAAACAGTTATACCGGATCTAAGACATGTAAACAGTTATACCGGATCTAAGACATGTAAACAGTTATACCGGATCTAAGACATGTAACCAGTTAGACCGGATCTAAGGCATGTAAACAGTTATACCGGATCTAAGGCATGTAAACAGTGATATCGGATCTAAGACATGTAAACAGTTATACAGGATCTAAGGCATGTAAACAGTTATACCGGATCTAAGACATGTAAACAGTAATACCGGATCTAAGGCATGTAAACAGTTATACCGGATCTAAGATATGTAAACAGTTATATCGGATCTAAGACATGTAAACAGTTATACCGGATCTAAGACATGTAAACAGTTATACCGGATCTAAGACATGTAAACAGTTATACTGTACGAATTACATGTCTTTAATGGATTTGCAATTTAACAAATATTCTTTTGAATATTTTGAAATTAATTTGACGAGCATGTGTTTCTAGGCAGCAACAGCCACACTCAAATTCGGGTTGTTTTATTCAAAGGCTTACCTGTAAGGTTACCTTTAAATTGGCATTCTGGTAATTCAGGGTTCAAAATATTATACATTTATTCCAACACACGTAATAAGTGGGCGGGGCTTAGCTAGCAATGGGCGGGGCTTAGCTAGCAATGGGCGGGGCTTAGCTAGCAATGGGCGGGGCTTAGCTAGCAATGGGCGGGGCTTAGCTAGCAATGGGCAGGGCTTAGCTAGCAATGGGCGGGGCTTAGCTAGCAATGGGCGGGCATGGCTAGCAATGGGCGGGGCTTAGCTAGCAATGGGCGGGCATGGCTAGCAATGGGCGGGCCTTAGCTAGCAATGGGCGGGCATGGCTAGCAATGAGCGGGGCTGAGCTAGCAATGGGCGGGCCTTAGCTAGCAAGGGCGGGGCTTAGCTAGCAATGGGTGGGGCTTAGCTAGCAATGGGCGGGGCTTAGCTAGCAATGGGCGGGGCTTAGCTAGCAATGGGCGGGCATGGCTAGCAATGGGCGGGGCTTAGCTAGCAATGGGCGGGCATGGCTAGCAATGGGCGGGCATGGCTAGCAATGGGCGGGCCTTAGCTAGCAATGGGCGGGGCTTAGCTAGCAATGGGCGGGGCTTAGCTAGCAATGGGTGGGCTTAGCTAGCAATGGGCGGGGCTTAGCTGGCAATGGGCGGGGCTTAGCTAGCAATGGGCGGGCATGGCTAGCAATGGGCGGGGCTTAGCTAGCAATGGGCGGGCATGGCTAGCAATGGGCGGGGCTTAGCTAGCAATGGGCGGGCATGGCTAGCAATGGGCGGGCATGGCTAGCAATGGGCGGACCTTAGCTAGCAATGGGCGGGCATGGCTAGCAATGAGCGGGGCTGAGCTAGCAATGGACGGGGCTTAGCTAGCAAGGGCGGGGCTTAGCTAGCAATGGGTGTGGCATGGCTAGTAATGGGAGGGGCTTAGCTAGCAATGGGCTGGGCTTAGCTAGAAATGGGCGGGGCTTAGCTAGCAATGGGCGGGGCATGGCTAGAAATGGATCCCTCTATTTTGATCAACCTGTTCATAAGAGAAAGCGCTGGATGGAAAGATATGTAAATGAATGAATAAACGAACGAGCGGACGGGCGAACGAATGAAGGAACGATTGGACGAATGAACGAATGAACAAACAAACGAGCGGATGGATAAATGGATGGACGGACGGATGAGCGGGTGGGTGGGTGGGCGGTTGGGTGGGCGGTTGGGTGGGCGGGCGGGCGGGCGGGCACACGAACGAACGAAAGAATGAATAGATGGGCGGATGAGCAGGCAGAGGGACGAACAGATAGACAGACGGACGAACGAACAAATAAACTATTGTAAGCATTGTATCATGAAATTTATTCTTTTATAAATATCACGGTCTATAGAATCTTGATAGCTGCAGGTTCCGGATTTTTTCTGATATTCCGGATTGTTCTTTTCGGATCACAGCCACGGTGATCCAATTCTAGTCAAACCCTTTCCTGTGTTAAGATTTGAACCAAACCAGACCGGTCGTTTCCGAGTTATCCATATATCAACAATTTGATCCGATCTGCATCCATCCTCTTTTATCCGGATCGCGGCCAAAGTCTGGAAATCCTCTTGCAGGGCAAGTTCCTTCGTTGTGTTAAAATCTAAGCCAAATCGGAACAGTAGCTTTTTAGATACAGCCCGGAATAAGCTTTTGTGACTGACTGACTGACCGACCGACCAACTGACCAACCGACCGACTGACGGACCGACCGACTGGCTGGTGGACTGGCTGACCGACTGACTGATTGACTAAGGGGCATGCCGGTTTACTGAGCTGCTACTTTAGGTGCTAACTTAAAAATTGTGTATGATTCTTCCATTTCAGTATCAATACCAAAGATAGGGCATTCTAGTGTACTTTATTGCTTTCAAATTTGAGCAAAATCTGATCAGTGTTTCCGAAATATCCATAGATCAGGAGTTAGAGCCGAACCGGATCACGAACAAAATCTAGAAATCTTTGTTTTTTACGCTAAGTTCCTTTCCAGAGTTAAAATTTTAGCCAAGATCGTATATTGAGTTATATATAAAGTATTCTTTAAGCCAACAGACTCACATCAGCTGCTTCACAAAAAATCATTTCATCCTCCACACACATTTAAAGGTTTGATCAAATCGCAAATCATAAGATTCTTTCGAAACTCTAGCAACAGGCAAAATCTGAATAGTGCATGCTCTACTCTGTTTGATGCTTTGAAAGCACGAGGCTATTCAGCCCGTTTTCTTCGAAAAATTAAAGCAGACACCATCAATGAGCTTGAAAATCTAAAACCTCATAGCGGACCCGAGTTTGAGCCTGTCCAAATTAAACACAATAAACCAATCATGTGCGATGGATCAGTTTCTAAATGCGACAAAAATAGATGCAAAGTAAACAACTATATTGTAAACCAACAAAGATTCCTGAGCTTTCAAACTAAAAATGAATATCATATCCGAACTAATATGCATTGTGATTCTGAGAATGTAGTCTATTTGATCAATTGTGCCCTTTGCCAGAAACAGTATGTTGGTGAAACAAAAAATGCATTTAGAGTGCGTGCTAGACGCCACGTTTCTGATATTAACACCTCAGCAGATACGCCAATTGCTCAACATTTCCAACTTCCTGATCATTCAGTTGAACATCATTTTGAAATCATGCCAATAGAACAGATTCCGACCTTCGATAGTGAGGAAGAAACGAGTTCGTTTCGCAAAATCCGAGAAGGCCATTGGATTAGAACACTCCAAACAAAAGCACCATTTGGAATAAATGTAGATTCGGGAATATCACAAAAGAACAAAATTATCCCATTTCAACTCATATACAATAGACGTAATGTTGAATTAGCGAAAACCATGAAAGACGAATATTCACAGTTGCAATCTAAATTAAAGGAACCGATCAAAGCACGACCAGTAATAGCTTACAATAGAAATCCAAACCTGAAAGATTTGCTAGTAAGATCAAAGTTAGACCTTATAGTTCCTGATAACTATGACAAGGTTTCATCCCTCCCTACCTATTCTTAAATAAATCTAATCCCAACCAAAATCAATGGTGGGGCAACATGAAATCATATCCGTAGGACATCTTTTAATTTTGTGTCTGCAAAAGTGTGTGTGCGTGCGTGCGTGCGTGCGTGCGTGCGTTCGTTCGTTCGTTCGTTCGTTCGTTCGTTCGTTCGTTCGTTCGTTCGTTCGTTCGTTCGTTCGTTCGTTCGTTCGTTCGTGCATGCGTTCGTTCGTGCGTCCGGGCGTTTGTTCGTATGTGTGTATGTGTGTGGGTGTGTGCTCGTACATCCGTACGTGTGTGCATCTATACTTGCGTGGGTGTATGTGTGCGTGTGTATGTGGGTGTGGGTGCATTAATTCGTGAGTACATTAGTGCCTGGGTGTGTGCGTGCATGCATTCGTGCGTCCGTTCGTGCATGCGTTCATGCATGCAATAGTGCGTGCATTCGTGCATGTATTACTGTGTGCATGTATTATTGCATGCATTCGTGCATTCGTTCAGATGCGTGCGTGCGTGCGTGCGTGCGTGCGTGCGTGCGTGCGTGCGTGCGTGCGTGCGTGCGTGCGTGCGTGCGTGCGTGCGTGCGTGCGTTCGTACGTACGTACGTACGTGCGTGTATGTGTGTGCATTCGTGTGTGTGATTCCTCTATAATGTAGGATCAATCTCAGCCTTTACCTGTTAAAGCGACCTACTGATTAATTTACTTTACCCCAACTAATCTCAAGGGGGGACCACTCTAAGTAAATCTAAACTTGGTCTCGATAGGACAAATTTAGGTAAAGAAATTTTTAATTAAATTCCTGTGCCAATGCGTTTTTTTCAATGTAAAGACAGACAGACAGACAGACAGACAGACAGACAGACATGCATGCAGGCAGGCAGGCAGACGGGCAGGCAGGCCGGAGGCAGGAGGCAGGCAGGCAGACAGGAGGCAAGGCGGCATGCAGGCAGGCAGTTAGTCAGTCAGGCAGGCAAGAATGCAATAACATCTCGGCTCTTCCCATTGCCGGACAGCGGTAATAATTAAATTAATTAATTAATTTTGCCTAATTAAGTTGCTCACGTGAGGGTGGTATCCGACGCGCTGCGCAAACAGCCACAAACAGTAACAGTGCAATGGCTACCTTCATTTTAGTCCGGAACACGACTTGTGAAACGAGATTGAGTATAGTAAACTGAATATGTTCAATGTAGCAATACGATCCTCACTGGAGCATATATACGCTAACATACACTAGTAAATCATCATCCGCTTATAGGACTCTCTTTGACATTTAATGCCTATATTTTGGCAATGAATAACAATATATTTGCTTTTTGAACGTCCATTTGCAGGCCAAGAGAAACTGTTTTTTAAAACTTACCACTGGAATGACTGGATCCATAATCGAGCTAGTCATTCCAGTCGTGAATTTTCAAAAATAGTCTTCTCTTAGCCTACAGATGGACATTCCCCAGGACCACTGTAGAAGACAGTTTTTTGTCGGCTTCGCCCTGAAAGGGTTAATACTCTGTGTCACTTGGATAATCACGCCATTTTCAATGCCCTTAATGTCGTGTTAATAGACCCACTAGAAAAGGATGGCGCGCAACGTGGGATGCAAATTTTCCGTGCTTAAGGCCCATGCCTTAATTCTTATATGACATGAGATGCAACGATTGCTTATTTATGTTAGGCTCCTTTTATTCAGTCATATAGCAGGTATTTTCAGCGTCATTCGAAATGGTGTAGACAGTTAGCAATTGGCGACACCAGTCTATTTAAATCTATCTCCACCAATGACTTATGAATCGGCATATATGATGTGCGGTGATGCAATCCAAATGCCTTAATGGCAAGTTCAAGGCCGTAGAGAAGCATAGAAGTTTGGAGTTCGGGTGACTAATTGAAGTCAAAGCAGACGGTGGGGATCCCTGTGGTCCTTTCCGGAAAAGTCCTGATACTCTGGGATAGCATCTCCTGCATTTCCGGATGTAAACATGTCCCCTCAGCTGGCTGTTAATTTATTCTATTTTTACGCATTTTTTCCAGAATCAGTCTATCTGACATTCCTGTTTCAGAAAGTTGTGTTTAAAATTCTATGACAAAAATCTATTTCCCGCGTTTAACCCTTTGATGCCGAAGACGGCCAAAACCGGCCACTACAGTGGTCTTGCGGAATGTCCATTTGCAGGCCAAAAGAAGACTATTAAAAAAAATGTATCACTGGCATGACTGGCTCGCTAACCGAGCCAATCATTCCAATGATAAATTATTAAAAATATACTTCTCTTGGCCTGCAGATGGTCATTCAATTAGCAAATAGTTATATTTTCTTGACCAAATTTAGACATTAAAGGGTTAAAGTAGTAGGCCTGATGACATGTAGACGTTGGGCCATCGTCTGGTCAGCATTGGAAATTTCACATTAAATCAAACAAAATCAACATAATATTCAATTTTTTATTTTTAAATTGTTAAATTATGCTCTCTGGTGTGCTATTTGAAACATTTTCATAGCGTTATGTGCGTTGGCTCAACGTTGCCTCAATAACGTCTTGCCAACGTTGGGCCAACATTGGGCCGATGAGCAAAACTACGTTGGCCCAATGTAGTGGTAAACGTTGGGCCAACGTTTGCTTGCTGTCAGGGAGAGCACATAAGCTTTCTATCTCACAATCACAGATAGTATTAGGAAAGATTGTGTTCTTATGTACATGTCCATGTTCCCTCATGCGCATAATACTGGCACGAACCTGATACTGGCACGAGCTGATACTGACACGAGCTGATACTGGCACGAGCTGATACTGGTACGAGTTGAATAATACTGGTACAAGCTTTATACTGGTACGAGCTGACACTGGCACGAGCTGATACTGGTACGATCATGATACTTGCACGAGCTGATACTGGCACGAGCTGATACTGGCACGAGCCTGATACTGGCACGAGCTGATACTGGCACGAGCTGATACTTGCACGAGCCTGACACTGGCATGAGCTGATACTGGCACGAGCTGATACTTATACGAGCTGATACTGGCACGAGCTGATACTCGTACGAGCTGATACTGGCACGAGCTGATACTAGCACGAGCCTGAGACTGGTACGAGCTGATACTGGAACGAGCCTGATACTGGCACGAACTGATACTGGCACGAGCTGATACTGACACGAGCTGATACTGGCACGAGCTGATACTGGTACGAGTTGAATAATACTGGTACAAGCTTTATACTGGTACGAGCTGACACTGGCACGAGCTGATACTGGTACGATCATGATACTTGCACGAGCTGATACTGGCACGAGCTGATACTGGCACGAGCCTGATACTGGCACGAGCTGATACTGGCACGAGCTGATACTTGCACGAGCCTGACACTGGCACGAGCTGATACTGGCACGAGCTGATACTGGCACGAGCCTGATACTGGCACGAGCTGATACTGGCACGAGCTGATACTTGCACGAGCCTGACACTGGCATGAGCTGATACTGGCACGAGCTGATACTTATACGAGCTGATACTGGCACGAGCTGATACTGGTACGAGCTGATACTGGCACGAGCTGATACTAGCACGAGCCTGATACTGGTACGAGCTGATACTGGAACGAGCCTGATACTGGCACGAACTGATACTGGCACGAGCTGATACTGACACGAGCTGATACTGGCACGAGCTGATACTGGTACGAGTTGAATAATACTGGTACAAGCTTTATACTGGTACGAGCTGACACTGGCACGAGCTGATACTGGTACGATCATGATACTTGCACGAGCTGATACTGGCACGAGCTGATACTGGCACGAGCCTGATACTGGCACGAGCTGATACTGGCACGAGCTGATACTTGCACGAGCCTGACACTGGCACGAGCTGATACTGGAACGAGCTGATACTTATACGAGCTGATACTGGCACGAGCTGATACTGGTACGAGCTGATACTGGCACGAGCTGATACTAGCACGAGCCTGATACTGGTACGAGCTGATACTGGAACGAGCCTGATACTGGCACGAACTGATACTGGCACGAGCTGATACTTATACGAGCTGATACTTATACGAGCTGATACTTATACGAGCTGATACTTATACGAGCTGATACTGGCACGAGCTGATACTGGCACGAGCTGATACTGGCACGAGCTGACACTGGCACGAGCTGACACTGGCACGAGTTGATACTGGCACGAGCCTGATATTGGTACCAGCTGATACTGGCACGAGCCTGATACTGGCACGAGCTGATACTTATACGCGCTAATACTGGTACGAGCTGATACTGGCACGAACTGATACTGGCACGAGCTGATACTGGTACGGGCTGATACTTATACGAGCTGATACTGGCATGAGCTGATACTGGCACGAGCTGATACTGGCACGAGCTGATACTGGCACGAGCTGATACTGGCACGAGCTGATACTGGCACGAGCCTGATATTGGTACGGCCTGATACTGGCACGAGCTGATACTTATACGAGCTGATACTTTACGAGCTGATACTGGTACGAGCTGATACTGGCACGAGCCTGATACTGTGATGAGCTGATACTGGCACGAGCATGTTTCTTCCAATAGTTTTTCTACAGAATTGGGGTGGCGGAGTTTGCCAACCCCCACCTAGTCTTTTGTCCTCGGACATGCGTTAGTGTGATGGATTAAAAACTATCCACGTTCCTCAAATTCATTTATCGGGCAAAGACCTCCACGAGTCTGCTTCCAGATGATAAAGGTCACCTTAGCGTAATTGACTGCATCAGTAATTTGTCACGCTTAAATTAGAGCCCACATGTCATAAACTTGTATAGATAAATAGGCCTAATCAGCTTGTTAAAATATCAGGAATATAGAGACACAACTACATTGAACATTTGCTCACAAATACCAAAGGTGGTGTGTATAATTATTGCTTTTACAGGGGCCCTATTTAATCCTAGATCAAAAACACATCCGCATATATAATGTAGCGGAGAATGGGAGGTTTAAGTCATACACAGCGAGCGTGTCAGCGTATAGCAATGTAATATTGTATGCTATTCAGACATGGAGAAGTGGTCTCCCGGTTGTAAAGCTGATAGCAGCCGCGATAGCTTATTTAGCGAGAACCAGTTGGTAATTTTTTCCATTTCCTTGTTTACCTTTTCATATGATGCAATTATGTCTTTGTCGCAGCAAAAGATATTGGTGTCATCAGCAAATAGTATTAGGGACATATGGTTGCAAATATTGGGTAGATTATTCATGTACAAGAGCAACAGCAGAGGACCAAGAATCGATCACTGAGGAACACCGCAAGTTAGTCTCATGTTCGCAGGTTGCATTAAATTGGACACATTGTGTTCTTTCCTAGCTTTGAAACCAGATGAGTGCACTTCCTCGGGTTCAGTGATAAGCAAGTTCTTCGCGTAAAATTGTGTGATTGATGGTATCAAAACCTTTTAAAAGGTCCCAAAATTGCTTACTATGAGGTTTTTCTTTTCAATCGAATCATTTATTTTTTCTATCACTTCTATTCAGGTTTATGCTTTTCACGGAACCCGTATTGTGATGTAGGGGATTGAGTTTTTGTAGCTAATAAGCCGATTGTACATAGGTCGTTCCATTAATTTTCAGAAAAGTGGCGGTATTGCGACGGGTTTATAATTTAGATGAATACCTTGCTTTGTATGTACATGTTCTAGAGCCGGTGGAACATTTACGTTCCAGTGGGGCCGTGCGACCATCGCCGCGGAAGTTGAACCTCAGACTCTCATCCTCGCTGTTGGTGTCACCAGTGTTACGGTCCCACAGCTCCATTTAAGGCTGGGACATAATTAAATAATACAATAATTACAATCGTAACAGTCAAACAATGGTACTCGTTTGCTGGTACAAGACAGAAGTCAACTACATAGGGTCAAGTTGATGACTCGTCATCATGGTCCTCGCCAGATGTACCTTATAGATCATAATCCGTGAGGTATCTCCACAAAGGAGGGTCCTAACGCGGCTACTTAGTAAGTTTAATAAAACTATATTACCCCTGACACAAAGATTCTTTGTTGCAAGAGGAAAGTGCCTCGCACGGGCCTCCATCACAGGAAAATGCCTACAACGCTGAGGCGGAGGGAGAGAGATAGTAAAAAGGGCCACTCTCTTGTTCAAACCAATTTAAGTAAAAGAGTCAACCTAGTGAAATTATAAGTTTAATGTAATGCACGCTGTATTACGTGAAGATGAGGTGGATGATTTCCGCAGAATTTAACACTGTCATCTTACGTAAGTTCAAAGATGCTGAATTAGTAGTTGCCACTTTATTTATGCGGTCCTTCTGCTAGATCTTATCCTAACCTTTAGTTTTTGGGTACAGATCAAGGTTAAGCTGCAAATGGCAATGTATTCTAACTATCTTTAACATGTAAGCCTGACTGGCGAGAATGGTCGGTGACCACATGGTCATCTTCACAGAACATCCCCCTCAGTTAGACAGTGTGCGGAAATATCATGAGATGAAAGCTCCGGAATCATATAACGATCCTGTCACCATCGTATCATGACCACATATAACAGCACAGGGATGAGTCACATTACATAAGCATTGGAAGGCACATATTAGTTTATGGTGGGGACAAAGAGGCAGCTATCCAACTTTAGCGACCTTCCTGTGAGGTCGTGGTGGGTTCTAAGACCGCACCCAGTCACTTGGAGAGTTAAATGGAGAGCTTAGTCCTGTCCGTCACCAGTGTGTCGGGAGTGGATCATGTTAGATCCGTGCCCGGGGAACTAACATTTTACCTCTCTTTAGAGTTAAGTGAAATTTTGCCAGAGATGCACTGCAGGCTAGTAACTATAATATTTTCGCAGGGCTTCCTACTGTGGCGTGGTTAACTACTAACTTAGTATCTGAAGACACAGGGGAAGTGTATGCGGTTATCGTCACTTTGTTTCTAACCGCTCTGAAACCCCAATAGTTTCATAGTCAGCTCTAAACAATGTGACGGAGAGACGTCCAAACAATTAATAAGCCCGGAGGCTGGAGGATCGTAGACAGAAACAATTACTCCTATAACGGAGGCCTTAAGGTATATGGCCAATTTATACAACCTAGCCGGTGTGCGGTGTTACATATCCGCTACTCCCGGAAAAGAAACTTACACGTAATGTCTCCAATAGAGCAATCGTCCCTACTACTATAAACCTATCCTATCGAGCTAAAAGAGTCAGGTTTAGTCTACCGCATGTCATGTTCACGCAATGAGAACATGAACAGCGACCTCAGTGAAAAATTGATGCTGTTGGGGAACAAGGTGGCGCGGTTGTTGTTGCTGCATTGTGTAGCCTAGCGAACTGCGAGTCCAATGATTTTTACATATAACAGTAAGCAAAACATATCTAACTAGGATGCCAACTGCCATAACTTATCACAAAACAGTAAAATAGAAGGTCACATGACCTTAACAGTGCTTATGGGCACAAAAATAAGAATAAAATATACATTATAATAATAAACTATAAAAATGCGGTCTCAGGCGACCGGCGGGTACCTATTAGTCATCAGTACCTGTTACACAAAAGCTAGACATGAATACAATAATAATATAGCAATGACGGAGTACCTAATAGTCATCGGTACGGAAAAAGTTCTGGAATCACAGTAATAGAAGCGTTACACATTTGGAATGCGAGATGGTATGATGCGGATGTCAGCTGCTAGGGAAAACTGCAGGCGAACTGTCTGATGCGGCTTATTCTCAGGAACAGTGAAGAAGAACGTTTGCGGATGCGGATGGCTAGTAGATAGTCACGTCTATGCACAAAGTTAATAATTTAAGCAGTATTTTAAGTTCTGTACTGCTGCCCTGTAGTTGCGGAGGGTTACCCACGACTCGCTATCTCAGACCAGGAACCTCACCACACCACCAGTTCTATCCTAACTGTGTGTGTGTGTGTGTGTGTGTGTGTGTGTGTGTGTGTGTGTGTGTGTGTGTGTGTGTGTGTGTGTGTGTGTGTGTGTGTGTGTGTGTGTGTGTGTGTGTGTGTGTGTGTGTGTGTGTGTGTGTGTGTGTGTGTGTGTGTGTGTGTGTGTGTGTGTGTGTGTGTGTGTGTGTGTGTGTGTGTGTGTGTGTGTGTGTGTGTGTGTGTGTGTGTGTGTGTGTGTGTGTGTGTGTGTGTGTGTGTGTGTGTGTGTGTGTGTGTGTGTGTGTGTGTGTGTGTGTGTGTGTGTGTGTGTGTGTGTGTGTGTGTGTGTGTGTGTGTGTGTGTGTGTGTGTGTGTGTGTGTGTGTGTGTGTGTGTGTGTGTGTGTGTGTGTGTGTGTGTGTGTGTGTGTGTGTGTGTGTGTGTGTGTGTGTGTGTGTGTGTGTGTGTGTGTGTGTGTGTGTGTGTGTGTGTGTGTGTGTGTGTGTGTGTGTGTGTGTGTGTGTGTGTGTGTGTGTGTGTGTGTGTGTGTGTGTGTGTGTGTGTGTGTGTGTGTGTGTGTGTGTGTGTGTGTGTGTGTGTGTGTGTGTGTGTGTGTGTGTGTGTGTGTGTGTGTGTGTGTGTGTGTGTGTGTGTGTGTGTGTGTGTGTGTGTGTGTGTGTGTGTGTGTGTGTGTGTGTGTGTGTGTGTGTGTGTGTGTGTGTGTGTGTGTGTGTGTGTGTGTGTGTGTGTGTGTGTGTGTGTGTGTGTGTGTGTGTGTGTGTGTGTGTGTGTGTGTGTGTGTGTGTGTGTGTGTGTGTGTGTGTGTGTGTGTGTGTGTGTGTGTGTGTGTGTGTGTGTGTGTGTGTGTGTGTGTGTGTGTGTGTGTGTGTGTGTGTGTGTGTGTGTGTGTGTGTGTGTGTGTGTGTGTGTGTGTGTGTGTGTGTGTGTGTGTGTGTGTGTGTGTGTGTGTGTGTGTGTGTGTGTGTGTGTGTGTGTGTGTGTGTGTGTGTGTGTGTGTGTGTGTGTGTGTGTGTGTGTGTGTGTGTGTGTGTGTGTGTGTGTGTGTGTGTGTGTGTGTGTGTGTGTGTGTGTGTGTGTGTGTGTGTGTGTGTGTGTGTGTGTGTGTGTGTGTGTGTGTGTGTGTGTGTGTGTGTGTGTGTGTGTGTGTGTGTGTGTGTGTGTGTGTGTGTGTGTGTGTGTGTGTGTGTGTGTGTGTGTGTGTGTGTGTGTGTGTGTGTGTGTGTGTGTGTGTGTGTGTGTGTGTGTGTGTGTGTGTGTGTGTGTGTGTGTGTGTGTGTGTGTGTGTGTGTGTGTGTGTGTGTGTGTGTGTGTGTGTGTGTGTGTGTGTGTGTGTGTTGTAATATTTAAGGCGTTTATATGCTAGTTCCCAGTGCTAGCTAGGGTCTAGACTCACGCCTGGCCTTTATGGTTTCTGTTGAATTCTTGTGAATTCTTGTGACGTCGGTTTGTGCATTAGCTTGTGTCTCTCTGTGTGTGTATCGCTCGTTGTCTCTCGATTTTGTCTCATGTTGCTGTTCTTGTCCATGGCTTTTCTGTTGCTCCTCATGCTTGGGCGTGGGGGATGGGGAGGGCCTAGCCTGGACCTAACGGGGGTGGGGAAGGGATGGGGTAGGTGCTGGGTCAGGGTGGGGGGGGGGGGGGGGGGGGGCTTTAGGTCAGAGACCTCCCGGCCCCTTTGGGTGAGTGGGGAGGTTGGGGTGTAGGGTCTTTCGGGTCCTGGGACCCATTTGCTCTTCTGGCCATCATCCGAGCAGGCACCAGCGCGCACTTGTTCGATTTTGATTGATTAGGCAGCCCGTATGGTGACTGCGTCCGTCCGAGGACGAACTCGATCAGTCATCCGGGTTGCATCCCTCCATAGTCCCATCGAAAAGTCCGAAAGATTCTAATTCTAGCAATTATGTTTTGATTTTGTAATCCGTATGTTGCGTGGTTCCATCCGAGGACGAATCCATTCAGCATCCAGTTTACTTTGATTATGCCGAGATTTCTTGCCTACCTAACCCTAGCTCACGTTCACACAGTGATGGGCACTGTATGACGGGACCTCAATTTAAAGTCCCTTCCGAGAAGACTGAGTTCTATCCTAACTGATTTTCCAGCCCCTTTTATACTACTCGTAACGTCACAGCTGGAGCGCCACAGCCAATCAGCAAGCGAGCTACAGAGGCGGGGAAGCGGGTCACGTGACGCATGCGCGCGCTAAGCCTATGGAGTTGTATATTTTGAAAGGAATTTGCTGGTTTAATTAACGATAACTCAGCCATTTCTGGACAGATTTTAAAATAGTAAAAAGAGTTGGACTCCTCGCTTCATTCCGGTCATGATCGAGCCCAGCAATGACGAGGAAAGTGTAAATTAAAGTAATTACATGTACCAACTCGGTACAAAATTGATGCTTTTTCTCTCCAACGCTAATGCACATTGGTAAGCAATCTCTGACGCCCGCGCATGCGCGCTAGGCGATCTCACGTTTTACAAACCTCTCGTATATGGCTCTATACACGCACTGTCCTACCCAGGGGACGTGCTTGGAACGTACCCGGTCCGGCCGTTCCATGCCCAGACGTGCTGGGATGGTCCGTACCTGACCAGACGGTCCGCGCTACCGCACCACTGACTGGCGTTGCCAGCTTCGAGGCTGCAATATGCTGACGTTGTTAATCTGGAGCAGCTTAGAGGAATCCACTCACCACTTAAGTCACATAATAGTCCTCTCTGGTTATTCTTAGCAAGCTTTTCACAGGACGAGCAAGGGTCGGCTTGATAGGAATAGGAAGAAGGATGGAACAAAGGGAGGATCGAACTGCTAAAGCTAGGGGGTTATTGGGCTCATTAGAACTGATCGTTTCGAATGGGAATCACTATGGCAATGGTGGCTGAGCTGAAATTCATTTGTTGGGCCTGCTGATGGATGTGGTTAGAAACTTGATTAGAGATACATATAGCTACATGAAGAGAGCACAAGATAATAATAATAATAATAATAATAATAATAATAATAATAATAATAATAATAATAATAATAATAAGGCGGTAATACCGGTGTGGATACACTTATATGATGTTACAGTAGGCAAACTACAGAATGACCAACTTGGATGACATAATTAATCGATAACTAAATTATGAGGTGAGAGGCATGCTATAGGCGGAAATACAGAATGATCTAGGCAGAATGAAATGGTAGATGGGTAAACGCATCTACAATATAGACACAAACTTATACAGTAGGTGCCCGGTGTGGCAGAGGATATAACATGTATCTTGCCACATGGTAAATGCTTCCTCACTTGATAACACTTGATGCCAAGTGAAAATTGAGATTTCTGCTTTGTGAGTGTCTATTTACAGGACAGGATAGGATTGCTCCTTAAGATTCACTATGTGGTAGACAGGTTCAGTTTTCGAGCTAGCCTGCCAGTCCAGTGGCGAATCGGTAGAAACTAATCAAAAACTGACCATGAACTGCAGACCACACTTGCTTGATGAGGTTTAGCTCCGAATATGCTGAGCATTCTGAACTCAATTTTCCGAAACGTTGTTGGTGACTAGGCTACCAACAACATTCAGTCAAATTGTCTCCAAACTATTCAACGGGTCCAGATCGGTTGTTGTCCATTGCAATAACTATCTGGCGACTTACATAAGTCACCTTTCCAGAGTATCCATCCATCATCTGACTTCGTATGACGTCATAATCAGCTCAGCGCGTGTATGATGACGTCACAATTATTACGTCACAAAAGGTTCCATATAGACGGTCATCAAATTTCAAATACTCAGACACGTTGTATGAATTGCATGTTTTTGTAATTCTTTGCTATTTAACAAGCATGCTGTTGAATATTTTGAAACTAATTTGATTGGGCGCTGCTGCTGTCTTAGGCAGCAACAGCGCCCAGTCAAATTAGTTTCAAAATATTCAACAACTTACCTGTGTATTTTTTTTTAAACTGATGGTCAGGATGTTCAGAGATCGATCGATCCCAACACGAACGAAGTGTGGGTGGAGCTTAGCTAGACATGGGCGGGGCATAGTTAAAACTGGAAAGGTGAATTATGCCCGACAGCTGAATTGGACAAGAGCCATCAGGAGACGGCATCTCCCCCCCCCCCACCCCCACTCCCAAGGGGGATAGATAACTCTGCAGTGAATAAGTTTTTGGCCGTGAAAAAAGCACATGCACATCTGCACATGATACGGATAATGTGGACGAAATTTTAAGTTAATCCATTGAGACCTCTAGGAGGAGTTGCGTTGACATGAAATGATTGTCAGAAATGGATGGACCGACAGACGGACATACACACATTTTGGACAGAAGGATGGACGTACAGGTATATGGATAACACATGCACACCTTCACATGGTAATAATAACACTCACCAAGTTTCAAATGAATCGGAGCTAAACTGTAGGAGGAGTTGCGTTGACAAGAAATGATTGGCAATGCAGTTTATATATCGGCTTTAAGATATTTAAAGGGGGATAACTCTGTAACGAACAATTTTTCGGTCGCGAAAAAAGCACATGCACATGTACACATGATACTGATGATGTGGACAAAGTTTTAAGTTAATCCATTGAGACCTCCAGGAGGAGTTGTGTTGACAAGACACGGACGAAGGGACGGACAGATGGGCAGACGGATGGACGGATGGACATGCTGATCGCTATACCCCCCCCCCTCCCGTCTTCCAGACCGGGGGGGGGGGGGGGGAGGTATGTGATAAAAAGGGACCACGTCAGCGGCACAACACTGGTTATGTCCAGAAGGAAAGTTAAATTAAGCCGTGTATAATATTCATATGATAGATTAATGAACTATATAAAGCAAGCCAGCTAAATAATCATAGTCTAGTCTAGTCGTAGGAACCAGTTTTCGTGGGTCAACCTAGACAAAATTCCCAACTAAGTCTTTTTTGTGGCATTCGATTTGTAAGGTAACGCAGAATCACATACACTTCATGTTTTTGTGTTATTCTCAAACCGCTTTTATAGATATTTTGTTCACGATCTTCTTTAAAATCATATCTAACATCTCATTTAATAATACATTATTAAGGTGTCTCATGATAGATTTAATTTGAATTATGTGTAGTAGTATCTTTCATATGATGAAAGGATCTGGAATAGAAGAGACATTAGGTGAAGTGTATGGTCAGAATGCAGTGAGCCATATGAAGAGTGGCAAAGCTATTGCTCGAGGTATGCGTGGTCTCTACCTAATAGAAGCAGCACTAACTACAAAATTGTTAGCTTCTCTACTCCCTCAGAATTCCAGCGACAGTGAAATGGAATGTGGAGAGAAAGATACAGATTTGGAATCAAATGAGTCTTTCTTTGTTGAGCCAAGTTCCAGCTGTACTGATGAACGCATGGATATGGATAGGCCAACTGATATAATTGCAGAAAAGGTCAAAGAACTTTAGAAGCTACTGAATGGTGTTCTTGACCATAGCATTAATCCAGACAGGCTTGCTGACTGCAAAGAACTCGTCACACTCGATGAAGAAATGGAAAATGTAAAGACATCATTGAGTGCTCACTCCAAGACTGCCAAATTATGGATACAGTTTCTAGAATACATCAAAGAAATAAAGGTCTTTAACAGCTTTGAGAGGCTCTGGATGTGGGAAAATCATCTTGTTGCTGTGAGCAAGTTTCTCAACCTTTGCAGCAACTGGCCATATACACTATGCTAAGAGTGCTTGTCTGCATCTTCAGGAAATTCAGAAATTACCTACTTCTCACCCATGGATGTATATGTAATTCGTAGAGGAAGGCTACCCTGCGGTACGAAGAAGTGATCGTCTCTGGTCTGGACTGTGGATTGATCCCGTTATAGAACAGGTTCTGATGAGGTCACTGAAAAGCTGTGGTCGACTGACTCGAGGAAGGGGCATGGCAGAAAGCATGAGACATCCGTGGATCTACACTATGCACACGTGTGCTACTGTGCATGATGCCATGTCACGTCTCACTGGGAAGCGACACCATACGAGCGATCAACATGTGGGCATTGGAAGAACTAGACATGAGCATGATTTGCGAGACATGAGGAAAATTATGGAGTGGTTTCAAGTGCATGACCCCTTTGATGCCAATATCCCACAACTGCGATCTCTAGGCAGTGGTCTGAGTGGACGGGAAGAGGATGGCATCAACTGTGATGAGACGGAGAAACTGGGTAAAGTGTTACAAGAGAGCATGGATGGTAAATTTGCAAATGAAGCATCCATGAAGAGGTCTCAGATGGTAAACACATTAGATGACCTTAAACCTGGAATCAAGATTGATAAACAAACTGTGCGAATTGATCCATCGGTTTTGTGCATGCGATGTACTGCACTAGCGCAAAGAGAAGATGAAGATATTCTTACTTACTTTAGAGGTGAAATGCCTGCTGTCCCTACCTTGTTATTCAAGGATTTTTCCATGAGGAAGGTGGATAAATTAGAACTGGCAATAAAAATACAGATTGGTCTGACACCCATCGACGAGACTAAGTCCCCATTACCAAAGCATAGCATGCCTGTGATAGATGGGGGGGGGGGGGGGTGTGGCTTCTACATTATATAAGATGGCCACAAAATACAACATATGCTCAGGTGCTTGAACAGTACAGTTCATATCTTGAACACAAGTACAGAATGAGTTGCATTGTGTTTGATGCATATGAGGATGTTCTTCCAACCAAGGACCATGAACAAGGTCGACGACAAATAGGCAAGATCTATGCTGATATATTGGTGAACTTCACAACGAAGGCTCATTCTTACCAGGAGGCATTCCTCTCGAAACAAGACCCAATTAATTAGCCTTCTGCTAAGTCATCTTTAATCACTGGGCCATGCCAGGAAGATAAGTACGGGAGATGCAGATACACTGACAGTATCAACGGCACTTGACTATGCTAGAGATGATCAGCCAGTCATACTTGTTGCTGAGGACACTGACATCTTCACAATGTTGCTATATTACTGGGACGATAGATTGGCAGACATTTTCCTGAAGAAGGAAGTGAAACGCTCAAAACGTCGGCAATTCTACAGTCTCAAGGAAGCTGCTGATGTCGTCCCGGCAAATATATGAAAGCGTATTCTTATATTTCATGCCTGGAGTGGGTGCGACACATCTTCTGCCACGTTTGTCATGGTTTGTGTAATGTTTAAGTCCAAAGAGGTAGAGGATTTGTCTGATATAATTGGTAGTTGTGACACACCACGGAAACAAGTTGGTGCAGGAATTAGCTTATTCCGTTGCCTGTATGGTGGCACTGAGAAGGGCATGCTTACTTCTCTGAGTTATGCCTAATATATGCAGATGGTTGTGAAGGGAAGTAAAATAGAGCCACAACGACTACCACCAACTGAGCATGCAGCGTACTTCCACAGCCTCCGCGTTCACCTCTAGGTTGTCAGACGGCTAACTCTTAGCAACGATGAACTGGACCACAATGATTGGGGATGAAAAGAGGGAATTGGGTCTTTATGCCCGATAATGACAGATCTTGAAGCTGCTCCGTCGAAGGCACTCAGTTTCATTCGTTGCAAATGCAAAGTAACAACAAAGAATCCGTGTGGCACCAAGCAATGCCTATGCAACAAAAACGGATTGAAATGTGTGATCGCATGTGCAGGGTGGCGGGGTCAAATTTGCAGCAACATCGACCATCTGGTAACTATTGATGAAGAAAATGATGGTTTGGACTTATAATCTGATGTCATCGCAGGGCACATCCCGACCTCAAAGCGTGTGTTAATGAGCATCTCTATACTATCCTCAGTGATAAACTTGTTTCTTTTTTCGCTGACACCTGTGCATCTCAACTATTGAGTGACAAGGAATATATTTTATTTTTTCACATTTGTATCATTTCAGATTGTTGAATGTGGTGTTTTGTTGGAAAATAACAAATGACGCTGTTTTCCGATACCATGGCACCGTAGCAGATTTCACACATGATATAAAAATGGTCCTCATATTAAAACCTGTGTAAAAAATTCCGCCCAAATGGGATCACTGGGGATTTTTAGCATACTATTCAGGATTAATGTCTGCTTCGAATGATAGCACAAACCATTAGGTGAGAATTTTGTCACGGTTCACACCCCGCAACGACCAGGCTGTCAGGTTAATCCTTTCACCGATGCATTCCTCATATCTTTTTATCTATTTTCAAGGTCATCATACAGGAACCTGTTGAACATTTTCGAATTAACCTGACTGTAAGTCGTCGCTGCCTTAGGCAGCAGCACCTTCCAGACAAATTAGCATTAAATCACTCAACAAAATAAGTTTTATATTGTAAAGAATATACATTTTTTTTTTTCAGGGAGTTGTCGGTGAAAGGGTTATAGAGAATGATTAATGCGAAGCAAGTGTAGCCGGATGGGCGGCCAGCAGGGTCATGCTGAAATGGTGACCACATGATTGCCGGAGAGCTCGCTGCCACTGCAGTGTCAGGCATTGTTCCTTGGCCGATGAAGAACTATGTCAACGTGAGTGGGCGGCAGCTGACACTGGTGGTGACGCCGTCATGTGTCGCCGGACATCAAGTGGTCCCTAGTTAAAGAAGCCGTCATCGGGCAGCTGGCTTATGATGTGGGTGTGTGGGGAGGGGGGGGGGGGGCGAGCGTTGTCATCTGAACTCGGGAAGGCTGGCAGAGAGCCCATCGCTTAGGTCTTGCAGAGGCACCTTTCTTCCTACAAACATTTGCAGACCGGAAGTGGCTGCAACATCTATGTATGTTTGTTGGTTCTGCCATATATGAACGGAGCTGAGTCCTTTCTCAAGGTTGAATTGGCTGGTACTGTCAGGATCTTTGTCACGAGCTACCAACTGGTTAGCGGCAGTTGTCTCTAGATCCCTGATGAGATCGAGTTATTCGAGAGGTGCGGTTGGTCTGCCGACATATTTGGATCAACGCATCCTTGCTCTAGTGAGTGGTGAGAGTGTAGAATGTCGAATGTAGAATAACAATATCAATGCGTGGTCGCGACGAAATTCTGCGTGGTTCTGCAGTGAGGTCCCTCTCTCCCTCCCTCCCTCCCTCCCTCCCTCCCTCTTTCCCTCCCTCTCTCTCTCTCTGCCTCCCTCCCTCCCTCCCTCAATCCCTCTCTCTCTCTCTCTCTCTCCCTCTCTCTCTCTCCCTCCTACTCCCTCCCTCCCTCCCTCCCTCCGTCCATCCCTCCCTCCCTCCCCTCTCTCTCTCTCTCTCTCTCTCTCTCTCTCTCTCTCTCTCTCTCTCTCTCTCTCTCTCTCTCTCTCTCTCGCATGCGTATTTCGGTGGTTAACGCTCTAGCCCAGATGTGCCTAAGTTGTGAATGGTCCAACTACTGGTTCTGAGAAACATAATGGAAAGTGGTCTAAAGGTCCAGACAGTTTTGCCCAGAATCTAGACTAGTGGTCCAAAAGTGGTGCCCGAAAACATACATTTCATACCTAACATTTTACGTACAAGCCAGCACAAGCCTGGAGAAGCATGATTTAGTCGATGCCACTGTTCATGTCTTGTAGGCGATCGTCCTGGGCTACAGTTCACCGACTGCATGCTTTTGTGTTCCTAAACTAGCGGTTGGAAGATTTAACTTGTATGTATGATGTATGATTCCTGTATTCTGTGGCTGTAGTTGTAGAAACATCCTACAGCTGCAATTAGCCCTTCTTCGCTTTTGCATTCTGTGTCTTGTTCTCAACTGAAATCCTTAGCTTCCTCAGGTCCATTCTTGACTTCAGTGTACCGAGTCCTTCTTTCTTGAGGTCACCTCGTAGCACACTTAGCAGTTTCATGCAATTACGTCCTCTCCTGGCTTTGTCTAAATTTGCTGGCTCCGAGTAGGGCGAATTCCAAGGTTCTCTGTGCTGGTGTGTCATTTGGCATCCTTAGCACATGGTCAAACATGAACCATTTTTGCTGGGCGACTTATACAGACAGCAGCGACGTACTACACATCTTGTATAGCACCTCATTGGAAATTTTGCT
The DNA here is from genome assembly GCA_034401795.1 of Chaetoderma sp. LZ-2023a. Taxonomy (NCBI): domain Eukaryota; kingdom Metazoa; phylum Mollusca; class Caudofoveata; order Chaetodermatida; family Chaetodermatidae; genus Chaetoderma; species Chaetoderma sp. LZ-2023a. Next base: position 16,021,517 of record CM067374.1, read on the forward strand.
GTCTGGCCATCGGTGTACAGTGATGGTGCGTAGGTGTTTGTGGTGGCAGCATCGAGTTTGTCTAGAGCTGCCTTTAGAGCTGCCCAACTGTTACAGTTATACAGCATCAAGGACACGCAGGTTGAATTGTATAAACATAGTCTTTTTATCAAGGGCATCTTTGATCTACGAATCCATAGCTTCCAGAAGGACTGTAAAGCTATGTTCCCCATGACGCAGCATGCAGCAATGTCAGCAGTACTGCAAAGAAGTGAGCTCAGGATTTTACTTTTTCTCCATGGTTCGCCGCCATGAAGCGCATCGTCATTTTCTTCAGTTTCATGCTTTGTCGATAGGTATATGTGGGTGAACTCTGTCTTGGATTCATTCATAAAGAGATTCTCAATTTTTAGTTTGCTTGCAGCTATTGGAAGAAGTTCATCAAAGAGTTTCTTTTCCTCGTCTATGAAGTCCACATTGTCGGCATATTTCATCCCTATCAGGATACTCATTATTGAGTCTTGTGGAACATTTCTGCACAGATTTCAATGCAGCAGCAAGGTAACAGCTGAAAAGCACATGGGATAGACCAGCTTCCTGTGGGGAGCCGATTGATGTCTCAAACTCTACAGACTTCACTCACTTGACTCGTACTTTCAGCTTGGTGTCTGCAAGCACTAGTCTAACTAGTCGTTGCTCATCTTCATTGCAACTGGCCTGGTGTAGTACATCTAGGATCTGTGAGCATTTAATTGTGTCGAAGGCTCGTGACATGGCAATGCCCATTTTGTGGAACTCCCAGTGTTTGGACATGACTACCTACGCAAGCATACGTTGAGCCCATACATTCTTTTTAACATGTCTGTGTGCTTTATGCCTCAGGGCCTAATGGCTAGCCACGCTATTATGTTAGTAGTTAGTAAACAACACCGTCGATAGCCTTGCATGCCCTATTAAGTGACCTCACACATCTATCAACAGTCACGCCGAAGATGCAGCCCAACTCAAAAGGCACTAAACCTTACTAAGCGAAGTTACCGTCACTTGAAGAGACTGATACGGATACATGGGGTGCTCTAACAACTGCACAGAAGCGCATCTGGTGTGAGAACCTGTCGAAACAGTACTGTCCCAACGAGCTCACTATTAGCACTCATCCGTGAGCACCCAGAACGGATGGCCTCTCAGAAAGTCGTGGATTAAACACAGTGGCACCATGATGAATCTATGCAATGAGCACTATTCTATTTTCTCGCATAGCAGCAGGGGCTAATTCTACCTAGTCATGATTAAGTTACATAAGGATTGCTGTGGGTCAGCACTGGCCGAGGTCAGTAGAATCGCACAACGAATCATAGAACAGCACTGACAGGTGTCCATATGATCGTACAGCGTAAAGGACATGCAATAAATACTGTAAGCGAACATGCAACATGCAAGGAAAGCAAGAAGAACGAAGAACGAAGTGGGTTAGCACCGACTGTGGTCAGCTGAATCACACAGTGAACCATAGGTCAGCACCGACTAAGGTCAGTAGAATCGTACAGCATATAGATCGCACAAGTAGCAAGCTAAGACGCTAGAAAGAACAATACCACATGGTAGCATGAGCAACACTATTTATTCCAATCTGCCACTGAGCTAGTAGAGTGGCATAGGGGCAATGATTAAACGCTGTTATCCGAACTCGAGCTGGGAAGGGTTATTTCTACTTACCTAACCTTTTAGTCAAAGGAAAGAAAAGAGCAGGAGAAATTTGTCTGCAGGTGGTGAGTGTGTGGCGGGCTTATTCAGGAAGACTACTAATTGAATTCAGTTAATTTCACATCCTTATATGTCCTTCTATATGGTGAAAGTCTTATGTATGTGTGAAGACAGAAACCGTAACAGAAGCTACTCCCGTGGTGAGTGCAGTCGACGATGCTGTTGTCTCAACCTTTAGTCTGACAGTCTGAATGATTGCCTACAAGAGCTCTGGCAGATATGGAGGGATCTATCAATGTTTCAAAATTGGCTAGGTGGTGAGAGACTAGCCGGGCGAGCAATGGAAACGAATTCTCAAAGCTTTCCCTGTTTTTCGTAAGTAGGAATATTCGTATATAAAAATTTAACTCTGATTATGCTATATCACTATATGAACTTATGGCGGTGTATGCGGGAGGATGACTCGCTATCTCCTATCTAACCATGACAGTGTGTGTGAGAATGTCGCTTATTTCCAATGGCGCTGCAGCTAGTGAGTATGTTCCAGGTAATGGTTCTGCTGCAATAATGATACCTAAATAGAAATGAGTTCAGGGAATAAGTTTCTAAAGTAATTTAGAGATGGCTTGTCATCTATTACAGTGTGCACTTAGAAGAGAGTGGTGTCTACAATAAATTCAACGAGTGGTAAGAGAGGTGGGTAGTGGTTTAAGCTGTAAGCACAACCCTTATGATATATTGTAGGGAATGCCCATGACGAACACTGTTGTGCTGCCCGACTAGCATCGTTGGCCAGAGAGGGCGGCGCCGGGCACTGGACCATTGTGGGCGTCAGCCTCAAGCAAGTGCTCGCTCAGGTCAGCGTGATGAGCCTGTAGCTGTGCATCAGCTCGCTGAGCTGTTGCATCTGCATGGCCTGCCCCTCGACCCGCATCTGCAGATGGGACATGAGATCGTCTTCGCCAGTCTCCACAGAACATCTGTCATGAACATACATGATGAGTATATTACCCAGGTGTGGACATAGTGAATCTCTCGCTTCTAGACTGAAAGGGTTAGTGTTACGGTGTGTAGTACACACATCCGTACTTGTAATTTGGAGCACCATACAAAAGTATGAAGATGGCATGGGCCTCTTCAAGTTCTGTGTCATTACCGCTGTTACTGCGTTGGGCAAAGCCCACAAAGACACATTCACTTGTGTGCATTTGATGTTGTAAAGAATCTTGTAAATTATCAAAGGGAGTGTGGTGGCGTAAGATGTTGAACGCATAATTGGCATCTGCCTCGCTATCAGTATCATCAGCACTTTGCACCTATTTTTGTGAAGGAATGTGCGTTGGTGTGCTATTGAATTACATGGTGTGCTCCATAGTACTTCTCAGGTCCCTGACTGTCAACTCAGTCATTAGTGTGACCATGGCTGATGCTGGCGTAGTCTCTGGGCCTGGTGCGGTTGGCTGGCATCATCGGCATGTTGCTTACCATCTTCGACCAGCTGTAGTAAACTTTCTTGCTACTGATAGCGTGCATCTAGTGTACAAGAGATGTAATCCTGAACATGCCACTGATATTTTCTGTTTGATTTAATGCTGGAGCGATTGCAGTGCTCATGTATGCGTTAGCGTTTTTAAACTTGGGCAAGAGGATTTAAAATTTTTATCAGTTGTTTGTCTGCTGAAAGTGTCAAGCGTTATTTGAGGAATCAGTAACAAATTTGGCCATGTCCTGCAAAGCGTAGTTCTAGCACTTACAGGCATAATTTTGATTGAGCGTACTAACATGTGTTTGCACAAAAAAGTTTCTAAGTCTTGATGGGCATTACTGGTGGCGCAGTAAGACATGAGATAGAAAATAAATTGTACGAGATTGTCTAAGTAACTTGGAAATCCTAAAACAACTAAACAGACAAAAAAGGATAACTTAATGAGGTTTGATCTAGCATTACTAGGCGTATTTGTATGAAATTTAACAGAGTCTAATGTCTAAGTGCATGGTGCTGTGGACTTTGTTAATTTAATGAGAATGTCTGAAATCTAGTCATGGTCTTGACGCGCGTTGCATAAGACGTGCATAGTAATGTGGTTGGGAAGGCTAGGTGATTATTCTCTGCATTGTTAGGACGGTGCACCCCATGAGGTTTGACGCAATAGCGTGAGTACCAGCTAATCTATTGAATTTTGGGATGTTCTGTAGCCTTGTAATTTATAATAAAACACAAGTGCGGACTCAGACAAATCACTTCATTAGCGTTGCTGGCATAGTGTAGACACTTCATCTAAGAGTGCTGCTACTAGTACCTACGCCCAATCACTGTGAAATTTCAGAGTTTGTGCATTCTGCTTGAAGCATTGACATTGCCGTCACTGTAGTGTGTAGTTGTGTCGTTGTCAGTACACAAACACTTAGATTCACAGGCTTGTTGTAGGCGTTTGGAGAATAGACTAAGTCCATAGCTGGCGCAAGGAGTGTCAATACGCCACGGAAAATAGACTATGTCCACACGGATGCATAATGAACTGGTAGAACCTGCTTTGGGACGTCAGCCAAGTCTGATAGCTGGTGTCAGGAACACATGGTGCCACAGAAATAGTTAGAGTCTGGGCAGTAATCGCGCAAGACGGTACAATCCGACACTTGGCCTATAGGGTGTTGTTGGCACACCATTGGGCGTATTCCACCAGAACGGGGAGCGTGTTGTGAGTCGTGTGCTCATGGTGAGCTGTATGAAGGAACTAATGATTTTTACGATTGCAGCTCCTTATAAAGGCATGGTGAGAGCATGGCTTAGCTTGCGGATGCATGTTACTCTCTGGTATGTGATTTATCTATTTGTAAATTGGTTAAAATTATTTGCGCAAGCTCTAATGTGTCAATTCTGGCCCTGCTCCTAGTCTTAGAACCGAGTCCTTAGCTTGACCTAGCGAGTCTGGACTCGCTTAATCTTGATTTTTACAAAACAATGCACAATTTTCATATAAAATGTTGAACATTTGGGGAAAATGTTATGCCTAATAATGCTTGGTTTTGAAGCAGGATTACTTTAACTTGTATCCCTGGATATCCGAATTTATGCACCCAGTAATGGTTTGCACAAATTCAATGTAATTACTTCATATAAATTAGTTTTCTAGTGGTCGCTAGCATAGCTCGCTGTAATTAATGTTATGACTCGAGTCCACTGACCTAGTAACTCACAAGGCAGTTAAGAATCGATGTGATTACTCTGAGACCCTTTAGTAGCATATAAGTTAGCATATTTCTATCATTCGTAATGCATCTCTGATTGATTGTATGGACAATCAGGCCAAAACACAGTGAATTCTCTCTACAGTATCCCCTTCTCAGCTCCTTCACTCCGTGCAGCCAACAAACGAAAAGAAGCAAAGAGAGATAATTTTGTGTGTTTTTCCTCCCATCTTTTAATGCACTACGAGAACTTTAAGTTATCAAAATTGGAAATTTTCAAACCTTTCTAAAGTTTTTCGCGCTTTACCTTTCAAAAGTGATATTCAATGGCAGTTAAGTTTGGAGGAGATGCTTTACGAAGCAATACGCTAAAATATAAGTTTGTAAGAACGTTTTTTGGTATATAAAATATGTTGTTCAGAAAATCGGAAGGAAGTGAGGAAGATAATGTTATATACTGTAGCAAACGTATGCGGCGAAGACTGAACTGGCTGACTATCATTGTCGGCTGCAGAGGATGGTGCTGGGGTGCTGGGCAATGGTCCGTCGTGGCCATCTGTATCAAGCAGACGCTCGCTCAGGGTGGCGTGATGCACTTGTAACTGCGCCATCAGCTACCCAAGTTGCTGCATCTGTTGGGCCTGCCCCTCAACCGGCCTCTGCAGATGGGACACAGGACCATATTCGCTGGTCGCCACAGGAGATGTGTCATGACCATACCTGATGTGGAGATTAACCATTCTAGGGTAAAGCGATTCTATCACTTCTAGGATGTGAGGGTTGGACGTATGTTGTGCTGTGCACATGACCATGCTTATAATTTGGGGTGCCGGAAGGCTAAGAGAACCTGTACGAGAGTATGAAGACTCTGCACGGGCTTCCCCAAGGTTCCTTGCGCCACTGCTGTGGCTAAAGCCTGCAAAGGTGCATTCACTGGTGTGCATCTGGCATTGTAAGGAGCTCTGTAAATTGTCAAAAGGGTTATGTCGGCGTAAGATGCCCAACGCATCGTTGGCGTCAATCTCACTATCAGTTTCATCAGCATTTTCCACATCTATTTGTGGTGGTATGTGGATAGGCATGCTATTGAATTGTACTGTGCATTCTACAGTACCGCCAAGATCTCTGACAGTAAATTCTGTCATTGCCGTAGTCAGGGGTGGTGGCGCTGGCTGCTAATGTTGTACAGTTAGAAACTGAGGTGCTACTATTGGCTGGTGTTGCTCGTGCGCTGCTTGCCATATTTGTAGAACTTGTGATTTTGAGCTCTGATAGTGAGAGTCTTAAGAGACGTGTTTTTGTGTGACAGTTACTGCTGATGTGTGGCCACCAATTGTCAGAGTCTCTAAGCGGTTGCTCGCCTCAGAATTGGTAAAAAGAACTTAGAAATTATCTCAGCCATTGGTCTGTTGAAATTTCTAAGTGTCAAGCATTATTGGCAAAACTGCTTGATAGATTTCTGACAAATTTTACTATGTCCATAAGGTGTAATTTAGCGCTTTTGACAAGTTTTGTATAAGTCTTGACGAACATTACTGGTGGCGCCGTATGAAAGAATATAGAATTAATTTGTTTGCGTTGACTGGTGCCATCATCAAACAACCAAACAGACAGAAATCAATAACTTAATAAGGTTTGTTTAAGGCATAAATGTCAAAGTCCTGTGAGTGAGGCGCATGGTGCTATGGACTTTGGAGCTTTCACAGTTTACAGTTGATGAACAGAGTCTTGACGTGCGTTGCATAAAACGCATGTAGTAAATGTTTGGAAATATAAGTGTTTGCTCACTACATTGTTGGGAAGGCGCAATGCAGGAGAATTGGCGCAATGGTGTTATATAAGCTAATTTGTGGAATGAGATGGTGTAGCTCACGGGGTATGCGCTGGTCTGCCAAGTCGCTCCGTTCCATCACGCTGCAAATGTATGATGTGCGGGATGGCTGGTCAGTTGGGGTTCTCGGGGTTGCGGATCCCGTATCGCGTCTCTCCAGAAAGTACAAAGACCGACTTGTAGAGCCGGTGGAACACTGATGTTCCAGTGGGGCCATGCGACCATTGCCGCCGAGATTGAACCACATGGTCTCATCCCGACTATTCGTGTCACCGGTATGTCTGTCCATTCTAATTTAGAGCAATGAACAATATGTTAATTAAACAGTCACAATTTTAAGTACAATACAAACAATATCACTCGTTTGACAGTAATGAGCACAATAATACAAAACATAGAGCCATCCGGTGTTCTTTCTACGTGGCTTCGCCGAATGTACCACACAGATCCTTGAATCCACAGAGGTATCCCCGCAAGAGAGCACCGCAACGAAGCCACTGGGTAGTTTAATATAAACTAATATACCCCTAACACACACACACACAAAGAAAATATTGTTGTTACGAGAGGAAAGTGCCTTGCGCGGGCCTCTGTCACAGGAAAATGCCTTCAACGCCGAAGTGGAGGAAAAGAGCTGGGAAAAAGGGACACTCTTTGCTGAAGTACTGAAAATCCTAGTGAAGCCATAATTAATGTGATGCACACTGGTTTACGTGAAGATGGAACGAATGATTTCCGAAGAATTCCCCAGGTCACCGTCTTATGTAGTTCCAAAGTTACTGAAGCGTGCATACATGTTATGACGCAAGGCTCCAGAATCAGATAAAAATCTGTTTACCTTGCCCCGCAACCACATATAACATCACTAGGAAAAAAGTTACAGTTTACTCAAGCAAATTTGATTACTGCCATGTCGTTATGGTGGGGATAGAGAGATGGATATCCACCGCGAGTGTCCTTCCCGTGAGGGCAAGGCGGATTCCAAGATCTCACCCAGACACTCCAACGAGTTGGATGGAGATCCGCATCTCGTTCGTCACCGCGTCCTATGGATCCAACATTTGACCTGTCACTAGGGTTAAGTTCCAGAATGCCCAGAATTGCACTGCGGGGCGGTATAAACCTAACTAATACATATTTAACTATTGTTTTCGCAGTGCTTCCTACATTGGCAAGGTTATCTAACTAACAGGTATCCGATGATACGGGTGGGGGGGGGGGGAGATGTATGTAAATCGACACTTTAACCATCACCGCTCGGAAACCTCCAATAGTTTCCCAGGGTCAGATCCGGCCAACATGTTGATAGGGAATCCAGACAATTAATAAGCCTTGCGGCTGGTGGATCGTGGAAAGAGACACTAACTCAATATATATAAGAGGCCCTAGAGGTAACTGGCCAATTTTACACAACCTTGTCGGTGCGTTGGCTACATTACCACAACAACCGGAAAAGAGGCATACACTATGCATCTCTTATGGAGAAATTGTCCCTAACCACTTTAAACCTATCCTATCGAGCTAAATAGCCAGGTTTAGTCGGTAACATGTAAGGCTCGAGCAATTAGAGCATGATCAGCTACCTCAGTGTAAAATTGATGTTGGTGGGATATAGTGATGCGGATATATGTGTTGCTGTATAGTATTTCCTAGTGCACTGCGGACTAGAGTTTTTATAAATAAACAAAACATACTAACTAGATGGCCACTTGCCATATGCACAACTAACGAATACACATGATGAATACGATTATAATAAATATCACAGGTCGTTGGACCTAACGGTGCTGTTAGTTGAAAGCGCCCACAGTAAACAAAGATAATATTCACAGTAGAACAGAAATTATAAGAATGCGGTCTTAAGACCGGTAAGGCACCTATTAGTCATCAGTACCATATATGGAAATAATAATTAAATGTTCAATAATATAGCTACTTGAGTACCTATTGATCATCGGTACGGAACAGGTTCAAGAGTTCCTGAAATTGAAGCGCTAACATACAAATAGCGCGAGATGGCACGTTTTCTAATGCTGGAAAGATTTCCGCAGGAAGACATCCACAAACAGGATTCTGCAGGTATGCATCCGCAAGCAGGCATCCGCAGGCAGATCTCCGCAAGCTGGCTTCCACAGGCAGGTTGGATATGGCACATTCTCAGGACAGTGAAATAAAACAGTTCAGGAGATGTCCATAAGATAGTCTCTTAGCTGCTACATAATTTAAACACTGGTTGTAAAGTTTTCCGTCCAGCGACGGCTGTATGAAAGTTTGAAGTGCCCATTAACAGAGAGAGCTAATATATATTATTTATGCATGTACAATAACTGGCACACGGTACGGGTATACGTCACATAGCTCTTGCGGCGCACTGAGCAAAGTCCAACCAGACTGTGGTCTAAAAGTTAATTAATCACACGCGACATGCAGTGTAGAAATTGGGATCCACACTTCAGCGTGGTCGGCACATCCGGCGAGTTATCCACCAAGAATCATCATCAGCTCTACATTCCGTAGAATTACATTTGGGCCCGCACGGCCCATCCACAGAACGACTCCCCTACAAAAGTCTGGATGTGGGAGTTATTACTCTAATTTATGTTGCCCCCGGATGGCCATCCGAGAGCATACAAAAACTTGCTTCGCGAAAGCCGAGGACCATTTACCACCATGGATGAATTGAAATCCGAATGGCACTGGATGACGAAGGAATCACCGTAGGTTAACCGTTGCACACGTCAGTTCACGCTGGCTCAGCAGTCCTCTTGACGCTCCTGATTCACGATTTTTCACCCCTTTTATACTACTCGTGACGACAGAGGTAGGTACCTCAGCCAATCAGCGGCCGAGCAGTAGCCAATCAGCGTGCAGCTAGAAGTGGTGACGTGGCTATCACGTGCACAGCACATTCTACTAAATCACATTCTTTATCTATTTAATGCATACACGCGATTACGATGTCAAAAGCAATATTTAAAAAATAATTTAAGTTTTGCGGATAACTCAGCCATTTCTGATCTGATTTTAAAATAGTAAAAGGTTCTGTAATCCTCGTCTTATCCCAACAACGAGAATACTATAGCTTAAGGAAATTACAAGTACCAACTCGGTACACTATAGGCATGCACTCTCCTCCAATTCTGATATGTGTTGTCAGGGAAGCTCTGAGTGCTGCTATTAGTACCCACGCTCAACCCCTGTAACATTTCAGAGTGTGTGTGTTGAGCTAGGCATTGACACTACCGTTACCATAGTATGGTGGTCGTCATCGGTACACAAACACTTAGGTTTACAGGCTTGACACAGGCGTTTGGAAAATAGAGTATGTCCGTTGGTTGGCACAAGGAGACGTCGATGCCTCACAGAAATAGTATATGTCCACACAGATGTGTAATGGACTGGTAGAACCCGCTATGGGACGCAAACCAAATCTGATAGCTGGCGCCAGAGCGTCTGGCACCACAGAAATAGTTAGAGTCCAAGCGGTAATCGCACAAAACAGTACAGGGTAGTGCAGTCCAGTGCTTGGGCCATAGGGCGTTGTTGGCGCACTATTAGGCCTATCCCACCAATACAGAGAGCGTGTTGTGAGTTTCCTACTCGGCGTGAGATAAAACGAGCGAACTGATGATTTTTGCAGCTGCAGCTCCTTATAAAGGGCTCGCGACATCATGGCATAGTATGTGCATGCGTGTTAGTCTTATGCCTAATAATGCTTCGTTTTGAAGCAGGATTACTTTAACTTGTATCCTGGATATCCGAATTTATGCACCCTGCAGTAATGGTGTACACATATTCAACATAATCACTTCATATAAATTAGTTTTCTAGTGGGTGTTAGCATAACTCGTCGTAACCGTTATCATTACACAACTCCGCTAACTTAGTTCCCGGTTAGCCGTCTAAGAATCGAAGTGATTATCCGGGTATTTTGTATCCTCCAGGGAAATGGAGGGTATGCACTTCTCCGGGTAATCATCCTATACCTCAGCATCGCAGGTACACGGCGCATCAGTCCAATGATGCTGGTTAGTTAGCCTCGGGGAGACGGGAGAATAACTGCCAATCTCTGGACTTCACAAAGACCGAACTCTAGAGTTGGTGGAATGACCATATTCCAGTGGGGTCATGCGACCACGACGGAAGCTGAACCACACCATTTCATCCCTACTATTGGTGTCCCCGGTATGTCAGTTCGTTATTAGAAATTTAGACTTGAGACACAAAAATAGATATTAGAGACGAACAATCATACTCGTTTGCTGCTAAATTTAGTTAAGTATGTAAAATTGGTATAGTTTTGTCCATTTTGATCCTCGCCAGAGGTACCACACCGATCTCTGATCTGTATAATCTGTGAGGTATCCCCGTAAAGGAGGGTCGTAGGGTGGCTACTTTAGTAGGTTTAATATAAACTCTAGTACTCTCAGGCCGGCTAAATGAGCTTTTTGGCTGCGAGAGGAAAGTGCCTCGCATGGGCCGCCATCACAGGAAAATACCTACAACGCCGAGGCAAAAAGGGTCATTCTCCTATTAAACAATGCTAAGAGTGAGAAAATGAATCAACCTAGTGTAATTATAAGTAATTGGATGCCTGCTGGTTTACGTGAAGGTGGGGCGGATGATTTCCATAGAATTCAACTCCGTCACCTTATGTGAGTCAAAGATACTGATTTAGTAGATGCCACTTTATTTCTGCTGGCCTTCTTAATTGAACTTAATCTAACAGTTTGTTTTTAGTACTAAGCACTCCAAATTTATGCCGCAAGTGGCTTTGTGTTTTCTTATCTTTAACGGGAAAGTCTGCCTTGCGAGAATGCTCGATGCTCTTTATGGGCACCACCACGGAGCATCCCCCTCAGACTGACAGCGCACAAACATGTCAGTAGTTATGGGTGCGGCTGGCCGTTATTGTTCTTCCCAGCAGGGAGTCTTCGAGAACAATGGGTTTTTCAGGAGATCAAAGGAAGTTCAAGTGGAATGGAATGTTGAGAACAATGACGAACAGGGGCACACGCATTCTAGAGAACAATGGCGACTATAACGCCACGTTTTTCTAGATAACAATGACGACTATATTCACACGTATTTGAGAATCTGCAACACTGGAATGTTCTATTATTTTGAATGAGTTAACCCTTAAAAGTACAAAAGTTGTGTATTTTACGTTTGAACGTAGTGGCGGAAGTCCCCCCTCCGTGGTTATCTACCGTTGTAAAACTAATAAGGGAGTAATGTATGATAATGTAAAAGAATAGAGTTTAAGAGGTGGTCCGATAATGGAGGTCGTAAGAGGTTGAGGATGTATGAGGAATTACGGTATTGATGTTTGAAAATAATTTGACTGTTTCGTCGCTAACGTTATTAGTAAACTGTAGAATATTTCGAGATTGCCCATAAGCTGTTAGTAAGCAACAGGTATCAGACAGATTAGTAACAAAATATTAAAAATAATGTATTAATGGTATGTTCGGTTGGAATGGTAACCAAGACTTGGTGGTGATGGATCGTATCCTGGGTTGAAATAGTTAACCCTTTCACCGATGAATCTATATCTCATTTTCATCGATAACATACAGGAAAACTGTTGAATATTTTGAAATTAATTTGATGACGCTAACGTTATTAGTAAAACTATTTTTGTCGAATATTTTGATTGACTTTTAACCGTCATTACATGCAAATTGTTTTTTAAATACTTTGCAATAACGTCAATCGTTTTAGATACGATGGTTAAAATGTGGTCATTATATCTCTGAGGGTTCCGTTTATAGAATTGTATGTAGAGCGTACTTATACTAAAAAGATTATTTGTTGCGTATGATTTAACCATACGTTTCGAATAGCCGTGAGATCATGCTTGAATCGAGATACAAACACGGCACGTGTTAATAACGAAAGAATGTTAAAGCACCAAGATCAATCTTGAATCGAGATACAAACATGTCATGTGTTAAGGAATACTATAAGAATATACCACCCGTCTCGTTCTAAGCACGGGATATTACAATGTCCTCGCTGAGAGTTTGTGAAAATCGATAATAACACCCGCTCACCGGCTATTGCTGTTTACCGACGCTTAAAGATATGACAATTAAGAGCAACATTTTGAGCGTAGTAGCATAATCATAGATGACCGTTTACTTCAAATATAAATATATCCTTTTGGCTACAGAGCAGTGATACGTTATAACCATGTTTTACTATATAATTCAGTCCTGCCCTAAGCGACCACCACGTGTTGCGCCATTACATGGACGCTAGAGACTTTCTTAACCCTTTTAACCCTCGAATTTCTTCAAGAAAATGTCCATTTCCTTCATATTCATATTTGTAGTACAAGAGAAGACTATTTTTGAAAATTTATTATCGGAATGACTGGCACTGCAGGCTATCCATTTGTCTAGTCATTGTGCCGGCAAACACCCCCCACCAACCACCATTATCATCGTCAACACCCACCACCACCACCACCACCACTACGACCTACACCCAACACCATGCATTAACCCTACCACCAACACCACCCACGCACCCGCAAACCCATAGCGAATTTCTTCATATTCATACTTGCATCCTTAGAGAGGACTATTTTTGAAAATTTATTATCGGAATGACTGGCACTGCAGGCTATCCATTTGTCTAGTCATTGCGCCGGCAAACACCCCCAACCAACCACCATCATCACCGCCAACACCCACCACCACCACCACCACCTCAACTACTACGACCTACACCCAGCACCATGCATTAACCCTACCAACACTATCACCCACGCACCCGCCAACCCATAGTGAATTTCTTCATATTCATACTTGCATCCTTAGAGAAGACTATTTTTGAAAATGCATTAACCCCACCACCACCACCACCCACGCACCCGCCAACCCATAGCGAATTTCTTCATATTCATACTTGCATCCTTAGAGAAGACTATTTTTGAAAATTTATCACCGGAATGACTGACTCTGACAGCTATCCATTTATCTAGACATTGTGGTCGGAATGTGTGAGAGCTCTGTGTTTGAAAAAATGGCATATAGGTTGGAGAGGGTCATGAGGATTTAATAAAGGTCTCGCTCATATGCACATGTGCTAATACGCGATACTGCTAGTTATACGTTGTGCGTAGGTGCCTGCGTGCAACACTACGACCTACACCCAACACCAGGCATTAACTCCACCACCAACACCCACCCACCCGACAACCCATAGCGAATTTCTTAATATTCATACTTGCAGCCCTAGAGAAGACTATTTTTGAAAATTTATCATCGGAATGACTGACTCTGACAGCTTCCATTTGTCTAGACATTGTGGGCGTAATGTGTGAGAGCGCGGTGTCTGAAAAATGGTATGTAGGTTGGAGAGGGTATGTCATGAGGGTATAATATAGGTCACGCTCGTATGAACACGTGCTAATACGCGATACTGCTAGTTATACATTGTACCCTTGTGCGTGCGTGCGTGCGTGCCGCGGTGTGCGCCCTTGCGCGCATGCGTGCGCCAGAAGACTTTTTGAAATTTTTCATCGGAATGACTGGCTCTGCTGGCTAAAATGTATACGTACATGTGCGAACGCATGCGGTCCGCATGTTGCGAATTTGCGGGCGTATATTGCGGATTGCGGGCGCATGATGCGGATTTGCGGGCGTATGTTGCAGATGGCACCAAGTGTATGTACATGCCTGAACACGCATGCACGCCAAAATGCATGCATACATGTGTGGCCGCATGCGGGCCGCATTTGCGGATTTGCGGGCGTATGTTGCGGATTGTGGGTGCATGATGTGGATTGCGGGCGTGTGTTGCGGATTGCGGGCATATGATGCGGATTTGCGGGCGTATGTTGCGGATTTGCGGGCGCATGATGCGGATTTGCGGGTGTGTGTTGCAGATGGCACCAAGTGTATGTACATGCCTGAACACGCATACACGCCAAAATGCATGCATACATGTGCGGCCGCATGCGGGCCGCATTTGCGGATTTACGGGTGTATATTGCGGATTGCGGGCGCATGATGCGGATTGTGGGCGTGTGTTGCAGATTGCGGGCATATGATGCGGATTTGCGGGCGTATGTTGCGGATTTGCGGGCGCATGATGCGGATTTGCGGGTGTGTGTTGTGGATGGCACCAAGTGTATGTACATGCCTGAACACGCATACACGCAAAATGCATGCATACATGTGCGGCCGCATGCGGGCCGCATTTGCGGATTTGCGGGCGTATGTTGCGGATTGTGGGCGCATGCTGCGGATTGCGGGCGTATGTTGCGGATTGCGGGCGTATGTTGCGGATTTTTGGGCGCATGATGCGGATTTGCGGGTGTGTGGTGCAGATGGCACCAAGTGTATGTACATGCCTGAACACGCATACACGCCAAAATGCATGCATACATGTGCGGCCGCATGCGGGCCACATTTGCGGATTTGCGGGTGTATGTTGTGGATTGCGGGCACATATTGCGGATTTGCGGCCGCAGTACATATAATCCTATAAATGGTGCAAATTCAATCCCTTTTCTCATTCCAGTTTAAACATCGCAAAGTGGTTGGACGTGTAACTGCAGAGTAGTAAGGCAGTCAGATTTCTTTGAAGAACCTTGTAACTTGCTAGATTTATCCTATAATCAATATGCCGAGACATAAATGTTTTGAATGGGGTTCAACTTTTAATAGGTCAAATGACCTGAAGCGGCATTAGATCCGATTCCATAACGCTGAAGATAGCGAAAATCTAGACAGTGAAGATGAAGAAATGACAGAGATGAAGAGTGAAGATGATGCGCCAGCGGAGTCGGAGAGTGAAGCCGGTAATGACTCAGTGGAGACTGAGAGTGAAGGTGAAGGTGAAGATGAAAAAGAAGACATAGGCAATGAGGAACTATTTACCATATTCCAAAATATTAAGCAGGTCTTAGACGCTGATCAATCAGGTTTAGAAGATGAGGATGGCGAAGTGGACACAGACCCGCATAGTGTAGGCAATGTGCCTATTTCCGTATATGCTGATGCTTTAGTTACAAAGTGTATAGACATAATGCTCCAGTCGAGAAGATTACAGAACTCTACGCTCATTAAAATAATTTGTCAGGAAATTAAAGATTTTATCGACGAGGGGTACGCATACGATGAAGCAGTCTTCTCAGCCTTTCGAAAACGAGAGTTTCTGATCAAGAAGTACATAAGGAACCATCTAGATGCTGAGGATAATGATGATGATTCTGATGGTGATGGATCTGATCCATAAGGAATCAGTCATCGATAAATGGATCTCCAGAACATTGACTATTTGTTTATGCTACTGCAACTATACGTTTTTATCATATGTAATATTTACTTCAATGTGAAAATATGGATACAAATAAAACATTGGTTCTTTATGCGTGTGTTTGATGATTGTAGCTTCCCAGCCGGGTCCCCCCCCCACACCCCTCGATATACAAATCGGAGTGCTGATGCTGTTGGTGGTGGTGGCGGTGGTGGGGTTGGCGGTTGATGAAAATAGGTGTTGTGGTGGATGATGGTGGTGGGGTTAATGCTTGGTGGTGGGTGTTGGTGCTTAGTGGGTGGTGGTGCTGGTAGTGATAGAGGGATGGTGATGGTGGTGATGATGGTGGTGATGGTCGGTATTGGTAGTAGGTGATTGCGGTTGCAATGTATTAATAATGTATTATTTTTGTTGTCGGGGGTCTCATTGACTAGGTACTCATAATGCATTCATACTGTGTGTACCCGGACATGGTAATTTTTCCTAGTTTATTACCGTTAACTGGCTGACTGGCGAGGTGTTTCAGACATTCCAGGGATCTACTTCCTAGCAAAATATTTTTAAACGATTTGAGCAAAAGTTGATGCAGACAGTCAAATTATTTTCAAAATATTCACTAAATATCATGGAAATGATTTGATAGAAAGTTGTCGCTAACACCTCAGTCAAATTATTTTCAAAATATTCGTACAACGCACATTGTAGGCCTTGTAAACAAGTATGCTAGTATACCTCATCCCTCGTGCCAGGCAGCACCGCACTAGCGTACATCATCCCTCCTCCTCCTAACTCATTTAACCTCAATTATGCGACCACCTCTACACTCATTCCAGGGATGTTATTTTCTGATTTTTCAAACCTATATCATGGTGCATTGGTAGCTTAAGCGAATAGTTTTGATACTAATTTGACATAGGAAGCTACAATTCGCACTAGCGCATTCGTGCGCACAAACTCTTAAAAGTGCTGTTCAATGCGACAATTTGACATAGGAAGCCACGATTCCGCTTAGTTTCAAAATACTTTTTTACTACAACCACGAGGGACCGCATCGACCACCTAATACGTTAAACGATACAAGGGTGCTCGTCATTATTCGTCAACGATGACGACGTTGGGCATTGTTCCCACTATTTTTATAACAATTTTTAAAATTTAATAATTAAATGACTGCCGCTTTAAAGAGCACTCCTTAAATACGAGATGCATGATTATTATCTATATAATATTATGCATACAACATCGCTTGGCTTAGCTATATATTACCCGCATAGAAATGTACTTTGCTCTCTGTTAGAAAAATTAAATGACTGGTAGGAAGCCGCTTAGTTTTGAGGGTTTTAGATGAAGGTTAACGTATTTGCATACAAATTGAAGGATTAAAAGCGGATCATAGATGCTTTATGCACAATAACGAGGTGGTCAAAGAAAACATATTTCCCTGGATACTTTTTTAACGCGCACAGATTTTTATGCGCATAAACCATTTAACAATAGCGTCTAGCCCGTGAACATATCCAAGATTTTCGCCTGCATGTATGTGTCATTATATGTAGGCCAGTACGCGACAGATTTTGATAGGACGCTAGTCATCTCACGCGATATTCCTTACATTTTTTTTTGTAGTAGAGCGATGTAGTATAAATGTAAATGTTAATGTACATTCGGCTAAAATGTGTTGCAGATTTGCGGGCGCGTGTTGCGGATGGCACCAAGTGGAAGTACATGCCTGAACACGCATACACGCCAAAATGCATGCATACATGTGCGGCCGCATGCGGGCGCGTGTTGCGGATTTGCGGGCGTATGTTGCGGATTGCGGGCGCATGATGCGGATTTCGGGCGTGTGTTGCGGATTGCGGGCGCATGATGCGGATTTGCGGGCGTATGTTGCGGATTTGCGGGCGCATGATGCAGATTTGCGGGTGTGTGTTGCGGATGGCAATAAATATATGCACATGCCTGAACACGCATACACGCCAAAATGCATGCGTACATGTGCGGCCGCATGCGGGCCGCATTTGCGGATTTGCGGGCGTATGTTGCGGATTGCGGGTGCATGTTGCAGATTGCGGGCATATGTTGCGGATTGCGGGCGTATGATGCGGATGGCAACAAGTATATGTACATGCTTGAACATGCATACACGCCAAAATGTATGTGTGCATGTGCAGACGCATGCGGTCCGCATGTTGCGGCTTTGCGGGCGTATGTTGCGGATTTACGGGATCGTGTTGCGGATGGCACCAAGTGTATGTACATGCCTGAACACGCATACACGTCAAAATGCATGCATACATGTGCGGCCGCATGTGGGTCACGTGTTGCAGATTTGCGGATTTGCGGCTGCAGTACATATATTCCTATAAATGGTACAAATTCAATCCATTTTCTCATTCCAGTTTAAACATCGCAAAGTGGTTGGATGTGTAACTGCAGAGTAGCTAGGTAACCTTAGGCAGTCAGATTTCATCTCACGCGATATTCCTTATATTTTTTTTGTAGTAGAGCGATGTGGTATAAATGTAAATGTTAATGTACATTTGGCTAAAATGGCCAGCAGTACAAACTTTGACGGATCAGACACTGGGTATGTGCGGTGTCGTTGGTGTTCCAGCAACATCCGCGACACCATATGCCGACGGTCGAAACACGAGAGGGTCTGTAGGCATATGATCAAGAAAACAGAACCTAAAGAGATGGTGTACACCTGCAAGGAGTGCTATTGTCTATTACCAATCAAACAGTATCCGCATGGGTGTCCTGTAATCGGTGATACTCCGACTGATATACAAAAAGCAAACATGTCGCAGTTTGTTACCAAACTGACAACCAGGCCTGTGCGGATCTGCGAAGAATGAGACCTATCTCAAAACACGGCCCTTTTCAGGGCCCACAAATCATTCGAAAGAGAACTCTTTATCTGTTCAAAAAATAAAATAACCCGCTTCACACATGCATACGCAAGCACACATTCTGATCCGTCAAAAGTGGTCGATGGATGCTACTGTTCTAAATGGGCATCTGTACGCTATTGTTCGCGGTCGATTAATGCATTGCCATTGACAAGGAATGCATTTTGTCCATATTTTTTAAAGTTTAATAATTAAATGACTGCCATTTTAGAGACATAAATACGATAGATAACACTATCTATATAATAGCATAGGAAAACTTCCTGTGTACGTGTTTGATTTTTGAAAATTAAATGACTGGGGAACACATTTTGCTGGCCTAGATAGCATTCCTCCCTCCTCCTTCGACCTCCATTATAAGACCCCCTCTCTCTTACCTAACATCGCCTAATAAGAAATTAAAATTTACAGTCAAATCGTTTTCAAAATATTCAGCAAACAATCAATTTATTCAGCAACCAATCTAAATATTCAGCAACCGATTATCATAATATTCAGCAACCAATTATCAAAATATTCAGCTACCACTCAAATTATCAAAATATTCAGCAACAAATTATCAAAATATTCGTACATCATGCATACCTTGTAAACAAGTATGCTAGCATCGCCCTCATAATCATCCAGCAATATCAACTGAGGAGGAATACTATAGCATTCCGCCTCAACTGACACAGGCAGTCAAATTAAATATTCAACAGTTTTCCTGTATGGTATCGATGAAAATGAGATATATATTCATCGGTGAAAGGGTTAACTTTTTTAACCCATGATACAATCCACTGGTAGCTGTTGCTTACTAACAGCTTACAGGCAATCTCTAAATATTCTACAGTTTACTATCAGACCACTCGGCCGGCCGGCATTGCATTCATCCTCAAACTCCTCAACCTCCTCCTCCCACGACCTCCGTTATCGGACCACCTCTTAAACTGTATTATTTTACATTATCATACATCATCTCTTATTATTTTTACAACGGTAGATAACCACGGAGGGGGGACCGCCGCCACTACGTTAAAACGTAAAATCCACAACTTTTATACTTTTAAGGGTTAACTCATTCAAAATAATAGAACATTCCAGTGTTGCAGATTCTCAAATACGTGTGAATATAGTCGCCATTGTTATCTAGAAAAACGTGGCGTTATAGTCGCCATTGTTCTCTAGAATGCGTGTGCCCCTGTTCGCCATTGTTCTCAACATTCCATTCCACTTGAACTTCCTTTGATCTCCTGAAAAACCCATTGTTCTCGAAGACCCCCTGCTGGGAAGAACAATAACGGCCAGCCGCACCCATAACTACTCATGTCGTCTGGTGATAGTTTCAGAATCAAGTAACGATCCCTCCACATACCCGCAACATGACCACGGATAACAACACGGGGACAAGTCACATTACATAAACATTTTAGAAAGCACATTTCTATTTATGGTGGGGAGAAACAATATCCAACTATGGTGACCTTCCCATAAAGGCGTGGAGGGCGCGAAGGCCGCACCCAATCACCATTGAGTTAAATGGCGATCTTTGTCTTTATCCATCACCTAGCATTTCGAGAGCGGACCATGTGTGATCCGATCACTGGATCTAACATTTATCTGCTTTAGGATTAAGGAAGTTGCCCAAAAGAATGCACTGCTGTGTAAAAGCTAACATAATTATGTTTTCGTAGTGATTCCTACTTTGGCAAAAATGCTTAGCTAACAGGTATCCGAAGATACAGAGGGGGAATGTATGCAGTCATCGAAACTTGCATTCTGACAGCCAAGAAACCCCAATAGTTTCTTAAATCAATCCTAATCAATGTGGCAGAGGGAATCCATACAATTAATAAGCCAGGTGGCCGGAGAAGCGTATGAAAAGACAACTACTCAATATATAGAATTTAGGAGGCTCTAAGGTAGATGAACAATGTATGTAAACTTGCCAGTGCGCTGGGTATAATGGAGTCGCAATACTCGGAAAAGCGGCTTTACACAAACAAGTCTCCTTTTGAGTAGTCGTCCCTAGCTACTTTTGAACCTACTCTACCGAGCTATCATAGTTAGGTTTAGTGGCCGCATGTCATGTTTGCTAGTGAAAACATGAACGACGACCTTAGTGAAAAATTGCTGCCATAGGGGAGAAACAAGGTGGTGTGTTTGTTGTTGGTATATAGTGTAACCTAAGCGATACTGCCATATTACATAACTATACAATACAGTAAAATAATACGGTTATATCCGACCTTGCCGTGCCTGTTAGTCATCAGCACTAAATAAAATAAATATATACAGTAAAATATAATAAAGGTTAATAAAAAATAAGGAGTAAACTTCGTTGTATCATTCACACTGGATCTATATGCTAGCAATGTCATTGGTAACACTTTATTCCAGTCTCGTTGATTCTTATACACCAATGACCACAACATTGAGCACAGTGTGCGGTTAAATCTCTCAATGAAACAATCTGACTGTGGGTGGTATGGTGTTGTGTGGGTCTTAGTTATGCCTAACAAGGTATTCACTTCCGCAAACAAGCTGGACTCAAATTGGTCTGTATGAATGTGGTCAGGAGCAACATGCCTACAAATAAATTCATTTACAAGAACTGTTGCAACTGTCATGGCTTTATGATCTTTAGCAGCAAATGCTTCAGGATAACGAGTAAAATAATCTGTCACGACCATAATATACTTATTACCATTATCAGAAGTGGGGAGGCCACCCAGTATATCGATTGCTATTCGTTCCATGGGTCTGGAAGTTAACTCTGAGCACAAAGGAGCTCTGTGTCCTTGTGGTGGATTCTTACTGTGTGCACACTCCAAACATTGCTTACACCAATCATGAACATCTTAGACATAACCTACCCAGTAGAAACGTTGATTCACTTTGGACAAGGTCTTTTCTTTGCCAAGATGTCCTCCCATCGGACATCTATGCAGCGCT
The DNA here is from genome assembly GCA_034401795.1 of Chaetoderma sp. LZ-2023a. NCBI lineage: Eukaryota > Metazoa > Mollusca > Caudofoveata > Chaetodermatida > Chaetodermatidae > Chaetoderma > Chaetoderma sp. LZ-2023a. The sequence continues at coordinate 16,043,345 of CM067374.1, forward strand.
TTCAATATGAAGCTTGACGAAGATTTGGGAACTACTAATTGCAACTACTCTTGACCATCCGTTTTGTTTTCCAACTTCCGATATAAAATGCCATCTTTCACAATTAGACTTGACCACTGCGCATACAAACTTCTCATGGTAGAGCTTGTTGACTCTGGTTAACCTGGCTGTTTCGTATGGTTAACATGCATACTAACCACTGCTGCAATATCTGGATCACTTTGTTGTTCGTGCTTGCCGGTAGAATCTAAGTCAGTATAGCAGTCACATGCCACTACCAACTGAGACACCGACAGAACTTTCTCAACCTGACCAATCGGTCATCTGGACAATGTATCGACAATGGTATGCAACGAACCATCTCAACGTTTAATGGCCAAGTCATACACACTTGTTCCATAGACATCTTTCTCGACTCCCAGTTGGGTCACTGCCTGCCTTAATGGTCCTGACATTCAACAGAGGTTGTGGTCAGTCACCACAATAAATTATGTTCCTCCAAGATGATCTCGGAAATGACAATTGGCCCATACTATTGCCCAAAATAGTTTGTCTTAGGTAGACCAATTACATCCTGACTTGTTAGTGTTGTGCTTGCATATGCTATGACAACCTCCTTTCCATCTTTATACTGTGATAGTACTGCACCTACTGAAGAATGTGATGCATCAGTAAACAAGGTAAATGGAGACGTAAAATCTGGGTATGCCAAGATCGGATGACTAGTTAATGCCTGACGTAACTTCTGAAATGCCTCTAAACAATCTGCAGTCCAAGAAAATATCACATCCTTCAGTGTCAACTGTTGTAAAGGGTGTGCAATAGTAGCAAAGCCAGAAATAAATTGTCTATAATATGAAGCAAGAGCTACGAAGGATTTAACATCTGCTGGTGACTTTGGGTCGGGATAGTTTAAAACCTTTTCGATATTGCTGGGGTCAGGTGAAATTCCCTTGGCTGAGACACAATGTCCCAGAAATGTAACACTATTTCTAAAGAACTGGCACTTCTTCATCTTAAGCTGTAGATTTGCTCCACAGAGGCAGTCAAATACCTCACGCAACTGAATGATGTGCTGTTCAAATGTTGAGCTGAACACAATTATATCATCAAGAAACAATAGGCAAGTGCGCCAACATAATCCGCTCAATACTAAATCCATCAATCTCTGAAAAGTAGCTGGTAGTTGGTGAGGCCAAAGCTCATTACTTTAAACTGGTACAAATTAGCACCTGTTGTAAACGCAGTCTTCTCACGGTCAGCTTTATCCATCTCCACCTGTCATTGGTAGCCACTGGCACAGTCCATTGTGCTGAAAAATGTGGCACCCACTAAAGCATCAAGACAGGTATCTATACGTGGCAAACAGTGTGTGCGTCTTTGTGAGTGACCCCATTAATGTGTGGATAATCGACACAAAATCGCATCGAGCCATCTATTTTTTCACCAACACTATAGGAGAAGCCCAGGGGCAATGACCTTCCTCAATAACCTAATTTTTTAACATATCAGACACCTGCCTGTCAACCTCCCCCTTTATGCGTATAGGTATTCGTCTAGACTGCTGTCTTATAGGAAGAGAGGAACCAGTATTTATTGTATGAAACATGACATTTGTTCTCCCCAGATCATTTTCACCAGAAGAAAAAATGTCTTCATATCTAATAACTGAGAAGTCTTTTTCAATTGACTGTTAGACAATGACGAATCATGTACTGAAATATTTTGCTTCTTTTCTTCTTTGTTAACATCCTTATCCAGTGATATTTTAATTGGCTGGGAATCCATGAACTCATAGATCCCAACTCTAGCTATCCTGACACCTTGTTCCACCACCGCATAAAAGGTACCTATTGAAGTGCCTTGATTTATTACTATAGAGTGATCTGTAATGTTCATAATTTTTGCTAGTGATCTTTCGTGTTTTGCGGAACCAGCTGTACGAGCTACCATTAAACCATCATTCTTACTGCAAACATCCTCAGAACAAACCCGAGGAAAAGCTTTCCACAATTGTAACAATGGAACTGAACCACTGTCAAATTTAAATACCTTTTGCTTGATATCCCTTCCAATTAATACCGGCTGTTAAATTCAGTATCTAGAGCACCTAATTTCACTTTTAATACCACAGATCCTAAAATTTGTACAGGAAGGTTATTTACAGATACAGCCTGAAAATTGATATTTGTTTCCAACTTATGACACTTTAATACAGGAAAACTTTTCCGAAATCTTGTACTACAATCGTAATACTCGATTCCGTATCAATAAGACCCATAATTGTATTGATACCTTCAATGTTAATATCACATAATGTAGAACATTCTGACACTGTTTTGGGTGCCACTAGCTCTGCATTTTCCACCAGTACTTGGGGCTTAGGATTGGCAGTTTCTAGTTTAACAGATCTTGTTGATTACCATAGGAAGCTCTAGGGGTATCCTGGTTGTTGGTATTGTAAGATATATAATTTCCAGGATTACCATAACCACAGGCTCTGCCTCGCACTCGACCCCTAGAATATCCAAAACCTCTATCTCTAGTAGTGGTAAAGTGATCATAACTTTATATTGTTTATTTGGGAACTCACCGGAAACATGACCAAAGGCCCCCACAAGACCAGCATGGACCCACGGGCTACCCCTGCTCCTAAGTGACAATGCAGCAATTTGCACTTTTATCTCATGAACCTCTTGGGCAAAATTGTACATACACTGATCTTTGTCAGATTTCTCAGCAACTAATTGTAACTTGGCTGACGAAGGCATGCAGTGCCGTGTTTAGGGCCCCGCAGCCCCCGCAGTTGCGGGGGAGGGGTGCAGTTGCGGGGGGGGGGGGGGGGTATGCATAGTCCAGAGGGCCGCAAATACTACCCAGAATGCATGAAATGGCTTCTCAGAGAATCTAATATTCAAGACTCCCGCCCCCCCCCCTTTGCAGGTACCCTATACACTAACATAACACACACACTAACACTGGCACTGAGGGCATGGCATGAACTATTGGGTGACAGATCCTTCTCCACAGCTAAGTTACACTCCAGCCTGGCAGCCTTCTCTAAGGCTGTCTCAACTGTTTTGGGATACCTGTGCCTTATCTTCACACCAATTTCTCCAATTCCTGCCAAAACATCGTGACAACATCCTCACGAGCTTTTTGATTGGGAATGGGATTCTGGGAAGTCATGGTTGAAAGTATATAAATCACAATGGCGACGGCTATGAATATAGGCCTATCATCATCTCTTATTGTATTTTAACCGCCTCATGGCATAGCTAGTCAAACTGGCCCCTACAGTGATCTAGAGCAGTGTCAAATTGTATGCCATCAGGGGACAGCTTTTAATAATTTACCACTGGAACGACTCTCGAGACAGTCTTTCCAGATTCCAGTGGCAAATCTGTGAAAAACATTTTCTTTTGGCCTGCAAATGGACATTCAATATCTAAATATTTTAAATCCTTCACCAAATTTAGACAGTAAAGGTTTAAAATATTTTGACGACAATACCAGGTACTGTGTCTATTTCATTTTTCCCTTATCTATTATAGCATAAAAGACTAGACTGAACATTCGAGATTGTGTATAAATTTGCGTTCTTATGTCTCGTAGGGTGTGGTTTTCATGAGTAATTTATTGTCCTTAATACTTCACTGGGAAAAGATCCATGCATGCAATTATTTAGCACTATGTATAGACAACTAATGTTCCGAATTGCCAGTCAAAACGGCTGTCAATAACATTGTAGCGGGTGGTTAGATACATAAATCAACAGAAAGGGTATGTATGTGCCAAGTTAGTAATGCCTGCAATGTGTTCGGCCCAAGAATTCCACCCATATGGTTAGATAGGTATCTGAATATGCTAATGAAGTATTGAGTCAAAAAATGTTTACCATGAAGTAATTTAATTTGTTGTACACGATTTCATACCAAAGATTGGCTGAAATTTTAGCCAATTCACAGTCTTCACTGCCCTATTGTCAGTAGGTTATGCTCGGCCCCAGATTTTCACCCACATAAACTTGAATTTAAAAGGTATAATTTACCCTAAATTACTTTCAGCTGTAAATAATATGATATCATATCATTGCTAGCTATATTCATAATTAAAGCAAATTCTACAATGAAATAATTCCGTAGTCCGCAATTCCAAATTGGCTTAGATTTTGGCAGATCTGTGATTTTCCGTACAATACTGTCTGCTATAAGTTCGGCTCATATTCGGTTCGAAATTTATATATATATGGTCAGATCGGTATATGCAGAGCCGGCCTTAGGGCTAGGCAAGCAAGGCGGTCGCCTAGGGCCCCGCTCAAGAGGGGCCCCGCACAGAGGGCCCCGCAAAATGTGGTGGTGGTGGTTTAATGCATACACATAGGCATAGCACTGTATAATTAAACTAGGCCTGCTACACATACATTGAAGCTGTGCGTATGCGGTATTAGTAGGCATATATGTGCTAGCTATTATAACCTAAGTTTATCGTTTTTGTTTAAATGTCGATAATATTGCCCAGATTATGTAAATGGTTCTTCTCATGTTCCTATAAATATTTGATCTCAGTATGAAAAATAACTTGAATATAACAGTCACAAACGTGCTAAAAGCAATGCAACTACAAGTCATGTGTTAGTATTACTAGTAATTTGATGGCAGTAAGTTTTTTGGTGTAAGTACAGTAGGCTTCATGGACCATAATCATGATAATGTTGAGGTTGCTCTAAGCCCGGTGTGGTGGCCAGGTTCTTTAAAAAATTGAAATCTGGACTGGACACGCTCAGGGCATCTCATACGCTTCCAGAGGTAAATATGAAACAACATTTGGCTGTTCAATTATTGGATAAAAACATAATTTATCAACCGAATAATGTCCCATACTTACCTCTGGAAATGCAGGAGAGGCCATCTTAGAGCATCTAGATTTACAAATTTTCTGGGGGAGGACCCCCAGACCCCCCGCCTAGGGCCCCGCATCACATAGGGCCGGCTCTGGGTATATGAATACGCTAATGAAGTATCAAGCTTAAAAATGTCTACCATGAAGTAATTTCGTAGTACACAATTCCATGGCAAAAATGTGCACAAGTTTTGGCAAATCCATGGTTTTCGGTAGATTACTGTCTGTAATGAGTTTGCCGGCAAAATGTAAGATTGATATATAAATACGCTAATAAAATATCGATTAAAAAAATTCCACCTTAAAGCAATTTTATAATACGCAACTTAGTTGTTACCAAGAGTTGTCAGATGCCAATAATTTACGTACCGATATCTATGTACTCTATTTGTAACCAGTTTTCAAACATCTAGCCATGCAGAACTCAATATGTATTATTATGTACCAGTGCTGTACGAGATATTGCACGATTCTACCATCAAATAAAATCATAATTACCAAGTATGTCCATGTAGTTACTTAATCGCAATATGTCCCCATTGAAAGATAGTTGGTTTACATTATCCACAATCGGATAGATGTCAATATGTCCTGGCATATCGCTTGTAATAGGTTCAGCTCCAAAATTTCATCCATATGTTTACATAGCTATATATGAATGTGCTAATAAAGTATAGAGTTTAAAAAATTCTACTATGTAGTAATTTCGAAATACGCAATTTAGTCGCAACTTACAGTTTTTAAATGCTAATAATTTACTATATATTCAGTATCAGAATCTCTGTACTCGGTTTGTAACCAGGCCTTCGAACATAATACCATCTAGAACTCACTAGATAGTGCATGATTCTATCATCAAATATTTCTTGCAATAATTTGAGTCTTTCTATATATCCTATAATTTAGCTCCAGACAGAATCTGAATTATCAAACAAAAAACCCAGAATTTACGCATATGGTCACCAAAATGGATGGAAAGATGGATGGACTGCCCAAAATATATTCTGCTTCTTCCTATAGCCCATGGCTAATCCTATCCAAGGCCGATGCCATTACAACCATCTTAAAGATATGACACTACCAAGAAACTATCATTATTACAATCGCAACCACCATCGGCACTACATGGTAAGGTAAGAAACCGTAAATGGTAGTAAGAACCTATGTAATATTTAATGTTAATATAACAAGATAAACACTAATTGATTATAAAGGCAAGGCTCTACAATATCTGACCGCTCTTTAGGCTACGTTATACAGCTCATAAATAAGTTAACGTATTTACAAAACATAAACAGAAATTCTGTCTTGTTTTGCAAACATGTTAATTTATTCTTTAGATGTTCTATACCATCCAGTAGGCGGTTTTACAGTACAGCTCATATATGTAAATAAGGCACTATATTTGCAAAGAAAACCAGAAATTCTACCTTGTTTTGAAAACGTGTTAATTTATTTGTGAGGTCTTCTATGCCAAACGGTGTCAGGTTTCGCGGAAACTGCGAGACAAAAAAAACAACACCTCGCTTTGACCATTATCTTGCCGATTTCAAAGGTCATGCCTAGTTGTTTCACGGTCAGTACAAGAAAAATGTGTGTAGATTATGTAAACAATAATGCTGAAAGTTGTCTACATGTGTGCAGCAACGGTTTACGGCAGCAGTTTCCAAAATAAATAGAAGTTATCATATAGTTATCATATGTACATAAATGTTTGGAATTTCAGCGATGTATGCATTAAGTTTCTGTAATTCTTACCGCCTGTCTGTATTACCGTATTTCCCCTATTTATTTTTACTGTAGTTTTGTAGTTCCGTATGTTGCATGCTATTTAAGCAGAATTTCTATTCCAATTAACAAAAAAAGAATTTATTGACATAGCTAATCGTCTGCGTCAGATGTCCATCAGTCAGTGAAGATCCAGCAGACGAGACATCTATCCCATTCCCCCTAGTGAGCGTATGCGTATGAGCAATCTAGCCAATATATATCCTAAATATATGGTTCCAATCTAAACATAGCGGCGTGCTCTATCTATCATTTTCTAGTTAGCCGTTGGAGACCACAATCCCTTGCGCAAAATGGCCGCGCCTAGACACAACCCGAATATAAGTGTAGCCGTGAGCGGCAACGCAATCACGACGACAACGACGGATGTGCGTGTAGGCCTATCATCTCTTTCCGTGGCCGCTCAGCGCTACGCATTCACTTGGTTGTGTCTAGAATAGACCTTTCCACATTCTCCATCTATCCCATGATGTCATAATCAACTACGTGACGTGTAGAATGACATCATAATCAATGACGTCATGAATGACTTAGACAAGTACGTCACAGACGCATACTGGACCTTTCCAGCTTCAGCTAGTCCCCGCCCACATCTAGCCAAGCTCCACCCACAGCTCGCTCGTGTTGGGATTGATCGATCACTGAACTACCTGACTATCAATTTCCAGAAAACTATACAGGTAAGCTGTTAAATATTTTGAAACTAATTTGATTGGGTGCTGTTCCTGCTTACGGCAGCAACAGCGCCCAGTCAAATTGTTTTCAAAATATTAAACAGCATGTTTATTAATTAGCAGACATACAATTCTTACAACATGTTGGACGATTAAGAGTTAAAGACGGGCCACATAGGAATTATTTATGACGTAATGATTATGATGTCAGCAAGCATGTCACTTAGTTGACTATGGCGTCATATGACGCCATATAATGGAAGGATCAATTAGTTCCCAGGTAGGTGACGTCACAGTCAAAATATGTAATGACTGGCGTAGCTATGCCCAACAGGAACATTGAAAGTCCTTCAGCTGTACGAATTGAAAAGCTTTACTATTTAACAAGCAGCAGCCAAATTAGTTCCAAAATATTCAACAGCTCACCTCCATGGTTACCGTGAAAAGGGGATTCTGGGAAGTCATGGTACAAAGTATGTATACACCTGTGCGAAAGTTAAGCACCAGCAAAAACAATAGAACGTAGAAACATGATGGTACAACTAGGCTGCCATACTTTTTGTCCCCGCGTTAGCTGACATAATTCCAAGTACGAAATGCACATGCATGCATGACTTCACGCCGCTTGATGTCCGTGCGTGGCGGGAAACAGCACACGTGTTCAGTTATGTAAAAGTCCAGTTTGAGGTGTAGAACATTACATACAGATTTAGGCGACAAGATTAGGAATTTTGTGTTCATGACCGTGGTTTATTTGTACAGAGAGAATTAGCTCTTGATTGTGAACCGCTATGGCAAGACGAAGGTTAAGTGATCGTGTGAAATGGCAAATCATAGGCATGCATACCACTGGTATGTCATGCAGAGAGATTGGCAGACAGCTGAACATTAACCATACTGTAATCAGTCGTTTGATTGCAAAACATGGGCAAACTAACGAGGTGAAGGACAGGCCTAGATCTGGAAGACCGAAGAAGACTACTGCCCGTGATGATCGAGCCCTAGTACGCCTTGTTAGGAGATCTCCATTCACCAACAGCAGAGTGCTCAGCCAGCAATGGGAAACGCGCAATAGACTGTCAATGTCTACCGTCAAAAGGAGACTGTATGCTGCTGGCATGAAAGCTAGGAGACCTGTCAGACGTCCTCTCCTCACTGCACACCACAAAGAGGAGCGTCTGAGGTGGTGCAACGAAAGAAGACACTGGAACATGAGATCCTGGATACGGGTACACTGGTCCGATGAAAGTCGGTTCCTGCTTCATGCCACAGATGGTCGAACTCGTGTATGGAGGTCCAGACGCACGGCGTACGACCAACGTAACATCATGGAAGAAGTTCCATTTGGTGGAGGTTCTGTTATGATATGGGGGTGCATCTCATTTGATTGTAAACTGGATCTGTTGACTGTACCTGGAACACTAAATGGACAAAGATATCAAGATTCCATACTGGATAGAGTTGTGGTCCCTCATTTTGTAAATCATGCACCTGGAACCCACCCTATATTCATGGATGACAACGCCCGACCACATCGTGCTAGAGCTGTGCATGAATACCTCCGCCAGAATGCCATCGAAACCCTACCATGGCCAGCAAGGAGCCCTGACATGAACCCTATTGAGCATATCTGGGACATTCTGGGAAACATGGTGAGAAGGAGGGATCCTCCTGTGCAGAACCTACAGGAATTAACAGACGCACTCCATCTTGAATGGCAACGAATACCACAATGGCGTATCAGTCGGTTGGTGACCAGCATGAGACGTCGTGTCCAGGCCGTCATCCAGGCACAAGGTGGATATACCCGGTATTAATAATGACAGTCTCAAACTCGTGCACAGATGTTAAACTTCGTTTTCAGACACCATTAATGACAATCTAGCCACGTGTGTCAACTGTAGGGCAATAGTTGTCAGTTGTGTCAACGTAACCATATTCACGCCTCGTTTTCAAGTTCAAACAAAAACATACAGTGTTTCCCCACCATCATAATCAGCATTCCTCTAGTTGCATTATTACCTCTTGCACTAAGATGGATGGCTACATAAATGTTTATGCTATTGCTTTCTTCATAGCACATGAATATACCCCCGCATGTGCGTAAAAATAGGGTGGTGCTTAACTTGTGCACGGGTGTATATATAAATCACGACGACTACGACGAATGTGCGTGTAGGCCTATCATCTCTCCGTGGCCGCTCAGCGCTACGCATTCACTTGGTTGTGTCTAGAATGGACCTTTCCACATTATCCATCCATCACATGACGTCGTAATCAACGACGTGACGTGTAGAATGACATCATAATCAAAGACGTCACTATGACGTCATGAATGACTTATAGAGAATCTGGAACGAGGTCACTTTTCATATCAGTATTATGGGCTGAGTTGAAAATTATCAATTTGCACGAGCTTTAGCGAGTTTGAGATTGTATTTATCATATAAACTGTTTGCCCTGTAGGTGGGGCTTAGAATACACCTTCCGTATCCTCTGCGTGTCGTAAGAGGCGACTAAAGGAGGTAAGGGTGAGGTAACCCTGACAGAAACCTCGAGTGCTGAAGACGGAAGTTCCAGGCCGCACGGCGCACTCTAATAAACCATGGATCCACGCACTTAACGCTTATGATCATGTCGATAGTCACTTACAGGACTGGCGGTATGATCAGCGAACGAAAAGAAGAAGAAGATATAAACTGTAATTTTGAAATATTTGCCAAGAGTTGCTGATGTGACTTTTATCTGATTTCTCATTGTTGATTTTCGTGAAATCGATACCGCCGCTGTGACGCACCACTACTTGATAACAGATACTGAATGCATATAGTGACAAACACAAAATCTGGCGATGTCAGCCGTTAAATAGTATTTTAACTGGTCATTGAAAATTATAGCCACGGCCATCAATCGTTACTTCGCTGCCGACTGATAAACTGTCAAATGATGACATTTTGCGATGACGTTTTATGAATGACAAAGCGTAGGGTAAATGGGTTGCGCACCCAACAGCCAATGAAAATACTCCGTTGAATATGGCGCGTGTGCTCATATCGAAAAATATGGAACGGGCTAGGAGGCTTGTTTATATGATAAAGACAAGTACGTCACGAACGCATAATGGAACTCTCCAGTTTCAGCTAGGCCCCGCCCACCTCTAGCTAAGCTCCACACACACCTCGCTCATGTTGAGACCTGAAATACATGCATATCAATTTCCAGAAAACTATACAGGTAAGCTGTTAACTATTTTGTAACTAATTTGACCCAGTGCTGTTGCTGCCGTAAGGGTGCTGCTGCTGCTTACGGCAGCAACAGCGCCCAGTTAAATTAGTTTCAAAATATTAAACAGCATGTTTATTAAAAAGCAGACATACAATTCTTACAACGTGTTGCACGATTAAGAGTTAAAGACGGGCCAAATAGAATCATTTATGACGTAATGATTATGATGTCAGCAAGCACGTCACTTAGTTGACTATGCTGTCATATGGCGTCATATAATCGAAGGATACAATTGGAAAGGTCCATTGAAGACGGACTATGAGTTGTTGTAAGAATTGCATGTCTACTATTTAATACATGTTCTGTTGACAGCAACAGCACCCAGTCAAATTATTTACAAAATATTCAACGCCTTACCTGTATAGATTTTAGGAAATTGATAGTCAGGGCTTTCGCGGGGATCGATCGATCCCAACACTGTGGCGTTTGGGTGGAGCTTAGCTAGAAGTGAGCGGGGCATAGCTAAGACTGGAAAGGTCCATTGCCGGTGCTGCCATTTTTCACTAGGGGATTAACGAGAGCGTCTCTATTTAGATTGGAATCGTAGATTTAGGATGTATTGTCTAGATTTCTCGTGCGCATTAAACGCATACCCTCACTATTGGGGCTAGTTTCACTACTAGCTGGTGGCCTGGGTTAATTGCTGACTGTACATTTGCATCAGAAATAAAATAGTATTGTGATCTGTCCCACTGTACCCACGTAAATCTCTTAACCGCCACTTCAACACTTGTCCCGATCAAACTGACCAAAATGGCTTCTGTAGTAATCTTGAGAAACTACCATTTACATCTAACAGGTAGGCAGTTTTGAAAATTTACCGCTGTAATGACTGGCTCGATAACTGAGCCTATCATTCCAATGGTAAAGTGCCAAAAACAACGGTCTCTTGGTCTGCAAATCGGCATAGGATATCTCTATGATAATGGATGGATCTGATCTGTCACCCAAGCATATGACGTCATAATTATTTGCGTCATATGTAGGATGACGTCACAATCAAAATATGTGATGAATGATGTAAATAGCTTCATCAGGAACATTGAATAATCCATCAAGTGTACAAATTTTATTTCTTTACGATTTAATCCCTGGAATTTAATCAATCAATCAATCAATCAACTACTGCCAGTGTCATGATGGAGAACGGGTGAGGGCATAGAATACACCATACGGTGTGCATTCAAAAGATAGTCTCAAATGAATTCGGCAGTGTATCAGTATATCCGTTTCTTGTCTTGGTGCGGTGGTCCAGTGGAAAGATGTCTGGGTTGCTGATGCTATGCGGAATTGCAGGATGACGATTCGATCCCTGACTGGGGAAATGATGATCAACAGAGTAAACTAACGGGTGCACTCCGTAGGGGAGGTTAGCACAGAAATTGAAGTCATTGCATTGACAGTGTGTTAAAAAACTAAGCAAGCAAACAATCTTTATTGACAAATCCAACATGTGGACATACAGAGAATATTCAACATTCTGTTGAATATGTTGATACTAATTTGACTGGGCATTGTATGAATTGTATGGCCTTAGTATGTAATCAATATTTTGTTGAAAATTTGAAACTAATTTTCCTGGGCGTTGTATGTTTTTTTACCATTATCAATTGCGTCCTATAAAAGCATCACAGGCGCATAGTCAAAATGCTTAGTGAATGACGTCTCTAGCTCCATCGTGAATATTGAATAGTCCATCAAGCGTACAAATCTTATGTCTCCTTTTTATCAACATTCTGTTGAATATTTTTTAATTAATTTGACCAGGCACTTTGACTGGGCACTGTTACGACCATAGGCAGCAAAAGCACCCAGTCAAATTAGTTTCAGGATATTCAACACCTTACCTGTATAGTTACATTAAAATTGGGATTCTGGGAAGTCGTGAATCAAAGTATAAAAGTTGATTCCTACACGCCGAATGAACGGACAGAGCTTAGCTAGAAATGGACCCCACCTTTGAAATTGTCATGAACAAATTTGATCATTAAACGGCCAATGCCACTTAGTAATATGTGGTCCACCCACTTGCAATAAGTGACCACATATTTTAGCAAGAGCATTCAGATAGTTACCATTGCCCTGCCACACGCAAGTAAACCCAATCGCAATGGACCGATTCTCTTTTAATGAAAGAAGGTATACGTTATCCAACCTGTCACACAAGTGTTGACATCATAATCAATTATGTCACATGTAGGCTGACATCACAGTCAAAATACGTAATGAATGACGTAGCTATGGCTATCAGGAACGTTGAAAAGGCTGTAAGCTGTGCGAATTGTATGGCTTTACTATTTAATAAACATTCTGTTGAATATTTTGGAACTAATTTAACGGTGCTGCTGCAATAAGCACCGACAGCATCTAGTCAAATTAGTTTTGAAATCTTCATAGACCTATCATTATCTCTTATTGTATTTTAACCGCGTCATGGCATAGCTGGTCAAACCGACCCCTACAGTGATCTTGAGCCATGTCAAATTGCATGTCATAAGGAGACAGTTCTTGATAATGTACCGTGGGAATGACTCTCAAGACAGTCATTTCAGATTCCAGTGGCAAATCTGCAAAAACAGTCTTCTCTTGGCCTGCAAATGGACATTCAATATCTAAATATTTTAACATTCTTCACCAAATTTAGACAGTAAATTTTTAATATATTATGACGACAATACCAGGTAATGTGTCTGTTTCATTTCCCTTATGTATTATAGCATAAAACGCTGGGCTGAACATTCGAGATAGTGTATAGATTTTAGCCTATTTCCCAGTCTTCCCTTCCCTATTGTCGGTAGGTTATGCTCGGCCCCAGATTTTCACCCACATAAACTTGAGTATAAAAAGTATAATTTAGCTCAAATTACTTTCAGCTGTAAACAATATGATATCATATCATTGCTAGATATAGTCATAATTAAAACAAATTCTACAATGAAATAATTCCATACCGAAAATTGGCTTAAATCTTGGCAGATCAGGGATTTTCAGTACAATACTGTCTGCAATACGTTTGGCCCATATTCGGTTCGAAATTCATTCATATGGTCAGATCAGTATATGAATACGCTAATAAAGTATCAAGCTTAAAAATGTCTACCATGAAGTAATTTCGTAGCACACAATTCCAAGGCAAAAATTTGCACAAGTTTTGGCAGATCCATGGTTTTCGGTAGCCTACTGTCTGTAATAAGTTTGGCCCCGAAATGTCAGGTAGATATATAAATACGCTAATATAATATCGATTTAAAAAAATTCAACCGTAAGGTAATTTTATAATACACAACTTAGTAGCTACCAAAAGTTGTCAGATGCCAATAATTTATGTACCGATATCTATGTACTCTGTTTGTAACCAATTTTCGAACATCTAGCCATGCATAACTCAATATGCATTATTATGTACCAGTGCTGTACGAGATATTGCACGATTCTACCATCAAATAATATCATAATGACCAAGTATGTCCATGTAGTTACTTATTCACAATATGTTCCCATTCAAAGATAGTTGGTTCACATTAGCCACAATCAGATAGATGTCGATAGGTCCTGGCATATTGCTTGTAATAGGTTTGGCTCCAGAATTTCACCGATATGTTTACATAGATATATATGAATGCGCTAATAAAGTATAGAGTTTTAAAATTCTATTATGAAGTAAGTTCGAAATACGCAATTTAGTCGTGACTGCAGTTTTCAAATACTAATAATTTACTATATATTCAGTATCAGAATCTCTGCACTCGGTTTGTAACCAGGCTTTCGAACATAATACCATCTAGAACTCACTTGATATTGCACAATTCTATAATTTAATATTTCTTGCAATAATGTGAAAATATTTCTATATATATCCTATAATTTACCTGCAGATAGAATCTGAATTATCAAACAAAAAACTCCAGAATTTACGCAAATGGTAAAAAAGATCGACGGAAAGATGGACGGACTGTCCCAAAATATAATCTGCTTCTTCCTATAGCCCATAGCTAATCCTATCCAAGGCCGATGCCATTACAACCATCTTAAAGATATGACACTACCAAGAAACTATCATTATTACAATCGCAACCACCATCAACACTACATGGGAAAGGTAAGGAACTGTAAATGATAGTCAGAACCTATGTAATATTGAATGTTAATATAACAAGATAAACAAATTTCCCTCTGTCCTGCAAATATATTGTCAATTTATCACATGTCTAATGGCTATATCTTTACAGTACATTGAACTTAACTTGAAGCTCACGTCTTCCTATATTATATAGTGCCGTGCCATTTTTACATGTATAATTTATTTTTTGTTCTATGTAAGGGTCCAAGGTCTAGATATAGTCACTGTCTTTGGTGGACAACCTGTTGTGCTACTGCAAATTGTATATTATATATAAAAATGAATTTGAAACTCAACTTGAATTATAATAATCTCCGGCCACGCTATTTGCCATTGATGCCTTGCATCAATATGTGTACTTGTCCCACCATGTGATTACCAAATAAATCTTTCTGAAACACATCCAATCCCATTCAATTCCAGGCATGCGGGGCTTGCTCGCCATACGCCACTATCCGCTATCTGCCACATGACACCCTTAGCAGATGAACTGACACACTCTACAGAAACGGAACTGTTGGAGTATAACAGGATAAATAAAAATGAAACATACACAAAACGGAATGCTACTTCTAAACGTCACAAAACAAATATGAACAAACCAATGCCTCAGTCAAATCAAAATCTCCAAAAAGAAGACAATACTGGAAGGAGCAGTAATAGTAGATATATATTATCGGCGAAGACATCCACTGCACAGAAAACTCTACCTACAAACATATGCATCTATACCAATGCAGATAGTCTGCTGAATAAAAGAAATGAACTCGAAGCAATAGTCCATGAAACCTCTCCAGCCGTTATATGTATCACTGAAGTACTCCCTAAATACCAAGATCCCAGCACAAGCATCAAATTAAGCGACCTGCAACTAGATAACTATGATTTATTTCTTAATAATAACCCAGCTAGGGGAGTTGCCATCTACAGCCACAAACTACTACAAGCCCAACCCTGTGAGACACTAAGTAGCGATTCTTTCAAGGAGTCAGTTTGGTGTACATGGACTACCCAGAATAAAGAAAATGTTTTAGTAGGATGTATTTATAGGAGTCCCAATAGTGATAGAGATAATAATTTAAATCTCATGACCCTAATAAACAACACTAGTAAACTAAAACCAGACCACATTTTGATTACAGGAGACTTTAACTTCCCAGATATCAACTGGTCTTCTGGTCTCCCATGCACTCATGATAGTGACAACTTTATCAATACCATAAGAAACAATTTTCTCCACCAGTTTGTATTAAAACCAACAAGACACAGGATAAACCAGAAATCAAATATCTTAGATCTCATTTTCGGAAACAGTACAAACTTTATCAATGACATATTTCATCTAGCCCCATTAGGAAAAAGCGATCATGTCTTACAAATAAACCTTCACGCCTATATATTTAATGTTTCAACTGAATCATATTTGCCCAAACTTTTGCTGAATAAAGGTAGTTACAACGACATGCACAGGAAAGTGAGCAATATTGACTGGACAAACATGCAGGAGCGTCATACATCAGAAGCATGGAACCTTATTTACAACATCTTAACCACAATGCTAAATCAACACATCCCAAAAACAAACAAGTCGACTAAACAGAAACACATATGGCTTACTTCCAGTGCCACACACACCCTTAAAGCAAAAAACAAACTGTACAAAAAACACAAGAAAACAAAGTTCTGATGATTATAACCAATATAAAATGGCAAGGAATAATTCTACATCATGTATCAAATAAGCCAAACGGTCATTCGAACGAAATATAGCAACAGAATGCAAGAAAACCCCTAAGTCCTTTTGGAAATATGTCAAAAGCAAAACAACTCTCAAAGAAACAGTAGGCCAACTTAAATACTCAAACGATGAAGTGTGTACAAATGATATAGAAAAGGCAGAAGTTTTGAACATCTATTTTGCAAGCATATTTACAGAAGAGAACGTAAATACAATGCCAGAAAATATCCCCAATATCACAAACATTGTTTTACCACTCATTTCTATAAGCCCAACTATTGAGGCCAAACTAAAAAAACTAAACCCAAATAAAAGTCATGGACCAGACGGCATACCCATACGAATTTTGATTGAGCTAGCAAAAGAGATCAGTGTACCCCTTAGCATCCTATTTAACAAATCTTTAGAGGAAGCTGTAATACCTGAGATTTGGAAAATGGCTAATGTCTGTCCGATTTATAAGAAAGGCCCAAAAAGTAATCCAAGCAACCACAGACCTATCAGTCTAATTTGCTCACTTTGCAAACTTTTAGAAACATTTGTACGTGATGCAATAATGAACCACATGGAAACAAACAACCTTTTCACCAGCTGTCAACATGGCTCCAGACATAACAGATCATGCAAATCACAGTTACTGGAGTACATGGACACCATAACATCCAATCTGGATGTAAACAAACCTATAGACGCAATACACTTAGATTTTTCCAAAGCTTTCGATACAGTACCACACAAAAGACTTCTAAAGAAAATGAGAATGTACGGTCTAGGAGAGCAACTAATTAACTGGACTGAAGCATTTCTAACCGATAGAAAACAGTGTGTAAAGATCAACGAAGCAACATCCGACTGGACAGCCGTCACAAGTGGCATGCCACAAGGCAGTGTTTTGGGACCTACACTAAATGATCTACCCGATTCCGTAACCTGCCCTTGTAAGATCTTTGCGGATGATACAAAACTGTTTGGTAACCCTAACACCATGAACCTTCAAGACAATATAGATAATGTATGTAATTGGTCTCAGATTTGGCAGCTACACTTTAATACAGACAAAACACATGTACTACACTTTGGTTAAAATAATCCTAGGACCCAGTATTATATGACAGACACTACATGCCAGTCACAAACAATTGAAATCATACCGTCCACAAGTGAAAAAGATCTTGGCGTACACATAGATGAAAATCTCCTTCGATACCCATATAAATGCAATTGCATCAAAGGCTAACAGCATAGTTGGTCTAATTAACAGAACCTTCAATTACATAGATGAAAACACCCTTACCCTGTTATTCAAATCCTTAGTCCAACCAATTTTGGAATACTGTAACCGCATATGGTCTCCTCATTTTAAAAGACAATCTTGTATAATCGAAAGGGTCCAGCGCAGAGCCACTAAACTTGTTCCCCATTTGAGAAACTACTGCTACACAGACAGATTAAAGGCTTTGAACCTCATGCCACTAAAATACAGAAGACTTAGAGGAGACTTAATTGAAACATACAAATTTATCCATGATGATTACAACATTGACAAAAACACATTCTTTGACCGATCAAGTAACACACGCACTAGAGGTCACACATTCAAGCTTAACACTAAACGCAGCAGAAAAGAAATTCGTAGGCATTTTTCCCCGAACCGAATTATTAACACATGGAACGCACTCCCTTCTTTTGTGGTCGGGGCACCAATGCTCAGCGTGTTTAAATCAAAACTAGATATGCACCTAAATGACATAATATACGATCATGACATAACCAACTAATAGATATATAATAATAAGACGATCTAGAAATATACCCAAATGCTAGGCGCAGAAGGGTGTAACCATGAGCGTAGGGGATAACCCATCTACCCTACAGCACCTCCCAAAGTCAACCAGGGTCCTGATTACTGTCAATGAATAATGTCAACCAAACAAATAAACAACTGTAACTAAACAAAGTACAAACACTAGTAATACAATACCAACACAACTCCAGAGGCAATAACAAGCCAAGGGCTTATGCCTCGTAAAATGATGATGATGATGTTGAAAAACATATTGTTGATAAGGTCAACAAAGCAAATGTAATCATGGGAATTATCTGGCGCACATCTGTGCATTTAGACATAAAATTGTTCAAAACACTTTACACATCATTGGTAAGACCTCATGTCGAATATGCAAACTAGGCATGGAGTCCTCATTATAGAAAACATATAGACCTTCTGGAAAATGTACAGCGACTCGCAACTAAAGTAGTACCAGGCCTATCATACCTAAGCTATGAAGCCAGACTTAAAATACTCGATTTACCAACTTTGGCATATCGAAGAAAAACGGGGGATATGATAGAGACCTACAAAATCCTAACTAAAAGATATGACCCAGAAATCTGTGAATTTTTCAGTTAAGAGAAAATCTTATAACTAGGGGTCATAGTCTAAAGTTATACAAACCAAGAGCAAGACTCGACTTGCAAAAATACTCTTTCAAACATCGAGTTATAAACTTATGGAATAGCCTACCACAACACGTAGTTGAAGCCCAAACAATATTATCTTTTGAATCTAGGCTGGATAAGTTATGGAAGACTCAACCGTTATACTATGATTACCTCGCAGTCGATATAAAACCCGATTTGTATCAGACCAACTATTAAAAACGGTACACTAATTAATACCCTCAGATAAAAATTTAAATATCCAAACAACCTGTCATAACAGGCTGATAGGCCTTCTTACAGGATATATGATAAATGTTATCTACTGTGACTTTATGAAGGCATTTGACAAGGTTCCTCACAAACGTCTCATAAAAAAGTTGTCTATATATGGCATAGAAGGTAAATTGTTAGATTGGATACAGGCATTTTTAACCAGTAGAACGCAACAGGTATTAATTAATGGGGTCCCTTCTAAACCAACACAGGTCACAAGTGGCATACCGCAGGGTTATGTTTTGGGACCACTTCTTTTCATAATATATATCAATGATCTTTCTGACGCAGTTGACTGTGGTTCTGAAATGTTCCTGTTTGCAGATGACACAAAACGCTTCAGATCAATTTTTAATCCAACAGACTGTATTTCACTGCAAAAAGACATAAATTCGATGTGTTCATGGACGGATGATTCATTATTAAAACTTCTCCCAGATAAATGCAAATATATGCGAATCTCTACCAAAAAACCAGAACCACACTCCTATACAATTAACTTATGCAGCCATACTTTAACATTCTCCCCTGCTGAAAAAGATATTGGTGTAATAATCGATGAAAAGCTAAATTTTGACCAGCACATAAATGAAAAGATAAGCAAAGCAAACCAAATAATGGGATTAATCCGACGTACGTTTAGCTGTATAGATAAATATAATTTTACCCACCTATTCAATGCCCTCGTTAGACCACATATTGAATATGCTAATGTTGTCTGGGCCCCACATTTGAAAAACACATAAATGCTGTAGAAAATGTTCAAAGATGAGCCACCAAGCTCGTTCCTGGCCTACGCCATCTATCATACAGTGAACGCCTACAAACTTTGAAATTACCGACCTTGGCATTTCGTAGATTACGTGGCGATATGATAGAGATTTATAAACATCTCAACAACAAATATGACCAA
The DNA here is from genome assembly GCA_034401795.1 of Chaetoderma sp. LZ-2023a. NCBI lineage: Eukaryota > Metazoa > Mollusca > Caudofoveata > Chaetodermatida > Chaetodermatidae > Chaetoderma > Chaetoderma sp. LZ-2023a. The sequence continues at coordinate 16,063,480 of CM067374.1, forward strand.
GGAACATCAGACTTCATTGAACTTCACAACACAAATACTAATACAAGAGGCCATAGCTTAAAACTCATGAAAGTTAGACCCAGACTAGACATAAGAAAGTATTCCTTCCCATTGCGGTGCACTGATCATTGGAACAAACTCTCTGAATATGTCATCAGCGCACCTTCAATTAATTCTTTTAAACATAGATTGGACAAACTTTGGGAAAGTCACCCTATGCGCTTCAACTTTGAAGCTAAACCTACATGTATTTCCAATTCTGCTTCAATACTAGTTGACTGATGTGAAACTTATTCCTGACGTTAGAGGCCTGAGGCCTGCTGTCAGATGTCCTTTCATTGTGTCATAGATTATGATTGATTGATGACGAGCGCCTATTTTTAGCATCCACGTGTTCTGGGGGAAATTCCTGAGAAAGTAATGCGCCAACCAAAACAAACGTCGTTACAAATTTATTCCGCGATTCAGTCGTGTATTTATATTAACGATGTGCCAATTTATGCAGATCGCAGGCGTAATTAAATATAACTGTCAATATTACGTATGGTTAATGGACGTTTGTAAAATAACATGTTAATTTCCATGATTATTTTATCTCTGCGGATTATTATTGTCGTTCAATGTTTGCAAACAAAATAATGCAAGCGTAGAAAATCTGTGAGCAGGAAACTTTATCGTGAATAAGTGTTAGAAAACACGTCGCATGCATTAACCCAAAAGTATTGGTTTCAAATTTAGCAAGGAATATATTTCGTATCGTAAGATTGGTGAGTGAATAACAATAATGTAACAATTTAATAAATAAAGAATAAATAAAATTCTTTGTGGTTGCATGGAGAGACACATAGAGGAGACTCGGATAGCGACGAACACAGAAAATGAAAACAACCAATAAGACCTTAGAATAAACAAGTTTGGACTGGGTCCCGGTAACCGATGTGATTGTATAAACTGCGTAGAAAACCCCGGTACATCGCGATTACCAGGAACTTGAGTAATACATGTATGAACATGAATCCTGAAAATAACTACTTATTCTCGCGATTTTGTTTTAATTTTGAAACTTATAAAATAATTTTCAATTAAATTAAATTATTTTTTTCCCCTTAGAAAGGAAAAGAAATATTTATGTAAAACAAATTTGTTGTAAATTTCGAAAGAAAATTAAGTCAAATTAGTTCCCAAATAATATTCAACAATAATATATTAATTTTACTTTTGCAATTGTCTAACAGTCTTAGAAAATGTCCATTAGCAGACCAGGAGAAGACTATTTTTGAAAATTTATCACTGAAGTGACTGGCTCTTTAACTAAGCCAGACATTCCAGTGGTAAATTATTAAAGATATCCTTCTCTTGGTCTGCAAATTAACATTTTCTTTGATCAAAGGAGTGCTACTTGCTCAGTGCCATCCCTCATCCATACGTATATGTGATATCTATTTGCTATTTTAACTGTTTACTTGTTGTAGTTATAGTGTGTGTGTGTGTGTGTGTGCGTGTGTGTGTGTGTGTGTGTGTGTGTGTGTGTGTGTGTGTGTGTGTGTGTGTGTGTGTGTGTGTGTGTATGTGTGTGTGTGTGTGTGTGTGTGTGTGTGTGTGTGTGTGTGTGTGTGTGTGTGTGTGTGTGTGTGTGTGTGTGTGTGTGTGTGTGTGTGTGTGTGTGTGTTATTTGCTCTAATGTGCTATTACTATTGATGTGATATTTTCTGCTTTTGCCCAGTGCTATCCCAGTATTCCTCATCTAAATAAATAAAGGGATACAGATCCTTATATTAAATACTAAGTCATTAAGGCAAATTAGTTCGCAAATATGCAACAATAATATTTTAACTCTACTTTTGCTATTGTCTAACAGTCTTAGAAAATGTCCATTAGCAGACCAAGAGAAGACTATTTTTGAAAATTTATCACTGGAGTGACTGGCTCTTTAACTAATCCAGTGGTAAATTATTAAAGATAGCCTTCTCTTGGTCTGAAAATTAACATTTTCTTGGATCAAAGGAGTGCTAATTGCTCAGTGCTATAGCCCTCACCCATATATGACATCTATGTGCTATTTTAACAGTTTACCCATAGTGTGTGTGTGTGTGTGTGTGTGTGTGTGTGTGTGTGTGTGTGTGTGTGTGTGTGTGTGTGTGTGTGTGTGTGTGTGTTTGTGTGTGTGCGTGCGTGCGTGCGTGCGTGCGTGCGTGCGTGCGTGCGTGCGTGCGTGCGTGCGTGCGTGCGTGCGTGCGTGCGTGTGTGTGTGTGTCAGTGCTATATATGTGATATTTTTCTAGTTTAATTATGAAATTTACTTATGAATTGTTTTCTCATGTTTAACTGTGATACGATGTACAAAATAAAACCAATTAAAAGCCTCAAATGTTAAAAATAATTTTTAAGTTTTTATTTTCTCCAAATGTCCACTATTAAAATGTCTTTAAATGGCTATGGAAAATTTTTAATTTGGTCTGGAAAAAGTATGGAAAAGGTATGGAAAAATATTCTCCCCAAGGTGTGGGAACCCTGTATATGGTCGAGTTGCTTAAATTCTTGAGTACCGAAATTCGTGAATTTCTTTTTATCGCTCTCGTACTATGATGGAACGGCCCTACACAGTAGTCACCTTTTGATTGGCAGTTCTGAATCTCTTGACAAAGTTTTGAGCAAGATACGGTCAAAACAAGAAACTTCATACAATTACTGATGGTAGTGATAAAAATTTCAAGATTCCTTAATGCACTTTCTTAGATTACTTACTTGCGCTTATGTAGCACCTAAAATGAGCAATTTTCGCAATCCAAAGTTACCACCTGCTTTGTGTACATATTTCCGCCGCGTCGGATTAGACTGATTGACGGGAGCATGTCTAAATTTTATTGGAGAGGCTCTAGAGGAAGGGGTGGGTGCTTATCAATGATTTACTAAAATGTCAAAATTAACATAAAGAGCACACATGGTTTTTTAACGATAGAATTTTTTTTATTCTTTCCTTTATGCCTGCTGAACATGTTTTAAAGACCCTAGCATTAGTTCATTTCTTCAGCTCATTAATATTTATGAATTTCATGTGACGTCACTACCTAACGAAGGCGGCATTCATTTGGGGTTTTTTTCTTCTCTTCAAATGTATCAACTGCTTTTATAGTTTATACATTCATTTGTAGGACTAATTTATGGGTTAAAACGGGCAAAATTATCAGTTGAAACATTCAACAAACGAATACAGTTATATTTAAGGATTTGCTAGCATGTAACAGACAGCTGAAGATGCATGATCACCAGTTCACGAAATTCGGTACTGCTACTTCACACATAACCTGGCGAGGTGGGTCAGTTCAAATGCTTGAAATTTGTTTAAAAATTAGAATTCTGTACTGAAATCTTTGCATTTGTATTCGGAAGTGTTATTTTATATTGTGTTAAATTCTTGCGCAGATCTGTTTACGTTTTCTTTCACGAGTGCATTACTTGCTTAGATTCACGAACTTCGGTACCCATAGTATAGAGATTTATCATTGTAACATCTAAAGTGGCAAGAAAGATTGGGATCATGCGACGACTTAAATCATACTTACCACCTAACATACTAAAAACACTATATTGCACATTAATACCCCCACAAATTACTTATTGCAACATTATTTGGATAATTTACGGTGATCTCGCCCCTGGGAGGAGTCACTGTTATCTCGGCCCAGGTCGATCTCGCCCCGGATGGTATACGCACACATATTTTTAATATACTGAACAAAAAAAGGTTTAGCAAAACTAAGAATATTACTGTATAAATGTTATTTAGCAAAAACAATAAATTGATTCAAATATATTATTAGCTCACCTGGCCTGAAAGGCCAAGTAAGCTTATGTCGTGGCGCCCGTCCATCGTGTGTCCGTCTGTCGTCCGTCCGTCCGTCAATTTTTCCTTTAAAACGACTTCTTCTCAAGAACCACTGGGCCGATTTCAATTTTATTTGGCAGGAAGCATCCCTAGGGCATAGAGAGTCAGGTTTGTTCAAATGAAGCCGATCGGCTAAAATCCAAGATGGCCGCCGGCCAAAATAGCCGATTTTTAGAAACACTTTAAAAAATCTCCGAAACCGCTGGAGGAATTGATTCAAAACTCATAACAAATCATCTATTGCAAGGGTAGACCCAAGTTTGATCAAGGCAACCTGATTGGTCTATTTGCCTGGTAGCCATCTGGGACGAGCTAGTTTTCACGAAAATGACCTCCCGAACCGCTGAAGGGATAGGTCTGAAATTTGGTAAATGTGCTTAGGGACCAAGGTCCAGTCAAGTTTGTTCAAGGGAAGTTCGTACGTTAAAAAACGGCCGCCATGAACCAATCAAAATTTAGCGTTTCTTGGTCATATTGGCTTTTTTGTATTTGATGTATTTTGATGGCGAAAATTGCTTTATATATGCTTATCAGTGTGGCGAGTTCAAATATGCCACTTTCGAGACTATCGGATAAACGGTTTGGCTGCCATCTTGGTTTGTTTTCCCGGTATAGGCTCCCATAGTAAAGCAATGGGCCCATAGTAAAGCAATGGGGAAATTTTTTAACGACTTCTTCTCAAGAACCACTGGGCCAATTTCAGTTGTATTTTGGAGGAAGCATTCATAGGGCATAGAGAACTAAGTTTGTTCAAATGAACCTGATCGGCCAATTTGTCTGATGGCCATCTTGGATTTAGGCCGATTTTAGGAAACGTCTTTAAAAATCTTCTCCGAAACGGCTTGGGGGATTGATGCAAGCAAACCTCATGAAATATGATTTATAGCAAGGGAACATGATTGGTCAAATGGTTCGGTGGCCATCTTGGTTGGCCTAGTTGTAGTGAAAATGACTTATTCTCCAGAAGCGCTGAAGGGATCGGGCCGAAATGTGGCAGATATGATTAGGGCCTAAGGGCCATTAAAGTTTAAGAGAAGTTGATCCGTCAAAAAACATAGTCGCCGTGGGCCAATCAAAATTTGGCATGTTTGGTGGCCATATTGGATTTTTTTTATTTGATGGATTTTGAGGCCGAAATTGTTTTTATATGTGTTTTTGGGTACTCTGATCTCAAATTTGCAATTTTCAAAACTGTCGGATAAATGGTTTGCTGGCCATCTTATTGATAAAGAACATTCTAGTTGAAATGCCTATTGTCCAGGTGAGCGATACAGGCCCCTTGGGCATCTTGTTTAATTGATAGGTAGGTCATTTTCCAATTTGAACAACAGTCTCTTGTTACTGTAATGCTAGCATCGCGCCTTTAACACGGCATCATTCAACGGCATCATTCAACGGAAGGGTCCAATTTAAATAGTGACACTGAGCTGTCAATACCGGTTGTGACCTTCGCGCGCATTAACCACCGCCGTACATCGCTTTCTCATGCTTCGAATTAAGCACCTGCTGTCGCGAAGAGGAATCGCATCCCATTCCTGGAGCTGTGCGGCTTCCAGCTCCCGCACGTTGTGAAGATGTGGATTGTTCTCACGCACCATGCGGCCAAGAATGTCCCACACGTGTTCGGTAGGAGATGGGTCCGGTGATCGCGCTGGCCAGTCCAACACCGGAACGTTGTTAGCATCAAGGAAATCACTGGTGACCCTAGCTGAATGAGGACGGGCGTTGTCTTGCTGGAACATAAAGTCTGCATGATGCTGCATAAAAGGGATGACAACAGGGGCGACAACTTCTTCACGGTAACGTCGAGCCGTTAAATTTCCGCGAATAACAATAAGATCTGTTTTGCCATTTTCAGGGATTCCAGTCCACACCATGACACTGCCGCCACCGAATCTGTCGTGCTGAATGATGTTGGCTGTATCATACCGTTCTCCTAAACGTCGCCAAACCCGTTGCCTACCATCTGCCACATCCACACAAACCTCGACTCATCACTGAACAAAACGTGGCTCCATTGTTGAGCACGCCATCGCTGATGAGTTCTTGCCCATGCAAACCGATTCTCGATGTGATGCTCTGTAAGCGGAACAGCAACAAGTGGACGACGGGCATGCAGTCCAGGATCATGGAGTCTGTTTCGCACAGTTTGTGCATGCACTGTAGTGCCGGTAGCGGTGTGCAAATTACGGGACAGCCGCGGCGCAGTCTCAGACCTATGACGTCACTAAGTAGCGGTCTTCTCGTGGTGTTGTTGCTCTCGGTCTGCCAGATCGTGGTCGGTCATTAACATGTCCAGTTTCCTGCTCACGTTGGCGGAGACGGGAAATGGTTGAGGCGTGAACATTAAAATGTCGAGCAACAGCGCGAATGCTCTGCCCAGCAACGAGTCTTCCCATTGCTTCATAGCGCTGATTTTGGGGTAGCCCTGGGCGGCGGCCCATGTTCGGTAGGGTAAACTTTTAAGTGTTTTCTGTTAACGTTCGTTATCTGCTTTTTCAATATGGTGAATTTTTGCCTTCGCTACCCGCCAATGTGGGCCAGTGCATGAAAAATGCTTTTTCACATGCAGTAAGCGTGCGGCTGAGAAATGAAAGAAATGATTTGCATTTCTTCATGATCAGCGAGACATTACATTGACGAAACATGCCTGCAAATTTGGTTATAAATGGACGCATAGTTTTAATACAACAAACCAAACTTCACTGTTGCTCAACTTTTTTGGCTCAGTATATTTTCTTTTCTTTTTAAATCACAGACCATCGTGGCATACAGCTGCCGCATCATATACATAAATTGTACACTTACCTTGTAGTTCAGAATGTATGTCCTTGATCATGCACAAGTATACATCACAATCAATCAATAACAAACAGAGCCTTCATCACCACCACTACCATCATCATCATCATCATTTTACGAGGCATAAATATTATTTGTCTGTAGTTACGTATAATATATTGTCATAATGCCTTATGTCTACTAATGTTAAATCATGTGTAATTTGTATGTTATTCTATGTCAGGGGTCCACAAGTTAATAGGCACAGCCTACTGTGGACTCCCTGTTATCATATTTGTAATTTGTAATGTTTAGCAAGAGAATAAATGAAATCAAATGTATGTCAAATGTAGAGACACTAGTGTCGAGGAGGAGACTCGGATAGCGATGAACACAGAAAATGAAAACAACCAATAAGACCTTAGAATAGAATTAGAATATTTTATTGGCATGAAATCTAAAAACATATAGACATGGCCAAACATGAAATGACAGAAAATGTATGTATATGACAAACAGTATAATAGAATAATCGATGCCTGGAATTCACTATCTGATCTCATTGTAACATCGGAAATTTTAAACATATTCAAGAACAGATTAGACACATACTGAGCAAACCAGGAAATAAGATTTAACTATCAAAGCAGCCTAACTCTATAGCAGCCTAACACAAAATGAAACATAGAGGCTTTTTAGCCTGCATTCTGCAATTCAATCTTATTATATATATATATATATATATATATATATATATATATATATATATATATATATATATATATATATATATATATATATATATATATATATATATATATATATATATATATATATATATATATATATATATATACATATACATATATATTACAATATACTATATATGTGCATGGCACCCGCCACTGTATGTTATATTGACATGACTATATATCGATGAATGTTTAACATTTGACATACAAATCAATACTATGGTGTCCAAGGCCAGCCAAATACTAGGAATCATAAAGAGAACATTTCGCCATATAAATCCTAGCATCTTCATTTTACTTTTTAAATCCTTGGTGAGACCAATACTAGAATATTGTAATTGCATATACGCCCAGGTTCGAAACACAATCCCAACTAATAGAACGGGCCCAGCGTAGAGCTACAAAAATGATACCATAAATGATAAATTACATCTATCCAGAGAGACTTATATGATAAACTTAATGTCATTAAAATAAAGGCGCATTCGTTTGGACCTAATTGAAACATATAAATCCTACACAACCAATACAACATTGATAACTAGAATGTACATAAATTCGGAACAATAACACGCCATAGTCTTATGTTCTGTGGACATGATGATGATGACGATGATGATGACTAGTTTGAATGAAATCAGTAAGGATGAGATAAACATTTGATAGTTGCAATTGATGAATTCAAACTGTTGATCAAGCATATAAAAAATAAATACTCTGTCATAAAGATGAAGTACTTCATCCAGGGATGAATTGCACGTCTGAGATGGATTCACTACTTAATGAACGTTCTGTTGAATATTTCGAAACTGATCATTTCGACTGGGCGCCAGTGCTGTCACATGGCAGTGTCAGCACCCACTTATACCAGTCTTGAAGTATTCAACAGGTCAGCTGTATAGTTGCCCTAAAATTGGAATTTTTACTAATTTCGGGTTCAAAGTATATGTCGAGAGTCGATCCCAACATGTGAAAATTAAGCGTGGATGTAGGTTAGCCTGAGATGGGCGAGGCGTAGTTAACCCTAAGGAACCTACGAGCCATCTGGACGGCCCGCAAAAAGCGTACAAATAAACCTACGAGCCGTCTGGACGGTTTTCAATAAGTTGACGTGGAGTCCTACGCACCGTCGGGACGGCGTTAAGAGCACCAGTTTTCGATCGCTAAATACGCAAGCATTATGGGCGTTTTATCCAATCAAACTTAGAGTTACATTACGTCGGATGATTACATTTTATAAATCCACTGTTGATTGGTCAATTCAGTTTGTTTACAAATTTCAACAGGAAAATATAAATAGTTTTCTGTGAATGAAATTCCTAGCGTAAAATCGTCAACAATAGCGTGTCGATTCCTTTATTTAACCGAGTACTCGATTCCTTGATGGCCGGAATCGCTTAGTGAACACGTTCAAATTCAGTTGATTGGTCGAGAGTTGCGAAGAAATTAAGATGGCTGCGCTCACGATTTATAATTTCGTTCGATAAAATATTACATACAGCTGAATATCTACACTGACGCCTAAAAGATTTAAAGTGTGCATCTAAAGCCTTTGATCGAGTATGGCATCGCGGCCTCCTACAGAAGCTTAGGAATTTTGGTATTTGTGGAAATCTACTTACATGGTTGGAAAATTATCTTGGAAACCGATACCAGCGAGTAGTTATAAACGGCAATGAGTCCACCCTACTTCGTTTACATGCTGGAGTGCCACAAGGCTCTGTGCTTGGTCCTTTGTTATTCTTAGTTTTTATTAATGACATGCCCAGCAATATAATTCACAATATTAGACTTTTTGCTGATGACACGTGCCTATATGTAATGTCAGATGATCTAAAAGAACACACTGCCACACTCGATTACGATCTACTGACCATGACGCATTGGGCAAACATGTGGCTCGTCGAGTTTAATGCCTCGAAAACTACATCTCTAATTTTTTCCCTGCGCAACGAGCCCACATCCTTTTCAATCAACTTCAAAGATTCTGGAATTCTACCATCAACTGATCATAAGCACCTCGGCATTACCTTTAATAACAAAGGGAATTGGCTTAACCATGTGAGTAATCTCATAGCAAACGCTCAACACAAACTCTCCTTACTTAAAGGTCTAAAATATATTCTAGACAGTAAATGTCTCGAGATCATGTACAAAACATTTATTAGACCATCGTTAGAATATGCAGATGTTGTGTGGAATGACACGTAGTGCGAGCACTGAAGACCTGTACTTAGAAACAGGCATCGAAACCTTGTCAATCAGACGTGAATTTCATAGATTATCTATGCTATTTAAAATTATTAACGGGATGACCTGTGAGGTTCTGGTCAACCATCTTCCCACACTATCCCAAGTACGAAATCCTTACAATATCCGTCATCCACATTTCTTCACTCCATTCCGCTGCCGTACTGAGCTCTTCTATGGATCCTTTTCCCCAGCAACGATCCGCGCCTGGAATATGCTTCCTGTGCCGGTGAGCGATTCTGTCACTCTTCTAGAATTTAAAAGCAAACTCAAGGCTATGTCATCAATACGACAACCCCCTGAGTGGTATTACGTAGGCCCGAGGTTTGCCAACATAATGCTATGCAGGCTCCGAAATGGTTGTAGTTCTTTAAACCGACATCTATTTGACAACTTTCTGTCGGAATCTGCCAGTTGTTCTTGTGGGCACAATGATGAATCTACACACCACTACCTCTTACATTGTGCCCTTTTTAACGAGCAAAGAGTCGTTTTCCAAAATCAGCTTGCCTTGAACGATATTTCTCTTGCTAATCTTACGGTCAACCAGCTTCTATACGGGACTTACACTACCAACTTGGAAATGAACAAACTGATCTGTAATACGTTATGTCAATACATAATTAACACCAACCGCTTTCAGTAGCTTCCTGTTTGCGAACTTATAGTTTAAGGGGTAAATGGACAGCAGCCCAACACGTACAGGTCGGGGCGAAGGCAGCACCTAGAGCTCACCTCTGCTATTCTTCCATTTGATCTTATTCCTCGCTCTCTCTATCTCTCACCCTCTCCCCCCCCCCCTTTCCCCCTCTCCCTTTCTATCTCGGTCTTTCTTCCAACTCTCCCCCACCTCACACTCAACATTCACATACTTATGCACACCAATAGACTACAATTAATTAAGCTATTATGATTTGCCGCCATTTTGTTGTAAAAAAGTTTTGAATAATCTGTATGTGTATGGGAGACACGGGCATAAGACTCTAAGTCTTATCGTGCTTCCATCTGAACAAATAAATCACGTTTAAACCAAGTGTGCATCCTTATATAGCTTGCCCATTATCTCACACCCGTTATTTAGCTTCTAGGGAGATATTGGCATGCCTCTGCGGTCTAATTTCTGTTCCTCAATCATCTATCCTGATAACGCATGTTATGGGGCTGCTACTGGGTCCATACAGGCCCGTAACCTGGATTATAAGAGTAAGCACAGTCATTAGGCATATTGGCTTGTTATTGCCCTCTGAAATCACCTTTGTTGACTGGTCCAGGTTTTTTTCCGTTTTCTATTGTTCTTTCATCTTGTAAATGTTTCTCTCCTTTTTTTCTTCAGGATAATATGTTGAATACGATAGTGATCAGGTTGAGATTTCATGAAAATAATTATTCTGTAATTCTGTGTTATTTTATTAACCCTTACCACTATGTCAAAACTGTTAATTTTCAAATTAAATTAAAAGAACTGGTGTTCTTTTCTCAACAGATTTGGTGGAAGATGTTGCTATCATAGAAAGCAACATCATCTACCAAACCAAAATTGTTGAAAAATGTACACCAGTTTCTTTGCTATTGGCACATTAAAACATAGAATATTGACATCAGAGTGGTAAGGGTTAAATCTGATGCCTTGATGTAAACCTATTGTACCATTTTATTTCGAATCACTTATTGTATAAGCTGCCATTGTAAACTACATGTATATCAAATACAGTTTCTTCTATGTAAGAGTGTCATATTACTTAGTAGGACTGGTGATTAAATTGTTGAATATTTTGAGATCGATTGGACTGGAAGATGGTGCTGCATTAGGTGACAACATGTTCCAGTAGTAAAGCTTGTGTGGGTAAGGGTTGAATACTGTATTATTTGTAAACTATCAGTGTAAATATCAAATAAAGTTTACTCGAATTGAGAGGGAGAGAGAGAGAATCTCATCTTAGTTAATCAGACTGGATTATGTATAGTAGATTTGTTGAATATATCGGGTTCAATTTGATTGGAACTGCTGCTGTTTTGGACAACAATAGATTCCTACTAAATTTGTCAAAATATACTCAACAGATTGCTTCTTTAGATTGCAGCTACTCTTGATCTTTATTGCTATTCTCCAGGATTATTACTCTTGCCCTAAGGGGAAAGAGGGTATTGTGTGTATGCGTGTGCCCGGTGTCCCCGGTAAAAGCTATTGATCCGATTCGTTAAAAATCTTAACAGAAAGCAACATAACCTAAACAAGGGTTTCCAGACTTTGGCTGTGATCTGGACAAAAACCCAGTAACCAGGTCGGATACAAATTTTAATCGATATCTCGGAACAACTGATTAGATTTTGCTCAAATTTTAACAAAGGAGAGGGAGGGTGTGATCATAAATAAAGATTTAACAAATTTGGATATGACAAAAATGGTAGGGTGGTCTCGGAAGTGGTTTACAAACTCTGATTTCTCCTGTTCATAATGTTATCTATCAAGCATCAAGTCCTTGACAATGATGGAAAGTAAGTGATAACTAGATTGCTTGGTCGATGACGCATTATAGCAAATCCCCATGTTCACCACTTTACCTCTTTACCCATCCCATCCATGGGGGCAGAGCCAAATGTAAATGTCCTCTGCACTCCATAATCACATACCAAATTTGTTTGAATTGGTTTCATTACACAGAGACTGGAGTGGATTGTTGTGAAAAATCTGGATGTCATAAGAGGAAGTGATCTGTGAGAGGAGTTAAAATTAACATGAGCCAGAGGCTAGTAGAAATTGACCATGGTCAGTACAATGACCATCCCAATTGTAACAATTTCATTATGATATGTCAACCCTTTAATGGTCATGGTGGCCAAAGAATGCCTGCTGTGATCTTAAGAGATGTTGATTAGCAGAGCAAGACTTTTTGAAAATTTACCACTAGAATGACTGGCTCAGTAATTGAGCCAGTCATTCCAGTTGTAAAATTTCAAAAATAGTCTTCCCTTAGTGTAAAGAAAATTTGAATTGCTAAACTAGAATCTAGTAATCACTAGTCCTATTTAAATGTAGTGGATCATTTGGCTTAATTTCAAATCATGGAGTGTGTCAACTGGTGTGCGAGAGTGGTCTATGAAAAATCCAGAAATCGAGATAAATCTGGAAGACTCCAATCTCTGCTTACAGTAAATTTCTTGACGTTTTAACCCCTTCTCTACCCCTGGTGTGGAGCCAAAGAAATAAATGTCAGGCAATCCACAATACCAAATTTTGAATTCCACACAACAGTTTGGGAGTAAAGTGTGGCAGACATTGTTTAGGATATTCGAACTTTGAACCCCACCCCCTGACCTCCAGTGGGCGGAGCCAAATCTAAATGTTGTCTTGCAAAGCACAATCATATGGGTAACCGCCATACCAAATTTGGTTGAACCCACCCACTGTTTGGGAGGAGACAGCATGATGGACGGACAGATGAATGGATGGAGGCAATTATATCCCCATTTTTTCAAAACATGGGGATAATGAATGGACTCGAGGAGACAAGGCAGGTAGGTATATTTAATTCAAAGTCATCATACTAAAATGTCATTTTCTTTCGGATTGAGAAATTAGGCTACAACCATCATTTGCCATGCCACATTGTTTTCAGGACTTGTCATGAAAGGGTTAAACAAAGTAAAAACTGGAATTAACAAAAGGAAGGACAAAGCAGAAATTTTGATTTTCTAATGGATGGATCTACTTTTAGCTATGCCCCGCCCATTTCTACATAAGCTCCGTCAATGATTTGCGCGTGTTGGGATCAGTTTATCTACTTTGAATCCTGAATTCCAAATTTCATGATAACCATAAAAGCTAACCTGTTGAATATTTTGAAACTATATTTCAAGTACTTTGATTTGACTGAAAGCTGTTGCTGCCCAACTCAACAGGGCAGCAAAGGCTTGCAGTCAAACTAATTCTAAAATATTCACCAGCTTTCCTTTATGGTAACTTTAAAATGAGATATGGGCAATTCATCTGCTACCTTGATCTTGTGCGCATTACATTGTGTAGATTTCACTCTGCTGTCGCCGCTACTCATAACAAATTCAGTTGACGGTTTGCCCCCCCCCCCCCTTAAGCCCCTTCCGACCCAAGCAGTGCCACAGCCTAATGTATTAGGTTGTCTCGCATTCTACAACCATATGGCCATGATATGGTAAATCACCAGATTTGGTTATATTCCTTTAACCTTAACAGTCTTCCATCACCTGACACCGACCACACACACACCCCCCCCCCACACACCACACACCCCACCACACCCCGCTGGGGATGGAGCCTAGTGTAAATGGTGTCTCCCAATCCACAAGCATATCGGTAATTTACACAATAATTTTGATTGAATTCTACCAAAAGCTTTCTGAGGAGATGGATGGACAGAAAGATAGTTGGAGGTGATTGTAATATCCCTGCGGTTTTTTGAAAACGTGTGGGTATGATTAAGAGATTAAATTAAATTTATTGATATTTGATTGAAATCCCACCTAATCTCAAATGGTATATAGAGCTTATGTCAGATGTACATTAGCTGATCCCTCAGGAAAATGGTTTGATAACAGTCAGCAGTCGACCCAGAACAGCCACCAGCATAGTTATGTCAGCTATTGATGTGTGTAGTAGCTGATCATGTTTCGAACGTACATCATCATGTTTTACTTCAAATATACTGTTTCCCTATAGAAATTAGATTATTCACTAAAACATGTCATCAAATTTTTATTTTTATAAAATCCACGTTAGTAAATCCATTAGCCGTAGCAGGAAAAACTGAATCCGTTTAGAAGACATCGCCCATCAGGTACCTGCAAAAAATAGGAAGGATAAGTTAGAAATATCCAAATTCTAGAAAAGTTATATTAAGACTAACACTCAAATTTGTTCATGAAAATTTCAGACTTCTAATAGACAATGTCCATTTGCAGACCACAAGCCAGTCATTCCAGTGATACATTTTCAAAAATAGTCTTCTCTTGGTCTGCAAATGTATATTTTCCTAGATGACTGCAGAGGCAGTTTCGGTCTGACTTTAGTGCTAGATGGTTAACAATATACGTGCAACATACAGCTGGTAATATGGTAGATACTGTTAGACCCTGACGGCACCTGTCATAGTCATACACCACCCTCAAACGTTAGCACAGAAATCAAACATAATACAGGGTGGGAATATATCCTCCAAGAAGGGAGTACTACTATTGCATTAACCCTTTCAACTGACCGGAGCAAATAATACATTTGATACGAATGTGTCAAAATTATGTTGAATACTTTGAAATTAATTTAACTGGAAGCCAACCTCCAGTCACATTGGTTTCAAAATATTCAACAGCTTACTTAAATAATGATTGTAAAATTGAAATTCTGGGATTTCAGGTTCAAAGTGGTAAAATTTGATAATTGGTTTTGATTTGGCCCACTTCCCTAATAGTGCAGGTTACTACAGTGAAATATTTGTCTTCTCCAGCATCATTATAATTATTAAGTTAGTAAATGTGATGCCACCGCTTATTTTCACCAGTTACTGATTTAACCGAGAAAGTTATAGATTGTCGCATGAGAGCCGCAGAAACAATAATATATATATATATATATATATATCCCTGGTCGCGAAATAGTAATACGGCGTACTATGTAATATTGATTGGTACTCGGAAATTAGATACGGGTCGGATTCTACAAATTCCTCTCATTCTCTGACAATCTTTCACGCTAGACGATTCCTATCGGAGACGCCGCGTTGAAAAAATTACCGATGCTATTGAAGGTTAGTGTAAAACATTCGTCTTCGCTGTTTAAATCAGTGATTGAAACCAGCAATGATACATAGCATAAAATTTGCTATTTATTCGTCGTCAATTCTGAGCAACTCTGGTGTTTATTCGGTTATGTATAAAGGAATTATTCAACATTGAATGAGGCCTCCCCCCAAAATTTGGAGTGGAATTTCTGGAAATTTTACGATAACATGGCATAATATAATTGTCAGTTTCACATCTTATCGGCTGAAAATCTTGACGAAACTTTGGTATCTGTTAGTTTTAATACCATTGTGATTAAATTTATCAATGGCATTCGTAAAATTTAAAAAAAATTCAATAAATTTGGCAAAAATAGACCAATGTTTACAATGTGTTCACTTTGAGAGGCACGTTGACTAACTAAAATATATTTTATTCGTACAAATTTTATATGTACTTAAAGGAATTTTATTGCCCTTTCTAATGATATATAGTTTTAAATATAGTGGTCTGTTACTTTGCCAAAAATAGTTAATATAGTTGCCATGGTAGCACTACGCCGCTATCGCGCCACTGCTGCTTATAGGCTAGGGTTCTAAGCAAGTTTCTAGCTTTTGGCCGTGGGATTTGTCACACTTTTTTGTAAATTCTTGGTAGGGCTCAGAGCGTTAAAAGTGCATTCGTCCATTTTGTGTCGAGATCAAGTTAGTTACTGTAAGAGGCGCGGTTGAGTGTGAAAACGGGGCTTAGGTTTGCAATCAGATCAAGGTACACTGTAAAGAGATCAGTTATTATTTATCTTGGACATTGGACATTTCAATATTTTGTCTTCATCATGCACTCATAAACATAATGTAGGACAGGTTTGCATACCTCTGTATCACCATTTTTACATGACATGTCATGATGAAGGAGAATTTTTCGGCATGGCTGAGAGAATTGAAAGTTGGAACGTTGCTGAACGAGTTATATAGGGAGGCTCTTTTAGTTTGGTAGAAAGGACAATCAAGTATAAAATGTCTCATCTTCTACCTCTTGTAAGTTACACAGTTGGCAGAGTATTTTCAACTGGTGTCTTTGGGGTAGACCACAGGAGTCTGCCGTTTTAGATACAAAAACGCAAAATCAAAAATCCGAAAACATGGTAGCACTATATACTACTGTGTCACGTATGTGTATCCTGTGATAAGACCAACTACGACCTCCACAAGTCGGCATGCAAACAAATTCTAGGCGCAGCGGGGTGTGACCATGAGTGTAGGCGGCACACCGCATCTGACACGGGAACACCCATCTGCACCACAGCATTTCCACAAACTGTCATCAACACTGTACTACTTAGCATTAGAATTCTCAAGAGAACGAAATATTGAAATCAAATGGATTAAAACCATCAAATTCATTCTAGAAATAACTGGTCAGGCAGACTTGTTCTACCAGGAGGAAATAAACACCACACAAGTAATCACCAAAACAAAAAGAGTCCTCGAACAACAATATACCGCTGAGTGGAAAGCAACCATAAACCAATCGTCACGTCTGACATTCTATAAACAGATCAAAGAGAATATAGTTTTTGAGAAATATTTAAAAATCCTACCGTACCGAGAAGCCCTTATCTTATGTCATTTCCGAACACTCAACCACAAACTAGCGATTGAATCCAAAAGATGGCTAGGTATTGACAAATCAGAAAGATTGTGTTCTGAATGCAACTGCATAGAAGATGAGATGCATTTTCTTTTCTCATGCTCTAAATTCAATAGACAAAGGCAGAAATTCATACCACGATTCTATACAGAAAACCCTAATACCGAGAAAACTAAAGGATTGTTTGCAATATGCAATAAACCGCTCCTTATCAAACTCTCCAAATACTTGTTAGCATCAAAAAAATTAAACAGCTAGACGAATTCATCCATCTTCTCACCCAATCATACACCCGAGTTATCTATCAACCCAAGTATCCATCGCCATCATTGTTAAAGCGATGCTAATCTCATCTCAAATGCGATAGATTGTACGATAGATTATAGCTTATGGATTCCATATCATTCACATCCTGTTACATTCCCTTACATGTATCACAATCATTTGCTTTGTAACATGGTGTAAACATTGAACAGTGAGCACCGTGATTTTGTTTACTCAAGCGATAGTGTATGGTGACATGTAAGTGCCAATGCATTACATTCTTTATTATGCAAATCATTTTGGTGAATATTTTGGGGATAATTTGATTGGAAGTTGTCATTGCCTATGGCAGTAACGGCTTCCGGTCCAAATTGGTCTCAGAATAGTCATCAGCTTACTTGTATGATTGTTTTCATATCATATTGCCAAATTATATGTGACACCGCTATGCCTGAGCGTATTGACCAAGGCAGATACGCTAGTTTTTCCTTCTGATTTGTTGAAAAGTAAGGCATGACAGCCACCATAGGCTTTGGAAATGTACCAACGTTTAAACTACTCAAGCATGAATAGCTTTCTTTAGCGGCATGATAATAAGCTTAATATTATAGTATAGTTTACGAATGACGTGTTAGATCAGCTGAACAACTATTATATGAAGTTAGTTCTCCTTTAATACTGCCTGAAACACTGCAGGGGCAAGTGGCCCAAAAAAGTTAATAAATTGATTATTGTTGTTATCATTATTATGTAAGCGATCCCACTGTCGCAGCCCTCGTCGGCAGCGCGGCGGAGATGGTATGATAATAGTAATAATAATAATAATAATAATAATAATAATAATAATAATAATAATAATAATAATAATAATAATAATAATAATATTGTATTTCTACCGCCATTGTCAATGTACAAATAATCCTCATATGCCGTTGTCACGGCCTGAGTGTAATAAAGAAAATACGAAAAACACAAAAGAGAGCTAAAGTCTTAAATGTAATGTCACTTATATACTAAAGGTTTCGAGGAAACCTAATTAAGCGACAACAGTCAAATCACTCAAGAACAAACTAGATATAATCTACTTCAGAGAAAGATTTTTTAATTGGACTGAGCAAGCCATACCATAACAAATAACACTTTGCTAATATCAAGCCGTGCAATGGCTTATTATGTCTCCTTGTAAAATGACGATGAATTTACAGATATCAGCACCGTCCTGTAACCTGTTTACGTGACCGCCTATATTTGTAGGCAAATTCGGTCTCCGACCAACTTCCCACAATTCATAGTGACTAAGTGTATGTGGTCTATAAGGTGGTCCAAAAAGGTTTTACTGCTTATGACTAAGTGTATGTTATCTATAAGGTGGTCCAATAAGACAGGTGTTACTGCCTATATATGGTGACCAAGTGTATGTCTCTAAGGTGGTCCAATAAGACAGGTTTTACGGCCTATTGTGACTACGTCTATGTTATCTATAAGGTGGTCTGATAAGGCATGTTTTATAGTCCATAGTGTTTGGTCTTAAGGTGTTCCAATAAGATATGTATTACTGTATATGGTGACTAAGTGTATCTTGTGTATAAGGTAGTCCAAATAAGACCGGTCTTACTGTCTATGATGACTAAATGTATGGTGTCTATAAGGTGGTCTAGTAAGACAGGTTTTACAGTCTATAGTGACTAAGTGTCTGGTTTTATTTTAGAAAAGCTGTCGCGCTGTGTGCAGACATGGGGTAATTACATTGCAAAAATAATTAATTTAATGACAATTAGTTTGCAAAACATTGAATTAAATTACAACAGCACCCAGTCAAATTAGTTATAAAATATTCGACAACTTCCCTGTATATCCCTCAAAATTTGGCGAGAACGATCGTTTCGTTCACGTGTCAGTTACGTGAAGTAAAATTACCGTGAACGAAAGAATGGTCGCGTAAGTGGCAAAGCCCAGAACGGTAGTTATCTCTGATCGTGGAAAACAGAAAAGTTTCAACAACTTTTTTATATGAAACATGCTATTTACAACGGAATTTAGCATTTTCAACCATCTAAAAGATCGATAACATCTGTCTGTCAAATTCCATAAATAAGCAACAGCACGCATGTGTCGGAGACAAACTTCCATTGTATTTCCGCTAGCATTACTACATAGGCCGGGAACTAGTCTCGCTACACGTTATGCATTCAATTATAAACCGTTGCATGCAAGTACATGCAACTGTCAGCTGGCATGTTCCCGATGTATTATTTTATATACGCGATTGGATCCCGATATAACATTGGAAGACATGCATTGTTGAGTAAGTCTCACAGTATATTCTCCTTGTTTTCAGTTGGTTTGTAGAGACAGCTCTTTAAGAATTTATCTGTTAAATTAAACTATTACATTTATAGATCCTAGCTACTGTGTCAGTGTGTATTTGTCCATAACACACAATAATTCAGGGCTCGAAATTCGACGGGAATCCGATTCTCGTAATATTCCTGAAATTGAAAAATAATGTCACGAATCAGCCTAGAGGGAGTTCTGCTAATTCACCGGTAATGAGAAATGTCTCGCGTGACTGCGCAGTCGTAGTTAAAAATAATCGATAATGCGCACTCGTAGTTTCTGAGTGGCTCGCGGGATATCCGATTTCAATAGGCATGAATGAAAATTACTATCGTAGTAAAATTTTGATCACGTGCCTCGTTGTCCATAACGAATTAATCACATGATTTATTTCAACCAATCTCTGTGCGACTCTTGCGATTAATATTGATGGATAATGGCGAACGAAAAATCTAGTCACTGTGCCGCCTTTAAACGCAGTAAAGCAATATGTTAGCGCCCACTTTGATGGGTTATATGACCCAATATATCATTAGCTCACCTGGCCTGAAAGGCCAAGTGAGCTTATGCCGTGGCGACGGTCCGTCGTCCGTCAACTTTTTCTTTAAACGACTCTCAAGAACCACTAGGCCGATTTCAATTATATTTGGCAGGAAGCATCCCTAGGGCATAGAGATTCAATTTTGTTCAAACGAAGCCGACCGGCCAAAATCCAAGATGGCCTCCGGCCAAAATAGCCAATTTTTAGAAACACTGAAAAATCTTCTCCGAAACCGCTGGAGGAATTGATTCAAAACTCATAACACATCATCTAGTGCAACAGAAGACCCAAGTTTGTTCAAGGCAACCTGATTGAACGATTTGCCTGGCGGCCATCTTGGATGACCTAGTTTTCGCGAAAACAACTTCTGCCGAGCCGCTGAAGGGATAGACCTGAAATTTGGTAAATATGCTTAGGGACCAAGGTCCATTCAAATTTGTTCACGGGAAGTTCGTACGTAAAAAAACATGGCTGCCATCAACCAATCAAAATTGAGCGTTTGTTGGTCATATTGGCTTTTTTGTATTTGATGTATTTTGATGGCGAAAATTGCTTTATATATGCTTATCAGTGTGGCGAGTTCAAATATGCCACTTTCGAGACTGTCGGATAAACTGTTTGGCTGCCATCTTGGTTTGTTTTCCCGCCATCGGCTCCCATAGTAAAGCAATGGTCCCATAGTAAAGCAATGGTGAATTCTTTAAACGACTTCTCAAGAACCACTAGGCCAATTTCAATTATATGTGGCAGGAAGCATCCCTAGGGCATAGAGATTCAATTTTGTTCAAACGAAGCCGATCTGCCAAAATCCAAGATGGCCGCCGGCCAAAATAGCAAATTTTTAGAAACACTAAAAAATCTTCTCCGAAACCGCTGGAGGAATTGATTCGAAACTCATAACACATCATCTAGTGCAACGGTAGACCCAAGTTTGTTCAAGGCAACATGATTGAACGATTTGCTTGGCGACCATCTTGGATGACCTAGTTTTCGTGAAAACGACTTCTCCCGAACCGCTGAAGGGATAGATCTGAAATTTGGTAAATATGCTTAGGGACCAAGGGCCATTCAAGTTTGTTCAAGGGAAGTTGGTACGTAAAAAAATATGGCCGCCATCAACCAATCAAAATTTAGCATTTCTTGGTCATATTGGCTTTTTTGTATTTGATGTATTTTGATGGCGAAAATTGCTTTATATATGCTTATCAGTGTGGCCAGTTCAAATATGCCACTTTCGAGGCTATCGGATAAACGGTTTTCCTGCCATCGTGGTTTGTTTTCCCGCCATAGTCTCCCATAGTAAAGCAATGGGCCCATAGTAAAGCAATGGGGAATTCTTTAAACGACTTCTTCTCAAGAACCAGTGGGCCGATTTCAATTATATTTGGCAGGAAGCATCCTTAGGGCATAGGAATCCAAGTGTGTTCAAATGAAGCCAATCGGCCAATTAGGGCGGTGGCCATCTTGGATTTTGGCAGATTTTCGAGAAATGTCTAAAAATCTTCTCGGAAACCGCTTGAGGGATTGAAGGACCCCTCATGAAATATCATCTAGGGCAAGAGTTCAACCAAATTTGTTCAAGGGAACTTAATTGATCAAATAGTTTGACGGCCATCTTGGTTGACCTAGTTTTAGCGAAAATAACTTCTCCAGAACCACTGAGGGGATCAGGCCGAAATTTGGCAGATATGATTAGGGACTAAGGGCCAGTAAAGTTTGTTCAAGAGAAGTTGATCCATCAAAATACATGGCCGCCGTGGGCCAATCAAAATATAGAATGTTTGGCGGCCATATTGGATTTTTTTATTTGATGGATTTTGAGGCCGAAATTGGTTTTATGTAGGTTTTTGGGTATTCTAATCTCAAATTTGCAATTTTCGAAACTGTCGGATAAACGGTTTGGCAGCCATCTTGGATCAGTTTCCCGCCAAAAGCTCCCATACTAATGCAATGGGAAATTTAAAATGTCTTCTCGGGAACTACTAGGCCGATTTGAATTATATAGGGCAGGAAGCATCCTTATGGCATAGAGATTTCATTTTGTTCAAACGAAGCCGATCGGCCAATTTGGCCGGTGGCCATTTTAGATTTCGGCCAATTTCAGGAAATGTCTTTAAAAATCTTCTCCGAAACCACTTGGGTAACTTCATCTAGACCAAGCGGTAAGCCAAGTTTGTTCAAGAGGACCTGATTGACCAAATGATTCGGCGACCATCTTGGATGACCTGGTTTTTACGAAAACACTCCTCCAGAACTGCTGAAGGGATCAGGCCGAAATTTGGGACATTAAAATTTGTTTACGGGAAGTTGATCCATCAAAAAAACATGGGCGCCATGGGGCAATCAAAATTTAGTGTGTTTGGCGGCCATATTTCACTTGCAAAAATGTCCACAAACTCATTTAAAAGATGCTAAACCACCCACCAACAATTTTGACAATGTGAGCGACACAGGCCCCTTGGGCCTCTTGTTATATTAGAAGGTTCTGACAGTAATACCACCCGATATTTAAGTGGTTCATTGCTTTGGAGCGACCGTGAAAACTGGACTATATGTCAGGAAAACGGTGCGTAGTAACTCTTATTTCCAGTAAAACGCATTTGCACTAAATTGTCAGTTTAAAACGTACAAGTTAAGAAGGGTCAAGCTATTTACTAAATGCCTTAGAGCTGCTTACGCTTTTTATTGTGGCGGGCTTGCGGGTTATTGTCTTATATTAGAAACGTACGCTGCTTGTACAAGTACAAATATTTGGTGACAGTTACAAAGAAATCTACCCGTCACAGGTACAATTTTATAAGCATTTCAACCCCTGTTGTTGTTGGGACCATTAAGACGGTAGTTCTTTGATACAGGTGGAATTCTTTACCAATTAAAGCATATTCTTTTAAATATTTTGAAAATAATATGACTGGAAGCCATTGCTTTCAAGGTGGTGGTGGGTGGGCTGGGAAGGGTTGCTCAACTAGTAAGCCACAACAATGTAAGATATTCAATTCTTTGTTTTTGTAGTGGGGTTTGTGGGTGGGGTGGGACGAGGGTGTTAAGATATTTATAAATATTGGGTCATTAGTCACTAATTATTATAGTGGGTCTGGAATTTTGAAATATATGTTTGGAAAAAGTATGGAATTTTATTGTGCCCAAGGTGTATGAACCCTGAAATTGTTGCAAGCTGGAAAGATGTTACCAGTGAGTTGTCATACAAATACTGATATTTTGGCAGAGAAAATGTACATTTGCAGACCAAGGAAGTACTGTTTTTGGAGACTTAACACTGAATGACTGGCTCGGTTATCGAGCTTGTAATTTCAGGGGTAAATTTTCTAAAATATTCTTCTTGGTCTAGAAATGGAACGAATGAATGGACATAAAACAAAAACTCAATCTGTTTTTTGATAAATTTGCTTGAGAAATATTACACTACTTATATCACAATGGATGAATCCACTTTTAGTTATTCCCCACCCATCTCTAGCTAAGCTCTCCTCCAAGCTTTGTCCCAGAATCTCAATTTCATGGTAACTATGCACCTAACTTGGTGAATACTTTGAAACAAACTTCCCCTCAAAACAATCAACAGAATGTTTATTAAATTGTAAAGACATACAATTAATACTTACTGACAGACTACTATGAGAGTTAGTATTGTCTGTCAATTATAATAGTGACTGGTGACATCAACCTATATGTGATGTAATTGATTATGAGGTCAATAGTTGAGTAACAGATTGGATTCATCCATTAATATGAAATCTCAGTTCTACTTTGAAAATAATATCTGTCACTTAGAATAAGAATGACCGGTTTACAATAAATACTCCTTGTATGTACAGTATCATACTAAAAGTTTTCCTGAGTGACCAATACAATCAGATCCTGATAGGCATATAAGTATTAATTACTGCCCATATTTTTATGCATATGCCTGGGGTTCCATATGATAATTAGGAAAAAAGACCAGCAATTTCTATGGCAACTGAGTTGTATCATGGTGTGATTGTTCATGAATTCAAGGAAAGTTTGTAGTATCAGGTATGATCTCTGTCTGTTGTTTGTCAACATGGACATAAAATCAGAATCATGAGAGTGAAATGTGCTCAGGGCAACATCTGAAATATACAATTTTATTTATAACTAGAATACCTGCACTTGAACTATACATTCTTTTCTTGTACTTCATGTACAATCTAGTTATCCGGTGAAATTCCGTTTTTCTAGAACTTCTTTAGATAATATTTCTTGTCCTTCTGATCAATCGCCTAGGTGGTTTTGGAGAAGATCTATATACACAAAACTGGTCACAAAATCAGCTAGATGATTGGTCATTCAGCAGTAAACAGGTTAATCAGGGATTTCTTTGGACACTAAATCTGGTAACATGGAACCAGTTAGACTGTTCTATACCCGGTGCTTCGGGAGAAGTAACTAGCAGGACAAGCGGTATTAGAAGATAGCAATATCTCGCATTTTTAGCTCACCTGGCAAGAATGGCCAAGTGAGCTTATGCCATGGCGACCGTCTGTCATCAGTCCGGCATCCGTCCGTCCGTCCATCTGTCCGTCCGTCCGTCTGTCCGTCCGTCAACTTTTTCTTTTAAACCAACTTTTTCTCAAGAACCACTAGGCCGATATAAGTTATCTTTGGCAGGAAGTATCCTTAGGGCATAGGGATCCAAGTTTGTTCAAACGAAGCCGATCGGCCAATTTGGCCGGTGGCCAATTGGGATTTCGGCCGATTTTAGGAAATGTCTTTAAAAATCTTCTCCGAAACCGCTTGATGGATTGAAGCAAATCCCAGGAAATATGATCTAGCGCAAGAGCTGAACCAAGTTTGTTCAAGGGAACTTGATTGGCCAAATGGTTCAGCAGCCATTTTGGTTGACCTAGTTTTAGCGAAAACGACTTCTTCTCCAGAACCGCTGAAGGGATCAGGCCGAAATTTGGCAGATATGATTAGGGACTAAAGGTCATTAAAGTTTGTTCAAGGGAAGTTAATCCGTCAAAAAACATGGTGCAGTCGGCCAATCAAATTACAGCATGTTTGGCGGTCATATTGGATTTTTTTATTTGATGGATTTTGAGGCTGAAATTGGTTTTATATAGGGTTTTTTGGTATTCTGATCACAAATTTGCAATTTTCAAAGCTGTCGGATAAACGGTTTGGTGGCCATCTTGGATCATTTTCCCGCCAAAAGCTCCCATACTAATGCAATGGGAAATTTAAAATGCCTACTTTTCGAGAACTTATGGGACGATTTCAATTATATATGGCAGGAAGCATCCTTAGGTTGTAGAGATTCAAATTTGTTCAAATGAATCCGATCGGCCAATTTGGCCGGTGGCCATCTTGATTTTTGGCCGATTCTTTTAAACGTCTTTAAAAATCTTCTCCGAAACCGCTTGGTGGATTGAAACAAACCCCATGAAATATGATCTATGGCAAGAGCTGAACCAAATTTGTTCAAGGGAACTTGATTGGTCAAATGGTTCGGCAGCCATTTTGGTTGACCTAGTTTTAGACAAAACAGCTTCTCCAGAACCACTGAAGGGATAAAGATTTAGCAGATCTAATTAGGGATTAAGGGCCATTAAAGTTTATTCAAGGGAAGTTGATCTGTTAAAAAAAGCATGGCCGCAGTGGGCCAATCAAAATACAGCATGTTTGTCGGCCATATTGGATTTTTTTATTTGATGGATTTTGTTTAGTACAGGGTTATGAGTATGCTGATTTCAACCATGCCATTTCTGAATCTATCAGATAAACGGCTTGGCAGCATGTAGTAAAATTGGCATTTAGTACAGGTGGTCTTTATAGCATGTTTAACTGCATTCTAAAACCCTTGTAATCATTTGACAGAGTGACCAAACTCACTTAGCAGCAGTTGATCAGTAGTTCAAAATAATAATTTGAATGAAAGTCATTGCTGCCTTAGAATGCAACAACTTTCTGTCAAATAAATATCAAAATATTCAAAGTCATATATGTCAGCATACACAATACATATCTTAGATATTTAGCCAGCATAGGAAAACATTTAATCTTGTAATTTAAAACCACAACTCTAATTCTCAGGATTGAAATGAAATTAATACCATGTGAGGTGGTGAGCTGATGAAGTGTACTATATTCACATACTGATTCTAAAAGATTTATTTAATTAATTCATCATTAACCCTTTAACACTCATATCAGCCAAAAACGGCTTCTGCAGTGGTCGTGAGAAATGTCCATTTGCCGACTAAAAGAAGACTATTTTTGAAAATTTACCACTGGAATGACTGGCTCGATAACCGAGCCAGTCATTCCAGTGATAAATTTTCAAAAATAGTCTTCTCTTGGTCTGCAAGTGGACATTTTCTTTGAGAAAATTAAATTGTCTTGAATAAATTTGAGGGTTAAAGGGTTAAAGCCAATTAATTCTAGCAATGAATTTAGTTGAGTATTGCGTTATTCACAAGTTTTGTTGGATAGCATGTAGCATGGTGACGGACATTTTGAAAATGGTTTTGCTGATGATGTCTGTTACTGTCAAGCGCAGCAACAGTTTTCAGCATGACTATTAAACCCTTGTCACACCAATGTCTAGAGATTAATTGTTACAAAGCCAGTATTAGAAAGGCTGGTGTGCAGTAAAGACCATTGCTGTCATAGACAGTGCTGTTGCTGTTATACAATTGACAGCAACAGCTTACACAACAGCTGTTAAGCAACAGCTTAGCGCATTATTTCCATTTAAATGCGTTAATAAGATTTGCTTCTTATCAATTTATTATTATTAGCTCACCTGGCTATCGATATCAGAGGACACAATATCTTACCTATTTTGCTAGGTTAGGAAAACGGTTGACCGTTTAGCCATCATATCAGCCAAAAACGGCTTTGGCAGTGGTCTTGAGAAATGTCCATTTGCAGACCAAATGAAGACTATTTTTGAAAATTTTACCATTGGAATGACTGACTCTTTTTAACGAGCCAGTCATTCCAGTGGCAAATTTTCAAAAATAGTCCTGGTCTGCAAATAGGCATTTTCTATGAGAAAATTCAACTTTTCTTAAATTCAATGGTTAAATGGTGAATTAATGTGCAATTGGAATTTTATTTCCACCATCCATTGACATATGACAGCTTTTATTACCATAATAGATAAAAACTAAATTAACAGGTTAACCTTTTCCCTGCAACTGCTGCCTAAATATTTAAGATATGTATTGTGTACTCTGATACCTATACTGTTAAAATATTTTGAAATGTATTTGGTTCATTGAAAGTTGTTGCTGCCTAAGACAGCTATGACTCAATCAAATTATTTTTTTAATAGACTGCAGCATCGCGAACTTGGCCATTCAGCAAGGTGTACACGTGTTAAAAGGATGGTTTGGAATATACTCAGTTGAACCTGCTATAAAGACTATCTGTATTAACACTTCTTAAATTAGTTTAACGGAAAGCCAATGTTGCCTAAGGCACAACGGCTTCGCGTCAAATTAATTTCAAAATATTCAACAAAATAAGTTTTATATCATAAAGAATATATTTTTTCCGGGATTTATGGATGAAAGGGTTAAGAGGCCACCTGCCTTAAAGACTATTTTCTTCATTTGCTAAATGCAATTAAGCAATGTATTTGAAACTTTATTAGCCCTTTAATGGCCAAACCAGCGAAAACCTGCCTCTGCAGTGGCCTTGAGGAATGGCGATTTGCAGGCCACCATGAGTATTTTTGAAAATTTACCACTGGAATGACTGGCTCGATAATGGAGCCAGTCATTCTACTGATACATTTTCAAAATGCTCCATATCTTGGCCTGCAAATAGACATAACCTGAAGGTTTTGTTTTACTGAAAAATCATTACCATTAAAGGGTTGAGAAACCAGCTACCATAAGAGGCTGTCTTCTGATTCTCACTTGAGTGGTGTCTTAATACAAGTTTGACTGCATGTCATCAATTTCTGTTATTAGTACTGATGTCTTCTATTTTTGCTTAAATATTGTTCAAAAGAACCTTTGCAAAATCAACCATTTGACTGAAAGTCATTAGAAGTGGCACTGATTGATGTAAAACTCCATAAAGATTAGTTGAGTTGTAAATCTTCCAGGTGAGCGACACAGGCCCCTTGGGCCTCTTGTTAAGTTACCCGAGGAACCGGCTGCTGCAGGACCCGGTCTGCGCAGGACTAACTATTCTGTGAAGAAACAATATCCAAGCCATGTACATATATAGAATTAGATTGCCCATTTGACTCCTGCTCACTGCCCGCAGATTGACTCAAGAACAAAATAATGTGGTGTACTGTAGTCTACTAACTACAAGCTTCAAAATGATATGTGACATGACCACATTTGATAACATTTATTTTCTGCCCACCATTTCGCCCCACCCCTTCGGCTGATATCAAAATTCCAATATGTCATGCACATCTCTGGCCATATGTGGAATCATACATTTCTATGTGAAATGGTCTAGGAGTTGTGTTACAATTGATTGGTGCCCAATTTTGACCCTGCCCCCTACCCTCAGTTTGACCCAAGATCAAAATAATTCCTTGTACTGTAGTCTACTCCTCGTTGGCTTCAAAATGATATGTGACATGACCACCTTTGGAAAGATTTTTTTTTTACTCCACATTTGCCATCACTGGGGTCATACCAAAATTCCACAAGAGCTATCAGAAGATAGCAAATAGCTTACCTGTACTGTATATTAATTGTACATGACAGGATATGATGGACCACCGGATAGTCACATTTTGAAATTTGACAATCAACATGTAAATTCAAAACAGCTGTGGTACTACCCATTGGGCAAGCATAGCTTGGAGACAGACCCATGAAGCTTATCTGCCCAGGAGTAACGTGAAGTCATTTAATGACAACTGGCAAATGGTCCAAACATAAGCAAAGTTCATAGTCTGAAAAAAGAAGAAACATTAAAAAAAACCAATCAGCATATTAGATGTCAAATGCTCTAGGAGTTGCATGACAATCGATTTGCGCCCACTTTTAACCCTGCCCTCTACACTCAGTTTGACGCAAGAACAAAATAATTCCTTGTATTGTTGTCTACTCATCGTTGGCTGAAAAATGATATGTGACATGACAACCTTTGGATAAATTAAATTTTTTACCCACAGTCCCCACACCCTGGGGTTCATGATAACATTTAAAAGTGTCATGCAAATCACTGGCCAGATGTGCAATCATCTCCAAAGTTTCAAGTTTCTATCTGAAGTGGTCTAGGAGGAGTTGCATTACAATTGATTGGTGCCCACTTTTGAAATTTTGACCCCGCCTCCCTTGAAAATGATATGCAACATGACCTTTGGAAAAATTTTGACACACATATCCCACCCCCAGGGCCCTGCTCCTGGGGTCATGCCAAAATTCCAAAAGTGTCATGCAAATCCCTGTCCATATGTGCAATGATACCAAAAGTTTAAAGCTTCTATGTGAAATGGTCTAGGAGGAGTTGTGTAACAATCGATTGGTGCCCACTTTTGATCCCAACTACCCTCAGTTAGACACAAGATCGAAATAATGATATGTGACATGACCATGTTTGGATAAATTAGATTTTTGACCCACAGTCCCCACCCCCTGCGGTCATGACAAAATTTCAAAAGTGCCATGCACATTCCTCGCAATATGTGTAATCATACCGAAAGTTTAAAGGTCTCTGTGAAATGGTCTAGGACGAGTTGCGTTACAATCGATTGGTGCCCACTTTTGTCCCCGCCCCCTACCCTAAGTTGGACTCAAGATAAAAATAATTCCTTGTATTGTAGTCTATTCATCATTGGCTTGACAATGATATGTGACATGACCACCTTTGCATAAATTTAATTTTTTACCCACAGTCCCCACCCCCTTGGCGTCATGACAAAATTTCAAAAGTGCCATGCACATCCATGGCGATATGTGTAATCATACCAGAAGTTTCAAGTTTCTGCGTGAAATGGGCTAGGAGGAGTTGCGATGGTAGCTCTTTTAAATAGACTGTTAAGATTGCATTTTTGTTGCAATTTTTTAATTTGTTCAAGTAAATTTAAATTTTCTCATGGAAAATATCCATTTTTAGACCAAGAGAAGACTATTTTGAAAATTTACCACTGGAGTGACTGGCTCGGTTATCGAGCTAATCATTCCAGTTGTAAATTTTCATAAATAGTCTTCTCTTAGTTTGCAAATGGACATTTCGCAAGACCATTTCAGATGCACTGAAGAAGGGGTAAAGGGTGAAATCTAAAGTTGTCACCAACTGATGTAGCTAATTGAGACAGGAACTACTTTTACTGTCACGCTTCTAGTATTGAAACACACCACGCATTTGTCAACTCAAAAAAACTGAATAGATAAGATTCTGAAACTGGTTGGAGGGCTTGGGTAGGGATATATGACGGCTGTGGCCACAGTTTCCAATCAAATTTCTTTCAATACATTCATCAACTTACGCAATACTTCTAGTATTATCAGGAAAATAAGATTTTAGCACTTTAGGGTTCAAAGTGTTAAAAGCTAAATCACTAATCCGCTCTATTAAGAGAAGAGTATAATAGCGCATTTAAGCGTGCAAGATCACTCAAGCCTGTTTATAATGGGCACTGTATGGTCCATCAAAAAGTCGTTGTTAAAGACAGATAGTCAGTTAATACAACTTATTCGCTATACTATGCAGCGTTATAGGACCAAAAGATGGTGAGTGCTTACGGCTTCTCGTCATACCACCACCCCTTTTAAAGAATAACCATTTTGGCGCCAGAGCACGTGTTCGTCTTTGGGTAATAAATATCTTCCTGGTTATAAGCCTGAATTTCCATCTGATGGAGCTCTATCATGAAAGCTATATAAAATCATCATTACTAGATTGACCTTTTTTCCGCTGATGCCTAAATATTTAAGATATTATTGTGTGCTCTGACATCTATGTTGTTGAATTTTTTGTAATGTGTTTGACTGAAAGTTGTTCCTCCCGCTGCAATGACCTTCAGTCAAATTATTTTTAAAGAAACAACTCAGTCTACCAAACCATGTTGCTGAATAAACTTGGCCATTCGGCTACAAGGAACAGGAGTGTGAAATCTAATGTTGTCACCATAAATCTGCTCTATGGCGGAAACTGTAACAGATCTAACCTGTCTATTAAGGAACACCTCTGAAATTAGACCTTTGCTATATATGATGTAGCAATTTCGGAAGTTCATATCTCGGCCGTTTATGGACAGATTATCTTCTAGTTTTCAAACACTCGTTCATCTATGCCCACGCTGATATGACAAAGGTCATAGCATTCCGGGATCCATGGCTCAAAAGAAGCCGATAGCAGAGGAATAGTAATAATAATAATAATAATAAAAGAGAATAATCAGAACAATTTCTAGAAGGATTCCAAGTAAAAGTTAGCATTCTGCAGTATAAAGGTTAATACCAATCTATTATTTTACCAGTAGAACGGTTAATAGGCAGGAACAACTTTCAGTCAAATTGTTTTGAAAAATAGTCAGCATGTATCCTTAGCATCTACAATAAGTGCAAGTTTTATATTGGCATTCATAAGTTCATGGGTTAATCGGCTCCATGGTCAACTGCTGTTAATTGACAATTAAATCCCTATCACATTAATCTGTTTTCCTGATCTCTGATGAAATTCCGTTTCTATAACTGCTTTAGATAATATTTCTTCTCTCTCGGATCAGTCACCTAGGTGGCTTAGGAGAATATCTATATACAGACACAAAACTGGTCACAAAAATCATGTAGATGATTGGCCATTCAGCAGTAAATAGGTAAATCAGGGATTTACCATACAGCCATAAACAGATCTAGAAGTGCATGACAATTTTTTATCTTTCCAATATGCTCAATGGAAACTGGAAATTAGTACAAAATCAATCAAGTAAGGGCTAACATTCTGCAGTATACGGGTAAATACAACAACTATAATATTTGACCAGTATAAGGGTTAATAGGCAGGAACAACTTCCAGTCAGATTGTTAAAATATTCTGTGGGTATCCTTAGTATCTACAATAAGCGATAGGTTTATATTGGCATTCATAGGCTGATGGGTTAATTGCGCCCCCCCCCCCCCCCATGGTCAGCATGTATTAAATCACAATTAAATCCCTGTCACATTAATATGTTTGCCTAGAGCATTTACAGTAGCAAATCCAGTTCATTACTCACACACACACACGCACGCACGCACGCACGCACGCACGCACGCACGCACGGACGCACGGACGCACGCACGCACGCACGCACGCACGCACGCTCGCTCGCTCGCTCGCACACACACACACACACACATACACACACACACACACACACACACACACACACACACACACACACACACACACACACACACACACACCACCCCAATGGGAAACAGATATGGAATGACAATTAAATGTCACATTAAATCATTTTTATTAGACCCTCCACCAAATTGCTTGCTGTTACATAATAAAGAGGAAAATTAAGATCTAAATATCTTGGCTGTTGACTAATGGACGTGGTTTATTTTCTCAGACCCTCTGTGGATACTAAATCTGGTAACATGGAACCAGTTTGGTTGCTCTAGACCCAGTGGTTCAGGATAACCACCCAGCAGAAATGTGGGTAAATAATCCAAGATGGCTGCCAAACCAATCATCGGCCATTTTGAAACGTAACAAATTCGATGTCAAGGTCCCAAATAACATAAGTATAGACATTTTTGCTATCAAAATTCATCAAATAAAAAAGTTCAAAATGGCCACCAAGATGCAGTATTGGTCCAGTGCGGCCATATTTGTTTAACTATGAACTTCTTACGAGCGATCTTTAATCGCCCACATGGACTAATGCTATTCTCCCGAGCCAGTCATTCGACTGGTAAATTTTCAGAAATAGTCTTCACTTGGCCTACTAATCGACATTCCTCAAGGCCCCTGCAGAGGCCGGTTTGACCGGCTTCATCATAAAAGGTGTAAGGCCCTATGTTTTTAACATTATGTTGAATATTTTGAAACTATTTCACTGGGCGTTGGTGCAGCAACGACACACAGTCAAATTAGTTTCAAAATATTCAACATGTTACATGAAATTCAGGGATCAATTTGTAAAAATTGTATACAAATGTTCTCTGGTGAAATTCACTTTTTAGTAACTGCTCTAGATAATATTTCTTGTCATTCGGATCAATCACTTAGGTGGCTTTGGAGAAGATTTATATACAGACACAAAACTGGTCACAAAAATCAGCTAGATGATTGGCAATTCAACAGTAAACAGGTTAATCAGGGATTGGCCATTCAGCAGTAAAACTTCTAAGACGTGTGTGACAATCTTATCTTTCCAATATTATTAATAGACACTGGAATTTTAGTACAAAATCAATGAAATAGAATTTAACATTCTGCAGTATAAGGGTTAATACAAATCTAATATTTCACCAATAGAAGGCTTAATAGGCAGGAACAATTTCCTGTCAAATTGTTTTGAAAAATATTCAACAGCTATCCTTAGCATCTACATTAAGTACAAGTTTTATATTGGCATTACGAAGTTCATGGGCTAATCAGCCAGGTTGTCAATTGGTATTAAATGGCAATTAAATCCCTTTTATATTAATATGTTTACCTAGAGCACTTACAGTAGCAAATGCCGTTTGTTACCCCCCCCCCCCATGGTAACCAGATATAAAATGACAATTAAATGTCACATCAATCATTCGTATTAGAGCCTCTAGCAAACTGTCTTCTACTACATAATAAAGAGGAAAATTAAAATCTAAATATTTCTGCACTTTACAAATAGATCTCATTCATTTTCACACACACTGCAGACGGTCAACTAACATATGTATAGCAATTTTCTCCATCAAAATCCATCAAATAAAAAAGTTCAAAATGGCCCCAAATGCTCGAAATTGATTGGTCCACGGTGCCGATAGTGTTTGACCAATCAAGTTTTGCGAACAATTTTCACTTGCCGCCATTGACTGATTATATTCCCCAAATTTTAGCCAGATCGCTTCAGAAGTTCTAGAGGAGAAGATTATTCTGTCATTTATGACGTCATCAAGATGGCCGCCAACCCCCTAAGCCAATCAGGCTCTGTTTAGCTATTTGGTTTCGGGTATTGATCTCAACGAAATAATCTGGGTTTTAGTCCAATTTGCTTGCTGGTTTCAGAGTTTTGGTTCAATTTACTTGCTGGAAATGGCTGGCGGTAGAATAATAAAAATAGCTAGATCTGTTCCATGAACAGATATACGGCTTCCATGAGTACCTGCACTCGAACAAAAAACTCTTTTCTTGTACTTCATATTCAATCCAGTTCGCTGGTATAATTCTGTTTCTAGAACTGCTCAAGATAATATTACTTGTCGGTCAGATCAATCGCCTAGGTATCTTTGGAGAAGATCTATATATACTCATAACACTGGGCAAATAATTCAGCTAGATGATTGACCATTCAGTAGAAAGCAGGTAAATAAGGGATTGACCATTCAGCAGTAAACAGGTTTAGAAGTGCATGACAATTTTATCTTTCTATTATTCTTAGTCAACACTGGAAAATCAGTACCAAATCAATGAAGTAAAACTTAACATTTTGCAGTATACGGGTTAATACAAATCTAATATTTCAACAGTAGAATGATTAATATGCAGGAACAACCTGCAGTCAAATTGTTTTGAAGAATATTCAGCAGATATCCTTAGCATCCACAACTAGATTGAATCGGTCAATGACACGTCATCACAAATCCCCACGTTCACTGCTTTGAAATTTTTACAACCCCACAACTGACCTCAGGGGATGGAGCCAAATGTAAACGTCTGTTTGCACTCTGCAATCATATGGGTAACTCACATGCACATTTTCGTTGAATTTCGTCCAATAGTGTCCGAGGAGTTGATTTACAATCAATTTCATGATCTTTTGACCCCATCCCACACCTCCTGGGCACTGGGCCAAATGCAAATGTGCTCATCCACTCCACATCGATATGGGTACCTGGAATACTAAATTTGGTTTAATTCTGTCCAACAGTGTCAGAGGAGTTGTATTACAATCAATTATAAGACCTTTCGACCCCATCCCAACCCCTGGGGCCGGGGCCAAATGTGCATGTGCTCATCCACTCCACGTTGATATGGATAACTGACATACCAAATTCGGTTGAATTCCGTCCAGCGGTTTCGGAGCGGATGCATTACAATCAATTTCTGCAGGTTAAAATTTTACCCTTTGACCCCTTCCACACACCCTGGGGGGGGGGGCAACGAAGCCAAATCTAAATGGCATTATGCCCCCTGCAATCATATTGGTAACTCAGATCTCAAATTTGGTTGTGTTCTCTCTGACGATTTCAGAGGAGTTGCATTACAACTGATTGGACTTGTTGACCCCTGCCTCGCCCCCTGGGAAAGGAGCCAAATCTAAATATGGTCTTGCAAAGTGGCATCATATGGTAACCCATATACCAAATTTGATTTAATTCCACCAAACGGTTTGGTAGGAGATAGTGTGACGGATGGATGGACGGGCGGATACACAATTGGACTGATGGACAAAGGCAATTACAATTTCCCCAACATTTTATTAAAACGTGGGGATAATAAGTGCAAGTTTTAGATTGGTATTCATAAGTTTATGAGCTAACCAGCCCCATAGTCAACTTGCATTAAATAACAATTAAATCCCTATCACATTAATCCACTATACAACGTACATGAGACACCCTCAAAAGTGCCAAATCTGAGCTCGTGCAAGGAAACAACTTATAGGAAGACATTTTCACCATCAAAATCTTTCAAATCAAAAGTTCAAAATGGCCAGCTAAATACTCTGATTTGATGGGCATAGGCGGCTATGCCATAATAGCTATTGAGCTACCTTTAGTTAGCTTGAGTTGCATTCGTGAGTGGCTATGATTGGAACCCTTAAATGTATCATGCTCGCATATTTCGAATCTAGACCAATTAAAGATAACATTTTAATTACAATTTCTATCAGTTATGTGATAGATAAATAGGTCGTATTTTTCGCTAAAAAGTGAGGTAAATTTTAATTGTTCAGTAGAATTACTCTGGTCAGATTGATCTCCCTTGTTATCAAGATAGCTCTGATAGGTCTCCCATAACTTATCCAATAGTGTACTGTGCATATGAATCATGGACGTTAGTTAGATAATGTTATGATTATCCTGTTTTGGGAAGATAATAATAGGTTAATTAATCACATTAAAATGTTTCCAAAGGTGGTCTGTTACGACGTGTCATGCCTGTGGTTTAAGATGCAACATGTTTCACAATAACCACAAAGAGCATTGCTTTTTAGACGCATCACCAATAAGACTCAAGTGGATCACCTTAGATATGTAGTCTAATGCAGTAGGCTAATTAAGTGCATAGATGTATGGTCCTATACTGTAATAGCAATGGGTTTGAGAACCACCACTCAAGCGGTTCACTTACAGAGGTGGTCATAGAACGTAATTGAGTGCCAGTCTCTAAGAACCAGCATCAGCATACATCAGCATCTCGGTCTTAGCGAAAATTGTTTCTGTCTCTAAGAGCAGTGTTTCTGAGAATCGCCATCAATAAAATTCAAGTGGTCCACTTCCATATTATTCAATATTTTCTTGTATCACATTTAACGCACTATGCAAGCGTATTAATAATTAATTAACTAATAGAAATAGCAACGCAAAACTCGAGCTCGTTAGTATGTCATAATCTATGTACACCACCCATGCAACAGAAAGCAGTTGCTCATGGCCGTTGAAACATTATTAAAGTTGGAACATAGCGATCTTTTCCTTAATTTCCACTAATTTATACAAGTTTCATGTGCCAAGCATGCTATGTAATCGTATTAATAATTAATGAACTAGTAACAACTGTAACACATATCTCAGATGTCTTAGTATGTGTAAACCTCGGAATATGACCCTTGCAACAGAAACCTCTTGCTACTGGTCCAAATTTCCCAGAATTTATGCACGTTTCATGTTCAAATGTCGCTATGTGTTATGTAACTGTATTAATTTTTCATCAACTAGCAGCAATACCAACATGCAACCGATATCATTTAGTATTTCATAGCTTCAGAACAGGACCGTTGCAACAAACAAATGTTGCAATTAGCCATTGTAGACGTATTATGGCTGGAACATAATGATATATTACATATCATCACAAAGTTGATGCAACTCTATATCCCTCGTTCCTTCAACTACCCCCCCCACTCCACCCATCCCCTCTCCTCCCTCTCCTCTCTCTCCCTCTCACTCGTTTCAACCGTATATATGCATGGTGGTTATCAATAAAACTCAAGCGGTCTACCTTAGATAGGTAGTCCTATGCATTAGGCTAAATAATCGCTTAGATGGGTGGTCCTATACAGGAATAGCAATGTGTTTTTAGAGTCACAACTCAAGTGGTCCCCTTAGATAGGTGGTCATATGCAATAATTTTACCGCTAATAGTTAAGAAACAATCACCAATGGCTATGTTTTTAAAACAACCCTTAATAAAGGTCATGTGATCTTATACGGCAATTGACCGCTAATACTTAAAAAAAACCACCATCAGCATACATCAGCATCTATGTTTTAGTGAACGCTGTTGCTGCCTTCAATAACAATGTTTTCATTGACTAAACTTGGTCAATAAAGGAGTAAATGTCAGCATATATTATAGTACTTTTTCCACCACATTTGTAATAGTTATCCACATACAAAGCATGCGCGCATTGCAAGTGTGTGTTCAGGGGGGGGGGGGGGGGGGGGGGGTGTCGGAGGAGGGAGTTGCGACATCTGTGTGGACACAATGCAAATAATTTGTCCGCCATGCAATGCATAATAAATAGCATTGTATTCACTCAAAGGTCAATTGCCTATTGTTTAATAACTCTATCTATCTAGGTAACACTTTAACGCTTAAGCTGACCAAAACGGCTTCTGTGGTAGTCTTGGAAAATGTCCGTTTGCATATCGAAAGAAGACTATTTTTGAAACATTATCCTCTCTGTCTCTCCACCCTCGCTCCCATCCGTCTCCTGCTCCTCCCCTTCTCCCTTCCCTCAATCCCTCCCTCGCTCCTGCCATCCTCTCCCGCCTTCCCTCAATGCCGTCCTCACTCTCTCTCTCTCTCTCTCTCTCTCTCTCTCTCTCTCTCTCTGTATTATATTATAATATGATCCTATTGTATGATGACACAAGATGGAATGGTACCGAGTGCAAAATGCATGCACCAACATCAGCTAATACAATGATATATGTGTATAATCCTGCGACGTCAAAATGAACAGCCTTGCGTATTTAAAATGTCATGACATTTGATTTTAGATTTCAAAAATACCCAATTTGACCCACCCTTTAAACAGCGTGGCGAATGCTTCTGAATTCCCGGTTGCTAAGATGCTGCTGCTGTGCCCGAGAGCAACAACATTCCGCAACATCATCATCAAAAAGAAACATTGGAACACCATAATTCAAAGAACAGCCACAAAATGTGTAGGGGACAATCGAAATTGGTGGGTTAATTTTATGCGCACCTTACGTTAGCCAGTATTGCGGTACAGGCGCACACTTCTTTATTAACGGCAGTGTACAAGTAGTTTGCAATACAGACCCTTTCATGATCAAGAGCCAAAAACAACCCAAATTGACTAGCTTCAATAATGAACAAATTACCAAATTGGACCTCTAAAAATAATGCCGGTGTTTTGTGCTAAGTTTTTGCAACTTAATTCAGCAACGGAATGCTCATAGGTACATAATTAAATACTATCATTGACTATATAAATTCCAGTATACAGCGCAATTTGGACAAAATCATGCCATCGGCTTTGAGTTCTCTCACTAATACAGATTGTCCAAGCGTGAAGGAATATCAGCCTCAGCGCTTACGCTACAACCCGGCCAAATTGGGCATGGCGCTGAATAGACATAGAACATGGGCAATTATTTAAAACTTAATTTAGGCTACACCTCTTGCACGGGGCATGACCTAGTTCTCAAACAATGAAAAGTTGGAGATATCGCCCTATCTATAAAACTAACATCGCAATTACTTTGTGATTTGTTACCCGGTTTAGGCTAAACCTGGTTTAAACATCCTTATTGAATTCCGGCCAATGTGACTGAAATGATAGCAACAATTTAGCAACTCATTCCAGCAACATAATTGTCCAAACAAACTCCATAATGGCTATTTTACTTTGACGCAAAATAGAGTGGCTTCATTACATGTTGAAGATTTCTGATCTTCGGGTCCTTGTGAATTAATTCTCTTCCCGCTTCGGCAAGACTTGTATGTAAGGTTGCTGCGACAACCCGTCTTACCGAGGATGAAAGAGAGTGATACGAGCTCGCCTCGTCTAAAGGTGTACTTGACGATATTTGTATACGTATTTGGGCCTGATCTGACTGGACCAACAAGATTCGATGCTTCGGCACGGCGTTTCTCCGTGCAATTCAGAGCTGACTATAAATACAATAACCAAACTATTGCCTTGAATATTATACAAGGTGATGAGTTTTATTAACTTTACAATTAATCTACAAAGTGGGTAACTTTTACTGTTACCAGTTTACGACAAATACGATGACTTTTACTGTTACCAGTTTACGACAAATACGATAACTTTTACTGTTACCGGTTTACGACAAATACGATAACTTTTACTGTTACCAGTTTACGACAAATACGATAACTTTATTTTAACGTTTCCTATCTTTCTTAATGAACTAGTATTACTCCTAGCTACTCTGGTTTGCTATACTATCCAAGCTATCTCTTGCCTACTGAAAATACACTCAGCAAGAACTTTGTTACAAGGTACGAGGCGGACCGGACTAAACTTAAAAGTTAAAGTCCCCCTTTTTCTATCATTCCAGTTTCTATACCCTCTTGTTCCCTGGAATTCCATCTGTTTACTATGACAGAAATGACGGATGCTTGTTTGATAGCAAGTTCCGATTTGTGTATCTAACGCTAGAAATGACGGATGCTTGTTTGATAGCAAGTTTCGATTCGTATATTTCCCATGTCAAAATGACGGATGCTGGTTTGATAGCAAGTTCCGATTTGTGTACCTTACGCCTCTACAATTAATACGTTTTTGATCGTAACTTTCGATTGCGTACCTACCGCCTACAGGACGCTACACTGTCCATGTTGTGTGCATTACCTATTAGTCGACAGTCGTTTGCTTGTAGGATGTTAAGGTTATCGGTAAACAAGTTACCATTCCTCCCAGCCTGACTGATTACTATTTGGCCTATCCTCTCAAGCTTTCATGGGAACACAGACCGCCATTGTAACCCCCTACGTCCGTATGTCATATCTAATCTGATTCCAGTCTGGCGCTAACCATTTTGCCAATTTGATAATGTATACATACTCTGATAACGTATGCATATCCAGTGCTGATAATGTATACATTTTCTGATGATGCATACATTCCTCTTACAAGGACGCTATAGACGGTGGCTTATCTGGTCCCACGCCCTGTGAGAACATAGATTGCTATGTAACTAACCAAGTCCGTTTGTCCTACCTAATCTCTTTGATTCATTCCCACTTGTTGCTAACCATACTCGACTCACTATCTGCGAAGCGGTACTTGCGCACTAGCTGGCGCCATTGCTGATAATATATATCCAAATAATAAGATGCGGGTAATGCATCTAAGTATAGATGATGATCAGTGCTAGTAACGTTCGGTACATCTTAATATACATGGTGACATAGTCTATTAGCTCACCTGGTATTCGCACATGAATCGTGCTCGGGCTTACTCCTCGTACATATAAGATGTCCAGCGGGGTCATGACCTCCCCACAAGACAGTCCCATATCTACACATGCCCCTCAACCGAAGTTAATTAGCCGTCTCTGAAGGCCTACAGAGAGTGATAATTAAGTCGTTGTGCACCATCAACAACCTAAACACGTCATACCAGACACCTCCAGACTATGCCACACATCCGACTACATCATATCTTAAATCCAACAATGTTAACTAAACATGTCCGGGTAACGGAATATCCTGCGTAATTGACCATCCCCGGAAACATAGGAAAACAGCATAATTCTATACAAAATGCAAACTTGTCCGGATAATGGAATATCATGTGCAATTGACCATCCCCGGAAACACATTAATAGCATCATTAATGCCCTTGTAATTCAAGGTGCAGCAATTAACAATATAACCCTATACATAGTAAATACAATGAAGTCAGTACATAATAACCTTAATCCTACAGTGCAAATAATCATTACTGGTCATACAATAGTTCCTATATCAAGTAATAAAATAATCACCAAATAGTGTTTCAGTAACAGCATATAAAGTTCACACCAAAACGTCACGTTGATGATATCTCTATATAGTCCCTGTTTGTGTTAGGATTGTCAATGTTAACGTATTCTGCCATCTCAATCCAGTCGGTAGCCGTCGGGTCGATCTCAGTCCGTGTAGTAGCGTTAGGCGACGACCCGGCTACCATACTCAGCGGCTCCGGTAGTGCTGCAGGTCTCCGGGGCTGCTGGGCCTGAACCGGTGGCACACAGATACGAATATTGGCATGATTGTTATCACTGCTATGGGC
The DNA here is from genome assembly GCA_034401795.1 of Chaetoderma sp. LZ-2023a. Lineage (NCBI taxonomy): Eukaryota > Metazoa > Mollusca > Caudofoveata > Chaetodermatida > Chaetodermatidae > Chaetoderma > Chaetoderma sp. LZ-2023a. Next base: position 16,105,305 of record CM067374.1, read on the forward strand.
CGCACGTGGCTTGCAACTTATCCAAGACCACATGCGTGACAATACGCCACATTTATATAATATAATCACTATAATAAGCACAACGACGAAGGAGCCAGCCGAATACGACACAAAAGAGCATACCCCAATGCCATCGACCATCACTGGGTCGATCGCGGATAATGGTGCTAGCGGCACATACTTAGATTTTAGTAAATGGTTCCATGGTTGCATTTTCAAATGATTCACAATCATGGACTGGTTAAGAACTCCGGTCACATCCAAATGGGGCATCTCAATGGCCAGGCTAACCCGAGCGTACATCCGACTGTAAGACGCAACAGGCTCGAATCGCCAGCCCTTCCCGCTATAACCACATTCGCCAGACATTAGTGCATACACTCCATTACTCACCACACACCGGTGGGTCAGTCGTCCGTCGCAGTGTATATCCATTGTTTCACCGAACGTTTGCAACACAACGCCTATTTTCTTATTGGCAAATAATTTGCTAGCTGTTTCATTTGATTCGGAGAGCTGAATATTACACGCACTGTCGGTCGTATTGGTTAACAGGCTTACAATGAATGGAACGTGGGTCTTGTCGACCCGTAGTGGACCATGACACACCCGGGGCTCCTCCCCACAACACTCGGATGGCGCGAAGTACCATCCAGTCTTGGTGTCAAGACCGATGCTGGTCCGCGCGATCAGTACTTGCATGTAGTATCCCCTCGCAATTAGCGGTTCCGGCCACGCATGCGACCCGTATTCGATATATTCGCCCCCGTCGATTAGTGGTAATGTCGCTACGTAATGGCGTCGTGAGTCGTCTTTCCATAACGGATACACGACCACGTTGTGGTAGTACAACTGATATGGACGTATCAGTCGATTTCCTATACTAACTTGTTTGGCCACGGAATTGATGTCAGCAAGACTGAATAATTCTTCCGTTAGTCTACCTAACTCTAGGGATGCCGTTTGTCTATGAAACTGTGCTGCTGCCTTCTGGTAGCTATACACCACACTTTCGGCAGAGTCAATGATGTGTCCAAGCCGCACTAATGCGTATAAGTCGGCTTGTCGGGCGGCGTGCACCTTAAATCTATCGCTCACGTTTCTAGTTAATTCCACTAGGCCAGCGGTAATTTCGTTGATATGGTCAACGTTTGTGTTGATCCCTACGAATGCCAGTTTCACATGGGACGCCAGTTTGTTGGAGAAATGTACCAAACGATTCACGTTCTTCATAGCGACTTTGACTACCTCTTTAATTGCATCTATATCACTAGAGGTAGCGGTACCGAATAGAGACGAGGCTATGTCCCCGACAAAGTCAAATAGGCCACGTTTGCGTCGTATACTATCCCTGCTCACCATAGTTTGTCGTGTCCTAACCGCGATCTTCTTAATATTGTTAACACGATGTTGTAAACCGAAAATGTCTTGATAGCTCAACGCAGTTTTCGACCGATGTTCGCAATAAGAACACGAAACTGCGCTAACCGTTTAAGAAATTGGGCAGGTAAATAAGGGTGGTCGATAGACACCACTACAGTCCATTCAGCTCGGATAACAGATATATCCTCAGGTTCAGTTATCATCACCCTGTTCGGTAATCTATGTACACTAGATGTTTTACATAATCCATTTACTAAACTCACTAGAGCTATCACTATACCTAATCGTAAAATATACATGATTTCACGCGCAATGATGCTTACTGGTACAATTTATAGATAGAAGGATAATTAGCGGCGGTTACGTCGCCTTATAACTGCCTCTATACGACTAATGAAGTCATCGTACTGGGCGCGGCCAAATGCACCAATCCTGAGCCGCTTGCTGTCACACTCGACTTCCGGCACATGACTGCGCTTGCGCATAAAGTAACGAGGCATTGGCAGTGTTTCCATTGGTTCTGGCACACTCTCGGGTACCTCCTCCGAGCCGTCCATCACCACTGCTGGAGGAGTCACGTGAGTTTCCATCGGTGACTCATAGTTTCGAGTCTCACTCGTACCAGGTTGACTGATGTTATTATCAACCATCCTACCCCTCTTGCTCACCCCTGGCTCGTTATCAGAAGCTGGTCGCTTCCTACGAGTTCTCTTACCAAGGGTTGCCTTAGGGTCGGATTCTGGCCCATCTTCGGACCTTGGGAGCATCATCTCCCTTGGATGATGGCTATCTTTCGTACCTTTTGCAGGGTTACGAACAGGGCGTGCCCGTACCTTGTCCCAGCACATTTCTGAGTCGACTATGCGTAACTTAGATATATTCAGTACGCGCACCTTCCCAGACCTCTGATGCCGGACGTGAGCCACTGGCCCATTGATCTTAAAGATCTCATATTCGGGGTCACTGTGAGAGGTCAATTTCATGCGTTCCTCCGCCTTTACGACCACCGAATCACCCACCTTGAATTCACCAGCGTTTGCACGTTTGTCAATCCGCTCATGGTGGACCTCACGAGACCTAGCCGTTTCCATACGAGCGCGCAGTAGGGCGTTGTTAAGACAGGTCAGTCTTTCACTCAGATCCTGCGACGCATCTATCAGAATAGCAAACGGCAGTCTCGCCCGTCGACCGTATGTCAGATAAAATGGCGTATATCCTGTCGTGGAATGACGGGTACTGCGATATGCGGTTAACGCCGCACCCAACTCATCCTCCCACATACGAGAAGCATTGTTAACCCCTTTCTGGATTAAGTCCTTAAGGGTCTGATTGAACCTCTCGGTACGCCCATTGGTTCGTGGGTGGTAGGGACTCAATCTTCTATGATCGATACCATGTTCCCTGAATCTCTCCTCTAGAGATTTGGAACAAAATTCTTTTCCCTGATCGGTTATCACGATCTCAGGGACACCATGACGAGTGACGTATTCGTTGAAGAACTTGTCTTCAACATTTTGAGACGTCTTTGCTAAAATCGGATATGCCTCTGCCCACGCAGAACAGTGATCGATCATCGTCATGATATACACATTACCTTTACTCGACTCCAACAGTGGACATATCAAATCCATGCCGACTATCTGACTCGGATAATTGGCCATGGGCATTTCACTGTACCGCGGTCGAGTAGTGACAGGTCGGTTGACCTGGCACGTCGTACACGTCTCTAGCATACGTATCACGTCTTTCCTCAAAGACGTCCACACAAACGAATCCCTTACCATACCGATGGTCTTTTTCAGACCTTGGTGACCAGCTCGTTCATGAGCTTTCCGGAGCACTTTCTCACGGAACAGGGTAGGTAAGACAATTCGGGGGTACCCAGCGTCCAACGCTGAAGGTGTAATTAACGAATATAAAATTCCGTTCTTGACCATATACTCCTCTGGGGTGTTCTTGAACAACTCCGGGTATTCCCTGGTCTGCTCGGCACACAACTCGTCGTAGGGAATGTCGAATACCTCGAGAGGGGCATGCGGCAATGCACCCTCGTCTACATCCGGTATGACAAAATCGCCTGTGTCTAAGGTGGCGATTTCCACTGGACGACGCAACCTGGACAACATGTCCGCTCGAATATTCTTCGAGCCTTGGATGTATTCAATCTTACATCCATACTCGGCAATCAGCACTGCCCAGCGCTCCACTTTCGTGTTCTTAACTTCTCCCACAAACAAACTCTTTAGGGGTTTGTGGTCAGTATACACGGTGAACTGCACGCCAAATAGATACTGTCTAAGCTTCTTTAATGCATATATCACAGCATAAGCTTCCTTTTCTATTACGGGCCAGTTTAGCTGACTGTCCTTCAGGGTCGAGCTTACGTACTGTATTACTCGTTCTATACCCTTATCATCTACCTGTACCAATATCGCACCTATCGCATAGCTGGACGCATCGGTATAAAGCTTATACGGAGCATTTAAATTCGGATAGGCGAGAACCGTCTCACTACACAGCAAGTTTTGTAATTTCTTAAACGCTTGCTGTTCCTCCTTACCCCATTCAAAACGTTTATATTTCTTAGTCAATTCTATCAAAGGCTTAGCAATTTCGGCATAGCCTTGCACACAAGAGCGGTAATATCCTGTAGCGCCCAGGAAACTTCTCACCTCTTCCACGTCACGGGGCGGTGACATTTCCCTTATGACCTTGACCTTTTGTACCTGAGGAGCTACTCCTTGTGCGGAAATACGATATCCTAACAAGTCCACAGACTTACGGGCAAACTCGCATTTCTTTTTCTTAACCTGCAAATTGTATTCCCGAATTCTTCGCATAACCTTACGCAAATGCTGTGCATGCTCAGCCGGATTTCTCGAATATACAACTACATCATCAACAAAAACATGCAAATATTTTCCCACGAATTCTCGGAAAATATCGTTCATTGCCCTCTGAAATACGGCACCTGAGTTGCAAAAACCAAACGGCATCCGAACAAAGTCGAGCAAACCTTCACTACAAACGAACGCTGTTTTCTCTATGTCTTGGCTGTCCATCGGTATCTGCCAATAGCCAGACTTCAAGTCCATAGTCGAAAATATTGTTGCGCCGCGCATCGAGTCAAAAATATCAGTTATATTCGGTAATGGATAACTGTCTGCGACATACAGAATTCAACTTCCTGTAGTCAACACAAAACCTCGTGTCCCCGTCCTTCTTGGGCACTAATGTAATGGGCGACGCCCAGGGTGACGATGACGGTCTTATGACGCCCGCTGCCAGCATTTCAGCCACCTGATTCTTGACTATATACTGCTTGGCAAGCGGTAGACGGTAGGCTTTCTGCCTTATAGGAAACGCATCTCCTGTTGGTACCGTACACTTCACTTTGGGGACCAATCCTAAAGTGTTTGGACGAGCCGTATCAAAGTTATCCGCAAAGTCCTCAAGCACTTTGTCGATAGCTTTATATCCGGTCGTTTCTTTACAACTCCCATACACATAATTCATCTGTTCCCTATAGGGATATTCAAAGGGATATACCTGGCTAAACCATATTACTATTTTGGCCTGATAATCAATCTTTGCATTTCCCAAGTGCAAAGCGTCCGCCCCAAGCAAACATTCATGTCTCATCCTCGCTACTACTGTACTCGGAATAGGACGGGCGTTACTGAATTTTACCTGGGTCTCCCCCAAAGGTTTTATTTGGGAACCATTTACTGCTAAGAGCGTCTTCGCCCTTTTTAATGGCCTAGCATTCAACATGCTACGCCATATATCCTTGCGAATCAAGGATGTGCTAGCACCAGTATCCACTAAGGCATGCAGGTACTTAGCCTGATCCGATGGACCGTTTTTATCCAATCTTAGACGGATTAGAAACCGCTCGGTCGGTATGCTTACCAACGGTCTCCTCCGTCCTTGTTTAATGAAGGGCTCCTTCGTCCACTAACAACCTCCGCGTAACTGTGTTGATGGGAGGATGAGTCCTGTCCGACACTGTATGAATAACGGCCCTGCTCATCCGTCCCTTCACCGGTCAGCACGAATCCGTCCCGATCGACATATTCGTCACGGTTGCGTCTAGCATTGTTCATGTCTTTCCTGAGGTTTCGCGAGCAGTCACGGGGTGTTATGTTTCTCTCCTGCTGCCGTCTGTCGACGACGCCGACGTCCATGTCGTTGGTGTGTGGTCGCTTGATGGCCCTTCGTGCGGTTGGGCTCTGTTGCTGGCCCCAGGCGGAACCATTCTGCGGTGGACCTCTCGACAGGCAGTCCCTCACGTAGTGGGCGTCTTTGCCACACCCGAAATATTTTATCATTACGGCAGGAGTCGTCTGCCGACTCATGTACGCCCCAAAACAATTTTGGGCCGTGTGTCCTTCTCTCCCGCAACTAAAACATGTCACGGGCGGTGGTCGTCGCGGTTGCTTGGGACGCGGGGCAGGCTTCCGGGCGACTTCCTCTCGCGGCTGCATTGCCTGATGGCAGTCGCTTTTGTAGTGGCCTACCCGGCCACAGTTATAGCAGGTAACGTTTTGTAAGTCTTTTGCTGCCCTGACTGGTCTGGGCGACGGTGGTATACGTGGTTTTGCCGGTGGTGGGGTTCTCTTCTCGGGCTTGGCGACCCTAGTCGCCGGCTGCTGCTCTCTTAGCTGTAGGTCGCTTACCAACCCACACAATTGTTCAACCATTCTGCTCTGTTGAGCAATCTGTCTCTTCAACGTGCTGACTATGCTCCAGATCTCTTTTTCCTCTTCAGGACCCAGCATGTTTACTTCCATGCCCTCCTCCCGTCGTTCATCGATTTTCATGGCTCGGAGCAGGTCATCGCATGTAGCCTCCTCCTCTGAAATTCCGATCGCCCGGGCCAAGGTGGCAGCCTTCTTTCGTACGATTCGCTTGCTAAGACGATGGTCGGATAGACCCTTAAGGTATATCCCCAGCACTGTCCGACGGTTGTCGGCGTTCTCAGTTGGGTAAACGCATGTGCTCATCTCCCGGAATCATCGGTTGAAGGTTATGACCGTCTCGTTCCTGCGCTGTCGTACGCCCTCGAGATCGTACGTAATGCGTTCGCCCTCGTTGGCGGATACAAAGTTCACGGTGATGTACTCGTAGAATTCTCGACATTCTCGAACCTTGCCTACCAAGAACCCGTCAATGGCTCTTGATAGCTGGCCGCGTGCCGCTCGGGTGATGACATAGGCTGGTATACCCTCTAGTCTTCCCTCGTTTGCGACCCACGCTCTTCGTGTTTCATCTAAATGTTCGTACCTCTTCTGGTACCACTCCGTCGCAGGGCTGAATGCGGTAAATCGTGTCTTGGATCTCCCTCCGGTACACCCGCTCGGCTTCCCGACGGTTGCTGCTTTCTATAACGGCCCCCGCCATTGCTATGCCCATCGTCTGCATAGCGGCGATGGTTTCCGGTCGAAGTTGGTGTGCTACCGGTATTTCTATGGGTGGCATAGTTGGGTCAGCTGTTCTCTTGGATCCCGTCGCCATTCTTTGGTTACTGGTAATGTAACGCGATGATGACTCTCTGCAACCGGGGTTGGTCTGGGAAAACTACCTCGGTAGTTACTTCTACGGTCGACCCCGCGCGATACTCGCGATGTTGGGTGATTCTGGTACTGTCTGATAATTTTGCTGCGCCTATGAACGCTCGTACACGGTCAGCGACGTCGGTCAGTACTATTGCTGAATTAGTGAGCGGCGTTCCTGGTTGGGCCATATACTATTTACTCACGGTTGAATACTCTGAATCCTGGCAGACTGAAGCCAATGAAGATTTCTGATCTTCGGGTCCTTGTGAATTAATTCTCTTCCCGCTTCGGCAAGACTTGTATGTAAGGTTGCTGCGACAACCCGTCTTACCGAGGATGAAAGAGAGTGATACGAGCTCGCCTCGTCTAAAGGTGTACCTGACGATATTTGTATATGTATCTGGGCCTGATCTGACTGGACCAACAAGATTCGATGCTTCGGCACGGCGTTTCTCCGTGCAATTCAGAGCTGACTATAAATACAATAACCAAACTATTGCCTTGAATATTATACACGGTGATGAGTTTTATTAACTTTACAATTAATCTACAAAGTGGGTAACTTTTACTGTTACCAGTTTACGACAAATACGATGACTTTTACTGTTACCAGTTTACGACAAATATGATAACTTTTACTGTTACCGGTTTACGACAAATACGATAACTTTTACTGTTACCAGTTTACGACAAATATGATAACTTTATTTTAACGTTTCCTATCTTTCTTAATGAACTAGTATTACTCCCAGCTACTCTGGTTTGCTATACTATTCAAGCTATCTCTTGCCTACTGAAAATACACTCAGCAAGAACTTTGTTACAAGGTACGAGGCGGACCGGACTAAACTTAAAAGTTAAAGTCCCCCTTTTTATATCATTCCAGTTCCTATACCCTCTTGTTCCCGGGAATTCCATCTGTTTATTATGACAGAAATGACGGATGCTTGTTTGATAGCAAGTTCCGATTTGTGTATCTAACGCTAGAAATGACGGATGCTTGTTTGATAGCAAGTTTCGATTCGTATATTTCCCATGTCAAAATGACGGATGCTGGTTTGATAGCAAGTTCCGATTTGTGTACCTTACACCTCTACAATTAATACGTTTTTGATCGTAACTTTCGATTGCGTACCTACCGCCTACAGAACGCTACACTGTCCATGTTGTGTGCATTACCTATTAGTCGACAGTCGTTTGCTTGTAGGATGTTAAGGTTATCGGTAAACAAGTTACCATTCCTCCCAGCCTGACTGATTACTATTCGGCCTATCCTCTCAAGCTTTCATGGGAACACAGACCGCCATTGTAACCCCCTACGTCCGTATGTCATATCTAATCTGATTCCAGTCTGGCGCTAACCATTTTGCCAATTTGATAATGTATACATACTCTGATAACGTATACATATCCAGTGCTGATAATGTATTCATTTTCTGATGATGCATACATTCCTCTTACAAGGACGCTATAGACGGTGGCTTATCTGGTCCCACGCCCTGTGAGAACATAGATTGCTATGTAACTAACCAAGTCCGTTTGTCCCACCTAATCTCTTTGATTCATTCCCACTTGGTGCTAACCATACTCGACTCACTATCTGCGAAGTGGTACTTGCGCACTAGCTGGCGCCATTGCTGATAATATATATCCAAATAATAAGATGCGGGTAATGCATCTAAGTATAGATGATGATCAGTGCTAGTAATGTTCGGTACATCTTAATATACATGGTGACATAGTCTATTAGCTCACCTGGTAGTCACACATGAATCGTGCTCGGGCTTACTCCTCGTACATATAAGATGTCCAGCGGGGTCATGACCTCCCCACAAGACAGTCCCATATCTGCACAGTGACAAAATAGCATTACATACGCGGGTGGATGGGGTGGTGAGTGAATGGGCGGCGAAGCAACAACTCGTTATATAGGCTGAGAGAAATGTAAACAAACTCGGACAATCATCATATTAAATATTTCAGTTCCCTACAGATAAATACTCATTACTGGAAGTTGCTGCTACCCTAAATAGCAACAGGTTTCAACAAACATAAAACGATAATTGTCAAGCAGGCTACAAGATTTCTCACCAAAATCCAGTCTTGTTTCAATACATACAAGCAGTTGTGGCATAATTTCACTAGTTTCTTCAGCCGTGCTAGAAGGAAACGGGTTAATTTTGCATTTGGACGTTTATTGATATCACTTCTCCGACTATCTATTTAACCCTGCTCAATGCATCGATTATCTATTTAACCCTGCTCAATGCTCAATTCATCACCAGTTCCTGGAAAAATGCCCTAGCTGGTTACTTAAAAACAATTTGACTGAACGTAATTGTTTTCTTAGGTAGCAACAAAATTCGGTCAACGTTCTTTCAAAACATTAAGTTGGTTCTCCACACAACTATATACAGAAATAAAAGCGCTTTTAAATCGATCATTGGATAAATAATTGTGTTGAGATCAGTGCGAAATTGAAATGCTAGCCTTGTCTATGCAGGGTAATTATCACCCCCACCCACTGTGGTTTGACCCCTATCATTGGTCTCATTCATTCTTTACATGACACTAAAACATTTCATGATTGCTTGTTCAAATGAATAAACAGTGTAACAGTCTATTTCATTCTATTTTCAGAACAGTTATCAAAGAAACCTAAAACGATTTGGCTGATTTAAAAGAACAATTTGGCTACATGTTGTTGATACCCTAGTCAACAATAATTTTCAGTATATTTCTCTTCGGAATCGACATTATAATTCTGTCAATAACGATCTCATTGGGAGCTTAAGAATTTGTCAGTAAAGGCGGGTTAATAAAGGGCAGTTGAAAAAAAAGAAATGATTTTGGAGACCGAGGCTCATAATTTGCCATGAACTTAAAAATAATGATGTTACTGTCCATAGATTGACCTTAATGCACTGCATATGCAGCTATGCACATCAGTGATATTTAACTCAGATAAGCCCTCTGACACAACTCATCAAAGACTACCTGGTGTGCGCATTCTTTCAAAGTGCTATCACAGGATGAGAGGGAATAAAATTATTAAATAACTTAAGGTACTCTATAATGTAATCTCGTTCCAGATGAATCTTTAAAATACTGAATATGTCCCATAGTCTGATGTGACCAGTTAGCGAGCGTTGTTGTTTATTTATTAGTCATAAAAACATAGCGGTATCCATTGCCAGCAATGCCCCTCCGATTTCTAGCTATGCTAGACATGGTTATAATGGCCATCAATTGTACAAATTGTAAGCCCTATGTCCTTAACATTTAGCCCTTTAATGACTAAACCTTGTCAAAAAACATTTTCTTGTTGAATGTCTTATTGCAGGCCAAAAAAATTGTATTTTGAAATTTTGCCACTGGAATGACTGGCTCGCTTACGGAGCCAGTCATTCCAGTGGTAAATTTTCAGAAATAGTTTTCACTTGGCCTACTAATCGACATTCCTCAAGACCTCTGCAGAGGCCGGTCTGGCCAGCTTCATCATAAGAGGGTTAAGGCCCTATGTTTGTAACATTATGTTGAATATTTTGAAACTATTTCGCTGGGCGTTGTTGCAGCAACAACACACAGTCAAATTAGTTTCAAAATATTCAACATGTTACATGAAATTCAGGGATCAATGTGTACAAATTGTATACAAATGTTCTCTGGTGAATTCACTTTTTAGTAACTGCTCTAGATAATAATACTTGTCATTCGGATCAATCACTTAGGTGGCTGTGGAGAAGATTTATATACAGACACAAAACTGGTCACAAAATTCAGCTAGATGATTGGCCATTCAGCAGTAAATAGGGTAATCAGGGATTGGCCATTCAGCAGTAAAAAATATATGGTGTGTGACAATTTACCTTTCCAATATTTCTTAATGGATACTGGAAAATTAGTACAAAATCAATGAAATAAAAGTTAACATTCTGCAGTATAAGGGTTAATACAAAATCTAATATTTTACCAGCAGAAGGTTTAATAGGCAGGAACAATTTCCTGTCAAATTGTTTTGAAAAATATTCATCAGCTATCCTTAGCATCTACATTAAGTGCAAGTTTTATATTTACATTAATACATTCATGGGTCAACTGGTATTAAATGGCAATTAAATCCCCATTATCTTAATCTGTTTGCCTAGAGCATTTACAGCAGCAATTGCCATTTATTACCCCCATAGTAACGAGATATAAAATGAAAATCAAATGTCACATTAATCATTTTTATTAGAGCCTATAGCAAACTGTCTTCTAGTACATAATAAAGAGGAAAATTAAAATCTATATATTTCCGCCCTTTACAGATGGATCTCGTTCATTTTAAAACACACGATGCAGATGGTCAACTAATATATGTATAGCAATTTTCTCCATCCAGATCCATCAAATAAAAAAGGTCAAAATGGCCCCTAAATACTCGGATTTGATTGGTCCACAGTGGCGATACTGTTTTACCAATTCAGTTTTTGCGAACAAATTTCACTTGCCGCCATTGATTAATTATATTCCCCAAATCTTAGCCCGATCGCTTCAGAAGTTCCAGAGGAGAAGATTATTTCGTCATATATGACATCATCAATATGGCCGCCAATACCCTGAGCCAATCAGGCTCTGTTTAGCTATTCTGATTCAGGGCGTGATCTCAACCATATATTCTGAGTTTTGATTCAATTTGCTTGCCGGTTTCGGAGTTTTGGTTCAATTTACTTGCTGGAAATGGCTGGCGGTAGAATAATAATAATAATAACTAGATCTGTACCATGAACAGATATACGGCTTCCAAGAATACCTGCACTTGAACTAGACATTCTTTTCTTGTACTTCCTGTACACTCTAGTTATCTGGTGAAATTCCGTTTTTCTAGAACTTCGTTAGATAACATTTCTTGTCTTTCTGATCAATCGCCTAGGTGGTTTTGGAGATGATTGGTCATTCAGCAGTAAACAGGTTAATCAGGGATTTCTTTGGACACTAAATCTGGTAACATGGAATCAGTTTGACTGTTCTATACCTGGTGCTTCGGGAGAAGTAACTAGCAGGACAAGAGGTATTAGAAGATAGCAATATCTCACATTTTTACGTTACCCAAGGAACTGGCTGCTGCAGGACCTGGTCTGCGCAGGACTAACTATTCTATGAAGAAACAATATCCAAGCCATGTACATATATAGAATTAGATTGCCCATTTGACTCCTGCTCACTGCCTGCAGATTGACTCAAGAACAAAATAGTGTGTTGTACTGTAGTCTACTACCTACAAGCTTCGAAATGGTATGTGACATGACCACATTTGATCAAATTTATTTTCTGCCCACCATTTCCCCCACCCCTTCAGCTGATATCAAAATTCCAATATGTCATGCACATATCTGGCCATACGTGGAATCATACATTTCTATGTGAAATGGTCTAGGAGGAGTTGTGTTACAATTAATTGGTGCCCACTTTTGACCCTTCCCCCTACCCTCAGTTTGACCCAAGATCAAAATAATTCCTTGTACTGTAGTCTACTCATCATTGGCTTCAAAATGATATGTGACATGAGCACCTTTGGATAATTTTATTTTTTACTCGACATTTCCCATCACTGGGGTCATACCAAAATTCCACAAGAGCTATCAGAAGATAGCAAATAGCTTACCTGTACTGTATATTAATTGTACATCACAGGATATGGTGGACCACCGGATAGTCACATTTTGAAATTTGACAATCAACATGTGAATTCAAAACACCTGTGGTGCTGCCCATTGGACAAGCATAGCTTGGAGACTGACCCATGAAGCTTATCTGCCCAGGAGTAACGTGAAGTCATTTAATGACAACTGGCAAATGGTCCAAACATAAGCAAAGTTCATAGTCTGAAAAAAAAAGAAACATTTTAAAAAACAATCAGCATAATACATATTTAGATGTCAAATGCTCTAGGAGTTGCAGGACAATCGATTTGTGCCCACTTTTGACCCCGCCCTCTACCCTCAGATTGATGCAAGATCAAAATAATTCCTTGTATTGTTGTCTACTCATCGTTGGCTTGAAAATGATATGTGACATGACCACCTTTGGATAAATTAAATTTTTTACCCACAGTCCCCACATCCTGGGGTTCATGATAAAATTTTAAAAGAGTCATGCAAATCACCGGCCAGATGTGCAATCATTTCCAAAGTTTCATGTTTCTATCTGAAATGGTCTAGGAGGAGTTGCATTACAATTGATTGGTGCCAATTTTGAAATTTTGACCCCGCCTCCCACCCTCAGTTTGACCCAAGATCAAAATAATTATTGTACTGTAGACTACTTACCATTGGCTTGAAAATGATATGCAACATGACCTTTGGAAAAAATTTAATTTTGGCACACATTTCCCACCCCAGGGCCCTGCCCCTGGGGTGATGCCAAAATTCAAAAGTGTCATGCAAATCCCTGTCCATATGTGCAATGATACCAAAAGTTTCAAGCTTCTATGTGAAATGGTCTAGGAGGAGTTGTGTAACAATCGCTTGATGCCCACTTTTGATCCCCACTACCCTCAGTTAGATCCAAGATCTAAATAATTCCTTGTACTGTAGTCTACTCATCATTGGCTTCAAAATGATATGTGACATAACCATGTTTGGATAAATTAAATTTTTGACCCACAGTCCCGACCCCTGCGGTCATGACAAAATCTCAAAAGTGCCATGCACATTCCTCGCAATATGTGTAATCATACTGAAAGTTTAAATGTCTCTGTGAAATGGTCTAGGACGAGCTGCGTTACAATCGATTGGTGCCCACTTTTGTCCCCACCCCTTACCCTAATTTGGACCCAAGATAAAAATAATTCCTTGTATTGTAGTCTATTCATCATTGGCTTGACAATGATATGTGACATGACCACATTTGCATAAATTAAATTTTTTACCCACAGTCCCCACACCCTTGGCGTCATGACAAAATTTCAAAAGTGCCATGCACATCCATGGCCATATGTATAATCATACCAGAAGTTTCAAGTTTCTGCGTGAAATGGGCTAGGAGTAGTTGCGATGGTAGCTCTTTTAAATAGACTGTTAAGATTGCCTTTCTGTTGCAATTTTTAAATTTGTTCAAGAAAATTTAAATTTTCTCATGGAAAATATCCATTTCTAGACCAAGAGAAGACTTTTGAAAATTTACCGCTGGAGTGACTGGCTCGGTTATCGAGCTAATCATTCCAGTTGTAAATTTTCATAAATAGTCTTCTCTTAGTTTGCAAATGGACATTTCGCAAGACCATTTCAGATGCACTGAAGGAGGGGTAAAGGGTGAGATCTAAAGTTGTCACCAACTGATGTAGCTAATTGAGACAGGAACTACTTTTACTGTCACGCTCCTAGTATTGAAACACACCACGCATTTGTCAACTCAAGAAAACTGAATAGATAAGATTCTGAAACTGGTTGGAGGGCTTGGGTAGGGATATATGATGGCTGTGGCCACAGTTTCCAGTCAGATTTCTTTCAATACATTCATCAACTTACGCAATACTTCTAGTATTATCAGGAAAATAAGATTTTAGCACTTTAGGGTTCAAAGTGTTAAAAGCTAAATCACTAATCCACTCTATTATGAGAAGAGTATAATAGCGCATTTAAGCATGCAAGATCACTCAAGCCTGTTTATAATGGGCACTGTATGGTCCATCAAAAAGTGGTTGTTAAAGACAGATAGTCAGTTAATACAACTTATTCGCTATACTATGCAGCGTTTTTGGACCAAAAGATGGTAATTACTTATGGCTTCTCGTCATACCACCACCCCTTTTAAAGAATAACCATCTTTTGGCGCCAGAGCACGTGTTCGTCTTTGGGTAATAAATATCTTCCTGGTTATAAACCTGAATGTCCATCTGATGGAGCGTTATCATGAAAGCTATATAAAATCATCATTACTAGATTGACTTTTTTTTCGCTGATGCCTAAATATTTAAGATATTATTGTGTGCTCTGGCATCTATGTTGTTGAATTTTTTGCAATGTGTTTGACTGAAAGTTGCTCCTCCCGCAGCAATGACCTTCAGTCAAATTATTTTTAAAGAAACAACTCAGTCTACCAAACCATTTTGCTAAACAAACTTGGACATTCGGCTACAAGGAACAGGAGTGTGAAATCTAAAGTTGTCACCATAAATCTGCTCAGCGGCGGAAACTGTAACAGATCTAACCTGGCTATTAAGGAACACATCTGAAATTAGACCTTTGCTATATATGATGTAGTAATTTCGGAAGTTCATATCTCGGCCGTTTATGGGCAGATTATCTTCTAGTTTTCAAACACTCGTTCATCTATGCCCACGCTGATATGACAACGGTCATAGCATTCCGGGATCCATTGCTCAAAAGAAGCCGATAGAAGAGGAACAGTAATAATAATAATAATAATAATAAAAGAGAATAATCAGAACAATTTCTAGAAGGATTCCAAGTAAAAGTTAGCATTCTGCAGTATAAAGGTTAATACCAATCTATTACGTTACCAGCAGAAGGGTTAATAGGAAGGAACAACTTTCAGTCAAATTGTTTTGAAAAATAGTCAGCATGTATCCTTAGCATCTACAATAAGTGCAAGTTTTATATTGGCATTCATAAGTTCATGGGTTAAACGGCTCCATGGTCAACTGCTGTTAATTGACAATTAAATCCCTATCACATTAATCTGTTTTCCTGTTCTCTGATGAAATTCCGTTTCTATAACTGCTTTAGATAATATTTCTTGTCTCTCGGATCAGTCACCTAGGTGGCTTAGGAGAATATCAGTATACAGACACAAAACTGGTCACAAAAATCATGTAGATGATTGGCCATTCAGCAGTAAATAGGTAAATCAGGGATTGACCATACAGCCATAAACAGATCTAGAAGTGCATGACAATTTTTTATCTTTCCAATATGCTCAATGGAAACTGGAAATTAGTACAAAATCAATCAAGTAAGGGCTAACATTCTGCAGTATACGGGTAAATACGACAACTATAATATTTCGCCAGTAGAAGGGTTAATAGGCAGGAACAACTTCCAGTCAGATTGTTAAAATTTTCTGTGGGAATCCTTAGCATCTACAATAAGCGATAGGTTTATATTGGCATTCATAGGTTGATGGGTTAATTGGCCCCCATGGTCAACATGTATTAAATGACAATTACATCCCCATCACATTAATATGTTTGCCTAGAGCATTTACATTAGCAAATCCAGTTCATTACTCCCACACACACCCACCCCCATGGGAAACAGATATGGAATGACAATTAAATGTCACATTAAATCATTTTTATTAGACCCTCCACCAAATTGCTTGCTGTTACATAATAAAGAGGAAAATTAAGATCTAAATATCTTGGCTGTTAACTAATGGATGTTGTGTGTTTTCTTAGACCCTCTGTGGATACTAAATCTGGTAACATGGAACCAGTTTGGTTGCTCTAGACCCAGTGGTTCAGGATAACCACCCAGCAGTAAAGTGGGTAAATAATCCAAGATGGCTGCCAAACCAATCATCGGCCATTTTGAAACGTAACAAATTCGAAGTCAAGGTCCCAAATAACATAAGTATAGACATTTTTGCTATCAAAATCCATCAAATAAAAAAGTTCAAAATGGCCACCAAGATGCTCAAATATTATTGCTCCATTGCGGCCATATTTGTTTAACTATGAACTTCTTACGAGCGATCTTTAATTGCCCACATGGACTAATGCTATTTTGCCGAGCCAGTCATTCGACTGGTAAATTTTCAGAAATAGTCTTCACTTGGCCTACTAATCAACATTCCTCAAGACCCCTGCAGAGGCCGGTTTGGCCGACTTCATCATAAAAGGGTTAAGGCCCTATGTTTTTAACATCATGTTGAATATTTTGAAACTATTTCACTGGACGTTGGTGCAGCAACAACACACAGTCAAATTAGTTTCAAAATATTCAACATGTTACATGAAATTCAGGGATCAATGTGTACAAATTGTATACAAATGTTCTCTGGTGAAATTCACTTTTTAGTAACTACTCTAGATAATATTTCTTGTCATTCGGATCAATCACTTAGGTGGATTTCGAGAAGATTTATATACAGACACAAAACTGGTCACAAACATCAGCTAGATGATTGGCCATTCAATGGTAAACAGGTTAATCAGGGATTGGCCATTCAGCAGTAAAAATTCTAAGAAGTGTGTGACAATCTTATCTTTCCAATATTATTAATAGACACTGGAATTTTAGTACAAAATCAATGAAATAGAATTTAACATTCTGCAGTATAAGGGTTAATACACATCTAATATTTCACCAATAGAAGGCTTAATAGGCAGGAACAATTTCCTGTCAAATTGTTTTGAAAAATATTCAACAGCTATCCTTAGCATCTACATTAAGTACAAGTTTTATATTGGCATTACTAAGTTCATGGGCTAATCAGCCAGGTTGTCAATTGGTATTAAATGGCAATTAAATCCCTATTATATTAATTTGTTTACCTAGAGCACTTACAGTAGCAAATGCCATTTGTTACCCCCATGGTAACCAGATATAAAATGACAATTAAATGTCACATTAATCATTTTTATTAGAGCCTCTAGCAAACTGTCTTCTACTACCTAATAAAGAGGAAAATTAAAATCTAAATATTTCTGCACTTTACAAATAGATCTCGTTCATTTTCACACACACTCTGCAGACGGTCAACTAATATATGTATAGCAATTTTCTCCATCAAAATCCATCAAATAAAAAAGTTCAAAATGGCCCCCAAATGCTCGAAATTGATTGGTCCACGGTGCCGATACTGTTTGACCAACCAAGGTTTTGCGAACAATTTTCACTTGCCGCCATTGACTGATTATATTCCCCTAATTTTAGCCTGATCGCTTTGGAAGTTCCAGAGGAGAAGATTATTTGTCATTTATGACGTCATCAAGATGGCTGCCAAATCCCCGAGTGCATCATGTTCCCTTTGTTTCGGAGTTTTAGTTCAATCTACTTGCTCGAAATGGCTGGTGGAAGAATAATAAAAATAATAATAATAATAATAATAATAATAATAATAATAATAATAATAATAAACAGAACAATTACTCTAGTCTTCCAGAGCTTCGCTCTTGGAAGCCTAATAATAATGTTATGGTTATTTTCATTATTATTCAGCACGACATGAATGAGTACATCTAATAATGATGAGATACGTAACAGGGATAATGAGTACAATAATGCTATTTTCACTGAATAATAATAATAATAATAATAATAATAATAATAATAATAATATTAATAATAATACTTTGCACGATGGTCACTCCCCTCCCACACCCTACCCAGCCCCACCCTCCCGCCCCCACCTCCCCTGCCACAAGAAATCCATTAGTAACTGGTATGCAAAAGGCCATATGCTTATCAGACCACCACAAAGTCATACTGCAATTCTGCCAATAAAGTGGACTGATTTTGGAATAGCCTCTCCATAGACAAGAACATGCTCGGTAGCGATTCCAAGTACCGGTAGGTAATCTCTGCTTCCATGGCCACACTTTGTGGTCGCAAACTGTTTCTGGTATGAAATGTTCCAATACATAATAATACATAATAATGATGAGATTGAGTATGCTAAAACTTAAATATACAGTGATCATGTGTGGAAATCAAATCGTGTATCGTCAAAATTAGTTCAGCAATAGTATATATCAAAGTGTAAACTGATTGTGCGAGAATATCCCCAAAACAAAATTACGAAAAACCACCATTTTTTTATTTGTCATGTAAATCCGGGACTATCGCTAGAGTTGGAATCCATAGCAACTGATCAACAAAACCTTTCCTGTTCCACAAATGAGTGAGAGGCGGCTAAAAAAAATTCTTGAGAGACCTAGGCCAATATTAACAAACCCATTAAAGTACAGGCCCATAATCATTACATCTAGTAAAGGTAAATACTTACGTCCATGTGCTAGGGATGATTACCCAGAAAATAATATAGTTTGGTGCTCTCATATTGGTGCTAATTCCTACTCTAGAGCATCCTGGGTGAGCAAATTTCTACCTGACCTTGTAGAAGAATTTAATTTCGTACACATCTATGTCTGGATCGGAACTTGTGATTTAACTGTCAAACGTGGCAAACATATAACACTGGCATCAAACATTGCTGCTGCTCTCTGAAACCTTAAGGGAAACCTCACTCATATTAAAGATGCTGTTCATATCGTCAGACATAGAGCACAAGTAATCTTTTTCACCATTCCATACTATTCCATAAGCGAAAGTGTGGCAAATATACCAGATATTCAATTAACTTTGACCTCCTTTGAGACGAGGTACACCCAGGTCCTCTCCTGTGTATCGCATGGGTTCGCAAACTTGCCAATATAGTATCTATAGATTGCTTCTAATACTAATAACTGCTGTGATTATCAGAAATTGGTAGGGATTACCCTATCGATCTCCTCGTATTAACATATCGTGTCCTTGAGTCAAGTGTTTCACTTGGGTTTTTAGTCACCATTGGCTGCAATTGTAAAAAATTTGTATCTATGGATTGCTTCTAATACTAGTAACTGCTGTCATCATCAGAAATTGGTAGGGATTGCTCCATTGGCTGAAATCGTAAGTATTTGGCAGGGATAGCCCTACCTTTCATCAGATAAAATCACTGTTAGAAGTGCTCAAGACAAACATCAACACGTCAACGAAGACCTTCCTCTGTATCAACTGAATGAGCATGGTAGGGACTGCCCTATTAACCAAATAGCAGCACAGTCAGCACATATCTATATAGTTATTATTCCAATTTTATCATACAAAACTTAAAAGCGTAATTTCATGTAATTATATTCCTATGCAGGTCCATCTTCTTTATCACAGGTTTGCCATAGTGGACAGATGAAAAATAACTGGGGGACATGTTCGAATGAACCTCTTGAAATTTCTGGTTAGTCTGAGGGTCTGCTATCAATGTAAGTAAACGATTTCCACTGTCTGATAATTATAACATTGTACAATATCAAGTCAAGTTACAAACCACCAATCTAAGCAGCAACCTGTACAAACCACCTACATGATTAACAATAAAATCTGTTGGGGATTGCCCTATCAGATTAGGTCTTTTCAACCGTTCCCCCTGCTAGTGAAAAGAGAATGAAGTGCCATGGCAGCAAATCCGGTTCAAAAATGAAGAGTCCAACCAAGAACCCCAATGCTACTAGAGTTGACGCTGAGCATGCCTGCCCAGACTGCAATAAAATGATCACTGAACAAGATAAGGCTGTTCAATGTGATATTTGTAATCTGTGGTTCCACAAATCATGTCATAATATCTCGGACGCCATGTTCACTGTATTAAATAGTGACGAGAATGATCATATAAATTGGTTCTGCTCATACTGCAAAAGAGGGGCCAAGAAAATAATGAACCAGATTATAATTATAGGGCAACGTCAGGATCAGATGGAGAGCACAATAGTTTCACTCGAAGCAAAGCATGGTGACTTAGAAAACACAGTAGATAAGTTAAGCACAAAGGTAAATGACATCGCTGCTAGTGTCGTTCCTGAACCTGGAGAAACCATATGTGAACGTACAGATCGTCAAAATCGTGCTGATAATATTATGTTCTTCAATATGCCAGAAAACCCCAACACGTCGGCAGAAGCGACAAAAAATGCTGATGCAGATGCAGTGAAGGCTCTATGTGCCGACCATCTCCACACCGCTATCACAGACATAGATGTGCGCCGAATGGGGGCTGTCACAGATGATAAGTCCAAAGTAAGACCATTGTGTGTACAGATCTGTAACAAAAGTGAAAGAAGTAGAGTCCTAAAAAACGGGAAACTTCTGCGATCCACAGAACTCCTGAGCCAAATCCACATTACCCTCAGACCAAACACCCCAACAGAGAGAGGAGCAGAAAAAATTAAGAACAACAAGAGATGAGCGAAATACACTACTGCACAAACAGGGGAACAACAGACCAAATCTGGGTCATCCGACACCAGCAACTAGTAAAGATACAGAAATTAACAGAACCTGCAACACAGTCAGTAGAGAATTAGCGCAGATAGCAGATCCTGAAACCCAGTCGAACACATCTAACAATAGTACAAAAAATATTTTAAACCTAAAATGTATGTGTAAGGGAGCTAATCGTATGAATTGTATGTCACAATTTTATGGACATTGATTGGATAGTGGCGATCGAAAGTGTAAATTGTCAACTTTCTGACGGGAGTTCTAAAGCCTAATTTTTTAACGATTTTCTAGAAGAATTTATGGGGAATATATTCCTTAAAAAGTTTCAGTCCACTTACATGGTTCGAAGGGTCAAATTTGATCTACAGGGCATTAGTAATTATAGGATTTTTCAATATTTGCAATCAGCCTTTAGTAGAGTAATGAAGAAATATGCAACGAACGAGTGATAAAATTCAAAATCAAATGTGTACTTTCTTTCTTTATAATGTACAATATTTATAATTCTAAATAATACCTAATCCTAAAATTATCCTATATGTAATGGTCCAAAATTTTGAAGAAGTTGACAAAACCTTTAATTTTTCATTAACTTAAATTCCTTTCATTGATAACTTGACATCCAAACTTCCAGTGTCCGAATTTTATTGCATCGATTCACTAACTGATCAATGACACCATCTCTGCTCCAGTACAGTATTGAATTTACATGAGTAAAATTTCTCCCCTCACTGACCCCCTGAACAACCATAAAAAAAATATAACAAAGAATTTATTAGATCAGTTATCATCAACATTTTAAAATACGTTTCCATGTTTGCGAATGTATATTCAATAATGTGTCAACATTTTATACATGCACATACATGGCGGCAAGCATGTCAATTTCAATTTCAAGGAAACACCAACTATAAATAATAGGTTCTTATACTATGTTAAATCACTGTATTATTATAAATTCTCAGATTAAGGCGGCAGCCATAGTAAACTTGAAAGATCAATGACTTAGAGGGCGGCAAATCAATGTCAAATAATTTCACAATTTTCCTGCCATGGAGGTTCCAAAATAAAATAATCCATGTGAAGTCATTGACCATCATTATCTTCTCAATTAGTAAGATTTTGAAAATAATGAATATTCAATCACCTCAGAACAAAGATAGTAACTTAATTAGACTTTCATATCTTTCCACATATTTCTGAACTGGATATTACATTGTAGATCACACCAAGTAAGAGCAAAGTCATGATTCCATATGATTACGATGTTTCAATATACACCAAATACTTCTCTACTCTGTCACATTTCATCGCCAAATATTTCAAAGAGATATACAATCCCAAACGCAATGTCACCCCGGAACATAATTGATTTTTATCAATAATGTTTCAAGATACAGTGAGTCACAGATTACATCCATCCATTTTAAACTGAATATTCTTTTGGATATGGGCTGGACTATAGAAAACCTGGGATAACAGCTTATAGATACCGATATACCAATTCAAATCTCTTTAGAGTAACAAGGTCAGTACAAGTTTGAAAATAGATTACATCAATACAAATATAAATCTGAAATCTCATGTCAAAATTCTTAAACTTCTATTTAAACTAATGTATGAACTGGTGTTCATTGTTCAACCAATTTGGCGGAAGGTGATGCTGTCCTATACAGCAACATATTCCCCAAAAAAACATTGAAAAATGCACACAAGTTCCTTAGCCTTTGACAACATAAAAAGGTAATATTGACATCAGTGTGCCATGGGTTTAAAGCCGAATTTAAATTAACTAGTTTGATAGCAATCTAAAATATTTCCTAAATGCAATTTTCACATTTATCCCCAAATTAAATGAGATATTCGCGAACCATTGTACCTGTCATTCGTGTCTCTGGTCTATTTCGAGTCATCACAATATTAGATGAAATTCTGAAAACAATTCAACTGCAAATTGGGAGATCCCAACTTTGAAGTAAAATTGTTCTGCAAAATTCCAATTTTACAACAGCGCCATTGGAAACCTATAGAAAGCCTTCAACCAATTTTGTTCAAGATAAACATTGATGATACTTTTGAAAACACTTTGACTGTGCATTCCGTTTCCCAATAGTCAATGGAACTGAACAGGCAAGCTGTCCAAAGTATATTCAAATCCAAGTCATTCACAAACACTCTAAGTTACCTCAATCTAATCCTGATAAGGATTTGACCATCAACCAAGATTGCAATCAAGCTCAAATGATCAAACATCAAATCCCAGCCAAAATCAAATTGTAGCCATGAATAGCTTCCTAGATGGAAATTCTGTCCGCAGAAACGTTAAAATCCTTTAATATCTAGGTCACTCTGACATTGTTGTCAATAAACAGCTTTTTAACAAAGATGAACATTGAAAACCGTGTCAAACTGTCGTCCAAATGCAAATATCAATTTTAGCAAAACTTCCTACCAGACAGAAACTTCCCATGTCATTTTCCAAAATCTACAGCACTTACTGGAATATACAGGACAAGAATGTAAGGTCCGACACATCACCGCTTCAGCATTTTATTACCCATCACGCAACAACATACGCCTCACCCTGTAAAGAATGAAACAAGAGTAAATTATCTTTATCTATAACAAAACGAACAATGTACAATCCTACAGTCTATTTACTTCAAGACCACATGCTTCTCACCAATTTAATCTTTGACTGTGACTTCATTCTATATTACTGGCTATCGGGGACAGCTAATTTATTATTGAGTATTTTAAATCAATAAAATCAAAAGAGTTTACCATTCTAAAACAGCAACTCTTCTGAAGACTTTGATTAACAAAACAACCAATAATTTAATGCTTATTTCAAACTTTCTTCCAAACTTATATTGGATATCTGGACACAGTATTCCATATCAAGTAAACATCATTTCTTATTCAGAGTTTCCAAAATCAGGACTTCATTTTATCAATACATGAGAACTTTAATTGTCAAAATCACGGCTTGATCTTATCAATACATGAGAACTTTAATTGTCAAAATCAGGACTTCCTTTTGTCAATACATGAGAACTTTAATTATCATAATTTAAATAAATTGCTCATACATAGCTACACAATTTATTTATAGTTTGCTTTACGGATTTTCGTCCCTAATGAATACAATATTTAACACGACCTTTCAGCTTTAAATGTTCAATCATGTTACCATCAGGACCTATTTAGAATTTGATATTGGCATAGCATCCATTGCTATGCAAACTATAACTTGTATGGCGAATAGAAAAAAATGTCTAAGTTTTTCGCCGATACATTTCAGTGCAAACAAATAGGAGCTGTTGAATATTTTGAAATTATCATGGCTGCAAGTCATTTACAGTCATGTTAACCCAAAATTACCCAACAAAATACTGCATACATTGTAAAGAATATACATTTCCAGTGATCTGGCCTTAAAAGGGTTAATGATAGCAATTTGAAAATCAATGATAAATTCCAATCGTGTCCTAATCTTTCATAGCAGATACAACTATGCATGTCACAGAATGTATAGCCACTACTAATTGAGAGGCGATACGATATATACATTCTGTTCTGAATATATAATACAAGCAAACAAATGCCCTGAAAACCAACACAGATTTACACCTCTATTCACAATCCATTGACATGCATTTACTATGCATATGCAGACACTCTACAATAACTTAATATTACGGGCAAATGGGGTCATATTTAACAACAATACTATGCTAGGAATGTAAACCGAGCAGACTACTGTTCCCAATAACAACACCAGATCTCTCACGCAAATAATATAAGTAACCTATATGACATATACCGGTAGAAGTGTAACTTAACATCTGATACGATTCCCTGATTTTGAAGTGAGCATATCCCGTGAAAACCTTAAAACCTCATATTTTAAATACATTCAATCATTCCCTCCGAATACGCTAATTACCTGGCTACCGTCTACCGATCGAAATAATGACGTCATAACCTCTGGCCGATGACACTATTGATATGACATTTTACCACGGATTAAATTCGGAGCTAGTTATAGTTTACCGGAAATAAATCCCACTGGTAATTTGCATATTAACGGTCAATACAAGATTAAAATGATCAATTTAGTTACCAGGTTTAATATCCACGTACCGCCACGAACAGGCCACTCAAATCAGTTCATTATCGCCACTCTACAAGCTATGATTAATAACCAATTCGAGCTCTACAAATTACCCTAGCAACGTTACACATACTCACTATGTAATTTGATCCCGGTACCAGTTTTTTTTATACCCTTCCCAAAATCTACATTATGGCGTTTCTTCAACAAAACAATCGCCCCGACAATTATTTTAAAAACTACTGGCAACTCACCCGTCACACACGTCTGCGGCTATCTCGTTATCCAGTAGCTCATCTTCAGTCACAACTGATTGATCAAATTAACGGATTGATGTTGTCTGCTGACAATTGTTTGTTCAAGTGCCCCTAAATCGCACTCACACCTTACCATCTCAACTCTCACCCGAAATCGACACCTGTCAATCAATCCACCTACACATCACTAACATTCCAGCCTTTTGGCAATCTCATTTGCATATCAAAACCCGAGCTTGACGAGGAAGGAAAAAACCTGTTTAACCCCTTCACCCACAGACACTAAAATCGAACACATTCCTACGTTAGCGACATTACACATCGCGTGAAGATGTTAATTCATGAATTACCTATGCAATTCATTTACAGGGATAATTGTGATTACAACTTAATCTTAAAAAAACATAGAAACGCTCGTTTAAAAAACACATCAATTATCCTGCCGTAAAAGGGTCATTGACGAGATTGATATTTACACCAAACATAGATATAGACAGGACTAGACTACGCGAGACAGATAACTTTGCAAAAATACAAATGACAAATTTGATTAATTACCTCCCTTGTATTTAACTAACCAAATTAACCCAGCCGTTTTTAACAGTTATCTCCCTTGCACTGTTACCTAACCAGTAACACTCAATGTAATACCAATGAGAAACAATGAACCATTTACTATGTTACATATGTATACAAATGTTGATACCTTTTTAAACAAGCGATATGAGCTTATAATATGCATTAATAACACATCTCCAGACATCATTGGCATCATTGAGCTAAAACCTAAGAATGCTGCGACCAAACTGCAGACAGTAGAATTAAATCTTAGTGGATATGATTGTTGGCACAGCATTGATACCGCGGGTCGCGGTGCCGCTATTTACACTAAGGAGTCAGTAAAAGCATCTGAGCATCATGTTCTAAATGAGCCCAATTATGAAGATTCAGTGTGGTGTAGCATAAATCTACTAAATGGGGATCATCTCTTCCTAGGCTGTATATATCGCTCACGCAATAGTGCCGATGTCAATAATGCTAATTTACATATCCTACTTAGAGAGGTTTCAAATGCAAAATATTCACATATAGTTTTAATGGGTGACTTTAATCACCCTGAAATAATTTGGTCAAATATCCACAGAACTGCTAGTGAAACACACAAAGCAAGTATATTCCTCGATGCAATACAGGACACCTTTCTGTTCCAACACATAACCTTCCCAACACACTTCAGAGGTCAGGATAGACCCAATACTTGGGACCTGATTTTCTCAAATAAAAAGGATATGATCGAAAACATTCTGACTGAAGACCCAGTGGGAAATAGCCACCACAATGTGATCTGTTTTACAATTAGATGTAAATATGCACAGGCAGTTCAAAATAATGGAGCATACAAGTGGGATAAAGGAGATTATGCAGGCTTTAACCAGTATCTATCGCAAATTGCTTGGGACCCTATATTTTAAGATGAAATGTTGACAGCAGCTGGGATTCCTTCAACAACTTGGTCCTCGAAGGCATAACCAGATATATTCTGCAACGCCGACTGAACCACTGTAGCAAGCCCAAATCTCCATGGATAAACAAGAAGGCACATGGCAAAATTCAGGAGAAAAAACGAACCTGGAGAAAATTTCAAAAAACTAGAAAACATGATGACTATGAACACTATTGTAAGTCGCACAATCAAGCAAGGAGAGTCACTAGACAAGCCATGAAAGAATTTGAAAGAAAGCTCGCCCATGAAACCAAAAACAACCCCAAAGCCTTTCATAGTTATGTAAAATGTAAGTTAAAGACCCAAAGCACTATGCCAGATCTAGAGGATAATGGAACTACTGCCACCTCTGACCAAGCTAAGGCAGAACTCCTTAAAGGGAAACACAAGAAGGGTCACCATTGTTTGCATAGCACACGCAGTTCTATCGTAGAGCACATATCTAAGCTACTGTGTAAAACTTTCTTGCGACATTTATATATAAATCCGATTGAAATGGTGTTAAAACCCGCTATGTTACTATAAATTTCTGCGAGGTAATTAAGCCTATGACGTCATACGTTGAATCCCATCCGACAAGAACCATGATAACGGCACTCTGAAAATAGGAGTGCATGCATTTGGATGATGATATCTCTATCGGTGATAATGCTATCGACATCATTTATATTTGTACAGATTGAAAAGATTAAGACACTTATCACACTATCGCAAATTTATGGATATATTTGTTATTTTCCTACATTCGTTGCCGAACCTTAAGATGGCCATCTTCTATGAAGATACATGCTAATTGGATGAATATTACAATATCTCAGGAATTTCCTAGGATAGTATGAAAACATAGGTACCTAAAGATGGGCTGGATGTATGTAATAACTATTTAAACTCTCATCTTAATAGATGAAACTTTAATAACATTATCTGCAGTAGCGCCAGTGAGGTTGTTGATTCAAAAATTGCAGTTATATTGATATGTCTATACTATCGCGTCATTCATTTATCTCAAGATCAGAACTTGATGTCAAAATCGGCACCATCAGAGAATTCAGACAAAGACTGTTATTATGTATTCTTCAACATTTCCGCAAATATAGTTTATATATTCCTAACACCGTTGAAGAGAAACCCCATATAAAACGCAAATCGCAATATAAAATTGCGATAGCGTTGGATGACAGCGAGAAAAACGTTCAACTTATGACGTCATACGCCTCATTCGGGAATAGAAATTTAACTAATGTATCATATATTTAAATAGCGAAGATATATATTTCTAATTTGAGCACAGAGCTTACAGTTATATTTTTGAAAATGTTACGGTCTGTAGATTAGCTTAATACAAAGTAGTATAGAGGGTCTGGTGTTTCCCTTTAACGAATACTTCGTTAGCGTGTTCACCCAAGAGGATATATCCAACATCCCAAATTGTGTCACCCGCGAAACATTCACGCCACTTCACCATATATCCATCTCAGTCGAAAATATACAGATGAGGATTGAAAAATTAAATGTAAACATGTCAGCTGGTCCAGACGGGATTCACCCGAGATTGTTAAAAGAGCTTAGTAAATCGATAGCACAACCTCTATACCAAATATTCTTAAAATCTGTAGATGAGGGTAACATCCCAACCTCATGGCGACTCAGTAATGTGACCCCAATTTTCAAGAAGAGCAACAAATGACTGACCTCAAACTATAGACCAATAAGTCTTACATCTATTTGTTGTAAAATTATGGAAAGCATTGTCAGAGACCATATCGTTGAGCACATGAAGGACAATAACCTCTTCTCAGCTGAGCAACACGGCTTTATGGAAGGTCGTTCCTGTACTACCCAACTTCTAACTGCAATGGAAGTGTGGACTGATCCCATTGACCAACAGCAGCCCGTCGATTGTATATATTTTGATTCCCAAAAGGTGTTTGACACAGTACCCCATAAGTGCCTACTCACTAAGTTGAACAGCTATGGCATATGTGGAAATTAGGGTTGCACGATTATTCAGTTTTCATAATCGTGATCATTTAAAAAACATAATCGCGATCATACGATTAATCATGAACTATATTAACTACGTCAATGCTGCTTAGAGGATGTTATTATGCTACTGCAGATTGTAAGATTATGGGTTAGGCACTTGGGTATACATACATGGGCAGAATATGCCAGTTGCTGATTGCAAACAAAGGAATGTATCAAGATTTTTCTAGACGGAAAACGGAAGGTACTGTTTTTCGCTTAATTGTAGCCTATGCTCTAATATGAGCTCCAATGCTTTCTTAGCAGTTTCAAAATGGCAAAACTCTGTATTAGAAGCCCACCCCCTAACTCAACAGATTGTATAGGCAAATTTTTTTTAAGAGCCAATTTGTAAGAATAGCGTGTATAATAATAAAGGTCGTGTCACAGGGTGTGTCTACTTCAGACCGATCTCTGCCCTGATACATTTCCGGCCGCTCTAGAAGTCAATACAGGCCTCGGATTTGTAAATCTCGACCACCTATTAGATTAATACTAATAGTATGCCACGTAAGTTCAAGATATAATAAAGTTTAGTCCATACTTTTGTAGTCAAAATGTGATTAAATACCTTCCTTATAAATATATTTTAAGACCAAATTTATGTACCAAACAACTACGGGAGAAAATGTGCATCAATTTTGTAACGCCGATCAACATTAAATGGTCCAAATTGAATTATTACGAACGAGAATATAGCCAGCTTCTTAAGTTGGCGAGCCAGCGGCTCTTTTGCGATGGGAGGCAGCGTGTTCTCGCGAGATATTATACGCTAACAGGAGTTTATCAAACGGGTACCCGTTATTCAGATCAGTAAAATACTCAGTTCCTATCGCGCAATGATAATATAGAGAAATTCCCGAATTCCGAATCCCTGATCCTAAAATATTTATATCTGAGTACTCGCTCTAAAATAAACTCTTCAATTGGAGGCGAATCACGTTATTTGTATTTTTTGCGACACCATTTTATATCAAATTGTGGATTAATTTTGATGTAATAAATGACCTTTATTAAAGGATACGCAATATTTAGCTGCTCAAGTCAAATAATTTCCCTTCCCCGGTGATGTTTTGAGGTATACATTAAACATAGGCGTAGGCGGTGAGAATTTTTACGGGAGAAAATGCGTTGAATTTCCGTGGTATCAGTTTTAGAACTTTTTTTATGAAAACCGTTAGCGCATAACTATTTAGAGAATGGGGAACGCGGGATAAGCATGTGTGAGCATAACAACAATGACAAATAGCGACCAAGTGAACAATCTTTATTCATCTAAAACTAATCATGAGTCAATACAAACAAATTAGTTATTTATTTAGTTTATTTAATCATTCACACATTCGGCTGATAGCCGGATGTTTGTTTCCATGATTGGTAATGCGAGCAGAGTTTCACAAGCATAAAAGTGTCTTGACAAAAATTTCAACATGGCGACTACACGATTATTTCATTTTATAATCGTCTACGATCATTTTGAATTATATAATCGCGATTAATCGAATAATCGAAAAATTTCACATGTACAGGCGGTTCCACCTTACGACATCGCCCACTTGTCCTTGTGGAGAAGCAGAACAGACCACAGAGCACATACTTCAATGTTGCAGTACGTATCAGCTGCTGAGAGAAGAGATCTGGCCTTTGTCAACCTCTTTTCTTGAAAAGCTGTATGGGCCTGTGGAAGAACTGCAGAAAACCACAGATTTCATCTTGAGAACGGCTCTCCAAGTATGATACCAGCGATCGAAAAGAAGAAGAAGAAGAATCGAAAAATTGGGCAACCCTAGTGGCAATGTAGCATCATGGATTCAAACCTTCCTTAGAAAGCGTAGACAGCGAGTTAATGTCAATGGAGCTTACTCACGGTGGGCCGAAGTCACAAGCGGAGTCCCCCAAGGTAGTGTCCTTGGACCAATTTTATTTCTTGTCTACATCAACAACTTACCAGACGTAGTATCTAGTTACATCAAATTATTCGCTGATGACACTAAACTTTATCAAGCTATAGCATCGATCACTGATTGTACCAAGATCCAGACTGATATTAATGAGATGGAGCAGTGGTCCAGAGACTGGTTACTGAAATTTCACCCACAAAAGTGTAAAGTGTTAAGACTTGGCAAGGGACATCCAGAGTACACATATACAATAGCATCTTCAGATGGGACTGTAGTAGAGCTTGAGGAATCACCACTTGAGAAAGATTTAGGTGTTCACATAGACACAGAGCTGAAATTTCATGAACAAGTATTAAAAGCAGTCAACAAGGCAAATCAGATGGTAGGATTAATTCGATGAACTTTCCATTACCTTGATAATGAAATATTCTGCCTATTGTATAAATCTAGGGTACGACCCCTGCTAGAGTATGCAAATCTTGTTTGGTGTCCTCGTTACGTCAATGACCGCAACGAAATTAAAAAGGTCCAACGGCGAGCCACTAAAATGCTACCTAACATGAGCAATGTATCCTACACAGAAAGGCTGCACATTCTCAAGCTGCCTTCATTAGCATATCGGAGACGCTGTGGTGATATGATTGAAACCCATAAATATCTACATGGTAAATATAAAACCCCTCCTCGAGGCCTCAAATTAGATACCTCTCAAGCAACACGTGGGCACAGTCTTAAATTAATAAAGCGCCGCTGTAACTCATCCCGTCGCCTTCACTTCTTCAGTAACAAAGGGGTAAACTATTGGAATGCACTTACGAAAGATGTAGTTCAAGCACTGTCTTTGAACTGCTTCAAAAACCGTCTTGACAAGCTCTGGTCATGGCATTTGTACAGTACTGCTTTTGTGGACTACCACTGTACATATGAAACTTCGGCAGTCGACAGGGACTCACACTAACATATGAAACCGAATCCCATTGCATTTATACATTTAGCTGATCACGAGAAATATTGCGGATTGCCCCATCAGATTCATTGCCGTCTTGACAAGCTCTGGTCATGCCATTTGTACAGTACTGCTTTTGTGGACTACCACTGTACATATGATACCTCGGCAGTCGACAGGGATTCACACTAACATGAAACCAAATCGCATTGCATTTATACATTTAGCTGATCACGAGAAATCTGGTGGGGATTGTCTTCTGAGGCATACTAACATATGAAACCAAATTCCATGTACTTATACATTCAGCTGATCACGGAAAGTCTGGTGGGGATGGCCCCATCAGATTTTATCACCATCCTTCAGAGCCATACCTGATCTTTGGTAACTGGTAGGGAAAACCCTGCTAGCCCATTACCACATCACAACACCAACTCCACGCATACCAAAAATTTACCCTGACATTTGTTCACACAGCTAAATCCACCATTCTGATCAAGTAGACCACACAATTTGTAGCCGACATGGCTTTAACCCTCGAGTTCTCCATTATTAACATGAGTTCGCCATCTTGACAAACATTTGTAGATGAGCATATCCGAAGGCTCTGAAATTGTATGTTAGTAGCTAGGAAAATCTGCTGGATAAAGCTCCTTTGGATCCAGTATGTAGTCTCTCAGGAATACAGTCATGTTCACGAAACTTGCAGGGAATGCCCTGCCAGTTAATTACTCTGTAGGATCATGTGATCTGCTTGTCCATAATCCAATTAGGCAGGAAATACCCTGTTTGTTTTTGCTATTGTGTAAGATCATGCTATCACTGTCCTTGCATCCTGCTGGTCATTATGCAAATCTGATGGGGATGGCCCCATTGGATCTATTATACTCAGCATAATAACCCTTACTAGTATCAGGAAGTTTATCAGTACACAGTAACATGTATAGTTTATTTTATATTAGTTATTAAGCACACGTGGGCATGTAGCTCCTAGACACTGTGTAAATGTCCAGTAAAAGTGTAAATGTGTATATAGAATTTGCCATTTGTTCAAGAAAATCGTGTCCACCATCTACACGATGTCAACCGTAGCTGCCCTGATTTTTAGCCTATATAAGTAAATGGATCTTGTCATTAAGTTCATGCAGGACTCAGATAAGTTCTTAGGAACATAGCTGATCTCACACAAAGCAGTATGGATTGCCCTGTTAGCTTGTTATTATTTCACAGTATAGCAAGTGGATCATCTGCCTGTATTTATAAATCTGAGTTCACCGTCATATATCGGTGTTCGCCGCCTGGTTAACTATTGTAGCTGAGCATATTCAGTTGGTGTCGTCAAAGCGTGGAATAGTATAGATAAACACATATGCGAAAAAATACTAACACCAAAATCATACAAAGAAATAATTAAAACTAGCATACTCAATACATACTAGATCTGGAAAACACAATGCCAAGATAACTAAGATCACACACTCCTGTATCATTGCCATAGCTACTATCATAACAACCACCCACTACTACTACTACTACTACTACTACTACTACTACTACTACTACTACTACTACTACTACTACTACTACACCATAATGCACTACTACAGCTATCATGACTACTGCTTCCTTCAATCTGACGCACCTCACCAAATGCTACTACTAAATAGCTACCTATGGGTTGAGCTGGGGGTAATTAGCATGCATGACCACCATCACCCCCCCCCCCCCACCTCCACCCCCCCCCCCCCACTCCAAATAAAAATCTCTAATCTCAATAACTAAAAGGAAAAACATAGATGTATTGTATCGTTTGTTCTTTTTTTCTATGTCTACTTAGCTCAGTACCGTATCTGTACATTCACAAGTATGTCCCCTGATAACACAGCTTACTGGGCCGACGCTGGGCCGATACTTAAAGTATCGGCACGGTATTGGCCCAGCATCAGCCCAGTAAGCTGCGTTATCTGTGTCTCACGTTCTATGCTAAGCTGTATTTATAATTGTATATGTATGTTTAATGTTAGGTGTCCGCCACCACTATAGGCAATGCCTTCGGCGGACAACCTGTATTGAAAGTATGTAAATTGGTATCCAAGAAGCAAATAAATAATATTGAATCTTGAATCTTGAATCTCGATGCCTGTGTAATCACATAGGCAAATCTGTTGGAAAATTCTCCTTCGGATCCTGTATTTAAATCCACATTGTACAGTTTTTATACGATACTGGCAGGGATTGCCCTGTCGGTATCTAAACACATAAAAAAAAGTAAGTTCCCCCCTAAATATGAGCCAATATTTTCTAAGGTATATAACTGACTGCAATGCAATATCTCACAGATCACCGGTCCCACTATAGCACCAATATGAGAAATTGATTACCTCATAGACTTAGCCGTGGCTGACTGAGCGAGCACAAAAGGCAAAATTGACCCATTTCAAAAGTTGCGAAATCCAATTTTATTAATTAACAATTCATTTCATTAAATGAGATTTCATTGAGCGTTAAGTCAAATCATAACAAAGATACAGTAAATCACTTGATCACAGATGTAACAAAGTCAATAACGAGTGTATCCTCCATGGCGCTGTATCACGTTACGACACCGATCCCTCATAGTGTTAATGAGCCTGGTGATACGACGCTGTGGGATAGCCATCCACTCCTGCTGTAGCAAGCGATGCATGTCACCAAGAATAGTGTCATCTGTAACTCTGCTGTAAACAGCCCGCTTCAACTGATCCCAAATGTGCTCTATGGGGTTGAGATCTGGAGAGTTAGACGGCCACTGAATTCTCTGAATACCGTTGTTTGTGAGAAACTCATTAACGATTCTTCCCCAGTGAGGACGCGCATTGTCATCCATGAGAAGAAATCCATTCCTCATGGCAGCAGCATATGGTAACAGATGTGGCTCGATTATTTGAGTAACATAGCGATTTGCAGTCAGGTTACCATTGATAGGAATGAGGGCAGTCTTTATTCTTGCACTGATGCCTGCCCACACCATGACACTGCCTCCTCCAAATGCTGTCACAGGTTGCACACAGCATTCTGAATGCTGCTCGCCCCGACGACGCCATACACGTTTCCGTCCATCACTGTGTCTGAGACAGGCCCGCATCTCATCAGTGAACATCACATTTGCCCAGTGCTGCCTTGTCCAGCGTTCATGGTTTCTTGCCCATTCCAGACGTGTTTGCTTATGGCGCAGTAACAGAACAGCCTTTTTTTACCAATCAGCGAGCATACAGTCCAGCACCATGAAGCCGATTTCTCACAGTTTGTTCACTGATGCGTCTGGCTCCAGCTCCAGCAGCTGCATGGAGCTGATTCCGGATCTCCCTTGTTGTGCATATTCTCCTTCGAAGTGTCAGGTTTGTGATCAGACGATCTTGGCCCGGAGTTGTGACATTTGGCCTGCCAATCCTCGCTCGATCTTTTACCTCACCTGTCTGCTGGAATTTTTGGCGCAGTTTTCTGATTGCATTTGGGCTGACGCCAATTCTACACGCAACCTGCTTCACTGGAAAATTGGCCTCCAAAAGACCAATGGCAATTGCCCTATTCTGGTTTGATAAACGTGCCATTGTTTAAATACACAACTGTACACACAGCTAGTGCCTGAATGAGTGAAATTTCTCTAGCATGGGATATGTCTGATTTCGCAACTTTTGAAATGGCTCAATTTTGCCTTTTGTGCTCGCTCAGTCAGCCATGGCTAAGTCTATGAGGTAATCAATTTCTCATATTGGTGCTATAGTGGGACCGGTGATCTGTGAGAAATTGCATTGCAGTCAGTTATATACCTTAGAAAATATTAGCTCATATTTAGGGGGGAACTTACTTTTTTTTAGGTGTTTAGTATAATGTATAGCCGCTTTTGCTCCTATAACTATAGTGCAGATAAATGTGTTGGCTTTTCATGCGCCTCGTACTATCTAGAATTAGCGTAAATGTGTATATATGTATATTATGTATATATGTACATATGTATAATTGATGTACTAACATATGTAGCCATCGTATATTACATGTCAACAAAAAGTTCGTACACTGGAAACAGTGACAAATAGTTAATATAATAAGTATTTTGATCGACAAAAGGCCATACAGGCCTCATACGTCGTAATGATGATGATGATGATGATGATGATGATGAAGCGACACTTGCGTAGAGGAGGGGACTCGGATGGCGATGAGCACAGAGAATGAAAACAACAGCAATTAGACTTACCACGGCCTCCACAAGTGAACACGCAAACAAATGCTAGGCGCAGCATGGTGTGACCGCGAGTGTAGGCGGCACACCGCAGCTGACATGAGGAGCACCCATATGCATCATAGCATTTCCCAAAACATAGCTAAAGTTTTGAAATCTAATAATAATAATAATAATAATAATAATAATAATAATAATAATAATAATAATAGTACATTTGTAATGCACTAAATCCATGCAATTGCATGCTCTAAGCGCTGACAATAAGAGAGAAATTTAGCATACAGCTTACGGGAAAGCTTCTTTAAACAAGATTGTTTTCAAGTTAGTTTTAAATACGGATAAAGTCGGGACAGATTTAATATGAGTTGGGAGATTATTCCACTGAGTGGTGGCCACGAATGAAAAGGCTTTATGGCCATAGGTCTTAGTGTTTACTCTGGGAATCTTCAGGAGATTTTGTTCAGAAGATCTGAGGGTTCGTGTAGGTGTGTAACTCTCTAGCAATTCAGATAGGTACGTTGGTGCAGTTTCGGAGACACATTGATATGCTAAACTTAGGATTTTGAAACGGATTCTGTATTCTAGTGGGAGCCAGTGTAAATCTTGAAGAATGGGGGTAATGTGGTCATACTTATTTCTCAGTGATACAATTCGCGCAGCTGTGTTCTGAACTGCCTGAAGCTTGTTAATGAGTATTTTGGAAGCACCTGCGAGAAGACCGTTACAATAATCGAGTCTCGACATTACTAGTGATAACACGAGCCGTATTGCCGCTTCCCGAGTGATGTACTTCCTAATGTTACCAATGTTTCGTAGCTGCATAAAGCACACCTTGCGAATATGATTTACATGACTTTCCATATTTAATTCAGAATCGAGGAGAACGCCTAATCTAATGCCACTGATACACTGACGGTTTCGAGGAGACTTAATTGAGCGAAAATGGTCAAATCATTCAAATACAGACTAGATAGATCTATTTCAAAGAACAATCTTTTGAATTGAACTGAGCTAGCCATACGAAAATAAAAAACACTGAGGCAATAACTCGCCAATGGCTTACGCCTCGTAAAATGATGATGATAGGGATGATGATGATAGTAGCAAAGCGGCGCAGCACGAATCAGGTTCCCTGAAGGGAAAAAAAAAAAAGAAAAAAAAAAAAAGGTTCCCTGAAGGAACAAAGTGGCGAGGAATTTATCTTTCTGCTTTTGAAAAGCAAGAAATAAAAAATTACATTTTAAACGGCACATAACTCTAAAATATAGGTAGCAAACAACTTAAGTACTAAACATATTAAGTAAATTTTCAATCCAAATGAGATAATGTACTAACCGTTTGCTAATATACTTCTCAGATACCAGTTTTCGTGTACTAACTTTTTACTACTCTGACATTGTTTTCGAGGATCATGTAATTTCAAGGGTACGTAGTTTTGACGTTCTCACGCGCTCATCACAAATCATGTGTCATTAAATAGATACAGTATTTTTACACCACGAGTGTAAATTTTAGCAAGATGCGCGTAGTACAACTACATCATCATCATTTTACGAGGCATAAGCTATTGGATTGTTAATACCTCAGTGTTTTTGTTGTTGTATGGCTTCATCATCATCATCATCATTTTACGAGGCATAAGCCATTGGCTTGTTATTACCTCAGTTTTTTTGTTGTATATAATTATATGGCTTGTTCAATCCAGTTCATAAGTTCCTTCCTTGAAGTCGACTTCCAGTTTGTTCTTGAATGATCGGACTGTTGTTGCTTAATTAAGTCTCCTCAAAAGCATTTGTTTTAAGACTGACCATTACCACTCTGCTGTCAATATTCCATCTTTTGCTGTGTCAATAACAAAGAAACTGGCGTACATTTTGCAACAATTTTGTTGATGATGTTGCTGTCTACAACAGCAACATCCTCCAGCAAATTTGCCGGAAAAGGAACACAAATCATCTTTTAATTTAATTTGAAATGTAAAATTCTGAAGTCAGATTGGCAAGGGTTAACACTGATTTGTGGAAATGCTGTGGTGCAGATGGGTGTTCCCCGTGTTAGCTGTGGTATGCCGCCTACACTCATGGTTACACCCTGCTGCGTCTAGCATTTGTTTGCATGCTGGCTTGTGGAGGCAGTGGTTTGTCTTATTGCTGTTGTTTCAATTTTCTGTGTTCATCGCTGTCCGAGTCTCCTCATCTACGCTTGTGTTGTGTCTGCATGCAACCACAAAGTGCGGATGTGGAAGCAGAGATGTATCTACTAGTAATTGGAATCGCTACCGAGCATGTTCATGTCTATACACAGGCTACTCCTAGCTCAGTCAACTTTATTTGCGGAATTGCAGTATGACTTGGTGATGGGCTGGTATATGTATGGCCTGTTCAGTCAAATTCGAATGTTCTTTCTTTGAAGTAGATATCTAGTTTGTTCTTGAATGATTCGACTGTTGTTGCTTCGGCTATTGTAGCTGGCAGTGAGTTCCACTGTGATACCACTCTATTGGTCAAAAAGTGCTTGCGAATATCTTTATTGCTGCGTGTTATGTTGAGCTTGAACCTATGACCTCTGGTCTGTGTAATACTGGATGGTTCGAAGAAGTAGACCTTATCAACGTTATATAGATCCCTGATGAGCTTGAATGTTTCAATTAGATCTCCTCGAAGCCGTCTATATTTCAGTGACATTAGATTTATGGCTTCAAGTCTTTCCGTGTAGCTATACTCTCTGATTTGCGGGATGAGTTTTGTTGCTCGTCATTGAACTCTTTCTAATAGCTGTGATTGCCTTTTCAATTTTGGCGACCATGCAGAGTTGCAGTATTCGAAAATAGGTCTCACGAGAGACTTGTACAAGAGCATGAAAGTAGATGGGTCAATGTTGGTAAAGGTTCTCTTAATTAGTCCTATTGTGCTGTTAGCCTTGGAGATGATCTTACCTATATGTATGTCAAAAGAGAGGTTTCTGTCAATATGCACTCCCAGGTCTTTTTCTACATCTGATGTTGATATAGGATGCATATCGGGCATATCTGTCATATAGTATTTAGTTTGGGGGTTATTTCTACCGTAATGTAGGACATGCGTTTTATCAGTGTTGAAGGATAGTTGGCATGTCTGCGACCATTTACATACTATGTCTATGTTGTCCTGGATCTTACTGGTAGCTGGGTTTCCATATATCTTTGTGTCTTCTGCAAATATTTTGCGGTGGTAGGTCAGACTGTCTGGTAGGTCATTTATGTATATCGGAAAAAGTATAGGTCCCAGGACACTTCCTTGTGGCATGCCACTTGTCACCTCTATCCAGTCTGATGTCGCATCATTGATTCTTACTCTCTGTCTTCTGTTACATAGGCTTGTTCAATCCAATTCATAAGTTCCTTCCTTGAAGTCGACTTCCAGTTTGTTCTTGAGCGATCGGACTGTTGTTGCTTAATTAAGTCTCCTCAAAACCATTTGGTTTAAGACTGACCATTACCACTCTGCTGTCAATATTCCATCTTTTGCTGTGTCAATAACAAAGAAACTGGTGTACATTTTGCAATAATTTTGTTGATGATATTGCTGTCTACAACAGCAGCATCCTCCAGGAAATTTGCCGGAAAATGAACACAGATCATCTTTTAATTTAATTTGAAATATAAAATTCTGAAGTCAGATTTGCAAGGGCTAACACTGATTTGTGGAAATACTGTGGTGCAGATGGGTGTTCCTCCCCGTGTTAGCTGCGGTATGCCGCCTACACTCATGGTTACACCCTGCTGCGTCTAGCATTTGTTTGCGTGCTGACTTGTGGAGGCAGTGGTTTGTCTTATTGCTGTTGTTTTCATTTTCTACGTTCATCGCTGTCCGAGTCTCCTCCTGTACGCTTGCCTTGTGTCTCTGCATGCAACCACAAAGTGCAGATGAGGAAGCAGAGATGTATCTACTAGTAATTGGAATCGCTACCGGGCATGTTCATGTCTATACACAGGCTACTCCTAGCTCAGTCAACTTTATTTGCAGAATTGCAGTATGACTTTGTGATGGGTTGGTATATGGATGGCCTGTTCAGTCAAATTCGAATGTTCTTTCTTTGAAGTAGATATCTAGTTTGTTCTTGAATGATTCGACTGTTGTTGCTTCGGCTATTGTAGCTGGCAGTGAGTTCCACTGTGGTACCACTCTATTGGTCAAAAAGTGCTTGCGAATATCTTTATTGCTGCGTGTTATGTTGAGCTTGAACCTATGACCTCTGGTCTGTGTAATACTGGATGGTTCGAAGAAGTAGGCGTTATATAGATCCCTGATGAGCTTGAATGTTTCAATTAGATCTCCTCGAAACCGTCTATATTTCAGTGACATTAGATTTAGGGCTTCAAGTCTTTCCGTGTAGCTATACTCTCTGATTTGCGTGATTATTTTATGCATTTTGATGTCAATGTAATGAAAAATATATAATTTCACTAATACTTTTTTGACCCATGATAAAAATACTGAACTCGTTACAAGGAAATTATACAAATCAATCCAGTTTTTGCGTCTGGACAACATCTGCCAGTTACTGTCCCGAGTAGCATCGCAGACCCGTTGCCATAGCAATAATTTATTTCTCCCGAAGCGTGGAACTGGCATGGGGTGCTTATGTAGTTTTCAGGTCTAGATTGATTTTTCTACCCGCTATGGCAATTCAAACAGGCTCTAGTTACCACATACGATATAAATTTCAATAATTTTTTTCTATTTTCCGGTAGGCAAAACACTTATGTTCATTTTCAATACCACACTTACCAATTTCCAAATGAAAAACTGAAAGATTTTAACTTTTTTAATGTTTTGGCTGAAATTTGCTGCTACCCGGTTATCACGAAAAGCGGAATATAACCTGATCTGGATTTACAACTATAAATTAAGTTGTGAGTTTGTATCAGACCCGTTTATGGCATTATTGTCGGTGACAGACTCTCCCTTGCTCAAATTATAAAAATGACATCAATTCACTGCCTCACTAGAGTTGAAATTACGCGATTACATCACCCTCAAAAACACATGACGCAATACTGAGATTGCATCTGTAGACCATGTAGTGAATATTTAAAAGCAGTAAGTTTATTTTAGGGTTTATTTTTATTTTTATGCATGTTTTATTTCAGTGAATGTTTGATAGTTACGAAATTGGCAAAATTTGTTGATAAAATTCCTACTCTTATATTAAATCGGCGAAAATGTACTTACACCCGCTAAAACCCATTATCCGATGATATTAAGTATAATCATCAACCAAACTGTTGAGAAATGAATACCAGCTTCTTTGTTATTTACACAGCAAAATATAGACTGTATTGACATCGGAGTGGTAAGAGTTAAACTCTCAAATCTATCGGTTTCAAGGAGACTTAATTAATCAACAACAGTCAAATCATTCAAGAACAAACTAGATATCCAAGAAAGAACTTTTGAATTGGACTGAGCAAGCCATACTATAACAAAAACACTGAGGCAATAACAAGCCAATGGCTTATGCCTCGTAAAATGATGATGATGATGTATAAAGTAACCACCATTCTCAGCATGCCAGGGTTCAGGCCTATATCTTGATTCTAACCCCTCCCATAGGTTTACTATGGGCTTTCGGTTTGCCACGAAATCTGGATAAAACACTATAAATAAAATTATCTATGTTTTCTTCTCTTCTTCTTCTTCTTGTTGACTAGCTTCCTTCAACTTGCTGAAGATTCTGCTAGTTTGTGGGTGTGTATGCATTCAGAAGATGGCTCAGAAAGACGATAAATAATATACATGTTATGATGTAGGATTGTCTCTTTAAAAACAGGCTGATGAAAGTCTGTCTATGTACACTATTTACCGTTTTTGGCACCCTACTCACTTATGCCTGGAAAGACAGCTTGGCTTTGAATGTGCCAAAGGTGCTTGCAGCGGAAACATCGTATGCTAGGGCATTCCAGTCACAGATAGTCCTCGGGAAGAACGAC
This sequence comes from Chaetoderma sp. LZ-2023a, assembly GCA_034401795.1. NCBI lineage: Eukaryota > Metazoa > Mollusca > Caudofoveata > Chaetodermatida > Chaetodermatidae > Chaetoderma > Chaetoderma sp. LZ-2023a. The sequence goes on from CM067374.1 coordinate 16,147,177, forward strand.
ATCTTGCATGCTCCTGTACGACAATGCGGGATCTGAAAGGGCGTATTCATATGCGTTTCGAGATCTGCGATTTGGTTCGAGCCATTTTCCCTCATAGTTGATAGCTACTTGGTTATGCGAGGTCTTGTACAGCATACAAAGTCTAGCATCCTATCGTCTTTGCAGAGTTCACCACTTCAGGTGGGTGACCATATCTGATACGCTTGATGTATTGCACGATCTATTGCTTGCTCTTTGATGGTTGTTGACGCAATGTTGACATTGCACCGCAGGAAAGCAAGAGTTCTGTTTGCCTTATTACATATGTTTGTGATGTGTTGGTCCCATTTAAGTTCGTGGGTGATTGTTAGCCCAAGGTATTTCACGGCTGATACAGACTCTAGGGCATGGCCATTCTACTTCGAATAATACTTTCCAGATGTACTATTATGATAATGTCTATTGTCTAGTCTAGCTCAAAATAAACAATTAAAACTCCGCACTCTCCATGATCCTGCCCATACTGTGTCCAGGAATTACCATAGCCTCCAGGTACCGACTCAATTCCCATCTACAGTCAGCTTCATCTATTTTGCTCTGCAATACAGTCACATGTTTTTGAGCTCCAAAATCTTGTTAAATTTTGCGTCTAGATATTATTTGGACAATTGATTACTGACATCATGGAAGGAAAAGGAAAATCGTCGAGGAAAATCGTCGCAGGGGCAGGTTGTATCAATCTAGAATTTATACATTCGTGCCATAAATTAATGACTGTTTGAAATTTTCTTAAATTGGCACATTATTTTAAGATGGTAGCCATTGTTGGAGTCGCTCTGTTACCCGTTAACTTTTTAATCTTTTCCGGGTACTCAGTTAATTTCTCTTGCGACTCGATTGCTTTTAAGATGGACGCGCCCATAGCCAAGATGCCCATAGCCAAGATGGCGGCACCCATGATTAGCATTTTGTTTTGTTTGGGCATATCTTTGCACTCAATTTTAAGCCGGTTATTAGTTCTCGCTTCATTGTCGAGGATGTTTGAAGCAATCGGTCTTAATTTCTTGGTTGTTTTAGCATTCGTTAATCTCCAAGGTGTGTTTATAAAATTTTCACTCAAAATTTTCAAATAGTTTCCTGCCTAAACTTGATTAAAACATTAATCTAAGAGAAACTTAATGTTTTTAAAGTGCATGTAATTTAATGATTGTGCGCCTTCTTGCTCGTTTTCATATTATCTTGTGCAGCGTTTTAATTCTTATTCTGTGTTCACAGAAAATCAAGGGGCAGGGCAAGGCCCCGCCGGATACGCTGTGCTCATGCTGCACCCGCTTCATGAAGCGGAAGTTTGCAAGACATCACTGTGTCGCCTGTGCGAAGTGTAAAGTTGGGTCTCCGTGCGACATATGTGTTAAGTGGTCGTCAGAGTTAGTGGGCGAGTTTGATCGAGATTGATGTATGCTTGCTTAGAGGATCACAAAGGACAAGGCAGCCAAGGGATTGGAGGAGCGTCTGAATGAGCGAATTGACTATGCCTTGGGTCTCATGGCGGCCCAGTTTAAGGCAATGTTGGAGTCTTCAGTCTTCTGTCCTGGTAATGCAGTCTGGTGCAGGACAACCAATCGGTGGTCCAGCCAGATCTGTGGAGGGACAAGCACCCGGCCCTTCTCTCGCGGCGGAGGAGGAAGATTTTCCGGCATGCCAGAACTTTCTCAGATGACAGATTCCGGGCTTTCCTGCAGGTCTCCCCCGGGATTTATATGGCTCTGCCAGCCGGGTGGTGATGTCGATGTTCCATCTGGCATTTTCCACCCTGGTTTTGCTCAATCCCGGGTGCCGTCTTTTGCAGTTCCTGTCTGTATCGTGGATGTGGGTATGCCGACTCCTTTCGGAGTCACATGTCCTGCTGTATTAGCAGACGTAAAAATGGCTCCCGTGCTGGACAATTCGCTAGACACTGGTGCTGCGAGTAGCCGAGTTATGGACCCGCTTCGTTCTGGAAGTTTGGTCCGTAGCTCTCAGCATGGATCGTCGGTGTCCTTCTCATCCAAGGGTGAGAAGGAGGACAAAAATAGCAGTCGTTTAATGGATGAGTCTTCGTTCTGTACCGAAGCTGAATGGGTGCAGGTCCTTGGCTGGATGTCCAACCGTCTCGGGTTGACATCTGAACAGGGATCTCGGCGCAATCCGGCAATGGAACTGATGTCAGAACATGTGGCTAGCGCTCTGTCAAATGGCCCTTCAGCCATGCCTACCCTTCCGCTCGATACTCAGTCTTCTGATATGTTGGAAGTTGCGGCGTACCATTTAGTTCAGCCGGAGTATACGCTTCCGAAGGGGATAAGGAGTAGGGTCCATTTTCCGGAGCAGTCCTATCATCAGTATGCACATGGGCCTCGTCTTTCGGTCGGGGAATGTGAAGCGCTGAACAGGCCGTTGGCTGGGAAATCCAAGGGTCATTCTTAACCATTGGTTTCACAGACCAACAAAGACCCCTTCAATGAGCTCATGCTTATTGAAGATGCTGCGAGGGTGGCTATGGCTGCTCTCTCGCATGTTTGTGCCATCTTGCAGGGGATGCTGCACTGAGGAAGGTGGGGAAGTGCCAGAGGCTGCTCCCGGAGTTGTCTGGGACACCATGCGCTTGTCCCAGGATTGCCAGATCATTGCCGAAATGGAGGAGAATGGCTCTCGATTGCGTAGAACCAGGACCACACATGAGGGCTGCATTATCTTCTGCACCCTTCATTGGTCCGGGCTTGTTTGACGGCTCGGCAAGACAAGCTCTCTCCAAGGTTGCATCCATGATTGCAGAACTCTTTGGCCAGACCTTCTGGTCCGCAATCCAATCCCTCTTCCAGACAGAAAGGATCTGATTTTTCAGAACAGGTCTGTATCACCACGACAGACCGGGGATGTTCCAATTGACTGCATGGATGTTGTCAAGCAGCAAGCAACTGAGAGTGGCTTTTCTGAGCAAGCAGTGAAGTTAGTCGCTTCAGCCAGAATGGGGTCAACCACCAGAACATATAATTATAGAATCAACAAATTTTCAGGGTGGTGTAAGGGAAGAGGTATTAATCCCTTTTCTGCATCTGTTCAACACGTAGCAGATTTTATCTGTCATTTATACGAGGTTGACAAACTTGTACCTTCAACCCTAGCAGCATATGCGTCTGCATTAGCTTCAGTCATTTCCATTCTGGCCTTAGTAGGAGTGGAGAATGACACTTTAAATGAAGTTATTAAAGGAATGAGCATTCTGCGACCTAGACAGCCAATTCCTATCCCAGCATGGAATCTATCTCTTGTTCTACAGGTTTTAGGGCATGCTCCCTTTGAACCAATTAGATCTATAGCTAGTAAACTGTTGACTATTAAGTCAGTTTTCTTGGTTGCAGCAGCATCGGCGAGAAGGAGAAGCAAAATTCATGTTCTTTCTGCCGAACAAGATCGTTTTGTCGTTACGGGTTAAGGTTTAAGACTATTACCACATCTTTGTTTCTTGGCAAAGAATCAGTCACTTAAATATCCAGGACAGCCGATCAATTTGTCACGTTTAGTTAGACATGACCTAAGCTCTTCTGCTTTGTGTCCTGTCAGATGTCTGAAGATGTATAAGAAACATACAGAGGAGTGGAGAGATGACCCGAAATCTCTGTGGTTATGTCTCAAAGCTCCTCATCTTCGCGCCTCGAAAGACACTATTTCTCGTTGGATAATCGATGCTATTCAGATGTCACATAAAATCGCAACAGGAAAGCAGATTGATGGCACGAACGCCCATCAAGTCCGAACACTAGCAGCATCATCAGCCCTTTATAAGGGTGTCTCATAAGAGAATGCGATGTCTGTAGCACAGTGGCATGTCGAGTCGTCATTTGCTGATTTCTACCTTTGCGATATCTTCAGCACACTTAATCCGGTAGGCGTCGCCAATTTGTCGAATCTTAGTTAGGCCACATCCGACCACTCTTAACACATACTTCGTAAGGTTTTCCACAGGCACTGACACAGGTGATGCATATGGACTGTGAACGACTGTGGATTGGGCGAAGCTCCTGTGATGATCAAGAAAGACCAAGCACTCTGAATGGTGAGTGTTTAGTGACAAATAATATTATTGTTTCACTTACAGTCGAATTCCCAGATTGATTAAGTGGAAAACTCTTGTTCAAGAGTATTCGTATTCATTGCAACAGACAATAGACTCATTCATATTTGAAAATCTAATCAAATTACTGATAGTTTTTTCAGAATTAGAAGTTGTAGTAGCTTCTTTGCACTCTCCTAGACTTCCCTAGCCGAGACTTGGGGCTGACACGGGTCTGGTGGGTGTTGCCTCCCTTTTGACAGCCCTCAGGAATTTATGCGGACAAATGAGGGGGGGGGGGAAGCGTGGTCTAGACCATGGAAGTTTAGCACTATGAGTCGGATGGCAGGACCCAAGCGTATGCTGGGGTTCTCAGTCTCTTCACAACCTTCTCTGTTGGATGGTAGATGAGAGCTGCTTCGAGCATCACCTCCCACCAGAGTTTCTTGGCTGTCAAAATCTGGAGTTTATCATAATAGTACATCTGGATAGTATTATTCAAAGTAAGTATTCACAATTCTCGTAGAAACAAAAGCGGATGCTTTTTTGATGCAGTTTGTACAGTGTCAATTAGCGTACGTTTGTTGGTGATTGATAGTTAAATGAGAGACAAGACAGACTGGAACAAAACGTTGAGTCACTTGATCTTAGGCATGGCGCACTAAGGTCAGATGTGGGAAATATTGACACCCGGGTCAAGAAACTCGAAGGGAAAACTAAAATTTAATCTGCTGAAGGCCTAGCCTCCACAGATGCAGTTCTACAGGAATTTGAAGATAGGCAAAGTAGGTCTGACAACATAATTTTCTTTAACATACCAGAGAACGATAAAGCTACAGGCCTTGCATGCAAAATAGCTGATAGAGATGCTGTAAGTAAGCTGTGCTCTGAATAAATGAATTCACCATTAAGTAATATTTCTGATATCTGTAGACTGGGAGCACCAACTGAGAAAAATACTAAATCGCGTCCACTCAGAGTGCAAACAAATCTGAACGCTTGTCAGTCCTAAAAAATGCTCCAGCTAGCGGGAGACTAATACAACAACATATTAGTGGAACCTGACCTAACACCACAACAAAGACTGGAGCAAAAAGTGCTGCGACAGGAAAAGGAAAGAGAACAATGCCCTAAGACTGGAAGGAGATCTAAACTACACATGGATAATAAAAAACAACAAACTGATGAAAGTAAAAAAGAGAATGGACAAGCACCCATGGGACAGGGACACCCAACAAACCTAAATCAGGCATCGCCCCAATTATGTAAATAATGCCAACAAAGGTGTAATGTATCTATATGACTGTATTCATGAATATTAACTTGGAATCATTGTAAACATGCGTGAGCATAGCATCATATGACTTGGTGAGGACCTTCTCCGCTAGTCAAAGACAAGATGCAGATATAGTGTAAATTAGCTAAACCATAAATGACTTGGTGGGGTTTTTCTCTACTAGTCAGATATAAGATACAGAAATAGTGTAATTTAACTATAGCATCTCTATGACTTGGTGGAGACCTTCTTTACTAGTCATCCCTAGACAAGATGCAGCAATAGTACAAATCAATCATAGAATTACATGACTTGGTGGGTCCTTCTCTACTGGTCAGAGATATGATACATTGATATATAGTGTAAATATTAAATAAATCATATAAGTATATGATTTGGTGGGAAATTTCTCTACTGGTCAATGATAAGATACAGTGATAAATAGTGTACATAAATCATATAAGTATATGATTTGGTGGGGATCTTCTCTACTGGTCAGAGATAAGATACAGTGATAAATAGTGTACATAAATCATATAAGTATAAGATTTGGTGGGGATCTTCTCTACTGGTCGATGATAAGATACAGTGATAAATAGTGTACATAAATCATATAAGTATATGATTTCGTGGGGATCTTGTCTACTGGTCAGAGATAAGATACAGTGATAAATAGTGTACATAAATCATATAAGTATATGATTTCGTGGGGATCTTGTCTACTGGTCAAAGATAAAATACAGTGATAAATAGTGTAAATATTAAATCAATCATATAAGTATATGATTTGGTGGGGATCTTCTCTACTGGTCAAAGATAAGATACAGTGGTATATAGTGTAAATAAACTATAGAAAATTTATATGACTTGTTGTGGATTATCTCTACAGGTCAGAGTTAAAATCCAGAAATAATGTGAATAAAGTATATAACTATAACTGGTGGGAACCCTATGCATTGATCATGGACAAGATACAGCATTTAGTGTAAATCAATTACAGAATCATATTATTATGGCTTAGTGGGGACCTTCTCTACTAGCCAGAGTTAAGATGCAGCAATAGTATAATTTTTTTAAAGCGGTTCACCCTACATTTTGTACATAGCTGTACATAAATTTTCCCTCACAATGACGTCTCAACCCCAATAAAAGCAATGGCCCAGATGAAATACGAGTGAGAATATTAAAGGAAGCTGCTAAATAAGTTAGTGCACCACTATGCATAATTTTTAACACATCTCTAGAAGAAGGTGTACTACCTGACATCTGGAAAATGGCAAATATATGCTGTATACACAAAAAAGGCTCTAAAAAATGACCCGAGAAACTACAGACCAATCAGTCTTACCTCTACCTTGTGTAAGGGCCTAGAATCATTTATAAGGGACAGTATTGTAAATTTTCTACAAAGCTGAGTAGCAATGGTACTGGCGACAATTTATTAAGATGGATAGGAAACTACCTATGTAACAAAAGACAGAGAGTAAGAATCAATGATGCGACATCAGGATGGATAGAGGTGATAAGCGGCATGCCACAAGGAAGTGTCCTGGGACCTATACTTTTTCTGATATACATAAATGACCTACCAGACAGTCTTACCTGCCACTGCAAAATATTTTCAGACAACACAGAGATATATGGCAACCCAGCTACCAATAAGATTTAGGACAACATAGACAAAGTATGTAAATGGTCGCAGACATGGCAACTATCCTTCAACACAGATAAAATGCATGTCCTACATTTCGGTAGAAATAACCCTCAAACTAAATACAATATGACTGATACACACGCTATGCATCCTATATCAACATCAGATGTAGAAAAAGACTTGGGAGTGCATATTGACAGAAACCTCTCTTTTGATATACATATAGCTAAGATCATCTCCAAGGCTAACAGCACAATAGGACTAATCAAGAGAACCTTTACCAACATTGACCCATCTACTTTCATGCTCTTGTACAAGTCTCTCGTGAGACCTATTTTCGAATACTGCAAGTCAGCATGGTCGCCAAAATTGAAAAGGCAATCACAGCAATTAGTTCAACGCCGAGCAACAAAACTTGTCCCGCTAATCAGAGACTATAGCTAGACGGACATTAAATCTAATGTCATGAAAATATAGACGATTTCGAGGAGATTTAATTGAAACAGTCACGCTCATCAAGGATCTATATAATATTGATAGACTACTTTTTCGAGCCATCCAGTGTTACACAGACCAGAAGCCATAAGTTCAAGCTCGACATAAAATGCAGCAACAAAGATATTGGCAAGCACTTTTCCACCAATAGAGTGGTACTACAGTGGAATTCACTGCCAGCTACAATAGCCGAAGCAACAACAGTCGACTCATTCAAGAACAAACTAGATATATACCTACATCAAAGAAAGAACATTTGAATTTGACTGAACAGGCCATACGTATACGGTATACCAACCCATCAAAAAGTCATACTGCAATTCTGCCAATACAGTGGCCTGATCTTAGCCTGTGTATAGACAAGAAAATGCTCAGTAGCGATTCCAATGACCAGTATATCCATCTCTGCTTCCACGTCCGCACTGTGTGGTTGCATGAGTAGACACTAGCATAGAGGAGGAGACTTGGATGAACACAGAAAATGAAAACAACAGCAATAAGACCAACCTCGGCCTCCACAAGTCAGCACGCAAATAAATGCTAGGCGCAGCAGGGTGTAGCCATGAGTGTAGGCGGCACACCGCAGCTGGCATGGGGAACACCCATCTGCACCGCAGCATTTTTACAAAACAGAGCTAAAGTCTTAAAAATCTAATGTCACTGATATAATGACGGTTTCGAGGAGAGTTAATTAAGCTACAACAGTCAAATCATTCAAGAGCAAACTAGATATAATCTACTTCAAAGAAAGATCTTTTGACTTGGACCGAGCAAGCCATACTATAACACTGAGGCAATAACAAGCCAATGGCTTATGCCTCATAAAGTGATGATGATGATAATGATTAGTGTAATTAATCATTTAATCGTAAAGATGTCAAAGCGTTTGCTGCCACAATGTCCATTTGTGAACCAGGAGAATACTGTTTCTGAAGATTCACCATGTGAATAACTGGCTCGTTTATTAAACCAGTCATTCCAGTGGCAAATTTTCAAAAATAGTATTCCCTTGGCCTGCAAATGGACATTTCTCAAGACCACTATAAAAACTATATTTGTTCTGGCTAACCACTAAAGGGTTAAAACACCACAGATTAAACTAACTGGTTGATGAAGTATGCGGCAAATCCTGTTTGTATTAATTTGTTGTCAAAAAGCTGCTTCTGCTGAAACAGTTATCCAGCTGAATATTAGCTACTGTCCTAAGGCAGTGATCCATTGCTGATCTGGATGCAAAAAAGGGCCCTACGGATCACAGGATCAGCAGTGTTTCTCATAATGGTCCTTTTGAGGGTATATATCGCTAACGTGCAGCTTGCAACCCCCAAAAATTAATTTCAGTGAGTCCCATGGGACCCTTTAAAATCTTGTATAATTGTTAAATAATAATTAGTTTTATATGTTTTTGCACAAATATATACCCGCATAATCTAGCACGGGACCCGCATAATCTAGCACGGGACCCGCATAATCTAGCACGGGACCCGCATAATCTAGCACGGGACCCGCATAATCTGGCACGGCACCCGCATAATCTAGCACGGGACCCGCATAATCTAGCACGGGACCCGCATAATCTAGCACGGGACCCGCATAATCTAGCACGGGACCCGCATAATCTAGCACGGGACCTGCATAATCTAGCACGGGACCCGCATAATCTAGCACGGGACCCGCATAATCTAGCACAGGACCCGCATAATCTAGCACGGGACCCGCATAATCTAGTACGGGCACTCGCATAATCTAGTACGGGACTCGCATAATCTAGCACGGGACCCGCATAATCTAGCACGGGACCCGCATAATCTAGCACGGGACCCGCATAATCTAGCACGGGACCCGCATAATCTAGCACGGGACCCGCATAATCTAGTACGGGCACTCGCATAATCTAGTACGGGACTCGCATAATCTAGCACGGGACCCGCATAATCTAGCACGGGACCCGCATAATCTAGCACGGGACCCGCATAATCTAGCACGGGACCCGCATAATCTAGCACGGGACCCGCATAATCTAGCACGGGACCCGCATAATCTAGCACGGGACCCGCATAATCTAGCACGGGACCCGCATAATCTAGCACGGGACCCGCATAATCTAGCACGGGACCCGCATAATCTAGCACGGGCACTCGCATAATCTAGTACGGGCACTCGCATAATCTAGTACGGGACTCGCATAATCTAGCACGGGACCCGCATAATCTAGCACGGGACCCGCATAATCTAGCACGGGACCCGCATAATCTAGCACGGGACCCGCATAATCTGGCACGGGACCCGCATAATCTGGCACGGCACCCGCGTAATCTAGCACGGGACCCGCGTAATCTAGCACGGGACCCGCGTAATCTAGCACGGGACTCGCGTAATCTAGTACGGGCACTCGCGTAATCTAGCACGGGACTCGCATAATCTAGCACGGGACCCGCATAATCTAGCACGGGACCCGCATAATCTAGCACGGGACCCGCATAATCTAGCACGGCACTCGCATAATCTAGCACGGGACCCGCATAATCTAGCACGGGACCCGCATAATCTAGCACGGGACCCGCATAATCTAGCACGGGACGCGCATAATCTAGCACGGGACCCGCATAATCTAGTACGGGCACTCGCATAATCTAGTACGGGCACTCGCATAATCTAGCACGGGACTCGCATAATCTAGCACGGGACCCGCATAATCTGGCACGGGACCCGCATAATCTGGCACGGGACCCGCATAATCTAGCACGGCACTCGCATAATCTAGCACGGGACCCGCATAATCTAGCACGGGACCCGCATAATCTAGCACAGGACCCGCGTAATCTAGCACGGGACCCGCGTAATCTAGCACGGGACTCGCGTAATCTAGTACGGGCACTCGCGTAATCTAGCACGGGACCCGCGTAATCTAGCACGGGACCCGCGTAATCTAGCACGGGACCCGCGTAATCTAGCACGGGACCCGCGTAATCTAGCACGGGACTCGCGTAATCTAGTACGGGCACTCGCGTAATCTAGCACGGGACCCGCGTAATCTAGCACGGGACCCGCGTAATCTAGCACGGGACCCGCATAATCTAGTACGGGCACTCGCATAATCTAGTACGGGCACTCGCATAATCTAGCACGGGACTCGCATAATCTAGCACGGGACCCGCATAATCTGGCACGGGACCCGCATAATCTGGCACGGGACCCGCATAATCTAGCACGGCACTCGCATAATCTAGCACGGGACCCGCATAATCTAGCACGGGACCCGCATAATCTAGCACGGGACCCGCATAATCTAGCACGGGACCCGCATAATCTAGCACGGGACCCGCATAATCTAGCACGGGACCCGCATAATCTAGTACGGGCACTCGCATAATCTAGTACGGGCACTCGCATAATCTAGCACGGGACTCGCATAATCTAGCACGGGACCCGCATAATCTAGCACGGGACCCGCATAATCTAGCACGGCACTCGCATAATCTAGCACGGGACCCGCATAATCTAGCACGGGACCCGCATAATCTAGCACGGGGCCCGCATAATCTAGCACGGGACCCGCATAATCTAGCACGGGACCCGCATAATCTAGCACGGGACCCGCATAATCTAGCACGCGACCCGCATAATCTAGCACGGGACCCGCATAATCTAGCACGGGACTCGCATAATCTAGCACGGGACCCGCATAATCTAGCACGGGACCCGCATAATCTAGCAGGGGACTCACATAATCTAGCACGGGACCCGCATAATCTAGCACGGGACCCGCATAATCTAGCACGGGACCCGCATAATCTAGCTCGGACCCGCATAATCTAGCACGGGACCCGCATAATCTAGCACGGGACCCGCATAATCTAGCACAGGACCGCATAATCTAGCACGGGACCCGCATAATCTAGCACGGGACCCGCATAATCTGGCACGGGACTCGCATAATCTAGCAGGGGACTCACATAATCTAGCACGGGACCCGCATAATCTAGCACGGGACTCGCATAATCTAGCACGGGACCCGCATAATCTAGCTCGGACCCGCATAATCTAGCAGGGGACTCGCATAATCTAGCACGGGACCCGCATAATCTAGCACAGGACCCGCATAATCTAGCACGGGACCCGCATAATCTAGCACGGGACCCGCATAATCTGGCACGGGACTCGCATAATCTAGCACGGGACCCGCATAATCTAGCACGGGACTCGCATAATCTAGCACGGGACCCGCATAATCTAGCTCGGACCCGCATAATCTAGCAGGGGACTCGCATAATCTAGCACGGGACCCGCATAATCTAGCACGGGACCCGCATAATCGCTCTGTGAGCCCATGGTACTCTCTAATTTTAGAATGAATGAGAAAACTGGTTAGAAATCCCAGATTTCAGGTTGGAAACCCCAGATTTTTAGGTGTGGGGTCAATGAGACCTCTAAAATTTAGATGCCATGAGAAAGACTGGGGTTAACATTCTTTTCTATTCACTTTCATTGTGGAATGCTGTTTACCCCTTTCACTTTTAATACAAAAGATTTCCTGCTGTTGACCGGAGCCATACATGTAGTGAAAGAGATGAACCAAGCTTGTTCGAGAGAACCTGATTGGTCTAGTGGCCATATTGGGTTTAGTCTGCGTCCACAATGTGCTTTCTGGAGTATGATTTTAGACCGCCAATGTATATTGGCTTCAAGTTTAGTAAATACATACCTCGCCGCACTCCTTCACTTGGAACTGTGTTGCAGGGGAATCTGTACATGTATACATTATAAATCTCCTCTGAAGTACTTAAAACTCATAAAAATGTACTCTCCAAAGCATAACTATATAATTACAGCTTGGGACAACTATGTCTATGTTAGAGTGAAATCCACCCATATTTGCTGGAATTACCTGACACTGACAGGGGACACTGTGCCTAAGCTTCCACTTATGTTTGTTGTAGACCCCTTAAAATAATATCACATCGTTCACGCAAGCACGCATCATGATACATGTATGCACAAAGCTATCTCGGTAGTCTCAGGACACTTCATGGACATGATGGAGAGGCTCATAAAACGTAAAATTAAGATGGCGTTATCCATTGCCATGTTTATCTCACCTGGCAAAGGCCAAGTGAGCTTATGCCATGGCAGCCTTCCGTCCATCAAATAAGTTTTTCTCCTTAACTGTGGGACCGATATTCAGCCAAATTCGGCTAGATGAATTCTATGGTGGTAGGCTCTAGAACATCTTTTCAGAATTTTGATTGATCAATATTTTGGGTGAAAATCTTACATTTTATGAAAAATCTACAGGAAATTGTCAAAATGCCTCCTCATTAGCTACTTGACATATTTCAACCAAATTTGACTAGATGTATTCTATGGTGGTAAGCTCTAGAAACTCTATTCAGAATTTTGATTAGTAATCAATTTTTTGTGTGAAAATCGATTTTTTTTTTTAATTTACCAGAAATTGTCAAAAATTCTGCTCCTCGTTAGCTTCTTGACGGACTTCAACTAAATTTACATAGAATGGTCCTATAGTCATGTAGGCTCTAGAATCTATATTCAGAATTTTGATTGGTCAATTTTTTGGTTGGAAATCTTAGATTTTATAAAACGATTTACCGGAAAGTGTCAAAACATATCTCCTTAGCTTCTTGACAGGTTTCAACCAAATTTGGCCAGAAGGATCCTATGTAGGTATGATCTAGAATTGTATACAGAATTTTGATTGGTCAATTTTTTGGTTGAAAATTTTAGATGTTATAAAACGATTTACCGGAAAGTGTCAAAACATATCTCCTTAGCTTCTTGACAGGTTTCAACCAAATTTGGCCAGAAGGATCCTATGTAGGTATGATCTAGAATTGTATACAGAATTTTGATTGGTCAATTTTTTGGGTAAAAATTTTGTGCAAGCGCTACTCATAAACCACTTGGTGGTATTCAGCCTAATTTGGCTGGAAAGACCCTATGGCTCTAGGCTTCAGAATATATATACAGAATTTTGATTGGTCAATCTTTTGTGTGAAAATCTTAGGTTTTATACCAGAAATTGTCAAGGCACTATTCATCACTAACTGCTTGACGGATATCAAACCTGGTTGACTAGACGGACCCTATATGGGTAGCTCCAGACCATATATTTAGAATTTTAATTGATCGATATTTGGGGTAGAGATCTTGAATTTTATGACCAATGTAATGGGAATTGTCCAAATGCTACTACTTATTAACTGTTTGTTGGATTGCAGGTTAACTTGTATGGAAGGATTCTATCGTGGTAGGCTCTGGAACTTCTTTTCAGAATTTTGTTTGTTCAATTGCTTTGGTGGCCATCTTGAATTTTTCGAAAACTCTATCATGTATTTCCGAAAAAGTTGGTCCTGATCCCAGGATGATTCATAATACGGAAAAATTAGTTACCTCTCCGGGATGTAGAAATTGTTTGAGTGTAGCATTCGTGACCATCTCGGTCACTTTTTCAGCACTAACTGACAGTCGCTGGCAACATCACTCTGGTCAGATCTTGTGGAGTCACGTGACAGCATGGACTGGTAGACTGCTGGTATATGGTAACCCTCGTCTCTGTTCATGGTTGGTTGATGCTTGTACATTTCTATGGCCTCTTTAACCTTCCGTTTGAATAAGTTGGTCTCAATGTTGATGACCGAGGCACTGCTGGCGGTGATGACGTGGCCAGTGGATTCTGTATGTGGTCAGTTTATCTTTGGATCTTACTAATTGTGATCTTACGGTGTTGACAGGCTTGCGGTAGAACATGTCAATGATTCCGGAACCACCAAACTGACCGTGTACAGAAAAGCCACACACACAGATCAATATCTAAATTTTCACTCTAATCACCATTTGGAACACAAAAGGTCAGTCGTCAGAACTCTATTTCACCGCGCAGACTCCATCATCACAGAAACATCAGACAGAAAAGAAGAACATCATCACATCCAACAGTCTCTCCTAGCCAACGGTTACACTTCGTGGATGAGAAAACCACCTCCCCCACCTTGTAATAAACCACCAGATGTCGAAAAACTTCCACTAGTCGGACTTGCGTACATCCAAGGCCTATCAGAACACCTTGGCAGACTCTTCAGAGAACACCACATCAAAACCTACCACAAGCCCGTCGACACCTTAAGATCACAACTAGTAAGACCCAAAGATAAACTGACCACAGATGAACGCTCTGGAGCCATCTACAAGATCGAATGTGACCAATGTGAGGGGATATACATAGGCGAAACCAAAAGGCCTCTCAGCACCAGAGTCAAAGAACATCTTAAAATTAATTCCAACTCAGCTGTGGCAGAACATACAGAAACCACTGGCCACGTCATCCCCGCCAGCAGTGCCTCGGTCATCAACATTGAGACCAACTTATTCAAACGGAAGGTTGAAGAGGCCATAGAAATCTACAAGCATCAACCAACCATGAACAGAGATGAGGGCTACCATATACCAGCAGTCTACCAGTCCATGCTGTCACGTGACTCCATAAGATCTGACCAGAGTGACGTTGCCAGCGACTGTCAGTTAGTGCTGAAGAAGTGACCGAGATGGTCACGAAAGCTACACTCAAACAATTTCTACATCCCGGAGAGGTAACTAATTTTTCCTTATTATTTTATATCTGTCATGTCTTACGCAAATGCTTCAAATGTTAATTGTCCAGGTGAGCGTCACAGGCCATTGGGCCTCTTGGTTTTTTTATGACTGATGATCGCCGTACACTATATGTGTTCTCCCCTGATGCAAAACAGCATTTCCTATTACCCAAGCTCCGCTCACTTTATATGTGTGGTGGAATCGATTTTAACACGTTGGATCCTAAATTCCCAACATCTCAGTTTCAAGGTACCATAACTATACAGGTAAGCTTGCCACCCAGTCAAATTAATTTCAAAATATTCAACAGAATGTTTATTTTAGAAATTGTAAATTCCCCTTTAAGACATAGAGTACAGACATGATACCTGTTTACTGTCAGAAATTTGCCCTCCATGGCGGACCTACATCATTTAGCTTGTGTGTTCAGGTAACCATGGTAACAGATGATAGCTGGTGATAATCACACTATACGCTTGTGTGACAGATCAGATCCTTGCATCACATGTTGTTTATATTTGTGTCATTTACCACATATTCAGTGTTTCTATGTGCATCTAAATCGTAGAGTTTCTAGGAACCCCACAGCCCATCATCGGGGGTGGGTGGGGGTGGGGGGTCTGTCCCATGTTGAAGTTTGGTTGTCCCAAACCTAAATCTGGCATTGCCATGCAGTTTTTCCCCATCATACTGAAATTGGAGTTTAGCATGGACTGAGTTTGACTGACAACTATGAATTCAGTGGGTCTCATATTATGGAAACAAGCCTGTACAACTGATTAGTATAAATTTAGCATTCATGCACGATTTTCAGGGGCCTCACTGCCAATATTTTGGGGGTTTTTAAGCTGCAGTTTGAATAAATATGGTCAAAATGTCTCTTTTGTCATGTAAATAATATCACTGTAATAACGACATTGGGTCGCTCAGTATGTGGACATTGGGTGGTTCAGTATGCGGACATAGGGTAGCTCAGTATGCAGACATTGGGTAGCTCAGTATGCAGACATTGGGTGGCTCAGTATGCGGACATTGGGTGGCTCAGTATGCGGACATTGGGTGGCTCAGTATGTGGACATTGGGTGGCTCAATATACGGACATTGGGTGGCTCAGTATGCGGACATAGGGTAGCTCAGTATGCGGACATTTGGTGGCTCAGTATGTGGACATTGGGTGGCTCAGTATGCGAACATTGGGTGGCTCAGTATGCGGTTGGGTCACCTGAATGGAAATAAATAATATCATCATGGTGAAAATGAAAGTTATAAAAGTAATGAATTTTTAAAAGCCATAGTTGTACTCATTGTGAAGTTAACCCTTTAAGGGTCATAGCGGCCAAAACCGACCTCTGCTATGCTCTTGTGGAATGTCCATTTACAGGCCAAGAGAATGCAATTTTTGAAAATTTATCACTGATATGACTGGCTCGGTCATTGTGAAGTTAACCCTTTAAGGGTCATAGCAGCCAAAACCGACCTCTGCTATGCTCTTGTGGAATGTCCATTTACAGGACAAAAGAATACAATTTTTGAAAATTTACCACTGGAATGACTGGCTCGATAACCGAGCCAGTCATATCAGTGATAAATTTTCAAAAATTGCATTCTCTTGGCCTGTAAATGGACATTCAATAAGAAAATATTTACATTTTCTTGACCAAATTTGACCATTAAAGGGTTAACTTTGATGACTGTTGAGCATGTAAGATCCTACATGTCGTCTTAGGGCTCTGACTGTCATGGCTGTTGAGCATGTAAGATCCTACATGTTGTCTTAGGGCTCTGAGCGCCATGGCTGTTGAGCATGTAAGATCCCACATGTCGTCTTAGGGCTCTGAGTGTCATGGCTGTTGAGCATGTAAGATCCTACATGTTGTCTTAGGGCTCTGAGCGCCATGGCTGTTGAGCATGTAAGATCCCACATGTCGTCTTAGGGCTCTGAGTGTCATGGCTGTTGAGCATGTAAGATCCTACATATCATCTTAGGGCTCTGAGCTTCATGACAGTTGAGCATGTAAGATCATGCATGTCGTCTTAGGGCTCTGAACATCATGGCTGTTGAGCATGTAAGATCATACATGTCATCTTAGGGCTCTGAGCATGATGGCTGTTGAGCATGTAAGATCCTACATGTCGTCTTAGGGCTCTGAGCTTCATGGCTGTTGAGCATGTAAGATCCTACATGTCGTCTTAGGGCTCTGAGCGTCATGGCTGTTGAGCATGTAAGATCCTACATGTCGTCTTAGGGCTCTGAGCAGTGACATTTTCAAAATACCAATTAATCAGTTCTGTAACCTAATGAGTGCCCTGATGCAAATGCAATTGAAAATCACTGAGGGCATGTGGATCTCAACAGTCAGATGCCCTCGTGCTTCTAGGACAATGATCAGTGGCTTGACTATTGATAAATCCATAGTTTGTTGACTTTTAGCTCATATTGGTGTGTAATACAAATGTACTGGCAGAATGATGCTCGCTTTGTAGCTTGATAAATAGCAGCTTCGTACAATATTTTATAATAATGCACGTATGTGTACCGATTTATTATATGACATACAATGCGAGCGACTTAAGTTCAATGAAGGCACTCTGTTTTAATTTTTAGCATGCCCTGATGGCATTCGTCTCTAAATGTTAAGTTATAGCACTGTTAATGTAGATTTTTCTTCTGTACAGGATCATGGGCTATGCTAGCTGAATAATTGTGGGCGTGGTCACCAGAAGTATTGCATCATGCGCCACTTCATCAACCGATTGACGGATTCAGGAGCTGGTATTCTCGAGTTAAGCAAACCGCAATGGATTGATGTTGTATTAGCAAATGTGCACATCATCCAACAAAAGATGCCTGCAACACCAGAAAACAGCGATGGTGGTCTGTATGTCGGCAATGCCGGAGTCGCATACATGTTCTATCATTTATCTTCCATTGAGCTCTTGTCCGCGTACAGATCAGACTTCTTAGCAAAGGCACAGGACTACATTACTGAAGCACTACGCCACGCCGAGAACAGATCATGCAGAGACCCAATAGTGTCGTTTATTCTTGGTAAAGCTGGTGTATATGCTGTCGGATGTGGGATTCATAAATCTCTCGGGAATACTTCTCTGTGTGATGACTTAGCTTCCCGATACTGTAAACTAGCCAGTATTATTCAGCCTGGTGATTTTCTAGGCTGTGGGTCTGATGAGCTGTTTGTGGGCAGAGCTGGCTATCTTTGTGGTGCACTGCTAATGCAAAAGACACTGGGAAAACAGGTAGGTCATTTGTCCTTGGATCCAAATTTTATTTCAATTTACAGTCCATTTAAAGGAGGCTATGGATCAAAAGACTGGTTCTATAACACTCATGACAAAGCAGACCAAGACCGACCCCTGCAACAGTCCTGAGAATGTCAATTTGTAGGCCAAGAGAAGACTATTTTTGAAAATTTACCACTGGAATGGCTGGCATGACAACCGTGCCAGCCATTCCAGTGGTAAATTTTCAAAATAGTCTTCTTGGCCGACAAATGGACATTTCATAAGGAAATATTCAGAATTTCTTGACCAAATTTTGCTTAGGAAACACCGTGATCTGATACCACAATCTATTTACCATGGGCAGTCATTAACCCTTTTCATGCTCAAATTTCCTTTGAAAAAATGAAAATATTTCCTCATTGAATGTCCACTTGCAGTCCAAGAGAAATTTAAAAAATAATACCGCTGAAGTTACTGGCTTGGACATTGAGCCAGGCAGTCCAGTGGTAAATTGCAAAACGATAGTATTCTCATAGACTGCAAATGAATATTCAATAAGGAAATATTTGTGTCTCGTCTGCGAAGCAGAAAGCGAGACAGATGTTTCACTTTTCCGAAGGCGATGGCGATGGCGTCAACAATGTTAAGTTTTTGCGTTTAGCAAAACTTCTCAGCTATTATTTCAGGATCAGTTAATCCTATTGCAACTAAACATGGCCATGTGGTTTCCTATACTGTTAGGAAGCAGCATGATGATACTGAGTTCACACAGTTGACGGTCACGTTCACTGTGACCTTGATACAGAACCTTGTTTTTTCAATGTTAAGTTTTTGCGTTTAGCAAAGCTTCTCGGCTTGTCTTTCAGAATTGATTAATCCTATTGGAACTAAACTTGGGTACATTGTTACCTATGATGTTAGTGACAATGAAGTCACAACGGCGAAGGTCAAGGTCATTCTGACCTCTACAAAACTTTGTTATTTTTATTCAATGTTAAGTTTTTAGGATTAGCAAATCTTACCATGTTATATTTTGGGATTGCTTAACCCTAATGGAACACAACTTGGGTACATGGTTGCTTATACCAAGAGGATAAAAGGAGGTCACCGGGATAAATGTTGACATGGAGGTCAATAGGTTAAAGGTCAAGCTCATTTTGACCTTGTTATTTTACCTCTGCTTTTTCAACTTTAAGTTTTCCCATTCAGCAAATCATTTATATTTCAAGATTGGTTAATCTATAACACGGAGGTCACAAGGTCAAAGGTCAATGCCACTGTGACAAACAGGAGACAGGTGAGACATTTAATTCCATGGAATTCTTGTTATTTTTTAAAAGGAAATTTGAGCATGAAAAGGGTCAAACATTGACCACGGTAAATAGATTATGTGATAATTTTCGACACAGTTGATAATAGTGATACAGGCCATGAAATTTCAAAAATCTGCGTACCCTAATAATAGGTTGAGGTATTTCTTTCATGTAACCAATAGTTCAGAAAAGTGCCAGTCATTTGCATAAACTCATTGGTTGGCTTCTTAATATTTACTTTCAGAGACTAATATATACAGCAAAATGATTTTCCAGGTTATTATATACCTGTGAAGCAAACTGAACATGAGTCTGACTATTTTCCACTTGAAAATAAATCAAGAGCTCATTTTCATATAACCTAATCTTCGGTCTGCACTTTGTGATTTTGCGTAACCAACACGGGAACTACTGGTTTGGTTACGCCAAATTTCGAGGTCTGCAGTGATATGAAATGGGACCTAGTTCCAGATTTTCTTTATATGATTACAAGTATAAGCTTGATAATTACTCCATTTACACCTTGTCAAACTCTGCTTGATAATTTTAAAACAAATCTGTTGAATAGTTGCTGCTAAACAGTTTTCAGTCAACATATTTTCAGAAGAGTCAACATTAGTCATTATGAAATTTATCTTTATATTAGCTCTTATTCATCCATGTTTGAATTGCGGATGAATGGTACCTATTTTCTGGTGAAGATAATTTGTCTCAGACGGTACAGTAACCTATTTTGTTTTGCATAACTTTATGTAAACCTTTGTACTTATGTATAAAATATAGCAACATAAGAAAGAGATTGCCTGAATGAAAAACCAGTTACGCTACAAATATTTGCATAGCAGCTGCGTGAATGAAAAAATGGCTTACACTGATTTGCCTCTTATGTTCTCACCCTAATACCAGGCATCCAGTTTCTTAGACGTGTTAGAAGCCAGTCACAGAAGAGACTAGTGTACACTTTGTAAACAATGTTACTGAAAATTGTTTTTGACAAGGAACTTGACAATAAAGGGATCCATTTCTAGCTATGCTCCACCTATTTCTAGCTAATCTACACTCACTTGTGCACATATTTGAATTGATTTATGGACATTGAACACTGAAGTCCCAGAATCTCAATTTCTACTTCACATCAAAATGCTTCAAAATAAAATTGTTACTTTTTATTGTACCTCAATGTAATGAAATGAAATAACTCTTAAAGGAAAGGACCAGGGAACTAGCAATTGCTGATGAATCAACTTTATATAATATACCTATAACCGTTAGTAAAAATAGAAATAAATCAGAATAATTTGAAAAAATAGCTAAATACCATTTATATCACTCGGGATGGGAACCAATTAGTGACACTGCAGATCCTTTCCGCTCTGGTGTATGCCGAGGGAATAAATAATATCCTCTACAGCCGATCATATAACATGTATAATCTCAGTTATATTCGCGTTAGCCTGACACGCCTGATTAGCCACTATGTCTTGCACGTAAACTGTCAGATTTTAAAGCAATTTGACTGAAAGCAACATGACATACTTCCAATCACACAAATTTCAAAATAATCCATAGGTATCATGACTCATGTTATGACCCTGGAAATCAGCAGTGTATTTTGAAAACATTTTGACCGAAACTTGTTGCTTCCACCAGAGACCGTGACTTTCAAATAAAATGCTTCCAAAATGATCAACAGTGCATTAACAGTAGCGAAATAATTGCTCTACATTGGCGCCTATAGTGAATAATATTCATATAGCTTACGAAACTACATGTATTTCAGGTCTGCTTTCGCTATATTCACGTTTGCTTTCGCTATATTCAGGTCTACTTTCGCTATATTCAGGTCTGTTTTCGCTGTTTTCAGGTCTGCTTTCGCTATATTCATATCTGCTTTCACTATATTCCGGTCTGCTTTCGCTATATTCAGGTCTGCTTTCGCTATATTCAGGTCTGCTTTCGCTATATTCAGGTCTGCTTTCGCTATATTCAGGTCTGCTTTCGCTATATTCAGGTCTGCTTTCGCTATATTCAGGTCTGCTTTCGCTATATTCAGGTCTGCTTTCGCTATATTCAGGTCTGCTTTCGCTATATTCATGTCTGCTTTCACTATATTCAGGTATGCGGATGATGTTTCCTGCATGACGTACTACAAGTTACTAGTATTTTGAAATATAAAATTTTCCCATAAATCATGTTTGTTTTACCATAAAGATGCAAAGTTTGTTAGTTGTAATGTGCTATTTACCTGCTTTAGGTGGTGAGTGAGTCTCGTCTCAAAGCAATATGTGGACAGATTGTGCAATCCGGACGTGACTATGCCAGGCGAACGAGAAGCAAGTGTCCTCTTATGTATCATTACTATGACACTGAATACTTGGGTGAGCATGCTTAGGACAGATCAGGGTAATAATGATATATCATACATATTGTGTGAGCATGCTTAGGACAGATCAGGGTAATAATGATATATCATACATATTGGGTGAGCATGCTTAGGACTGATCAGGGTAATAATGATATATCATACATATTGTGTGAGCATGCATAGGACTGATCAGGGTAATAATGATATATCATACATATTGTGTGAGCATGCATAGGACTGATCAGGGTAATAATGATATATCATACATATTGAGCGAGCATGCATAGGACTGATCAGGGTAATAATGATATATCATACATATTGGGTGAGCATGCTTAGGACTGATCAGGGTAATAATGATATATCATACATATTGGGTGAGCATGCTTAGGACTGATCAGGGTAATAATGATATATCATACATATTGTGTGAGCATGCATAGGACTGATCAGGGTAATAATGATATATCATACATATTGGGTGAGCATGCATAGGACTGATCAGGGTAATAATGATATATCATACATATTGGGTGAGCGTGCATAGGACTCATCCGTGTAATAATGATATATCATACATATTGGGTGAGCGTGGGGTTGCACGATTTTTCGATTATTTGATTAATCGCGATTATATAATTCAAAATGATCGTGGACAATTATAAAATGAAATAATCGTATAAGCGCCATGTTGAAATTTTTGTCAAGACACTTTTACGCTTGTGAAACTCTGCTCGCGTTACCAATCATGGAAACAAACATCTGGCTATCAGCCGAATGTGTGAATGATTAAATAAACTAAATAAATAACTGATTTGTTTGTATTGACTCATGATTAGTTTAGATGAATAAAGATTGTTCACTTGGTCGCTATTTGCCATTGTTGTTGTAATCACACACGCTTATCCCGCAACGCATTTTCTCCCAAAAAAATTCTCACCGCCTATGTTTAATGTATACCCCAAAACATCACCGGGGAAGTGAAATGATTCGATTTAGGCGCCTAAATATTGAGTATCCTTTAATAAAGCTCGTTTATTACATCAAAATTAACCCACAATTTGATATAAAATGGCGTCGCGAAAAAATACAAATCACGTGATTCGCCTCCAATTGAAGAGTTTATTTTAGAGCGAGTACTCGGATATAAATATTCTGGAATCGGGGACTCGGGAATTTCTATATATTATCATTGCGCGATAGGAACTGAGTCTTATACTGATCTGAATAACGGGTACCCGTTTGATAAACTCCCATTAGCGTATAATATCTCGTGAGAACACGCCGCCTCCCATCGCAAGAGCCGCTGGCTCGCCAACTTAAGATGCCGGCTATATTGTCATTCGTAATAATTCAATTTGGATCATTGGATGTTGATCGGCGTTACAAAATTGATGCACATTTTCTCCCGTACTTGTTTGGTACATAAATTTGGTCTTAAAATATATTTATACGGAAGCTATTTAATCACGCCAAGACTGTTTTAAGCGCATTTTGACTACAAAAGTGTGGAATAAACTTTATTATATCTTGAACATACATGGCCTACTATTAGTATTAATCTAATAGGTTGTCGAGATTTACAAATCCGAGGCCTGTATTGACTTCAAGAGGGGCCGGAAATGTATCAGGGCAGAGATCGGTCTGAAGTAGACACACCCTGTGACACGATTGTTATTTTTATTATACACGCTATTCTTACAAATTTTCCTATACAATCGGCTGAGTTAAGGGGTGGGCTTCTAATATAGAGTTTTGCCGTTTTGAAACTGCTAAGAAATCATTGGAGCTCATATGTCAAAGTTAGGGGGTGGGCTTCTATTAGAGCATAGGCTACAATTACGCGAAATACGATACCTTCCGTTTTCTGTCTAGAAAAACCTTGATACATTCCTTTGTTCGCAATCAGCAACTGGCATATTCTGTCCATGTATGATATATTTGCCTAACCCATAATCTTACAATCTGCAGTAGCATAATAACGCCCTCTAAGCAGCATTGACGTAGTTAATATAGTTCATGATTAATCGTATGATCGCGAATATTTTTTTTAAATGATCGCGATTATGAAAAGTGAATAATCGTGCAACCCTAGGTGAGCATGCATAGGACTGATCACGGTAATAATATATCATACATATTGGGTGAGCATGCATAGGACTGATCAGGGTAATAATGATATATCATACATATTGAGTGAGCACGCATAGGACTGATCAGGCTAATAATGATATATCATACATATTGAGTGAGCGTGCATAGGACTGATCAGGGTAATAATGATATATCATACATATTGGGTGAGCATGAATAGGACTGATCAGGGTAATAATGATATAACATACATATTGAGTGAGCATGCATAGGTCTGATCAGGGTAATAATGATATATCATACATTTTGAGTGAGCGTGCATAGGACTGATCATGCTAATAATAATATATCATACATATTGGATGAGCGTGCATAGGACTGATCAGGGTAATAATGATATATCATACATATTGGGTGAGCATGCATAGGACTGATCAGGGTAATAATGATATATCATACATATTGAGTGAGCATGAATAGGACTGATCAGGGTAATGACGATATATCATACATATTGGGTGAGCATGCTTAGGACTGATCAGGGTAATAATAATATATCATACATATTGAGTGAGCATGCTTAGGACTGATCAGGGTAATAATAATATATCATACATATTGAGTGAGCATGCTTAGGACTGATCAGGGTAATAATGATATATTATACATATTGAGTGAGCACGCATAGGACTGATCAGGGTAATAACGATATATCATACATATTGAGTGAGCACGCATAGGACTGATCAGGGTAATAACGATATATCATACATATTGAGTGAGCGTGCATAGGACTGATCAGGGTAATAATAATATATCATACATATTGAGTGAGCACGCATAGGACTGATCAGGGTAATAACGATATATCATACATATTGAGTGAGCGTGCATAGGACTGATCAGGGTAATAACGATATCATACATATTGAGTGAGCATGCATAGGACTGATCAGGGTAATAATGATATATCATACACTTTGAGTGAGCGTGCATAGGACTGATCATGCTAATAATAATATATCATACATATTGGGTGAGCATGCATAAGACTGATCAGGGTAATAATGATATATCATACATATTGAGTGAGCATGCATAGGACTGATCAGGGTAATATATCATACATATTGGATGAGCGTGCATAGGACTGATCAGGGTAATAATGATATATCATACATATTGGGTGAGCATGCATAGGACTGATCCGGGTAATAATGATATATCATACATATTGAGTGAGCATGCATAGGACTGATCAGGGTAATAATGATATATCATACATATTGAGTGAGCGTGCATAGGACTGATCAGGGTAATAATAATATATCATACATATTGAGTGAGCTTGCTTAGGACTGATCAGGGTAATAATGATATATCATACATATTGAGTGAGCATGCATAGGACTGATCAGGGTAATAATAATATATCATACATATTGAGTGAGCATGCTTAGGACTGATCAGGGTAATAATGATATATCATACATATTGAGTGAGCGTGCTTAGGACTGATCAGGGTAATAATGATATATCATACATATTGAGTGAGCGTGCATAGGGCTGATCATGGTAATAATAATATATCATACATATTGAGTGTGCGTGCATAGGACTGATCAGGGTAATAATAATATATCATACATTTTGAGTGAGCGTGCAGAGGACTGATCAGGGTAATAATGATATATCATACATATTGAGTGAGCACGCATAGGACTGATCAGGCTAATAATGATATATCATACATATTGGGTGAGCGTGCATAGGACTGATCATTCTAATAATGATATATCATACATATTGAGTGAGCGTGCATAGGACTGATCAGGGTAATAATAATATATCATACATATTGAGTGAGCGTGCTTAGGACTGATCAGGGTAATAATGATATATCATACATATTGAGTGAGCGTGCATAGGACTGATCAGGGTAATAATAATATATCATACATATTGAGTGAGCATGCTTAGGACTGATCAGGGTAATAATGATATATCATACATATTGAGTGAGCACGCATAGGACTGATCAGGGTAATAACGATATATCATACATATTGAGTGAGCATGCATAGGACTGATCAGGGTAATAACGATATATCATACATATTGAGTGAGTGTGCATAGGACTGATCAGGGTAATAATAATATATCATACATATTGAGTGAGCATGCATAGGACTGATCAGGGTAATAACGATATATCGTACATATTGAGTGAGCATGCATAGGACTGATCAGGGTAATAACGATATATCGTACATATTGAGTGAGCGTGCATAGGACTGATCAGGGTAATAACGATATATCATACATATTGAGTGAGCGTGCATAGGACTGATCAGGGTAATAACGATATATCATACATATTGAGTGAGCGTGCATAGGACTGATCAGGGTAATAACGATATATCATACATATTGAGTGAGCATGCTTATGACTGATCAGGGTCATAACGATATATCATACATATTGAGTGAGCACGCATAGGACTGATCAGGGTAATAACGATATATCATACATATTGAGTGAGCACGCATAGGACTGATCAGGGTAATAACGATATATCATACATATTGAGTGAGCGCGCATAGGACTGATCAGGGTAATAATAATATATCATGCATATTTAGTGAGCACGCATAGGACTGATCAGGGTAATAACGATATATCATACATATTGAGTGAGCGCGCATAGGACTGATCAGGGTAATAACGATATATCATACATATTGAGTGAGCATGCTTAGGACTGATCGGGGTAATAACGATATATCATACATATTGAGTGAGCGTGCATAGGACTGATCAGGGTAATAACGATATATCATACATATTGAGTGAGCATGCTTAGGACTGATCAGGGTAATAACGATATATCATACATAATAATAATAATAATAATAATAATAATAATAATAATCTTTATTTATCGAGGGTATATCATCAGTAAACTGATCTTCCTGAGGCCCTCCCAAACACAATAAACTATATACAGTTAAATAAGCAGCAAACACATACATACAAACACACTCATAAATGCACTTATACATATACGCACACACTGACTCAGTCAGTCACTCACTCCTTCACTCACTCACTCACTCATGACTCACTCACTCACACATTTTATATTACATATACATTAATATGAACAAGTTTCCATTAACTCACTGGATATGTCCAGTGAAGAAATGACTCAAAATATAATTTTTTTCATCAGTTATCTCCCTTGAATCCATAATACTGAGTATTCAGTTATTTAGTATATTAACCATTTTATGACGAAGCCGACCCAAACTGATCCCTGCAGTGGTCTTGAGAAATGTGCAGACTATTTCCGAAAATTTACTACTGGAATGACTGACTCGGTAACCGAACCAGCCATTCCAGGAGTCAATTTTCAGAAATAGTGTTCACCCGACCTGCAAATAGACAGCCACGATTTATTTTGACAAAATTTTTCATTAAAAGGTTAATGTGAATTCATATACTTCTGAATATTATGATAGAATGATGATAGAGTCGGAGATTGTGTAATGCTTTGAGGTAATGCGTTCCAGAGTTGAACTGCTTTATATGTGTAACTCTTTTTTCCATAGCAAGATTTAAATTTTGGAAGATGTAGATGACCAATGGTTTTTTAACGTAAATTAATGGAATGTGTATCTTCTACATATTTGAACAAGTTCTTAATATAACTTGGAGTAAGGTCATTTAAGGCTTTATAAGTCATGCTATTTGTTTTGAAGTTTATTCTCTTAGCCAATGTAGTCCAATTCAATTGTTTATACAGTTGTTCAGTTGGTTCTCTAAAAGGGGCATCTAGTATTATACGAGCTTCTCTCTTTTGTAGTTTTTCCAGCTGGTATACTAATGTATCAGTTGAATGATAGTAGATGAGAGAGCAGTAATCTATATGTGAAAGGATGTAAGCTTTATAGAATAGATTCCTTTGTTCAACATTCATATAATTCTTGTTCTTTTTCAACATGTATATTAAGGAAGAGACTTTTTTACAGATTTTACTTATGTGTTCTTGCCAGGGGAATGTACTATCAATGTGTAGGCCAAGGAGTTTATCCGATTTTACAGTATTTAAGTTTCCATTTTCAGTAGGTATTACAATATCTGTTGTTATGCTCTTCAATTTGTGATTAGTTCCAAGCATCATCGGTTTAGTTTTATCCTCATTAAGCAACATTTTGTTATTTAAACACCATTTCTGTACAGATTTCAAATCTTTTGTTAACTGTTCTTGTATTTCAGAGGTGCTTCGGCTGTTAACATGCAAAGTAGTATCATCTGCATACATATCTATATTACTAAATGTACAGAGTGGAAGGTCGTTAATATATAAGATAAATAAGAGTGGACCTAATACAGATCCTTGCGGGACTCCGATGTGGATTGATACATGTTTAGAGATCTTTCCAGCAATTGAGACATATTGCTGCCTATCGGTTAAATATGACGAAAACCATTTTAGTGATCCTGTTTCAAATTTATATATGGCAAGCTTTTGCAAGAGAATATTATGATTTAAAAGATCAAAGGCTTTTCTTAAATCTATCATGATAGCTCCTATGAGATCACCATTGTCTATTGAAAATCGCCACTTTTCAACAAGTTTTAATAAAGCGGTTTCGCATGAGTGTTTTTGTCTAAAGCCTGACTGTGACTCATTCAGTAACCCATATTGACAGAGAAATTTATAAACATGATCATGTACATGGCGTTCAATAATTTTAGATATAGCTGGTAGGATTGATATTGGCCTATAATTGCATACATTGGCTATGGAGTCGGATTTGTGTAGGGGTATAACTTTAGCATGTTTCCACACTGCTGGAAAGACTCCAGAATCTATACTCTTGTTAATGATGCTTGTGATAGGTGGGGCTATGACATTTGCTGCGATTTTAAGAAAATAAGCATTAATATCATCATATCCAGCTGATTTATTTGTCTAGATTTTTTAGTTCATTATGTACGTAATCTACTGAAATACATGGTATTTGAAATTTGATGCATTCTGGCACTTTACTATTTACATGTTTTCTTAGTTCACTAAATTCTGTATCTGCTTGTGGTATGGATTCAGCTAAATTAGATGCTATTGTACAAAAATATGTGTTGAATAGTTCAGATTGCATCTGCGGGTCCATAACTTCATTACCGTCATTATCGCGTAGAAGGGTAGGACATTTGTTAGCCTTTGGGTTTATACTCTTCAAGATTTTCCATATATTGGCAGGATTGTGTTTACCTTCATCTAGCTTTGCACTAAAATAGTCCTTTTTAGATTTTTCTATCTGTGCCATAACTTTATTCTTTAAGTCTTTGTAGTTTGTAATATTTCCTGATACTTTCTGGCGATCTCTTTCTTTCATTGTATTCAAAATATCTTTATTTATCCATCCTGGTTGACAAAATCTTTTAACTCTCCGTTCAATGATGGGTGCCTGCTTGTTTAGTATATTTGTGAATATTTTCTGCCATTTTTCAAGAGCCTGATCAGGGTTATTTAATTCATCCACAAAACTCCAGTCATATGCTCGAAGATGTTGGACAAACTTATTCTCGTCAAAGTGCTTAATGCTGCGATACTTAATAATTTGATGTACATTTTGATTCTTGGAAACTTTACTGTTGCGTACTGTGAAGACTGGATAGTGGTCACTACATGCTAGTGTCCCTACTTGTGTTGAATGATATTTGTCCTTGTTTGTTACATAAACATGATCTATCAGTGTTGCTGTTTTGCCAGTAACCCTAGTAGGTATATTTACAAGCTGCTCAAGGTGATAAATTTCTGTCACTGATTGCCATTTAGTGTTTGCTTGCTTCAAAAGATTAAAATTAAAATCGCCTATGAGTGTAATATCAGAGTTTTCTGAATAAGCAGCTTCTAGCAGTGATTCAAATTCATCTATCCAACTAGCTGGACTGTTTGGTGGTCTGTAGACACAGCTAATTAGAAATGGTTTCTTTTTGTATGGTCTAATTTCTAACCAGGCAACTTCTATGTTGTGTGTTTCTAAGTCAGCTCGTCTAATATATGACAGGTTGTCAGCTATATACACTACAATACCCCCACCATCACGCTTAATTCTGTCTCTGCGCTCTGTATTATAGCCATTTATTTCAATTACTGTGTCCGGGACTGTATTACTTAAGCAAGCCTCTGTGACACAAAATATTTCTAATTCTTTCCTACTTTTCTCCATTATAATTTTTAATTGTGAAATTTTGGGAACTAGTAAGTGTTGAACATTTAGGTGGCCAATACGAGGACCCTTACTATTAATATTGAAAGATGGAAAGTCAAGGGACATAACTGTTTCTATAAATTTGTCATTGCATCTCGTCAGTAGAATTGATTCCAGTGCATTATTAGAATTATTGTCTAGTTGACCAATTTCTCCACTGGCTATGCAGTAGGAGAAGACATTAATATAGTATACAAAGCTATAGCCTGCATGCATATAATCAAGGATGTTTATATAGTTCAAATATGAATTAGCATTATTATTATTATTATTATTATCATCATTACCACCACCACCACCATTACCACTACTCCCATCCCCACCACCACCATCATTATCATTGTTATTATAACTGTTATCATCGTTATCATCATCATCATCACCATCATCACCACCACCATCATCATCACAACCACCACCACCACCACCACCACCACCATCATCATCATCATCATCATTACTATTGCATTCACATACATTGGTTTTGAGTGATTGATATCGATTACTGAGTATTATATTAGAACCATTTGGATGTACAATACACAAAGTAGACTCATCATTACATATGATAGATACTGAATTAATATTGAAAATATTATTAGAGGGGCTTACATCAGGAAGATTACATTGTGTTGTTTCATACATAATAGAGTATCAGTGTTTACATTTGTGGTACAGTCAGTGGCAACATTTAAATCTATGTTAATATGTACATTACTGTCGTGGTTATTTATGCTGCTAGCATGGTAATTGTTCACAGTTATAGTTCTATTAAGGTTGATAGGCGTGAATACATCTATAGCACAAGCAATGTGGCTGGCGTAATATTCAGGATTGTTGGTTGGCACAGCTTCTTGACCACATTGCTAATGTACTGTACACTGGTTTGACTTATGGCCAGATTTGTTGCATCTCCAGCAGTGTACAGGCTGACCATGGCGACACTGTGAATGTTTGTGGTTTGGTTCACCACAAAATTTGCATGTTGGCTTTCTGATGATCGCTACATAGTCATTAATGCACTTTACTAGAACAGATGTCCCATATTTATTTAAGTGGAGTTTGTCCGCATAGTATAAGGAGCTGTCTATCAAACCAGGTTTATATAAGGAATAGAAATATCCACTAGACTGAATCATTGAAAAGTTAAGGAAATGCTGTCGAACCTCAATATGCTTGTTAAAATTTTGTATGAAATCCTGTCGACCGCGAACATCATCACGTGGGCACAGCTGGCATACATGTATCGTACACTTAGGGACGAGAGACTGAACGGCGCTAATCAAGTTATCCTTCGCATTAAGCGCATCACTTAATGCACCATCACAATTGTTAGTGCCGGCCATTATAACAGTATCCTTATATGTGTGCAAGTCAATGCTCAGAAGAGTTGAATGAACATCTTCAATTTTTGCTCCTCTGAGGCATATCACTTCAACTGTATCCTGTAGTCCCTTGGAATCTACATGTTTTATTATAGAGCTCCCTATAATCAGAGTCTCTTTGGAGTTGTCATTGCTTACTAATGGTGGCTGTGTAGCATTCTTAGCCACATTTCTGCTATATTGTGGTTTACGCATATGGTATGACGGTTGTGTCTGTGTAGGTGGTTCATACACATTTATTGTAGCTTGTTGTTTCTGAAATTGTTTTGAGGGCCTTGGTGCTGGGACTGGTTTGTCTATGACACAATCTTTTGGTGATTTCCTAGAAGCAGTATTACAATTAGCAACAGGTTCTACTATAGTAACTGTTTCTGACATAGCAACTGTTTCAGGAGCCGCTACTTTAGATTCACCAATGACTTCTGTCATAACACCTACATCTGTTGTTGTTTTAGTGACATTTATTTGAGTCAATAATTTTCTGTTTTCAGCACAAAGTTCTTTAATAGTGTTTTCTTTTTCTAGAAGCAGTTGGCCAAGGAGGAACATCTGATTAATTAAATCCTGTTGGCTAGGTTGTCTAAGCTGGCTGATCACTGGTGTGCTTGTATGCTCAGGTGTAAATAATTGTTTAGGAATGGTCTCTCCAGCTGCTGGCTACATAAACACATCTTAGGTGGTGTGTCCTTGCTATAGTGATCTTGGCTGGCATTTACCTGTGTATTAACTGCCCCCACTGAAGGGGCACAGCATACACTAGTGGTGGCCTCCATGCTACCTACACTCACTAATCTGTTATCATCATAAATGGTAGCAGAGAAATAAATAAAATCTCCTCTCACCCACTCATAGTAGTCTGAGCCCTGAACATGAATAAGTCCTGTAGATTCATACAATGTTATGGTAACATTGCATTTGTCACAGGAAATGAATTGTTCAATGTGAACTAATACACCGTTATCCCCTTTATCAGTTCTTGCTCCATACAGGTCTTCTAGTTTAGTGATCCATTTAGAAATTGAATTTACATCTTTCAACTGAATAGACACAGAATAACAATTATACTTCACAGTGAAATGCGTATGTTCTGTACAGCTAAGTGTCTGTAAATCAACACTTGTATATCCATTGAATAGGTCAGCATTAGTTGTAGAGGTCAATAGGCTTAGACAGCCCAGGTCAGAGGTCTCCATTAAAACAACTACACTGCTGGCTCTCCTATTTGAAGTCACTGGAGCATAACAATAGCCGTAACTTTTCACAGAATTTAACAAAGGATTTGATAATATATTTTGAAATTCACAGTTTTAATTTACTGATAACTTTTTCCACACTTATAATTTTTGAAAATAAAACACACAGTTGTGAGCAGACTATCCTTAGCTACATCTAAATATTAAATTTAGTTACATTACTAAACTGTAAACTGCTTAAATTTAGAAAAAACTCCAGAGCAAAATATATGTTACATTACTGTCACATATTGACATTACAAACTGTCAATCAAGGTCTCATATTGAGTGAGCGTGCATAGGACTGATCAGGGTAATAATGATATATCATACATATTGGGTGAGCATGCATAGGACTGCTCAGGGTAATAACGATATATCATACATATTGAGTGAGCGTGCTTAGGACTGATCAGGGTAATAATGATATATCATACATATTGAGTGAGCGTGCATAGGACTGATCAGTGTAATAACGATATATCATACATATTGAGTGAGCGTGCATAGGACTGATCAGGGTAATAACGATATATCATACATATTGAGTGAGCGTGCATAGGACTGATCAGGGTAATAACGATATATCATACATATTGAGTGAGCGTGCATAGGACTGATCAGGGTAATAACGATATATCATACATATTGAGTGAGCGTGCATAGGACTGATCAGGGTAATAACGATATATCATACATATTGAGTGAGCGTGCATAGGACTGATCAGGGTAATAACGATATATCATACATATTGAGTGAGCGTGCTTAGTACTGATCAGGGTAATAACGATATATCATACATATTGAGTGAGCGTGCTTAGGACTGATCAGGGTAATAACGATATATCATACATATTGAGTGAGCGTGCAGAGGACTGATCAGGGTAATAACGATATAGCATACATATTGAGTGAGCATGCTTAGGACTGATCAGGGTAATAATGATATATCATACATATTGGGTGAGCATGCATAGGACTGATCAGGGTAATAATGATATATCATACATATTGAGTGAGCACGCTTAGGACTGATCAGGGTAATAATGATATATCATACATATTGGGTGAGCATGCATAGGACTGCTCAGGGTAATAATGATATATAATACATATTGAGTGAGCGTGCTTAGGACTGATCAGGGTAATAACGATATATCATACATATTGAGTGAGCATGCATAGGACTGATCAGGGTAATAACGATATATCATACATATTGAGTGAGCGTGCTTAGGACTGATCAGGGTAATAACGATATATCATACCTATTGAGTGAGCGTGCTTAGGACTGATCAGGGTAATAACGATATATCATACATATTGAGTGAGCGTGCATAGGACTGATCAGGGTAATAACGATATATCATACATATTGAGTGAGCGTGCATAGGACTGATCAGGGTAATAACGATATATCATACATATTGAGTGAGCGTGCATAGGACTGATCAGGGTAATAACGATATATCATACATATTGAGTGAGCGTGCATAGGACTGATCAGGGTAATAACGATATATCATACATATTGAGTGAGCGTGCTTAGTACTGATCAGGGTAATAACGATATATCATACATATTGAGTGAGCGTGCTTAGGACTGATCAGGGTAATAACAATATATCATACATATTGAGTGAGCGTGCAGAGGACTGATCAGGGTAATAACGATATATCATACATATTGAGTGAGCATGCTTAGGACTGATCAGGGTAATAATGATATATCATACATATTGGGTGAGCATGCATAGGACTGATCAGGGTAATAATGATATATCATACATATTGAGTGAGCACGCTTAGGACTGATCAGGGTAATAATGATATATCATACATATTGGGTGAGCATGCATAGGACTGCTCAGGGTAATAATGATATATAATACATATTGAGTGAGCGTGCTTAGGACTGATCAGGGTAATAATGATATATCATACATATTGAGTGAGCGTGCATAGGGCTGATCAGGGTAATAATAATTTATCATACATATTGAGTGAGTGTGCATAGGACTGATCAGGGTAATAACGATATATCATACATATTGGGTGAAGAGTTAAAAAACGTCATTCCATTTGTAACTCACAGAAACATTGACCATGAAAACTGATGGTAACCCTTTCACCGATAAATCCCTGAAAATGTATATTTGCAATATAAAACCTATTCTGTTAACTATTTTCAAAATAATTTAACTTGAAGATGTTGCAGCCTTGCGTAGATTAATTTCCAAATATTCAACAATTTTCCTGTATGGTTGCATTGAAAATGATATATGGGGAATTCAGCGGTGAAAGGGTTAACATTAACATAGAATCGTTCAAAAAGCTTGATTAAGCTTATTCTTCCTGACATGAACCATTGTGTCAGCTTGAGTCTGGAGGCTTCTTCCTAACGTGAACCATTGTGTCAGCTTGAGTCTGGAGGCTTCTTCCTAACGTGAACCATTGTGTCAGCTTGAGTCTGGAGGCTTCTTCCTGACGTGAACCATTGTGTCAGCTTGAGTCTGGAGGCTTCTTCCTAACATGAACCATTGTGTCAGCTTGAGTCTGGAGGCTTCTTCCAAACGCGAACCATTGTGTCAACTTGAGTCTGGAGTGCGTATTAGCTTTTAACTTTAGCGTAGTACCTTGCATATTCCACTCCTGCGACCATTTATTGCTGATTTTATGTCATGTGGATATCAGTATTTTTTATGTGAAATATGAAGATCAATCAATGATTGAGTATGAGCTACATGTAGAATCTTAATGATTTCAATGACAAATCATAGGAAAATATATTCTGTAAAATATAAAACATATTCTGTTGGATATTTTGAAGGATAGCAACTGATTCAAATTAATTTCAAAATACATTGTCTTCAACAGTTTCCTGTAAGGTTGTCCTGAAAATGAGATAAATAGTGAATTTATCAGTGAAAGGGTTAATGATAGAATCTTTGCTTAAAGATTGCCATTGATCCATGTCAGTGTGCCGTTGATCCATGTGAGTGCGCCGTTGATCCATGTGAATGCACCGCTGATCCATGTGAGTGCGCCGTTGATCCATGTGAGTGCGCCGCGCTGATTCCTGTGAATGCACCGTTGGTCCATGTGAATGCGCCGCTGATCCATGTGAGTGCGCCGCTGATCCATGTGAGTGCACCATTGATCCATGTGAGTGCACCGTTGATCCATGTGAGTGCGCTGTTTATCCATGTGAGTGAACCGCTGATCCATATGAGTGCGCCATTGATCTATGTGAGTGCACTCCTGATCCATGTAAGGGCCCCGTTGATCCATGTGAGTGTGCCGTTGATCCATGTGCGTGCGCCGTTGATCCATGTGAGTGCGCTGTTGATCATGTGAGTGCGCCGTTGATCCATGTGTGTGCGCGCTGCTGATCCATGTGTGTGCGCTGCTGATGCATGCGAGTGCGCCATTGGTCCATGTGAAAGCACCGCTCATCCATGTGAGTGCCATTGATCCATGTGAGTGCACCGTTGATCCATGTGAGTGCACCACTGATCCATGTGAAGGCACCATTGATCTATGTGAGTGCGCCGCTGATCCATGTGAGTGCGCCGTTGATCCATTTGAGTGCGTCATTGATCCATGTGAGGGCTCCGATGATCCATCTTGAGTGCGCCATTGATCCATGTGAGTGTGCCGTTGATCCATGTGAGTGCGCCGTTGATCCATGTGAGTGGGCCATTGATCCATGTGAGGGCACTGCTGATACATGTGAGGGCGCCATTGATCCATGTGAGTGCACAATTGGTCCATGTGAGTGCACCGCTGATCCATGTCAGTGTGCCACTGATCCATGTGAGTGTGCCGCGCTGATGCATGTGAGTGCGCCGTTGATCCATGTGAGTGGCACGCTGATCCATGTGAGTGCACCATTGATCCATGTGAGTGTGCCGCTGATCCATGTGAGTGCGCCGCGCTGATCCATGTGAGTGCACCATTGGTCCATGTGAGTGCGCCGCTGATCCATGTGAGTGCGCCGCTGATCCATGTGAGTGCACCGCTGATCCATGTGAGTGCTAAGGGCCGCACTTGATCCTCTTATATGATCGATTTCTCACTGGGCTGATCACAGTTATATTTGGCAGGACTCATCCTTAGAGCATAGAGATCTAAGTTTGTTCAAATAAAGACTCTTTAACCCATTGCCCTCTTGGATTTTGGCCATTTTTAGAAATGCCTTTAAAATCTTCAAAACCGCTGAAAGGATCGGGCAAGGTTTTTGGAAATATGATTAGGGACTAATATGACTAAGGCTATTCAAATTTGTTCAATGGAAGTTAGTACATTAAAAACATAGCCATCATTGACCAATCAGAATCCAACGTCTTGGTGGCCATATTATAATTTTTTGTTCGATAGATTCTGAAGCCAAAATTGGTTTTACATACGTTTTTGAGTATGCTGATTTCAAATTTGCCACTTATCAAAGCTGCCTGATAAATGGTTTGGTGGTCATTTTGGATTTTCTCCTACCAAACAACTCCAGAATAATGCAATAGGAAATTTTAAATGTTTTCTCGAGAACCATTGGACCGATCCTTGGGCCATAGAGATCCAAGTTTGCTCTGAAAACGGAGCTGATGGGGCAATTTGGCCAGTGGCCGGCCATCTTGGATTTTGGCCGATTTTTAGTAATGTCTTTAAAGATCTCCGTAACCGCTTTGGGGGATCGGTTCGAAACTCATGAACCATCTGAGGGCAGCTGAACCAAGTTTGTTCGTGAGAACTTGATTGGCCAAATGCTTCAAAGGCCATATATATTGGATGACCTAGTTTTCATAAAATAATTTCTCCCGAAACACTGAGGGAATGAACCAAAATTTGAGAAATATGATTAGAGACTAAGGGACATTCAAGTTTGTTCAAGAAATGTTTAAAAAACATGGCAGCCATCAGCCAATCAGAATTCAGCGTTTCGTCAAGTTGAAATTGGTTTTATACATGTACAAGTTTTTGGGTATGGTGATTTCAAATTTTCCACTTTACGAAACTTTTGGATAAACAGGTTGGCGGCCATCTTGTAGTTTTTTCTTGCCAAAAAAATTTCATAGTAAAGCAGTGAAATTTAAAATGTCTTCTTGCATGACTTGAGAAACGCTGGATCAATTTTAACCAAATTTGGTACATGTAGGACACGTCCTTGTTCTTGTTGCAGTTCTCGCCAAAACCTTAGGGTTCTAGTTATAGGCGACGCCTTTCTAGTTGAAATGTCCATGTTCCAGGTGAGTGATACAGGCCCATTGGGCCTCTTGTTTAACATTTACCAGTGGAACGACTGGGCCTCTTGTTTAACATTTACCAGTGGAACGACAACCCTCTTGTTTAACATTTACCAGTGGAGCGACTGGGCCTCTTGTCTAACATTTACCAGTGGAACGACTGGGCCTCTTGTTTAACATTTACCAGTGGAACGACTGGGCCTCTTGTTTAACATTTACCAGTGGAACGACTGGCTCTGTTATTGCAGGAGTAAAGCTTGAAAGATAGTTCTGTAAATAAAGATTTTTCAAGACCAGTGCAGAGGCTGATTATGACCGGCTTGACCATTAAAGAGTTGACAAATATGTTCTCTATTCTCTTTCTAGGTGCTGCCCATGGTTTGTCTTCCATATTGCAAATGCTACTGAGCTTCCCAGAAATAATCAAAGCCGATCCTAAGATGGAGCAGGATATCAAATCATCTGTAGATTTCCTGCTCGGTTTGGAACAGCCCGATCATAACTATCCGAGTGCAATGGACGAAGCGTCGGGTCTACATCAACGTCAACCAGGAGAAGAGCTTGTTCACTGGTGTCACGGTGCACCAGGTGAGTTAATGAGTTTCACATAACTTTTCAGGCAGTTCTGCGAGCCAGCCCTCTAGTGTTTGGGAGCCGAGTATTCTTTGACTAGACCACCATCCAGAGGACAAAAATCTTCTTTCACGAGACTAGTTTTTGTCTACCAATCTCATAACTGTATCTCAAAAACTATTGATCATTTTGGATCACATTTTAACACAACAAACTGAAAAAATTGTCTTACCATGAAATGGATGTAGATTGGATCACCTTCTATGGCATATAACTATGTCTATCTCAGAAACTACTGGTATAGTTTGGCTCAAATATTTTTACAATCTGACAAAAAAGGGTCTTGAAAAGATGCTTTGCAATATCTGATTGCTCTTGACATTTCCTGCAACAAAGAGATTTTGTCTAATGCATGTACCCACCTACCCATTGTCCAATTAACCAAATGCTAGTAAAAGTGAAATCTGAGTAACAATTGCAGTGACTTCCAGGCAAATTGGTTACAAAATAGCATGGCTAGAAATGAATGAGCATGGCTAGAAATGGGTGGCGTATGGCTAGAAATGGGTGGGGCATAGGTAGAAATGGGTGGAGCATAGCTAAAATGGGTTGAGCATAGCCAAAATGGGTTGAGCATAGCTAGAAATGAGTGGAGCATAGCTAGAAATGGGTGGAGCATAGCTAGAAATGGGTAGGGCATGGATAGAAGTGGGTGGGACCTAGATAGAAATGGGTGGAAGTATTTCTGGATAAATGACCGGCTATGTTATCAAGCCAGTCATTCCAGTTGTAAATTTTCATACGTTGTGGTTCTCTTGGCCATATATTTTCATAATTATCTCGGCCTGTAAGATTCCTCAAGTCCACTGTAGAGGCTACCAACAACTTTCAGTCAAATTGTTTTCAAAATATTCAGCAGGTCCAGAGTTATTACCCATTGAAAGCAGTCGGAGAGTTAACTAGCATTCTCTATTTTGCAGGTGTTGTGTATATGTTGGCAAGTGCATATCTTGTATGGCAGGAGCCACGATACCTTGATGCTTGCAAGCGATGTGCTGAACTAACATGGCAACGAGGTCTGCTCCGAAAAGGCCCTGGAATCTGTCATGGCATTTCTGGAAGTGGCTACGTATTCTTATTATTGCATCGCTTAACAGATGATCCTCAATACTTACACCGAGCACAACAGTTTGCCGTGTTCATGCAGAGTGCGGAGTTTAAGACGGGAACACGAACACCAGATTGTCCATTCAGTCTGTATGAGGGCTTAGCTGGGATGGTTTGCTTCTTGGCGGATCTTACACAACCTGACAAGGCAGCTTTTCCGTTATTTGATGTTTTTTAATGGGTCACTGTGAACACTTCATCCTGCAGCGCAGCTTATAAATAAGTTAATTTGTTTCCACAACAAAAATAGAAGCATGTCAGTAGGTTTGTGCGATTACGTGATGAAGTAAAAAATTGAGATTATTTCTGAAATCGTGAATTTATATGCTTAAAAATTATATAATCGAATAATCGTGAATAACTTCTACAGCCTAAAATATTTCAAATCCAAACTTTTAATTACTTTTTAATGTGATCGGTCATGAAGATTGGCATTTTGCTCAGTGAATATGTTAATTTGCAGGCCAAGAGAAGACTATTTTTCAAATATATCACTGGAAAGACTGGCTTGAGAATCCCATTGATACATTAAAAAAAATAGTCTTCACTTGGCCTGCAAATGGAATTTTCTAAGCACCATTGCAGCTCTTGTCATTGTTATGCTTTTTATATTATGTCTGGGTAATTTGTATTCATCCTGATTAATCGAGTAATCACGATTATTCTTACATAATCGATCGTGATCATTCAAAAGTAATAATCGCACAAGCCTACTTGTTACTTAGTACAATTGTGAACATAATGTAAGTAATGTTTTGTTGAATATATTGTACGTAATTTGATTGGATGCCATTACAACCTTAGGCAG
This sequence comes from Chaetoderma sp. LZ-2023a, assembly GCA_034401795.1. NCBI lineage: Eukaryota > Metazoa > Mollusca > Caudofoveata > Chaetodermatida > Chaetodermatidae > Chaetoderma > Chaetoderma sp. LZ-2023a. The sequence goes on from CM067374.1 coordinate 16,187,988, forward strand.
CAATGGCTTCCGATCAAATTAATGCGCAAATATACAACAGGATGCTTTGTTTTATTTTGAAAACATCAGGTTATTTCTGTGCTGTACTGTATGTGTGGAGACACATGACTAGTTTTTAGAGCGATCAATAAGAAGTCCTTTTGAAATACTTTGAAAGCTATTGCTGTGTGTAATGTAAATCAATGTGTTATCAAAGTACTGAGCAGGATGATCACCATGTAGACAATGTCTTCTTAACCCTTAGCACTCTGGTATCAAAAATTTTAAATTTTCAAATTAAATTAAAAGATGAACTGGAGTTCATTTTTCAACAAATTTGGTGAGAGATAATGTAAGACAGCAACATCTTCCACAAAAATTGTTGAAAAATGTACACCAGATTCTTTGCTATTGACACAATAAAAGATAGAATATTGACAACAGAGTGGTAAAGGTTAAGTATACTGGATGAAATGGTTTACATACTTGATCTGATTACAAATATATACATATCACTTACCCTAGTCAAGCTTTAGCAGCAGCTGTATGTTAGATACCTTTCCTACCAGCGTCTAATATTGAACGTACATTGTCTAGATACAGAAACTTCTTACCAGCTTCTAATATTGAATGTACATTGTCTAGATGCAGAAACTTCTTACCAGCTTCTAATATTGAATGTACATTGTCTAGATGCAGAAACTTCTTACCAGCTTCTAATATTGAATGTACATTGTCTAGATACAGAAACCTCTTACCCGCTTCTAATATTGAATGTCCATTGTCTCGATGCAGAAGATTCTTACCAACTTCTAATATTGAATGTACATTGTCTAGATACAGAAACTTCTTACCCACTTCTAATATTGAATGTACATTGTCTAGATGCAGAAGATTCTTACCAGCTTCTAATATTGAATGTACATTGTCTCGATGCAGAAGATTCTTACCGACTTCTAATATTGAATGTACATTGTCGAGATACAGAAACTTCTTACCCGCTTCTAATATTGAATGTACATTGTCTAGATACAGAAACTTCTTACCAGCTTCTAATATTGAATGTACATTGTCTCGATGCAGAAGATTCTTACCAACTTCTAATATTGAATGTACATTGTCTAGATACAGAAACTTCTTACCAGCTTCTAATATTGAATGTACATTGTCTAGATACAGAAACCTCTTACCAGCTTCTAATATTGAATGTACATTGTCTAGATACAGAAACTTCTTACCAGCTTCTAATATTGAATGTACATTGTCTAGATACAGAAGATTCTTACCGACTTCTAATATTGAATGTACATTGTCTAGATACAGAAACTTCTTACAGCTTCTAATATTGAATGTACATTGTCTAGATACAGAAGATTCTTACCAGCTTCTAATATTGAATGTACATTGTCTAGATACAGAAACTTCTTACCAGCTTCTAATATTGAATGTACATTGTATAGATACAGAAACTTCTTACCAGCTTCTAATATTGAATGTACATTGTCTAGATACAGAAACTTCTTACCAGCTTCTAATATTGAATGTACAATGTCTAGATACAGAAGATTCTTACCAGTTTCTAATATTGAATGTACATTGTATAGATACAGAAACTTCTTACCAGCTTCTAATATTGAATGTACATTGTCTCGATGCAGAAGATTCTTACCAGCTTCTAATATTGAATGGATATTGTCTAGATGCAGAAGATTCTTACCATCTTCTAATATTGAATGTACATTGTCTAGATACAGAAGATTCTTACCAGCTTCTAATATTGAATGTACATTTTCTAGATACAGAAGATTCTTACTGCTAAATCAGTAGTAGTTATGTACATAATTTGCTAGTCATTTTGGGAACTTCAATACAAATCAGGAAGCCTTGTTGCTCCAACCAGGCTTCCTGACTTGTATTGAATTTCCCAAAATGACTAGCAAATTACTTACATAACTACTACTGATTTAGCGATGGAAGGACTCATGTGGTAAACTTCAGAACGTCTAATGTGCAAAAATCTCAGTGGGCTATTCTTTTTACTACTACTACCACTACTACTGCTACTGCTGCTACTACTACTACCACTACTACTACTACTACTACTACTACCAAACGTCACTGGAAAGATCCTAGTTTGATAGTATTCTGATTTTATATACAGAAATCTGATTGGCTAATGGTCCAGGTGAGTGGCGCAGCCACGTCCATCTTTAACTGAGATCCACCCACGCTTTGCCTGTGTTGGGATCAATTGAACCCTACACTCCCTGAATCTCAATTGTCAGAAAACTACACAGGTAAGCTGTTCAGTATTTTGAAACTAATTTGACTGGGTGTGGTTGCTCAGCTCAGTCAAATTAGGTTCGTCATTGACGTAATTGATTATGACATCAGCCTACATGTTACATAGTTGATTATGATGTCATATGATTGATTGATAAACAGAATTAGTCTATCATTGTATATTTTAAATATGCAATCTGGGTTCGTCATTGACGTAATTGATTATGACGTCAGCCTACATGTGACATAGTTGATTATAACATCATATGATTGATCTATAGACAGAATTAATCTATCATTGTGTATTTCAAATATGCAATCTCTTATTGAACCTTTCAGAAGGTATAACACTGTTACAAAGCTTCCAATGCTGGCCTGTAACTCGTATGATTGTTGTTGTTGGCACATGCTGTAGACATTGCTAGATATAATGTTAAAGTTGCACGCTATATCCATTAACAATTAAAAAAACAAATATGCAAATTAGTTGCTTATAATGTTTTTAATTTGTGCAAAAAGTGTCCAAATCTAGTCTTAATATAAATAACAATAATAAATATCTTTATTCACAGTACAATTCTTCGTCTTCCTTTCATGTGCTCGAAATTCTAATGATTCTGTTACTTTGAACCTAATTCTTCTCCAAGGTAATAATAACCACTTTACTGCTGCAGGTAAATGTCACAATTTTGTAAGAGTTACCATGGTTACCCGGGAGAGGAAGACTGTTGGCGACAGTTAGAGAATCATCATCTTTAAATTACAGTTATTATATACAATGGAGGTGAATCACTCACTCACTCACTCACTCACTCACTCCCCACCCACCCACCCACCCACCCACCCACCCACCCACCCACTCACTCACTCACTCACTCACTCACTCACTCACTCACTCACTCACTCACTCACTCACTCACACACACACTCACTCACTCACTCCACATTCTCACTCACTCACTCCACTCATTCACTCACTCACTACACTCATTCACGCCACACTCCACTCACTCACTCACTCACTCACTCACTCACTCACTCACTCACAACACTCACTTACTCACTCACCCATTCACTCCACTCACTCACTCCACTCCACTCCACTTACTCACTCACTCTCACACTCATCCCACAAACATGATGGCACCATAACGGTTGCTTCAACACTCATCCCACAAACATGACACCGTAACCGGTGCTTCAACACTCATCCCACAAACCTGACACCGTAACGGGTGCTTCAACACTCATCCCACAAACATGACACCATAACTGGTGCTTCAACACTCATCCCACAAACATGACACCGTAACGGGTGCTTTAACACTCATCACACAAACATGACACCATAACTGGTGCTTCAACACTCATCCCACAAACATGACATCGTAACGGGTGCTTTAACACTCATCCCACAAACATGACACCATAACTGGTGCTTCAACACTCATCCCACAAACATGCCACAGTAACAGGTGCTTCAACACTCATCCCACAAACATGGCACAGTAACAGGTGCTTCACCACTCATCACACAAATATGACACAGTAACGGGTGCTTCAACACTCATCACACAAACATGGCACCGTAACTGGTGCTTCAACACTCATCACACAAACATGATGGCACCATAACGGTTGCTTCAACACTCATCCCACAAACATGACACAGTAACGGGTGCTTCAACACTCATCACACAAACATGGCACCATAACGGGTGCTTCAACACTCATCCCACAAACATGGCACTGTAATGGTGCTTCAACACTCATCCCACAAACATGGCACAGTAACGGGTGCTTCAACACTCATCACACAAACATGATGGCACCATAACGGTTGCTTCAACACTCGTCCCACAAACATGGCACCATAGTGGGTGCTTCAACACTCATCACACAAACATGATGGCACCATAACGGTTGCTTCAACACTCGTCCCACAAACATGGCACCATAGTGGGTGCTTCAACACTCATCTCACAAACATGATGGCACCGTAACGGGTGCTTCAACACTCATCCTACAAACATGGCACTGTAATGGGTGCTTCAACTCTCATCCCACAAACATGGCACAGTAACGGGTGCTTCAACACTCATCACACAAACATGATGGCACCATAATGGTTGCTTCAACGCTCATCCCACATTTGCATTTAAATACTTTTTCAAGTATTAGTATTTGCATTTGAAGATTTCAAACCACAACTATTTGCATTTAAATACTTTTGCTACGGTACTTGAAATTTCAAATAGTTTTCAAATGCTTTTTATATAAATATATATAGACAGCTGGATCTTTCAAGCAGGCTAAGTTCAAAATGTTCCAAACCACATTAAATAATGAAGAATGTGTATCTGCTTTGTTGCCCTTTGACCCCTGAAATATCAGCTTTTCAGAATCAATTTCATTTCATATGTTAACTGGTGTACATTCTGGAAACAAAATTGTTGTAAACTGTTGGTGTCTAATGTGACTGAATTCACTGCAACAGATTTCAAACACATTGTAAAATATACACCAGCCTTCTACTGACCGTTACAAATATATTTGTCATTAATGTGATACGGGTTAATATAGCAGCTATAATACAGTATTGAACAGTTGGTAATCAATTTAACTGAAAGATGCTATTTCCTGGTAATACAGTGTACAACTGTTTAACCCTTTAACACTCATATCAGCCAAAAACGGCTTCTGCAGTGATTTTGAGAAATATCCATTTGCAGACTAAAAGAAGACTATTATTTTTAATTTGCCACTGAAATGACTGGTTCGGTTATCGAGCCAGTCATATGAGTGGTAAATTTCCAAAAATAGTCTTTTGGTCCTCATCCCAGAAATGTGGCACAGTCACTGATAGACTAATCCTCGTATCACAAACTTAGCAGCAGTCAGCAGTACTTCTGCCCTTGTCCCACAAATGTGACACAGGCACTGGTATATTAATCCTCGTCTTACAAACGCAGCACAATCAGTGGTTCTTCAGCCGTCATAACACACATGCAGCACTGTCACCCGTACTTCAGTTCCCTTTCCCACAAATGTGGCAGAGTTAGCACTACTTTAGTCCTCATCCCACAAATGTGGCACAGTCACTGATAGACTAATCCTCGTACCACAAACTTTTGCCCTTGTCTCACAAGCATGAAACACAACATGAAATGCTCGCCACACAATGACACAGATGAGGTCCAGAATTAGGATGCTGATATAGCCGTAAGCCATGTACATGTGAACATCTGTCGAGATCTGTTTGTAGCACTAATGAGTTTCTATGTTAGATTTGTGCTTACATCTGATTATTTGTCATATTTATAATTTGCATTTTCGTTGTTATCAAATTGTCACGCAGACAAGAAGCACAGTGATCAGATACCAGTGATACTACTGAGCTTTTAGACTCACATTTAAGGCACGCAATTCCATGATATGAACGTCCTACTAGAAGGCCATTTGTAAATGGTTGTTCGTTGTCTCTATTGTTGTTGTGATTGTTATGAATAGTATTGTAGTGGAACCATGTTTTTGATATGTCTGTTATGCAAATGAGATTCGCTTGTCAGTGAATAAACGATTATGGTAGATTTCACATTCTTAGCTACTTGATTCTGTGTAATATTATTAAATACGGTTATTTTCAAATAACTTATGTTGGTTAATACATAGTATGTGTCAGGCTATATCTCCTGTATCCTGAATCTAACTTATTTAGATCGATGCGTTGGAATAACGAGTCACTTTGATGATGAAAACATTGGTGATGAAATCTTTATCTCGTTCCTGTAGATAGGTGGTTGACTGGTGCCACATGTATTCTTCTTGTGACCATAATGTACAGAATCTGATGTTTAAGTCTATAGTGTGCCACTATAGGCTAATAGTGCATTTTGTGTCATAGTAACATTGTCACTATAATAGTTTTGTAACAGAAGAGATCACAGCAGATCAATTGTCTGTAGAATGTCTTAGTGCTTTAACCCTTTCACTGAGAAATCCAAAGTTAATTCTTTATGATATAAAACTTATTTTGTTAAATATTTTGAAATTCATAGTCAGATTTCAAAATATGCAACAGTTTTCCTGTATGGTTGTCTTGAAAATGAGAATTAATCAGTGAAAAGGTTAATGGTTAAAATTGGTCAAGAAAATATTAATTTTCTCTTAGCGAATGTCCGTTTGCAGACCAAGAAAAGGATATTTTGGTAAATTTATCAATAAGTCTAATGGTTGCCATGGACAGTCATTCCAGTGGTAAATTTTATAAAATATTTTCTTGGACTTCAAGCGGCCGTCTTGACCATTACTGATCTAAGCACTCAAACTGTATGATTGCGTGAACTGTTGTGGCATTTCTTAGAGTGTGCAAGACAATCACTGTTAGTAGAATGGTTATAGGTGAAATGATATGACATCAGATTTATTCTATAGGTGACATGTTTTGTTGTAGACACAAGTTTTTAGCCCCATAATCCTCAAATTAATTCAAGAAAATTTACATTTTCTCAAAGATTATGTCCATTTGTAGACAAAGAGAACATTGGTTATGAAATGTATCACTGGAATGACTAGCGGGGTTATCGAGCATTCTAGTAGTAAATCTTCCAAAATAGTCGTCTCTTGTTTTGCAAATGGACATTTCACAAGACCTCTGCAGAAGCTGTTTTGGTCAGCTTGAGGGCTAGAGGAGGAACCCTCTCATGTCTACAGCGGCCAAAACCGGCCTCTGTCGTGCTCGTGAAAAATGTCCATTTGCAGGTCAGGAGAGAACTATCTTTGAGATTTTACCACTGGATTGACTGGCTCGGTAACCGAGCCAATCATCCCAGCGGTAAATTCTCAAAATAGTCTTCTCTTGACCTGAAAATAGACACTCAATCAGCAAATATTTAGGTTTTCTTGACCAAATTTAGTCAGTAAAGGATTAAGGTGCTGTGTATGCACCTTGCTGAGCTAACATGTCCACTAGCAATGACTGTTTTATTGTGATTTTAAGAAATGCCATAAATAGTTCATTATTTCAGCCAAACATTTATATTTTCTGGTCATACTTCAGCCACTTCATTGTATGCCTGATTTTGAAACACGTGTTGCGGTTGTTTTAGTTCACTGGGGTTGACATCTTTCTGGCTACTGCTTTGATGTGTGTGATCGATGGATACAGATGTGACTGTCATATTTTTTTTTTCTCTTTTCTTATTGCGCCTGTAAAATAAGCAGACAATATACAAGTTATGTTTTTTAGCTCACCTGGCCTGAAGGAACACGTGACCTTATGCCATGGCGGCCAGCCGTTGTCCATCCGTCTGTCTGTCTGTCTGTCCATCAAATAGCATCTTCTCCTTTATGCTTTGACCGATTTCAACCACATTTTGCGGGAAGGATCCTATTGTCGTAGTCTCCAAAACATCTATTCAGAATCTTGATTGGTTAATTTTTGGTTGAAAATCTTTGATTTATGAGAAATTGTCAAAACGCATACCGCTTGAAGGATTTCAACCACATTTGGCTAGATGGACCATATAGGGGCAGACTCCAGAAAGTATATTCGCAATTTTGATTAGTAAATTTTTTGTGTCAAAACACATCTCCTTAACCACTTGAAGGATTGCAACCAAAATTGGCTGCTAGGCTCCAGACCTTCTATTCAGAATTTTGATTAGTCAATTCTGTGGGTTAAAATCTTAAATTTTATGAAAAATTTACCAGAAATTGTCAAAACTCATCTCGACCTCGTTAGCTGCTCGAAGGATTTTAAACAAATTTGGCTAAGAGAACCATATGGTGATAGCCACCAGAACCTGTATTCACAATTTTGATTGGCCAATTTTTGGGGGTGAAAATCTTAGATTTTATGTTAAATTTAATGGGAAATTCTCAAAATTGATCTCTTTAACTGCTTAATGGATTTTAACCAAATTTGTCTCGAGGAATCATCTGGAGGTATGCTCCAAAACTTCTAATCAGAATTTTGATTGATCAATTCTTTTCGGACAAAATCTTAGATTTTGTGAAATATTTATTTGAAATTGTCAAAAACATACCTCATCAACCGCTTGATGGATTTCAACCAAATTTTTCTTGGAGGATTCTATCATGCCAGGCTCCAGAACATCTATTCAGAATTTTAATTGGTAATTTTTTGGGTGAAAATCTATATTTTATAAAGTATTTACTGGAAACGGTCAAAATGCATCTCCTTCACCGCTTGGCAGGTTTCAATGGAATTTGACTAGAAGAACCCTATCATCATGATAGGCTCCAGAGCTTCTATTCAGAATTTTGCTTGGTAAGTTTTTTGGCTGAAAATCTTAGATGTTGGGAAAAATTTGCAGAACTTTGTCGTGTCAAACATCTCCTTAACCGCTTGGTGGATTTTAACCAAATTTAGCTGGAAGGATCCTTAGCTGGTGGTCTAAGAACTTTTATTCAAAAGTTAGTTTTGCCTATTTTTTTGGTGACCCTCTTGGGTTTTCCGAAAATTTTCTGGAACCATTTGAAACTCTACTCCATAACCCTTTAATCCTCGAATTTGTTTAAGAAAATTTCAATTTTGTCATGGGAAATGGTCATTTGCAGATCATGAGAAGACTATTCTCGAAAATTTACCACTGTAATAACTGGCTCGGTTATCGAGCCAGTCATCCCAGTGGTAAATTTTCAAAAATAATCTTCTTTTGGTCTGCAAATGGACATTTCTCAAGAGCAGTGCAGAAGCCGTCTTTGGCTGCTATGAGTGCTACAGGGTTAAAGCATCAGTCTTGGCTTAATAATAAAATCTATGTACAGTTCTCATGCACAGAGCAACAGAGGGTTATTTGTACTAAACTTGGGATATTTGTTTTCTGTTCGATTTACCAACGCCATATTCACTGCAACTAAAGGATGACATATTATTGGCGTCTTATCTGTACTGACTAGGAATTCAAACAAGTTTTCGTCATCCATGCAGTTAGCTATCTCTTGAAGTCATTTGACATAAACTAGTAGGACATTGAAATAGTCAATGCTGTTCAGTCCAAGGTTTTCAATATCAAGGACACCATACGGAAAAGTATATTTTGACAATAATTGCTCAGAAGCTGTAACTGTCTGGCAAATTGTTTACAAAATAATCAGAAGGCAATAAAAGTACCACATGGTGCAGATTTGAATGAAAATTATTCTGCAACAACTTTCAGTCAAAGTTCTATAAAAATCATAAGTGCAGCTCTCAATACGCATTTGCTGAATATTTGAAGAGCTATATAACTGCAAGTCTTTGCTGCGTTCAATGTTCTCAAAATATTTGCCCATAAAAGGCTTCTGTGAGGACTGCGCCAGTCACATAGAGGAGGCGTTAACTAGTGGAGCTGTGAAACCGGCGACCCCATGGATCACGTCTCTGTTCGGCCAACTGATGATCGCCGGAAACATAGGCAATCTCCTTCACTCCTCGTCTCATCGCTCCACCCAGGAGTATAAATGGGTACCAGTGTAAAAACTGGGGAAGTTACCAATAATAGACTGAAATAAAAACCAGCGTAGAATGGCATTAATGGGACCTGGAATCAGGGACTCGATAGACGCCAACCAAACCAATAACTTCTGCGCCAGTCACATGGTGGAGCAGCACCAGCAGGTTCTCGTTTCACATGATTAGAGTCTCTGTGACTGAGGAGTGGTGGAAGTTTGAAGAAAAGCTCACACCTTGGTTCAACTTTTGAGTGTAAAGCGATGCCGATATGCATCATGGTATCTTTATAGGAAATGATTCCTGAGAGAAGAGGCTTAATTCCAGCATCTGTTATAATCACTAAACAAATATCACCTGTATAATGGGTGCACTGGATGGTACTGCTGTAGTGCGACATAGTCCGCAACATAGATGGCTTACCGGATCACACCTGCTTCATGACTTCAATAGGTGAACTTTCTTAATCACTTGTCGAGAAGATATTGGAGGTTTTGGATGCTGTTGAAGGAATAAACCTGTGAAGATATATTTTCTATGAGAGTGAGACAAGTTTTCAGTCGAGCAACCGCATTGTTAACTATACCATCCCGAATAAGGTGTGTAGCTCGTGTATGGCGCTAGATCTAGCTATATAACTTTCCAGGTCACAACTCTCGATGGTTTTATGTGTTGGTTACGTCAGATGAAGGACGAATCTATGGATATAGACAGAAAGATGGAGTACCCAGTATATACCTAGATATTGTATATTTATTGACAATGAGGCTAGGTTATTTGGACGACACTTCATTTAAAACATGGTGTGGACGAAGACTGATATGTGACCGCAAAGTGTAGTGTGAATGGAATGATTTTTTCACCTCACTCTGGGACGATTAGAGTTTAAGAACTCATTTAGCTTTCGTCGCCATCTATTGTGCCAAAGGATACTTTCTCTTTAATGTGAATAGACAGGACTATTAAAGCTACTACAGTCCATTTCTATCAGCTGATAAATACAGTGTCAACGAGATGAGGCTCAAGGATGAGTCATTCGAAACGTGGTACGTAGCTAGAAAGGATTAACATTTTGTCTTCAATAAACAGATAAAGAAGTATGGCTATTCCACCCTCGAAGTTCTCCATAAAATGTGCACCTCATTCTTCGTGATCTTTAGGATTGAAGATGTTGTGCCGTCCATCAATGCTATCATGTTAGCTGGATTATTACCAGGCGAGAAGATTTGCAGTAACCATATGGAGTATGAAGCACATGTTTATCACCATATGGAGTACAAAGCACATGTTTATCACCATATGGAGTACGAAGCACATGTTTATCACCATATGGAGTACGAAGCACATGTTTATCACCATATGGAGTATGAAGCACATGTTTATCACCATATGGAGTACGAAGCACATGTTTATCACCATATGGAGTACGAAGCACATGTTTATCACCATATGGAGTACGAAGCACATGTTTATCACCATATGGAGTATGAAGCACATGTTTATCACCATATGGAGTACGAAGCACATGTTTATCACCATATGGAGTACGAAGCACATGTTTATCACCATATGGAGTATGAAGCACATGTTTATCACCATATGGAGTACGAAGCACATGTTTATCACCATATGGAGTACGAAGCACATGTTTATCAGCAAATGGAGTATGAAGCACATGTTTATCACCATATGGAGTACAAAGCACATGTTTATCACCATATGGAGTATGAAGCACATGTTTATCAGCATATGGAGTATGAAGCACATGTTTATCACCATATGGAGTACGAAGCGCATGTTTATCAGCATATGGAGTATGAAGCACATGTTTATCACCATATGGAGTACGAAGCACATGTTTATCAGCATATGGAGTACGAAGCACATGTTTATCACCATATGGAGTACAAAGCACATGTTTATCACCATATGGAGTATGAAGCACATGTTTATCACCATATGGAGTACGAAGCACATGTTTATCACCATATGGAGTACGAAGCACATGTTTATCAGCATATGGAGTATGAAGCACATGTTTATCACCATATGGAGTACGAAGCACATGTTTATCACCATATGGAGTATGAAGCACATGTTTATCAGCATATGGAGTATGAAGCACATGTTTATCACCATATGGAGTACGAAGCACATGTTTATCACCATATGGAGTACGAAGCACATGTTTATCACCATATGGAGTACGAAGCACATGTTTATCACCATATGGAGTATGAAGCACATGTTTATCACCATATGGAGTACGAAGCACATGCTTATCACCATATGGAGTACGAAGCACATGTTTATCACCATATGGAGTACGAAGCACATGTTTATCACCATATGGAGTACGAAGCACATGTTTATCACCATATGGAGTACGAAGCACATGTTTATCACCATATTGAGTACGAAGCACATGTTTATCACCATATGGAGTACGAAGCACATGTTTATCACCATATGGAGTACGAAGCACATGTTTATCACCATATGGAGTACGAAGCACATGTTTATCACCATATGGAGTACGAAGCACATGTTTATCACCATATGGAGTACGAAGCACATGTTTATCACCATATGGAGTACGAAGCACATGTTTATCACCATATGGAGTACGAAGCACATGTTTATCACCATATGGAGTACGAAGCACATGTTTATCACCATATGGAGTACGAAGCACATGTTTATCACCATATGGAGTACGAAGCACATGTTTATCACCATATGGAGTATGAAGCACGTGTTTATCAGCATATGGAGTATGAAGCACATGTTTATCAGCATATGGCACATTATTGATTTTCATACAGTTAAGCTGGCTGCTTCATACACTGGCTGGTACTGTGAGGAGATTAACAATTGTTTTGAATTTAACAGATGCAGGCTACAGGGCTGCCTGAGGGAATAGATGCATGCTACAGGGCTGCCTGAGGGAATAGATGCATGCTACAGGGCTGCCTGAGGGATTTTCTATAAATGAAACATTTAATAATGCCCTATGATAAAACCGTCACTCCAGATGATCAGAGCTTTCAGAGAGGCATGGCATGGCATAATAGTAAGTGTTCTTAAGTAGACCTCATCCTCATGAGGTTTATTAATCAAACAGTATGTGAAGTAGTCCAGGTAGCTAGTTTTTTCACATAAATTATTCAATAATTAATGCTTACGTAATAACCTAGTTATCTCACCTGAAAGACAGTGAGTTATGCCATGGCAACTATCCATTGTCCATCAACTTTACGTTTAAACAACTTCTAAAGAAACAGTGGGCCGATTTCAAATATATTTAGCATGAAGCATCTTTACAGTGTAGAGATCCAAGATTGTTCAAAGGAAACCGATCGGCCAATTTGGCCATCTTGAATTTTGGCGAATTTTTTTAAACGTCTTTAAAAACCTCCGAAACTGCTTGGGGATCAATCCAAAACTCATGAAATAACATCTAGAGCAAGAATTGAACCAAGTTTGTTTGAGGGAACGTGATTGGCCAAATGGTTTGGCAGCCATCTTGGATGACCTAGTTTTCGCGAAAAAGACTACTCCAGAACCGCTTAATGGATTGTGCTAAAATTTTGGAGATATGATTAGGGACTAAAGGCTATTAAAGTTTTCACGGGAAATTAATATTCCAAAAAACATACGCTGTCAAGTGACCTACAAAAATTGAAATGGAGCTTTTTGATTGGTCGCTAGATGGCAAACCCACCCTTCTATCCATGCTCGTATATGGGCATGGAGGCATGACTTAGCAAATGCTGCAATCAGACTGGTCATTCTCTTGACCAATCAGAATGCTCTATTTGAAATTTGAGTTGGAGCATTCTAATTGGCGAAAGAAATTGTGGTTGGTCGAGGTCCAATTCTTTTAATCAATTGAAGAGTTGTGATCTCGGGCTCGATTTAACCATCGAATTTGTTGAAGAAATTTTCAATTATTTCATAGAAATTGTCCATTTGCAGACCAAGAAAAGAGTATTTTTGAAAATTTACCACACAAATAACCAGTGGTAAGTTTTCAAAAATGCTCTTTTCTTGGTCTGCAAATGAACATTTCTCAAGACCACGGAAGAAGCTGTTTTTGGTTGATATGAGTGTTAAAGGGTTAAATGATCCATTTCAAATTCAATGGGACTGAAGAAAACTGAATACCGGTATATATAATTATGAATTCTCCTCTCTGTATGATTCATGAAATGCTTAGATTAGACGTACCATCTGTTGAATAATGCAATAGATGCAAGCACCAAATTCATGAATATGAGTCCTAGAGCTGCACCCACTGCTATTCCAACCTCTCTGCCAACTGAAAGTAGAACATATCTGAGACAACTATGCTTGAGATATAAGTCATATAAAATGCTACAAATATGCAAGTGTATGACATCATAATTAATGTTGACTGATGTCAGGATCAAAATGCCTTAGCTCCATCACGAAAAGTAAAGACCTTGAGGGGGGGGGGGGGGATGGGGGAGGTGGGTGGGTGGGAGAGTGTTTCTGTTAGTGCCATTGGCAGCAACAGCCTCCTGCCAAATTAGTTTCAAAATATTGAACAACTTACCTGTACAGCTGCCTAGAAACATAGATTCTGGGAATTCATGTTTCAATGTTTCAAATTGAGTCGAGCACACATACAAAGTAAACGGAGCTTAGTTAAAATGGGCGTGGCGTAGCTAGAAATGGATGTGCCCATAGTGTGAGTAACTCGGTCTGGGTCATATCAGACCACTGTTGGAATGTTTAGATGGAATTCTATTATGAGGAGTGTGTAGGGTGATTTAAGACCTCAAAACTCTGTAGTGGTGTTCATGAATGGCCGTTTGCAGGCCAAAAGAAGACTATTTTTGAAAATTTTACAACTAGAATGACTGGCTCGATAACTGAGCCAGTCATTCCAGTGGTAAATTCTCAAAATTAGTCTTGTCTTGGCCTGCAAATGGCTATCAAATAAGGAAATATTTTGATTTTCCTGATCAAATTTAGCTACTAAGGGTTAAATTGAGTTATGGTATTAACACATCCTTTATGATGCAAGCAATATTCTTGTTTCATATTTTGAAACTAATTTGACTGGAAGCAGTTGGTGCATATAGATGTCTTGAAATTGAGATACTGGTATTTTTATGGTTATTTTAAGGATTAAATATATTGGAATTGAATTGAATCTGCATTTATTTGGCTGAATGATATTTACAGTATATATTGTGCATACAGGGAGTCCACTAGATGCATAGCGTATGTACCGTAGACCCCCTTACATAAAACAATAGTATATATATATATATATATATATATATATATATATATATATATATATATATATATATATATATATATATATATATATATATATATACAGTATCTATATAGAAGACAAAAGAACAGTATACAAAACATTAACATTCCACCTAGTCTCTCAATTAGTTGATGCATTGCATAGAAGTATAGACTATTTATTAGTCCCCTACCGGGTAAAACCGTGGGGGGAGGTGGGTTGGGGGGGGGGGGGGGGAACTATAGGTTTGCACTCCATCTGTCGCAGTTGGTTTCCCGCACTTTTTTCGCAGTATAAGGTATTCAACTGAGAATTGGTACATTGCTTTGTTATGAGAAGTTACAGACCAAGTTGGAGTTTCAGGTGTATGCATCAAATTTTGATGGAGTTATGCCCCCTTTCGACTTAAGAAATACAAAAAATATCAGCTTGCCGCACTTTTTGTCGCACTCATTCAAGATATTTAAGGGAGAATCGGTCAATCGCTTTAGTATAAGGAGTTACAGAGCAAGTTTTCATGGAGTTATGGCTCCTTTCGACTTACAAATACAAACAAATCAGCTTTCAAGACCTTTTTGTTCTCCTTCACCATATTATATAACTGAAACTTGGTTTATTACTTTGTTATGAGAAGTTACAGATCAACTTCGAGTTTCAGCTGCTTCTGTCAATTTTTAATTGAGTTTTTGACTGTCAATCTCTAAAGATTTATATCACCAGGTAGGGGACATGTATTGCAAAGTAATACTTACAGAATGTTTGTTTCATATGCTTTCTGCTCATCACGTGGTGGGTAGGGAAGGGTCGGGGGAGAAGGGTGGGGTTGGGGGGGGGGGGGGGGGGTCTTCCTGCTTCAGTTATTATTATTATCTCCTGCTTCAGTTATTATTATTATCATAACATCACTATTATAATTAATAACATTTTTATAGCTATTTTACAGGTAGCATCACAACTATTACTATCATTAATGATTCTTATGATAATCATCATCATCACTGTAATTAACATTGACTAGACCTTTCATTGAACTTTTATATCATGCTAGTGATGGGCTCATGTATTGGATGTGAAATATTGTTGAGTATCGATTGGCGAGGACTGTTAAATTATTGATGGTTACAAAGTATTGTGTCTCGGAGTATTGTTGTGATTTGTTGAGTCTGGTGATAGTTCTATGATTGCGATAGAGTATACTAGACATGGTTACTAGGCAGGTTAATGATGGACGTTGATTCATATTAATTAGTGAGTGGTACTGGTTTATTCTGACCTGTTGATGTCATACATCATTGTATCGAACTGCATCTGGAATAAATGGAAGGAGACACGTCTGATGACCGCTGAATAGTCACGGTATCAGTAATGTATGGTGCTAATAACACTACTACATACCGTCCATTGTAGCAGCTGAGGTAGTACTTAGAGGCGGACTCGTGCTTGTTATGTTTATATCTTCAACCATTTTTGTTACCTGCAAAATGCAATTTATGTTTTATAAATATGTTGGAAAGCTGCAGACATCATTATCACCCTTACCTACTTTCCATGCTTCCCTGAACATCATGGAAAATTGTATTTGTCTGTCTGACTCTTTTTCTCCAGCTGATTGTCCCAAGACTTTATACGCCTGTTTTGGAAAAAACTGGTATTATGTGATGGTGCGTGGTGTCTGTCTGTCTGTCCATCCGCCGTCCGTCTGTCCATCCATCCGTCTCCTTCCATCTGTCTGTTAGCAAATCTGTGTCCGGGCCATATCTCAAAAACTTTTTAACCTACATTTGAAATTTTCTCTACAGTGCACATATTAGGCAGAGACGATGTGTCAAGATTTCGTTTCGTCGAGATCTGTCGATATTTGCTAGAGTTATCCCCCCTGAAATGTATCAAAAATATTGTGTCCGGGCCGTATCTAAAAAACTAATTAACTTACATTTGAAATTTTTGCTGCAGTGCACATATTAGGCGGCGAGGATGTGTCATGATTTCGTTTCGTTGAGATCTGTCGATATTTGCTAGAGTTATCCCCCATGAAATGTGTAAAATGTGTCGAAAACTTCATGTCCTCAAAAACTTCTGAATCTACATTTGAAATTTTTGCTCCAGTGCATATATTAGGTGGAGACGATGCGTCATGATTTTGATTCAGTGAGATCCATCTGTATTTGTAAGAGTTATCCCTCTTTAAAAAGAGTAAAATTTGTCAAAAAATATTTCCTGGGACAGATTTTAGGGAGATTTTGCCTCAGGGTGTGTCATTGCTTCAGGGCGTGTCATTGCCTCAGGCTGTGCCATTGCCTCGGGCTGTGCGATTGCTTCGGGCTGTACCATTGCCTCGGGGTGTGCCATCGCCTCGGTGCATGCCATCGCCTCGGGGCATGCCATCGCCTCGGGTGTGCCATCGCCTTGGGGTGTGCGATCACCTCGGTGTGTGCCATCGCGTCGGAGTGTGCCATCACCTCAGGGTGTGCATCGCCTCCGAGTGTGTCATCGCCCTGGGCTGTGCCATCGCCTCAGGCTGTGCCATTACCTCAGGGCGTGCCATTGCCCCGAGGCATGCCATCGCTTCAGGGTGTCTCATCGCTTCGGGGTATGTCATCGCCTCGTGGTGTGTCATTGCCTTGTGGCATGGCCTCACCTCGGGCGTGGCATCGTCTCGTCGCATGGCATCACCTCGGAGCATGCGATCGCCTCTGGGTGCACCATCGCCTCGGGCATACTATCACCACGGGGCATGCCATCGCCTCGGGGCATGCCATTGCCTTGGGACACATCATTGCCTCGTGGTGTGTCATTGCCTCGTGGCATGTTATTGCCTCGGGGTGCGCCATCACCTCGGGGCATGCTCTCGCCTCAGGGCGTGCCATGGCCTTGGGGCTTGGCATCGCCTCCAGGTGTGCATCGCCTCCAGTTGTGTCATTGCCCTTGGCTGTGTCATTGCCTCGGGCTGTGCGATTGCTTTGGGGTGAGCCATCACCTCGGGTGTGCATCGCCTCTTGGTGTGTCATCGCCCTGGGCTGTGCCATTGCCTCATGCTGTGCCATTACCTCGGGGCATGCCATCGCCCCGTGGCATGCCATCCCTTCAGTGCATGCCATCGCTTCGGGGCATGTCATCGCCTCGTGGTGTGTCATTGCCTTGGCGTGTGCTATCACCTCGGGGCATGCCATTGTCTCAGGGTGTGCCATTGCCTCGGGGCATACCATTGCCTGGGGGCATAGCATTGCACCGGGGCATTGCAATTTGGGGCGTGTCATTGCCTGGTGGCATGTCATTGTCTCGGGGGGTGTCATTGCCTCGGGGCATGCCATTGCCTCGGGCGTGTGATTGCCTCGGGCTGTACGATTGCGTCGGGGTGTTGCATTGCCTTGGGGTGTGCCATTGCCTCGGGCCATGCCCTCACCTCGGGGCATGCCATCGGCTCGGGCATGCCATCGCCTCGGGTGTGCTATCACCTTAGTGTGTGCCATCGTGTCAGGGTGTGCCATCACCTCGGGTTGTGCATTGTCTCCGGGTGTGTCATTGCCCCAGCCTGTGCCATCGCCCCGGTGCGTGACATTGCCTCGGGACATGTCATTGCCTCAGGCTGTGCCATTGCCTTGGGCTGTATGATTGCTTCGAGGTGTGCCATCACCTCGGGGTGTGTCATCGCCCCGGGCTGTGCCATCCCCTCAGGCTGTGGCATCGCCTCGGGCTGTGCCATTAGCTCGGGGCGTGCCATTAGCTCGGGGCATGCCATCGCCC
Organism: Chaetoderma sp. LZ-2023a; assembly: GCA_034401795.1. NCBI lineage: Eukaryota > Metazoa > Mollusca > Caudofoveata > Chaetodermatida > Chaetodermatidae > Chaetoderma > Chaetoderma sp. LZ-2023a. Next base: position 16,206,743 of record CM067374.1, read on the forward strand.
CGGGGCATGGCATTGCCTCAGTGTGTGCCATCGCCTCGGGGCATGCCATCGTCTCAGGGTGTGCCATCGCCTCGGGTGTGCTATCGCCTCGGTGCATGCCATCGCCTCGATGCGTGTCATTGCCTCGGGGCATACCATTGCCTCGGTGCATGGCAATTTGGGATGTGTCATTGCCTCGTGGTGTGTCATTGCCTCGGGCTGTGCGATTGCTTCGGGGTGTGCAATTGCTTCGTGGTGTCACATTGCCTTGGAGCATGCCATCGCCTCTGGGCATGCCATCGCCTCGGGCGTCCCATCACCCCGGGGTGTACTGTCGCCTCAGTGTGTGCCATCGTGTTGGGGTGTGCCATCACCTCGGGGTGTGCATCGTCTCTGGGTGTGTCATCGCCTTGGGCTGTGTCATCGCCTCAGGCTGTGCCATTACCTCAGGGCGTGCCATCACCCCATGGCATGCCATTGCTTCGAGGCATGTCACCACCTCAGTGTGTGCCATCGTGCTGGGGTGTGCCATCACCTCGGGGTGTGCATCGTCTCTGGGTGTTTCATTGCCTTGGGCTGTGCCATCGCCTCGGGCTGTGCCATTACCTCGGAGCGTGCCATCGCCCCATGGCATGCCATTGCTTCGGGTCATGACAATTTGGGGCGTGTCATTGCCTCTTGGTGTCATTGTCTCGAGTGTGTCATTGTCTCGGGGGGTGTCATTGCGTCGGGGCATTCATTGCCTCAAGCGTGTCATTGCCTTGGGCTGTACGATTGCCTCAGGGTGTGTCATTACCTCGGGGGGTGTCATTACCTCAGGGCGTGCCATCGCCTCGAGGCGTGCCATCGCCCCGGGCATGCTATCACCCTGGTGTGTGTCATCGTGTCAGGTGTGCCATCACCTCGGGGTATGCATCTCCGGGAGTGTCTGCCCCAGGCTGTGCCATCGCCTCGGCACGTGTCATTGCCTCGTGGTGTGTCATTGCCTCGGGGCATGTCATTGCCTCGGGTTGTGCCATTGCCTTGGGCTGTACGATTGCTTCAGGGTGTGCCATTACATCAGGGCATGCCATCGCCCCGGGGCATGGCATTGCCTTGGCGCATGCCATCGCCTCGGGGCATGCCATTGTCTCAGGGTGTGCCATCACCTCGGGCATGCTATCACCTCGGAGCATGACATAATCCCAGGGTGTGCCATTGCCTCGGGCGTGCTATCGCCTCGGTGCATGCCATCGCCTCCATGCGTGCCATTGTCTCAGGGCATACCATTGCCTCAGGGCATAGCATTGCCTCGGGCATGGCAATTTGGGACGTATCATTGCCTCGTGGCGTGTCATTGCCTCAGGGCATGTCATTTCCTCGGGGTGTGCCATTGCCTCAGGGCGTGTCATTGCCTCGGGCTGTGTTATTGCTTCGAGGTGTGCCGTTGCCTCGTGGTGTCCCATTGCCTCGGAGCATGCCATCGCCTCTGGGCATGCCATCGCCTCGGGCGTGCCATTTCCTCTGGGTGTGCTATGGGTTCAGTGTGTACTATGGGCTCAGTGTGTGCCATCGTGTTGGGGTGTGCCATCACCTCGGGGTGTGCATCATCTCTGGGTATGTCCGCCTTGGGCTGTGCCATTGCCTCGGGCTGTGCCATTACCTCGGGGCATGCCATCGCCATGTGGCATGCCATCACTTCGGGGCATGTCACCACCTCGTGGTGTGTCATTACCTTGGGACGTGCTATCACCTCGGGGCATGCCATCGCCTCGGTGCGTGCCATTGCCTCGGGGCATACCATTGCCTCGGGGCATAGCATTGCCTCAGGGCATGGCAATTTGGGGCATGTCATTGCCTCGTGGTGTGTCATTGTCTCGGGGTGTGTTATTGCCTCGGGGAATGTCATTGCCTCGGGGCATGTCATTGCCTCGTGCGTGTCATTGCCTCGGGCTGTACGATCGCTTTGGGGTGTGCCATTGCCTCGGGATGTGCCATTACCTCAGGGCGTGCCATCGCCCCGAGGCATGCCATCGCCCCGGCCATGCCATCGCTTCGGGGCGTGCTATCACCCTGGTGTGTGCCATCGTGTCTGGTGTGCCATCACCTCGGCGTGTGCATCTCCTCCAGGAGTGTCTGCCCCAAGCTGTGCCATCGCCTCGGCGCATGTCATTGCCCCGTGGTGTGTCATTGCCTCGGGGCATGTCATTGCCTCGCGCTGTATGATTGCTTTGGGGTGTGCCATCACCTCGGAAGTGTCATTGCCCCGGCATGTGCCATCGCCTCGGGCTGTGCTATTACCTCGTTCCATCACCTCGGGGTGTACCATCGACATTGGCATGCTATCGCCTTAGGGCATGCCCTTGCCTCAGGACATGCCCTTGCCTCAGGACATACCATTGCCTGACGGCATAGCATTGCCTCGGGGCATGGCAATTTGGGGCATGTCATTGCCTCCTGGCGTGTCATTGCCTCGGGGCATGTCATTTCCTTGGGGCGTGTCATTGCCTTGTGGTGCGTCATTGCTTCGTGGCATGTCATTGCCCGGGGTCGTGTCATTGCCTCGTGGTACATCATTGCCTTGTGGTGCATCATTGGCTTGAGGTGCGTTATTGCTTTGGGCGCGTCATTGCCTCGGGTGTGCGTCATTGTCATGAGGTGTGCGTCATTGCCTTGGGTGCGTTATTGCCTCGGGGCATTCCATTGCCTCGGGGCATGTCATCGATTCGGGGTGTGTCATCTCCTCGGGGTGTGCCATTACATCAGGCTGTGCCACTGCCTCGGACTGTGTCATTGCCTCGGGGTGTGCCATCGCCTCCGGGTGTTTCATTGCCCCGGGCAGTGTCATAGCCCTGGCCTGTGCCATTGCCTCGGTATGTGCCATTGCCTCGGGGTCTGCCATTGCCTCGTGGTGTGCCATTGCTTCGGTATGTGCCATTGCCGTGGGGCGCGTCATTGCCCCGGAGTGCATCATTGCCTCAGGGCGCATCATTGGCTCAAGGTGCGTCATTGCCTCGGGCGCGTCATTGCCTCGGGGTGCGTCATTGCCTTGGGGCGCATCATTGCCTCGGTGCATGTCATTGCCTCGGGGTGCGTCATTGCCTCAAGGTGCATCATTGCCTTGTCTTGGCTGCGTCATTGCCTCGGTGTGGCATTGCCGTGGTGTGTCATTGCCTCTGGGCATGTCATTGCCTCAGGCATGTCATCGCTTCAGGGCGTGCCATTGCCTCGGGGCATGCCAATTTGGGGGGTGTCATTGCCTCATGGCGTGTCATTGCCTCATGGTGCATCATTGCCTCGTGGTGTGTCATTGCTTCAGGGTGTGTCATTGCCTCGGGGCGTGTAATTGCCCCAGGGTGTGTCATTGCCTCATGGCGCGTCATTGCCTCAAGGCACGTCATTGCCTCGGGGTGCGTCATTGCCTCAGGGTGTGTCATTGCCATGAGGTGCGTCATTGCCTTGGCCACCTCATTGCCTCGGGGCATGTCATCGCTTCGGGGCATGTCATCGCCTCGGGACGTGCCATCATCTCGGGCGTGCCATCACCTCGGTGCATGCCATCGCCTCGGGGCATGCCATTGTCTCGGGGCATGCCATCGCCTCGGCATGTATCATTGCCTCGGGCTGTGCCATTGCCTAGGGTGTACCATTGCCTCAGGGCGTGCCATTGCCTCGGGGTGTGCATTGCCTCTGTCCGGGATGTGTCATTGCCCTAGCCTATGCCACTACCTCGGTCTGTGCCATTGCCTCGGGGTGTGCCATTGCCTTGTGGTGTGCCATTGCCTCGGGGCATGGTATTGCCTCGAGGCATGGCAATTTGGGGCATGTCATTGCCTCATGGTGTGTTATTGCCTCATGGTGTGTCATTGCCTCATGGTGTGTCATTACTTCAAGGCGTGTCATTACCTCAGGGGAGTGTCATTGCCCCAGGGTTTGTCATTGCCTCGTGGCACATCATTGCCTCATGGCACGTCATTGCCTCAAGGCGCGTCATTGCCTCGGGTGCATCATTGCCTCAGGGTGTGTCATTGCCGCGAGGTGTGTCATTGCCTTGGACACCTCATTGTCTCGGGGCATGTCATCGCTTCAGGGCATGTCATCGTCTCAGGACGTGCCATCGCCTCGGCGCGTGCCATCGCCTCGGGGTGTGCCATTGCCTCAGGCTATGTCATTGCCTCGGGTGTGCCATTGCCTCAGGGTGTGCCATTGCCTCGGGGTGTGCATTGCCTCCATGTGTGTCATTGCCCCGGCATGTGGCATTGCCCTGGCCTATGCCACTACCTCGGTCTGTGCCATTGGGTCGGGGTGTGCCATTGCCTTGTGGTGTGCCATTGCCTCGGTGTGTGGCATTGCCTCGGGGCGCATTATTGCCCCGGAGCGTGTCATTGCCTTGGGGCATGTCATTGCCTCGGTGCGCGTTATTGCCCCGAGGTGCGTTATTGCCTCATGGTGACATTGCTTCGGTGCATGTCATTGCCTCAGGCGTGTCATCGCCTCAGGGCCTGGTATCGCATCAGTGCATGGCATTGCCTCCGGGGGTGGCATTGCCTCCAGGTGTGGCATTGCCGCGGGCTGTGTCATTGCCTCAGGGTGTGTCATTTTCTTTTGGTGTGCCATTGCCTCGGCGCTTGCCATTGCCTCGGGGCATGTCATTGCTCCGGGGCATGTCATTGCCTTGGGGCATGTCATTGCCTCATGGTGTGTCATTATCCCAGTGCGTGACATTGGCTCGTGGTGCGTCATTGCCTCAGGATGCGTCATTGCCTCAAGGTTCGTCATTGCCTTGCCTCTGGGTGTATCATTGCTGTGAGGTTCGTCATTGCCTTGGGACCTGTCATTGCCTCAGGGCATGTCATTGCCTCGGGGCATGTCATCGCTTCGGGGGGGGGGGGGTCATCGCTTCGGAGCATGTCATTGCCTCGAGGTGTGCCATCGCCTCTCGGCTTGCCATCGCCTCGGGACATGCCATCGTCTCGAGGCATGCCATCATCTGGGGGCGTGTCATTGCCTTGGGCTGTGCCATTGCCTCGCTCGGGCTGTGCCATTGCCTCGGGCTGTGCCATTGCCTCCGGGGTGTGCCATTGCCTCAGGGTGTGCCATCGCCTCCGGGTGTGTCATTGCCCAGGAATGTGTCATTTCCTGGCCTGTGCCATTACCTCGGTCTGTGTCATTGCCTCGGGGTGTGCTATTGCCTTGTGGTGTGCCATTGCCTCGGTGTGTGCCATTGCCTCGAGGCTTGTCATTGCCTCAGAGCATGTCACTGCCTCGGGGCATGTCATTGCCTCAGGGCACATCATTGCCTCGCGGCGTGTCATTGCATTGGGTGCATCATTACCTCAAGGTGCATCATTGCCTTGCCTCAGGTGCATCATTGCCTCGAGGTGCGTCATTGCCTCGGGTTGTCATTGCCTTGGTGTGTGTCATTGCCTCAAGTGTGTCATCGCCTCAGGGCGTGGCATCGCATCAGGGCATGACATTGCCTCCAGGCGTGGCATTGCCTCCGGGTGTGGCATTGGCCCGGGATGTGACATTGCCTCTGGCTGTGCCATTGCCTTGGGGTGTGTCATTTACTTTGGGTGTGCCATTGCATCGGGGCTTGCCATTGCCTCGGCACTTGCCATTGCCTCGGGGCATGTCATTGTGCAGGGCCATGTCATTGCCTCGGGGCACGACATTGCCTCATGGTGTGTCATTGCCTCGGGATGCGTCATTGCTGCTAGGTTCATCATTGCCTTGCCTCAGGGTTTATCATTGCCGCGATGTTCGTCATTGCCTTTGGGCCTGTCATTGCCTCGGGGCATGTCATCGCCTCGGGGCATGTCATTGCTTTGCGGCATGTCATCGCCTCAGGGCGTGCAATCGCCTCGGGGCGTGCCATCGCCTCGGGGCATGCCATCGCCTCGGGGCATGCCTTCTCCTCAGGCAAGCCATCGCCTCGGGGTGTGTTATTGCCTTGGTGTGTGCCATGGCCTCAGGGCATGCCATCACCCTGGGGTGTGCATCGGCTCCGGGTGTGTCATTGCCGTGGGCTATGCCATTGCCTCGGGCTGTGCCATTGCCTCAGGGCTTGCCATTGCCTCGGGGCATGTCATTTCCCCGGGGCGTGTCATTGCCTCGGAGCACATCATTGCCTTGTGGCGCATCATTGCCTCGGGGCGCGACATTGCCTCTTGGTTCGTCATTGCCTCAGGATGCGTCATTGCCTCAAAGTTCGTCATTGCCTTGCCTCTGGGTGTATCATTGCCGCGAGGTTCGTCATTACCCTGGGGGCTGTCATGGCCTCGGTATGCTATCGCCTCGGTGCGTGCCATCGCCTCGGGGCATGCCATCACCCTGGGGTGTGCATCGGCTCCGGGTGTGTCATTGCCCCAGGCTGTGCCATTGCCTCGGGCTGTGCCATTGCCTCGGAGTGTGCCATTGCCTCATCGTGTGCCATTGCCTTGGGGTGTGCCATTGCCTCGGGACGCATCATTGCCCCGGAGCACGTCATTGCCTTGGGGCACGTCATTGCCTCGGGGCGCATCATTGCCTCGGGGCGCGTCATTCCCTCGGGGTGCATCATTGCCTCAATGTGCATCATTGCCTCGGGGTGCATCATTGCCTCAAGGTGCATCATTGCCTCGAGCTGCGTCATTGTCTCGGGGTGTCATAGCCTCGGGGCATGTCATTGCCTCAGGCCGTGTCATCGCCTCAGGGCGTGGAATTGCCTCTGGGTGTGCCATTGCCCAGGGCTGTATCATTGCCTCGGGCTGTGCCATTACCTCAGGCTGTGCCATTTCATTGGGGTGTGTCATTGCCTCGGAGCATGTAATTGCCTCGGGGCATGTCAATGCCTCGGGGCATGTCATTGTCTTGGGGTGTGCTATTGCCTCGGGGAGTATCATTGCCTCGGGCCATGTCATTGCCGTGGTGTGTCATTGCCTAGGGGCATGTCATTGCCTCAGGGTGTGTCATTGCCTCGGGATGTGTCATTGCCTCGTGATGTGTCATTGCATCGGTGCCTCGGGGTGTCATTGCCTCGGATGTGTCATTGCCTCAAGTGTGTCATTGCCTCAGGGCGTTTTATTGCCTCGGGATGTGTCATTGCCTCATGGTGTGTCATTGTCTCAGGTGTGTCAGTTATCAGACGCAGATAGGTGTGACCTATTGTTCACTGTTCACTGAACATGATAGAAAATCATTCTGCAGCCTTTATTTGTAGGAGTTGTTACCTCACCTGGATAAGTCCGTTGTCCGTCGTCCTTCAAATTGCTTCTCCCGAACGATTTGACTGATTTCAACCATATTTGGCCGGAAGGATCCTATGCTGGTATCCTCCAGACCGGGTTTTTTTCAGAATTTTGATTGGTCAATTTTCTGGGGTGAAAATCTTAGATTCTATGAAAAATTTACCGGAAATCTTCAAAATGCTACTCCTCCTTAGCTACTTGACATATTTCAACCAAATTTGGCTAGACATTCTCTGGTGGTAGTTTCTAGAACTTCTTAGGAATTTTGATCACAATTTTTTGGGTGAAAATCTTAGATAAATGTTCAAAATGCTACTCCTCTTTAGCCACTTGACATATTTCAACCAAGCTTGGCTAGACTGATTCTTTGCTCGTAGGTTCTAGAAATTCTCTTCAGAATTTTGATTGATCGATTTTTCGGGTGAAAATCTTAGATTTTTTGAAAAATTAACTAGAAATTGTCAAACTGCTACTCCTCCATAGATGCTTGACATATTTCAACCAAATTTGCCTAGATTGATTCTATGGCCGTAGGCTCTAGAACTTCAATTCAGAATTTTGATTGAGCTATCTTTTGGGTAAAAATCTACCGGAAATTGTCAAAATGCTACTCCTTAGCAAATATCTTGATATATTTCAACCAAATTTGATTAGATGAATCTATGGTGATAGGCTCTAGAACTTCTATTCAGAATTTTGATTGATCAATTTTTTGGGTAAAAATTTTAGATTTTATGAAAGATTTACCAGAAATTGTCAAAATGCTACTCCTCCTTAGCTACTTGACATATTTCAACCAAATTTTGCTAGACTAATTCTATGGTGGTAGGCTCTAGAACTTCTATTCAGAATTCTGATTGATTAATTTTTGGGATGAAAATCTTAAATTTTGGGGGGAAAAATTAAAGGAAATTGTCAAAACGCTACTCCTCATTAACCGCGTGGTGGATTTCAGAACTTGTATTCAGAATTTTGATTAGTACATTTTTTGGTCAATATCTAGAATTTTATGAAAATTTACCAGATATCATTTAAAACGCAACTTCTCATTAACTGCTTTTGCGATTTGGATGGAAGGACCCTATGGTAGCAGGCTTCAAAACCTTGTATGAAGAATTTTGATTGTTCAATTTTTGGGTAACCATCTTGGATTTTCCAAAGGTTTTGGTAAATCAATTAAAAACCTACATCTCATTAACCGATTGGAAGATTTCAATCAAACTCAGCTGGAAGGTCCCTAGGTCGGTAGGCTTCAGAACGTATATATAGAAATTTGATTGGTCAATTCTTTCGGTGGCCATCTTGAATTTTGCGAAAATTATCCATCATGTCTTTTTAAATGCAAATGGTTCAAATGCTAATGGTCCAGGTGAGCGCCACAGGCCCTTGGGCCTCTTGTTTGTATGTATGATTACTGTATTCTGCGGCAGTAGAAACATCTTACAGCTGCAATTAGTTGTGTCTTGCCCTCCGCCAAAATCTTTAGCATCTCTCGAGCTCACCTCGTAGCACGCTTAACAGATTTATGCAATGACGTCCTCTCCTGTCTTTCTATTTGCTGGCTCCCAGTAGGGCGAATTCCAAGTCTCTATGCTGTTGTGTCCTCTGGCATCATTAGTACATCGCCAAACATGGACCATCTTTGCTAGGTGACTTTTAAGGCAAGCGGCGATGTATTACACATCTTGTATAGTGCATCATTGGAAATTATGCTGTCTGGCCATCGGTGTCCAGTGATCGTGCCGGTGTATTTGTGGTGGCAGGCACCAAGTTTATCCAGAGCTGCCATGGAGCTACCACAGCTCTTACAGCATCAAGGATACTCGTTGAGTAGACGTACTTTTTGTCAAGGGCATCTTTGATCATTGAATTCAGCACTTCCAGAAGGACTGGGAAGCTATGTTCCCCATGACACAGCGTGCAACGATGTCAGAAGTGAGCTCAGGGTTGTACTTTTCCTCCATAGTTCGCCGCCACTAAGTGGGATCGTCATTTTCTTTAGTTTCATGCTTTGTCGATAGGTATATATGGGTGAACCGGATTTATTCATAAAGGGATTCTCAATTTTTAGTCTGCTTGCAGCTATAGGGAGTAGTTCGTCAATCGGTTTCTTTTCCTCGTCTATGAAGTCCACATCGTCGTCATATTCCATCTGTAGTGGTATAGCCATTATGGACACTTGGGGTGGGGGTGGGGGTGTTTGTCTTGTGGAATTGTCCCGCACATATTTCGATGCAGCAGCATAGTATCAGGTGAAAAGCACAGAGGATAGGCCATCTCTCAGTGGGGAGCCGATTGATATCTCAAACTCTGCAGACTTCACTCACTTGACTCGTACTCTCAGCTTGGTGTACGCAAGCAGTATTCTCATTAGTCGTAGCTCATCTTCATTGCAACTGGCCTGGCGTAGTACATCTAGGATCTTTGAGCGTTTAATTGTCTCGAAGACTCATGACAAGTCAATGCCCATTTTGTGGAAAGCCCAGTGTTTGGACATGAATACTCACACAAGCATACGTTGAGCCCATACAATGTCTGCGCAGCCGTGTCCACGTTTAAAGCCATTTTGACATGATCCAGTGAAGTCATCGAGCTTGTCTCGGATGCGACATAATGTAACATTGAATAAGATTTTTCGTATGTTGTTGAGAAGGACAATAGCGCAGATTGGCTTGGGCGGGTGGGAGTGCGGATGGGGTGGGGGTGTTGTCGAGGTGGGTGGCTTCTTGGACTTAGGTAGCACGATAAGGGTGCCTTTGCCTACAGCATCAATGGGAAGGTAGTACATAAAGGCTGAATTCATTAGGTGCGTGATCATCGGTTTTGTTGAAATAATATCACTTGCGTATTTGAATAGTGCCATCAGGTCCGGAGACACGTCCATTTTTCAGGCCTTTCAGTGCCTTCTCAACTTCGGCTGACTTACTTGGTGTTATTACCGACCTGGGGACACACACTAATCAAAGTTGGTGTGTAGATGCGCTAAAGGTGTATCACGTATGAAATGTAGGTCAGACTAACCTACTTTTCATGGTTCACTCAGTGTAGAAGGATTATTGTCCAGATGGTCGTTCCAGGAGTTTTTCTATGCAGTAACCAAACTTGGTGTATGGGCGGATCGTAAGCTGTTGGTGTGTCGCGTATCAAACGTAGGTCAGCGTGACCTACATTGCACGCTTTACTGATCATTATAGAAAATTCTTCCTGGGCTGTAGTTTCAAATTTCTTCTGTGTAAAGTAACTATCAAAAGTAGGTCATCATGTCCTACTTTTCACGGATGGCGAACATCATAGAAGATTCTTTAACGGGCTTGGGTTTGAGGGGTTTTTCTATACAGTATCCAAGCTTGGTGTATGGACTCCGTACTTGTAGTATAAAAAGTAGGCAAGTGTGACCTGATTTCCATGTTTCATAAGAGTAATTGCCTGCGTTGAGCGGAAGCCTGGGTTCAGCGAGATACGATGATATCCTGTAGTATGCACTGCATCGCGCAAGCTCTATGATTTAGGTCCGGAATGGATCTCTAAAGCTTGGGCATGTTCTTCTTGTTGCTGCTGTGGACATTGTGTTTCTTCTGACCCCTCCTCATTCAGTTCTCATTCAATCTGGCGGAACACGCCTATTCTAGGGATAAGCACCGACATCAGTACAGAGCCAGATTTTCAATTCCCTCCCCAGCTGGATTTTAGGCCTTACTTGGGCGCCCTTTAAATATTAAGATCGCCACTCCTCCGTTAATGATGACTGTGACCTGATAACAAGTGAGTGGGATAAACGAGGGGTAACTATCGACATCGTTACGGAGGCCACTTTTCGATTCATCACACTGGTGAGTTTTATAAGGGCACACATTGATTTCCGCACCACCCTTAAACATTAAAATCGAGAGATATTCTATTCGTAGGTCTTGACATGATTACGGAGTATAATTTTTAAATCACTGCCCTGCTAGCGTTTAGTAGGGCACACCACCCTTAAAATTTTAAATTGTCGCTGTTTCATTCTTGAAGAATGGATTTCCATAAGGTTTGAGAGCGATACTCTACGGGTAACTCTTGATATCATTATGGTGCCGATATTCAATTCACTGCCTTTACGTGTTTTAGCATGGTGACCAACTCTTAAATGTTAAAATCACTATTCCTCCACTACCGATGAACGGATCTTGACTACACTTGAGAATGGTATTACCTGGGCCCATCATTACAGAGCCAGAGTTCTGATACGCTGCCCTGCTAGATATTAGAAGAATGATCCACCCTTCAATCTTAAAATCGCTACTCCGTTATTGGCAACTTTATCTTGATGCAACTTGAGATGATATTCTGGCCGTTCTATTTACCCCATAACGGAGTGCATTTTCTATTTAGCTCATGGTGCGATTTAGAAGGGCTTCTGTCCTTAAATTTTAACTTCTCTACACCAGTTGTGGAACGCGTTCCAGGTCTTAGCGCGTTCCAGGTCTTAGCACGTTCCAGGTCTTAGCGCGTTCCAGGTCTTAGCGCGTAAGAGCTTTCTTTTTAGCTTTTGTAATTTTTCGTTTTGCTAACTTTTTATTTGTCTAACTTTTAACAGTAAGGGTACGTGCGAGACACATTTGTTCCTGGATCAAAAAGTGTCAATGTTATTTTCATTGCACGCACCGCACGCACGCACGCACCGCACGCACGCACGCACCGCACGTACACACCTATTCAACCTATAATATGTGATAGAATATATACGATTTGGTTGAGTGAACTGATAAGGTGATTAGCCAGGTAGATTTTATGCCACGCCTACTTGGTTACGCCCATATTGACCACGCTCCATATATGATATATGATCAATCAAGTTCCTCACGTGAACATGTGATGTCACTACAAGAATAGAATCGCTCGTCTATGACATCTTTACTGTTTACTACTAACGTGGTGCGCGTGCGCCAGTAGTTTGGGAATTGGGCGCAGCGCCGCTGTGTATTGGTGTGTGAGGGACACCATATATGGTCCCTCTCCCTTACATCCAACCTAGCAACATATTAATTTTTTATTATTTTAGTTTTGACTTATTTACGCAACCCTTCTGACGTCATAATCATTACGTCATAAATGATTCTATATTGGTCTTTAACACTTAGTAGACCGACACGTTGTAAGAATTGTGTCTCTACTATTTAATAAACATGCTGTTGAATATTTTGAAACTAATTTGACTGGGCGCTGTTGCTGCCTATGGCACCCAGTGAAATTAGTTTCAAAATATTCAACAGATTACATGTATAGATTTCTGGAAATTGCTAGTCAGGAAGTTCAGAGATCGATCGATCCCAACACGAGCGAGGTGTGGGTGGAGCTTAGCTAGAGATGGGCGCGGCATAGCTAAAATGGAAATGTCCATTAATTATATCTTTACCATTTCAGTTGCTAAATTGTCTGAAATATATCGCGTGCGACTGCCTTGAAAAGTATCATATTTGAACACCTACTCACCGTGAATCAATGATGCGTGTTAAATGTAGTAATTCCACTCATGATTTACACTAAAAATGTCTGAAATACACTCACAAATGACATACAGGACCTATCTATATGACATACACGACTCACTAAACAGATAATCTAATTATGTTAAACTAATAAAGGTGATTGCTTCACTACGAGACGACACAGTGCACGACCAACTGGATTTGACGCTAAATATTATAAATGTACAATGAGTTATAACGAAACTATGTACCTGACGTCACCACGCTCACGCTGCGCTGTAGATATGGTAGGGCATTTGGAACGTAAGCCTATAACCCAGATTCATCTATTTATCTTCCTTTTTGACAAAAATACTATGTAAAGCTATATCTATGTCCGTACAGGTTTTTGAAAACATTAAACATCCTTAATACTATAACACTCATAGCTGCCAAAACGGCTTCTACAGTGGTCTTGAGAAATGTCAATTTGCAGACCAAGAGAAGACTATTTTTGATAATGTACCACTTGAATGACTGGCTCGATAACCGAGCCAGTCATTCCAGTGGAACATTTTCAAAAATACTCTTCTCTTGGTCTGTAAATTGACATTTTCTTTGAGAAAATTGAGATTTTCTTGAACAAATTTAAGGCTTAAAGGACTAATGTGTTAGTAGTACAAGGGGCCGTATAATAATTCACGGACTGTCTAACTTACGCACATGCCTAACTTCCCGCACACATTTAGAAGACCCGACGACGTCGTATTCGCGAAGATGCGCCTAAATGTTCATCTAATGTAAGTGAATACAGACTTAGGCGGGTTTTTAGACTTACGTCATATTTACGCATTTTTGTACTTAAATACACCTCCCGAATTTGTCCCCAGGATCGCGTTTTCGGTTCCACACACGACCAGATCGAGGCCAGCGAATCCCTTGCTAGACTTGTATTGGGGTCTAGGGATAATAACAAGATACAATTACGCCTTTAAAAAATATAAAAAATATCACCAGTTTGTAAGAGCGATGTAACCCGTTAACAGTTGAAATTCCTCTGTTTCAATTTCAAAACAACAGGAACTCTGATGGCGATTTTGAAACTAATTTGATTGGAACCGGTAGCCACCATAGGCAGCAACAGTTCCCAGTCAAATTAATTTCAAAAATATTCAACAGAATAATGTCAACATCGTAAAGAATTTGTCGCGTCTAGTCTGCAAGGATTACATGTTTAATAGCGATACAGTCGCGTTTCCATTGGTAATACATCATAACGAATTTAAGCACACTTTTTCTGAAGAAAAACAACCCACTGCTTCATAGTTCTCGTTAATTATAAGCGATAATTAGGTTATATTGCGGTCTCTAATCGATGCAAAATGCCAGCCTAACTACTCCACGCTATTCCAGAGCTTCCTATATAATATGTGTATATAATCTCTGACGAAATGTCAGCTTAGACCTATCACGTTCCTTCAGTGTCTATTGATTAACCTATACATTACGCATCAGAAATAACTTAGAACGTTTCTAATACAAAATAAAACATAGGGTCTACTGTTGAATATTTTGAACATAATTGGATGGGAAGAAAGTGCTGCCTAAGGCAGCAATTTCTTCCAATCCGATTATGTTCAAAATATTCAACAGAACATTTCCTACTACCAGCCATGTTTTGTTTTGGAAATATAATAATATATTCCCGAGCTGTACTGTACAATTATATAGGCTACACACGGCGCATATCTCATAGAATTATTAACAATATCGAAAACTTGGCATGGCAGAAAGATCAATCCCTCCCTCGTATGTCGCGGACATCGGATGTCTCTATTCTGTATTGTATGTTTACTGGTCCCTTTCTAATGCTTATTATTCGTTATTCGTGCGTGGTTAGGAAGGTAAAAAAAACCTACAAGTCTATCTATTCATTCTAGCATCTATGCTGCATCTAATTGTTTTTATTTTACGTTTCATCTCCCGGGATGTTAGACAACATTGCTATTCAATTAAGCGGTTTTTATTATTATTATTATTATTATTATTATAGAATCCTCATGAATTGTTGATTTAAAGGCGCCTCCGTATCGCTGAATCAGTTGATATTCCCGTCACGCAAGTATCTCAGGTTCAACATAGTTATATAGGAAAGCTGATGAATATTTTTGAAAGGAATTTGATTAGGCAGCAATAGATGCAAATCAAATTAGGTGCAAATTATTCAACAGAATATGTATTCAAAACACCATATATAATTTTACGATTTTCCCCTGTCTGTGTCGTAAAGTGTTAAATCCAGATGTGACAGACCCTTAGCAATGTAAGGAATATAGCGTTGAATGTCTCTCAGCTAATTTGACAAGCAGCGACATGTTTCCAATCACGTTAGCGTCATGATATTGTACAGATTACCTTTTACAGGGTAAATAATAGGCGATAAGTGATGACTACATAGGGAACAGTGAACTTTAACCATCGAATTTATTCAAGAAAGTTTAAATTTTCTCATAAAATGTCGATTTGCAGACCAAGAGAAGACTATTTTTGAAAATTTGCCACTGGAATGACTGGCTCGGTTAGCCGAGCCAGTCATTCCAGTGGTAAATTTTCAAAGATAGCCTTCTCTTGGTCTGCAAATTGACATTTCTCAAGACCACTACAGAAGCTGTTATGAGTTTTAAAGGGTTACTGTATCTAATTCATATTCCTGCGTTCCATCCTAATCTCTCAGTGTCCTATATTTAAAGCACCCATACAAAGCCACCTATATACACGTTACAGCTATGTAAACTCTTTTAATATTTTAATAATAATTGGACCGGAAGCTGTTGCTGCATTAAGCACCCAAGCACCCTTACTTCAGTCAAATTATCCTCATAAGAGCAAACCGGAATTGGTTCTTGCATGTAATTTGTTGTATTTGGTTTCACGGCGTGAAATGGGTTTTTTTCATGGGAAAGTATCGCTGTAAAATATATAGGCCTGGGTATTTAGTGGTTTACTCTGCATATATATATATATATATATATATATATATATATATATATTGTATGCATATACTGAATTCTTTCGACTGAAAATTTAAAAAGCGTAGTCGTAGTCGTGTTGTGGGTGAAAAAAGCAGTCCTAGATAATATTATGTGCGTCAGTGAGCATGTGCCCACCACAACATTGCAGTTGTTAGGCGTATGACATTGATTTCACGTAACACGTTAAAAGCTTATCAGGTTGTTTTCTATCTATAACTCATTTAATTACTAAATGGCATGAGCTAACACGCATACTACTGATTAGTTTTATGACAATTTGATTGAATTTGATTGCAATAATATTAAGTCAGATTATTAGCACGCTAATCAACACGCTTCATACATATAATTATCATCAAACCAGGTTTCTGAGAATTCAGGGGCCAATGTGTGTAGAATGAGGAACAGCTATGCTCGATCTTGACGCTCTAGCGACGCTATACCTGCTTATTATGTGTTCATATTGGTGATTAATTATGTGCAGTGACTGTCATAACTATAAAGCTATTTTCAGTCTCAAACGGCGTTTATTCATTTTTAAATTACCCCCACCTCCCCGCCCCGTGACGTCAGTAGTATGACGCGGTTGACTAGGAAGTTATTTAACCCGAGTTATTACCATATGAATCCAATCTATCTATCATTCACACGACGCCATAATCAACTACATCACATGTATGCCAATGTTATAATCAATTACGTCATAAATGCGGAAGCCCTATAGTAATCACCGCGTCTGTCTGTTCGTCCGCCCATCTGTCCGTCCACAATATCTCGTAAGCAGCATATCATACAGACGCGCTTCAGATATGTTAATGAAACTTGGTGTATTCCTCAATTATGATACGCAGATGTGCTTTTTAAAGAATTCACCTTTATAGGTTCAGTATTTTGGGTGAAAATGGGCTCTTTAATGCAAAAACTCAGGATTTTTGTCAATTTCCTTGGGGTTTTTTGGTTTTTTAGATCGGATTGTGGGAAGTCGGGGTTCAAAGGATATAATTCGATCCCAACATGCGGAATGCGTGGGCGGGGCATAGCTAGAGGCGGAAGGGGCATAGCTAGAGGTGGAGGGGGCATAGCTAGAGGTGGACGGGGCATAGCTAGAGGTGGATGGGAGCATAGCTAGAGGTGGACGCGGCATGGCTAGAGCTGGATGGGAGCGTAGCTAGAGGTGGACGGGGCATAGCTAGAGGTGGATGGGAGCATAGCTAGAGGTGGACGGGGCATAGCTAGAGGTGGAGGGGCATAGCTAGAGGTGGACGGCGCATAGCTAGAGGTGGACGGGAGCATAGCTAGAGGTGGACGGGGCATAGCTAGAGGTGGAGGGGCATAGCTAGAGGTGGACGGCGCATAGCTAGAGGTGGATGGGGGCATGGCTAGAGGTGGATGAGGGCATAGCTAGAGGTGGATGGGGGCATGGCTAGAGGTGGATGAGGGCATAGCTAGAGGTGGATGGGAGAATAGCTAGAGGTGGACGGGGCATAACTAGAGGTGGAGGGGCATAGCTAGAGGTGGACGGGGCATAGCTAGAGGTGGACAGGAGCATAGCTAGAGGTGGACGGGGCATAGTTAGAGGTGGATGGAGCATAGCTAGAGTTGGATGGGGTCATAGCTAGAGGTGGATGGGGGCATGGCTAGAGGTGGATGAGGGCATAGCTAGAGGTGGATGGGAGCATAGCTAGAGGTGGACCGGGCATAGCTAGAGGTGGATGGTAGCATAGCAAGAGGTGGATAGGGAATAGCTAGAGGTGGATGATGGCATAGCTAGAGGTGGGCGGGGCATGGCTAGAGGTGGATGGGAGCATAGCTAGAGGTGGACGGGGCATAGCTAGAGGTGGATGGGAGCATAGCTAGAGGTGGACGGGGCATAGCTAGAGGTGGAGGGGCATAGCTAGAGGTGGACGGGGCATAGCTAGAGGTGGACGGGAGCATAGCTAGAGGTGGACGGTGCATAGCAAGAGGTGGACGGGGCATAGCTAGAGGTGGAGGGGCATAGCTAGAGGTGGACGGGGCATAGCTAGAGGTGGACGGGGTATAGCTAGAGGTGGACGGGAGCATAGCTAGAGGTGGACGGTGCGTAGCTAGAGGTGGATGGAAGCATAGCTAGAGGTGGATGGGTGCATAGCTAGAGGTGGACGGGGGCATGGCTAGAGGTGGACGGGGGCATAGCTAGAGGTGGACGGGGGCATAGCTAGAGGTGGACGGGGGCATAGCTAGAGGTGGATGGGTGCATAGCTAGAGGTGGACGGGGGCATAGCTAGAGGTGGACGGGGGCATAACTAGAGGTGGATGGTAGCATAGCTAGAGGTGAATGGGGGCATAGCTAGATGTGGATGGGGCCATAGCTAGAGGTGGATGGGGCATAGCTAGAGTTGGATGGGGTCATAGCTAGAGGTGGATGGGGGCATGGCTAGAGGTGGATGGGGCATAGCTAGAGGTGGATGGGAGCATATCTAGAGGTGGATAGGGAATAGCCTGAGGTGGATGGGGGCATAGCTAGAGGTGGACGGGGCATAGCTAGAGGTGGACGGGAGCATAGCTAGAGGTGGACGGTGCATAGCTAGAGGTGGACGGGGCATAGCTAGAGGTGGAGGGGCATAGCTAGAGGTGGACGGGGCATAGCTAGAGGTGGACGGGGCATAGCTAGAGGTGGACGGGAGCATAGCTAGAGGTGGACGGTGCATAGCTAGAGGTGGATGGAAGCATAGCTAGAGGTGGACGGGGCATAGCTAGAGGTGGATGGGTGCATAGCTAGAGGTGGATGGGGGCATAGCTAGAGGTGGACGGGGGCATAGCTAGAGGTGGACGGGGGCATAGCTAGAGGTGGATGGGGCATAGCTAGAGGTGGACGGGGCATAGCTAGAGGTGGATGGGGGCATAGCTAGAGGTGGATGGCAGCATAGCTAGAGGTGGATGGGGCCATAGCTAGAGGTGGATGGGGCATAGCTAGAGTTGGATGGGGTCATAGCTAGAGGTGGATGGGGGCATGGCTAGAGGTGGATGGGGCATAGCTAGAGGTGGATGGGAGCATATCTAGAGGTGGATAGGGAATAGCCTGAGGTGGATGGGGGCATAGCTAGAGGTGGATGGGGCATAGCTAGAGGTGGACGGGGCATAGCTCGAGGTGGATGGGAGCATAGCTAGAGGTGGATGGTAGGATAGCTAGAGGTGGATGGTAGCATAGCTAGAGGTGGATGGTAGCATAGCTAGAGGTGGATGGGAGCATAGCTAGAGGTGGATGGGAGCATAGCTAGAGGTGGGTGGGGCATAGCTAGAGGTGGATGGGGCATAGCTAGAGGTGGATGGGGCATAGCTAGAGGTGGACGGGGCATAGCTAGAGGTGGATGAGGCATAGCTAGAGGTGGATGGGGCATAGCTAGAGGTGGACGGGGCATAGCTAGAGGTGGATCAGGCATAGCTAGAGGTGGATGGGGCATAGCTAGAGGTGGATGGGAAATAGCTAGAGGTGGACGGGGCATAGCTAGAGGTGGACGGGGAATAGCTAGAGGTGGATGGGGGCATAGCTAGAGGTGGATGGTAGCATAGCTAGAGGTGGATGGGGCATAGCTAGAGGTGGACGGGGCATAGCTAGAGGTGGATGGGGGCATAGCTAGAGGTGGATGGTAGCATAGCTAGAGGTGGATGGTAGCATAGCTAGAGGTGGATGGTAGCATAGCTAGAGGTGGACGGGGAATAGCTAGAGGTGGATGGTAGCATAGCTAGAGGTGGATGGTAGCATAGCTAGAGGTGGATGGTAGCATAGCTAGAGGTGGATGGTAGCATAGCTAGAGGTGGATGGGAGCATAGCTAGAGGTGGATGGGAGCATAACTATAGGTGGATGGTAGCATAGCTAGAGGTGGATGGTAGCATAGCTAGAGGTGGATGGTAGCATAGCTAGAGGTGGACGGGGCATAGCTAGAGGTGGATGGTAGCATAGCTAGAGGTGGACGGGGCATAGCTAGAGGTGGATGGTAGCATAGCTAGAGGTGGACGGGGAATAGCTAGAGGTGGATGGTAGCATAGCTAGAGGTGGATGGTAGCATAGCTAGAGGTGGATGGTAGCATAGCTAGAGGTGGATGGTAGCATAGCTAGAGGTGGATGGGAGCATAGCTAGAGGTGGATGGGAGCATAACTATAGGTGGATGGTAGCATAGCTAGAGGTGGATGGTAGCATAGCTAGAGGTGGATGGTAGCATAGCTAGAGGTGGATGGGAGCATAGCTAGAGGTGGATGGGAGAATAACTATAGGTGGATGGTAGCATAGCTAGAGGTGGATGGTAGCATAGCTAGAGGTGGATGGTAGCATAGCTAGAGGTGGACGGGGCATAGCTAGAGGTGGATGGTAGCATAGCTAGAGGTGGACGGGGCATAGCTAGAGGTGGATGGTAGCATAGCTAGAGGTGGACGGGGCATAGCTAGAGGTGGATGGTAGCATAGCTAGAGGTGGATGGGGCATAGCTAGAGGTGGATGGTTGCATAGCTAGAGGTGGATGGTCGCATAGCTAGAGGTGGATGGTAGCATAGCTAGAGGTGGATGGGAGCATAGCTAGAGGTGGATGGTAGCATAGCTAGAGGTGGATGGTAGCATAGCTAGAGGTGGATGGTAGCATAGCTAGAGGTGGACGGGGAATAGCTAGAGGTGGATGGTAGCATATTTAGAGGTGGATGGTAGCATAGCTAGAGGTGGATGGTAGCATAGCTAGAGGTGGATGGTAGCATAGCTAGAGGTGGACGGAGCATAGCTAGAGGTGGATGGTAGCATAGCTAGAGGTGGACGGAGCATAGCTAGAGGTGGATGGTAGCATAGCTAGAGGTGGACGGAGCATAGCTAGAGGTGGATGGTAGCATAGCTAGAGGTGGACGGAGCATAGCTAGAGGTGGACGGAGCATAGCTAGAGGTGGATGGTAGCATAGCTAGAGGTGGATGGTAGCATAGCTAGAGGTGGACGGAGCATAGCTAGAGGTGAATGGTAGCATAGCTAGAGGTGGATGGTAGCATAGCTAGAGGTGGATGGTAGCATAGCTAGAGGTGGATGGTAGCATAGCTAGAGGGGGACGGGGCATAGCTAGAGGTGGACGGAGCATAGCTAGAGGTGGATGGTAGCATAGCTAGAGGTGGATGGTAGCATAGCTAGAGGGGGACGGGGCATAGCTAGAGGTGGATGGGAGCATAGCTAGTGGTGGATGGTAGCATAGCTAGAGGTGGATGGTAGTATAGCTAGAGGTGGATGGTAGCATAGCTAGAGGTGGATGGTAGCATAGCTAGAGGGGGACGGAGCATAGCTAGAGGTGGATGGGAGCATAGCTAGAGGTGGATGGTAGCATAGCTAGAGGTGGATGGTAGCATAGCTAGAGGGGGACGGGGCATAGCTAGAGGTGGATGGTAGCATAACTAGAGGTGGATGGTAGCATAGCTAGAGGTGGATGGGAGCATAGCTAGAGGGGGACGGAGCATAGCTAGAGGTGGATGGGAGCATAGCTAGAGGTGGATGGTAGCATAGCTAGAGGTGGATGGTAGCATAGCTAGAGGTGGATGGTAGCATAGCTAGAGGGGGACGGGGCATAGCTAGAGGTGGACGGAGCATAGCTAGAGGTGGATGGTAGCATAGCTAGAGGTGGATGGTAGCATAGCTAGAGGTGGACGGGGCATAGCTAGAGGGGGACGGAGCATAGCTAGAGGTGGATGGTAGCATAGCTAGAGGTGGATGGTAGCATAGCTAGAGGTGGATGGTAGCATAGCTAGAGGGGGACGGGGCATAGCTAGACGGGGATGGTAGCATAGCTAGAGGGGGACGGGGCATAGCTAGAGGTGGACGGAGCATAGCTAGAGGTGGATGGTAGCATAGCTAGAGGGGGACGGGGCATAGCTAGAGGTGGATGGTAGCATAGCTAGAGGGGGACGGAGCATAGCTAGAGGGGGATGGTAGCATAGCTAGAGGGGGACGGGGCATAGCTAGAGGGGGACGGGGCATAGCTAGAGGGGGACGGGGCATAGATAGAGGGGGATGGTAGCATAGCTAGAGGTGGACGGGGCATAGCTAGAGGGGGACGGAGCATAGCTAGAGGTGGACGGGGCATAGCTAGAGGGGGACGGGGCATAGCTAGAGGGGGACGGAGCATAGCTAGAGGTGGACGGAGCATAGCTAGAGGTGGATGGGAGCATAGCTAGAGGTGGATGGGAGCATAGCTAGAGGTGGATGGTAGCATAGCTAGAGGTGGATGGTAGCATAGCTAGAGGTGGATGGTAGCATAGCTAGAGGTGGAGGGGCATAGCTAGAGGTGGATGGTAGCATAGCTAGAGGTGGATGGTAGCATAGCTAGAGGTGGATGGTAGCATAGCTAGAGGTGGATGGTAGCATAGCTAGAGGTGGAGGGGCATAGCTAGAGGTGGATGGTAGCATAGCTAGAGGTGGATGGTAGCATAGCTAGAGGGGGACGGGGCATAGCTAGAGGGGGACGGGGCATAGCTAGAGGTGGATGGTAGCATAGCTAGAGGTGGACGGAGCATAGCTAGAGGTGGATGGTAGCATAGCTAGAGATGGATGGTAGCATAGCTAGAGGTGGATGGTAGCATAGCTAGAGGTGGATGGTAGCATAGCTAGAGGTGGATGGTAGCATAGCTAGAGTGGATGGTAGCATAGCTAGAGGTGGATGGTAGCATAGCTAGAGGTGGATGGTAGCATAGCTAGAGGTGGATGGTAGCATAGCTAGAGGTGGATGGTAGCATAGCTAGAGGGGGACGGGGCATAGCTAGAGGTGGATGGGAGCATAGCTAGAGGTGGATGGTAGCATAGCTAGAGGTGGATGGTAGCATAGCTAGAGGTGGATGGTAGCATAGCTAGAGGTGGATGGGAGCATAGCTAGAGGTGGATGGTAGCATAGCTAGAGGTGGATGGGAGCATAGCTAAAGGTGGATGGTAGCATAGCTAGAGGTGGATGGTAGCATAGCTAGAGGTGGATGGTAGCATAGCTAGAGGTGGATGGGAGCATAGCTAGAGGTGGATGGTAGCATAGCTAGAGGGGGACGGGGCATAGCTAGAGGTGGATGGTAGCATAGCTAGAGGTGGATGGTAGCATAGCTAGAGGTGGATGGTAGCATAGCTAGAGGTGGATGGTAGCATAGCTAGAGGTGGACGGGGCATAGCTAGAGGTGGATGGTAGCATAGCTAGAGGTGGATGGGAGCGTAGCTAGAGGTGGATGGTAGCATAGCTAGAGGTGGATGGTAGCATAGCTAGAGGTGGATGGTAGCATAGCTAGAGGTGGACGGAGCATAGCTAGAGGTGGATGGTAGCATAGCTAGAGGTGGATGGTAGCATAGCTAGAGGTGGATGGTAGCATAGCTAGAGGTGGACGGAGCATAGCTAGAGGTGGATGGTAGCATAGCTAGAGGTGGACGGAGCATAGCTAGAGGTGGACGGAGCATAGCTAGAGGTGGATGGTAGCATAGCTAGAGGTGGATGGGAGCATAGCTAGAGGTGGATGGGTGCATAGCTAGAGGTGGATGGTAGCATAGCTAGAGGTGGATGGTAGCATAGCTAGAGGTGGATGGTAGCATAGCTAGAGGTGGACGGAGCATAGCTAGAGGTGGATGGTAGCATAGCTAGAGGTGGATGGTAGCATAGCTAGAGGTGGATGGTAGCATAGCTAGAGGTGGATGGGGGCATAGCTAGAGGTGGATGGTAGCATAGCTAGAGGTGGATGGGAGCATAGCTAGAGGTGGATGGGAGCATAGCTAGAGGTGGATGGGTGCATAGCTAGAGGTGGATGGTAGCATAGCTAGAGGTGGATGGTAGCATAGCTAGAGGTGGATGGTAGCATAGCTAGAGGTGGATGGTAGCATAGCTAGAGGTGGATGGGGTCATAGCTAGAGGTGGACGGAGCATAGCTAGAGGTGGATGGTAGCATAGCTAGAGGTGGATGGGAGCATAGCTAGAGGTGGATGGGAGCATAGCTAGAGGTGGATGGTAGCATAGCTAGAGGTGGATGGTAGCATAGCTAGAGGTGGATGGTAGCATAGCTAGAGGTGGATGGGAGCATAGCTAGAGGTGGATGGGAGCATAGCTAGAGGTGGATGGGTGCATAGCTAGAGGTGGATGGTAGCATAGCTAGAGGTGGATGGTAGCATAGCTAGAGGTGGATGGTAGCATAGCTAGAGGTGGATGGGTGCATAGCTAGAGGTGGATGGTAGCATAGCTAGAGGTGGATGGTAGCATAGCTAGAGGTGGATGGTAGCATAGCTAGAGGTGGATGGTAGCATAGCTAGAGGTGGACGGAGCATAGCTAGAGGTGGATGGTAGCATAGCTAGAGGTGGATGGTAGCATAGCTAGAGGTGGATGGGGGCATAGCTAGAGGTGGATGGTAGCATAGCTAGAGGTGGATGGGAGCATAGCTAGAGGTGGATGGGAGCATAGCTAGAGGTGGATGGGAGCATAGCTAGAGGTGGATGGTAGCATAGCTAGAGGTGGGTGGGGCATAGCTAGAGGGGATGGTAGCATAGCTAGAGGTGGATGGTAGCATAGCTAGAGGTGGATGGTAGCATAGCTAGAGGTGGATGGGAACATAACTAGAGGTGGACGGGGCATAACTAGAGGTGGACGGGGCATAACTAGAGGTGGACGGGGCATAGCTAGAGGTGGATGGGGGGCATAGCTAAAGCTGTGTTCATCCATTGTCTCTCAATAACACAAGTCAAGTCAAGATAGCTTTATTCTCTCAGGCTACAACTGTAGCATATGAGGTGTGTTTTACATTTATACAGTTGACGGTAGCGATATATGTACATTATACGTGATATAGAGAAACATAATAAGTTATAGTTAAATATTATTTTCTCGACAATATATTATTATTATTATTATTATTATTATTATTATTATTATTATTATTATTATTACTATTATTATTATTATTATTATTATTATTATTATTATTATTATTATTATTATTATTATTAGGGGGCCAAGCTGCTGCTTGGCACCCTATTGTTTTTGTTCTGTTTATTTTTATTTTTATTATTTTTATTATTATTCTGTGCTTTTCTTTGTTCGCGAATAGCTCGAAGACAAAAATGCCGATGAAATTCAAGCTTTGTATGGCAAGAGGGCCTTATTAGAGCAAACTTTTTACGTGTGAATGGATATGATTTTCTAGAAAGTTTGGTGGCCATCTTGGATTTCCAGAAAATTTTCCTGCATTTAAAATCTTCTCCAGAACCACTGAATGGAATGAGCTGAAATTTGGTCAGAAACAGCATAAAGTGTTGAATTTTTTATTTAATGGATTTTGATGCCCAAATTGGGCCTATATATGTTTGTCGGGTCGAGAAATCGAAATCAGGCATTTTCGAATTTGTTCGATCTACGGTTTGGCTGCCATCTTAGATTCGTTTCCCGCCAAATTCCCCATTGTAAAGCAATTGGAATTTTAAAATGCATTCTCCTCGGAAACCTCTGGGTGGATTTCGATTATATTTTGCAGAAAGCATCGTTAGGTAATAGAGATCTGATTTTGTTCAAACAACGCTGGTCGTCCTATTAGGCCGGCGGCCATTTTGGATTTTGTAGTATTTCGGGAAACGTTTTTAAAAATCTTCTCCTCCAAAACCACTTGGCGGATTGATTCAAAACTCATGAAATATCATCTAGGGCATCAGCTAAACCAAGTTTGTTCAAGAGAATTTGATTGGCCGAGAACTTGGGTGGACATCTTGAATGACCTAGTTTTCGTGAAAACAACTTCTTCTCCAGAACCGCTGAACGGATCGGGCCGCAATTTGGGTGATATGATTAGGGACTGAGAGGCATTAGAGTTTGGTCAAGAGAAATTGATACGTCCAAAAACCTGGCCGCCATCGACCAATCAAAATTCAGCATGATTGGCCGCCATTTTGAATTTTTTATTTGTTGAAATTTGAAGCCGAAATTGGTTTTACATACGTTTTTGGGTCTTCTGATTCCAAATTTGCCATTTTGAATACTTTCGGACGAAGGGTTTGCCGGCCAACTTGGATCGTTTCCCCACCAAAATTGCCAATACTAAAGCAATTCGAGAATTGAATTGTCTTTTCTCAAGAAGAACTGGGCCGATTTCATTTATATTATTTTTACTGCTGTTGTTGACATACGATTGTTTGTTTTTCAAAGCCACATTCAATGATGGGTAGACTGGTCGGATAAAGAAGATTTCTACTCTAACCTTCTCACATAATTCCATAAAACTGACAGCATTAATCCAACTTGATCAAATCTAAGAAGCTATTTAGGCTCTAAGCCACCTATAAGAGCTGGCTCAGATACGGTTCTCGTCTTAGCGACTGGGATGCTAGCCACTTGGCCCCGGGGCATCGCCACTTGTGGCTATATTTATTATTATTATTATTATTATTATTATTATTATTATTATTATTATTATTATTATTATTATTATTATTATGCTTCCGAGAGCGAAGCTCTGGAAGACTAGAGTGATTGTTCCGTTTATTATTTTTAGGCTTCCAAGAGCGGAGCTTTGAAAAACTAGAGTGATTGTTCCATTTATTTTTT
Organism: Chaetoderma sp. LZ-2023a; assembly: GCA_034401795.1. Lineage (NCBI taxonomy): Eukaryota > Metazoa > Mollusca > Caudofoveata > Chaetodermatida > Chaetodermatidae > Chaetoderma > Chaetoderma sp. LZ-2023a. Next base: position 16,232,957 of record CM067374.1, read on the forward strand.
TTATTTTTTTTATTATTATTCTTCCGCCAGCCATTTCCAGCAAGTAAATTTAACCAAAACTCTGAAACCAGCAAGCAAATTGAACCGAAACTCAGAATATATGGTTGAGATCACCCTCTGAATCAAAATAGCCAAACAGTGCCTGATTGGCTCAGGGTATTGGCGGCCATCTTGATGACGTCATAAATCACAAAATAATCCTCTCCTCTGGAACTTCTGAAGCGATCTAGCTAAAATTTGGGGAATATAATTAGTCAATGTGGGCGAGAGAAAATAGCTCGCGTGAACTTGATATCTAAAACAACATGGGCATTTGGGCGGCCATTTTTAACTTTTTTATCTGATTGATTTTGATGGCGAAAATGTCTTTCTATAGGTTCGTTCATGTCCTAATCTCAAATGTGGTACTTTGGTACATGCCCGATGAATGGTTTGGTGGCCACGTTGATGAAGTTATATAGAATTAAAGTATCTGCTACTGTGTATCGACCTAGGCGTCAATGATCAAGGCTACCGTTTAGTGACTCATTTAGCTTCTTTTTTTCTGGTTTTTTTAGTCTTTTTGCTCCCAAAAAGTTCTCTGTTTGGGTTCAAATTTGGAACATGCTTAGCCACCACGATTCTAGGCAAATTTGTCTATGAAAGTCATTTTCATTGCTGAAATTTAATTGCTGATACTCGGCCTATTTGGAGTCAGATCTAAAGAAGCATAGGAGCTGATTGTAGAGCTCTTCGATGCCTCCATTCTGCACTTTACGGAATCAAAATCCGTCCATCAGTTCTCAAGATATTCAAATTGACGTAAAACCAATTATTAGGCTTCCAAGAGCGAAGCTCTGGAAGACTAGAGGGATTGTTCCATTTATTAGGCTTCCAAGCTGCAGGCTAGAAGCCTATTGTAATTGTTCCGATTTTTAATTTTTTTTTTTTATTCCGCCGCAAAAACTTAAATGTCTTCTTCTCCCATACCGGTAAGTGTAACTATGCTCTAGCCTCTTTAAAGTTTGAGGACAGAAAGTTGCTAGGTCACATGGTTTGGTGGCCATCTTGGAATTCATGTAAAGATTTGTGCATATTTAACAATCTTCTATGAAACCGCTGCCTGTATCGGATGGAAACCTGGTATATTGGAATGCTCCCAGGGCCTGCTTAAAATTTGAGAATTACATGTTGTCACGTCACATGGTTTGACGGCCATATTGATGATGTCATAATTTTAAGAAATGCTCATTTCTCGAAAGTTTCTGAATGTAACGCATTGAAATTTTGTGAACTTGGTCAGTTACTCAATGCCCATAAGCTTTCCCAATATAAAAGGAATTGGTCAATGAACAGACGAGCTATTACATCTTGAAAATTTGAAAATGAAATTCTACTATTTATGTAGTAATACTTTTGGCGGGAAATTTGAATTGGCGGTTTATCAATATTGACTAAATTCAAAGGGTTTTACTGGTGAAGTGCAAGGCTCAATTAAACCTATTAGTGCTGAATGGCAAGGCGCAATTAACCCTTTTTATTGCTGATTTACAAGTTTCAATTATCCCCAATAACGCTGAATTACAAGTTCATTTGACCTTTTTACTGCTGAAATGCAAGGCATAATTAACCCTTTTACTGCTGACTTGCGCAATTAATCCTTTTACTGCTGAATTGGAAGGTGCAATTAACCCATTTACTGCTAAATTACAAGTCTCAATTAGCAATTTTACTGCTCAATAGCAAGTGTCACTTAACCCTATTACTGCTGAATGACATGTATCAATTAACCCTTTTACTGCTGAATTGCAAAAGGTAATTTGAGTGCAATAATGTCATTTGATTGTAAAAAAGGTCACATGAGACCAAAAAGGTCAAATAAGGGCAAAAGGGCTATTTGAGTGCAATAATGTCATTTGAGTGCAAAAAGGTCAAATGAGTGCAAAAATGCCAAATGAATGGAAAAAATCAAAAGAGTGCAAAAAGGTCAAATCAAAAATGATCATTTAGTGCAAAAAGGTCAAATGAGATTATTTTGGACACAATTATTCATTTTCCTCAGTTTTTTTGTTATTTTGGCCCATTTTGTTCATTTGTGACTGTATTCCTTAATCATTTTCTGCCTTTTGGGACTAGATTTTGCTCACCTTTGTCTGTTTTTAACAATTTCTGAAAGCATTTGAGCATGTTCTGTGTTTTCTGTTCATTTAATCTATTTGTAAATATTGTAATGGGTGGGTTTTTTTGCTGTTTTCAACCCAGTTTGCGATAGATTTTGGTAATTCTTTTAACCATTTTTGGTGCTTTTCACCAGTTTAAACTGCATACTGCAGAATTATTTTACTTAGCCATTGTATCTTTAGCCTTAATTGCTGACTTTCCATCATTCCCTGATAGGCCCTGTGCTGTTATGGGTATGGTAATGTTAGTGTTCTAGTTTCTTTGTGAAACTGGCTTGGAAGCCATCTGCAGTAACTGCTTGCAGTTACAGGTCTAGTTATTATTATTATTATTATTATTATTATTATTATTATTATTATTATTATTATTATTATTAGTATTGCGTGGCCGCTCATGGTTATCCTTATATTCGGGTTGTGGCTAGAAATGCGTATAGGCGCAGCCATTTTGCACAAGGGATTGTGGTCTCCAACAGCTAACTAGAAAGATAGATAGACCGCGCCTCTATTTTTAGATTAGCTAGATCGCTCATATGCATAAGCTCACTATGGGGGGGAATGGGATGGATGTCTCGACCGCTGAATCTTCACTGACTGACTGACATCTGACGCAGAGGATCAGCTATGTATATAGCCTCCAAATGTCAGTAATTTTTTTTTTAATTGGAATATAAATTCTGCTTAAATAGCATGCAAAATACGGAACTACAAAACTACGGTTAAAATAAACAGGGGTAATACGGGGATTCGGTAAAAATGACAGAAATGCGTTAAAACCTAGCAGATACATCGCTGAAACTCCAAACATTTATGTACATATAATAACTATATGATAACTTCTATTCATTTTGGAACCTGATGCCGTAAACCGTTGCTGCACACATGTAGACAATTTTCAGCACTATTGTTTACATAATCTAAACAAATCTTTCTTGTACTGACCGTGAAACAACTAGGCCTAACCTTTGAAATCAGTAAGATAATTGTTAGAGAGAGGTGTTTTATCTCCAAGTTTCCTAGAAACCTGTCGTTTTCAGAGCAAGGTAGAATTTCTGTGTTTTTCTTTACAAATATAGTGACTTATTTACATCTATGAGCTGTACTGTAAAACCGCTGACTCGATGGTATAGAACATCGAAAGAGTAAATTAACATGTTTTAAACAATCACAGCATTTCTGTTTATGTTTTGTAAGTATATTAACTTATTTATGAGCTGTGTAACGTAACCTAAGCAGTCGAATCACTTGTAATAATAATATTTTAGCAAGAGCCTTGCCATTATAATCAATTAGTCCCCCCCCCCATGATAGTGTGATGCCACAGTCAACATACGTAATGACTGGCGTGGCTATGTCCAACAGGAACATTCAAAAGTCCTTCCGCTGTATGAATTGAAGAGCTTTACTATTTAATAAGCAGCAGCACCCAGTCAAATTGGTTCCAAAATATCCAACACCTCACCTCCATAGATACCGTGAAAAGGGGATTCTGGGAAATCATGGTTCGAAGTATGTATATAAATCATGACAACTACGACAGACATGCGTATAGGTCTATCATCTCTTTCCGTGGCCGCTCAGCGCTACGAATTCACTTGGTTGTGTGTAGAATGGACCTTTCCACATTATCCATCATCACATGACGTCGTAATCAACTATGTGACGTGTAAAATGACATCATAATCAATGACGTCACTATGATGTCATGAATGACTTAGACAAGTACGTCACGAATGCATAATGGACCTTTCCAGTTTCAGCTAGGCCCCACCCACCTCTAGCTAAGCTCTACCCACACCTCGCTCATGTTGGGATCGATCGACCCCTGAAATACCTGACTATCGATTTCCAGAAAAGTATATAGGTAAGCTGTTAAATATTTTGAAACTAATTTGATTGGGTGCTGTTGCTGCTTATGGAAGCAACAGCACCCAGTCAAATTAGGTTCGAAATATTAAACACCATGGTTATTAAATAGCAGACATACAATTCTTACAACGTGTAGGACAATTAAGAGTTAAAGACGGGACAAATAGAATCATTTATGATGTAATAATTATGAACTCAGCATGCACGTCACTTAGTTGGCAATGACGTCGTCATATGACGTCATATAATCGAAGGATAAGATTGGAAAGGTCCATTGAAGATGGACTATGAGTTGTTGTAAGAATTGCATGTCTACTATTTAATACATATTCTGTTGAATATTTTGAAACTAATTTGACTGGACACTGCTGTTGCCATAGGCAGCAACAGCACCCAGTAGAATTAGTTACAAAATATTCAACAGGTTACCTGAATAGCTTTCAGGAAATTGATAGTCAGGGCATTCACGGGGATTTATCAATTCCAACACTGCGAAGTGTGGGTGGAGCTTAGCTAGATGTGAGCAGTGCATAGCTAAAACTGGAACGGTCCATTGCCTATAGGCGCTGCCATTTTGCACAAGGGATTGTGGTCATTCACGTTCTCGCCAGATCTACCGCTAACGAGAGCGATATATATATATATATATATATATATATATATATATATATATATATATATATATATATATATATATATATATATATATATATATATATATATATATATATATATATATATATATATATATATATATATATATTTTAACGAGAGCGAGGTAGCACGCCTCTATTGAGATTGGAATCGTAGATTTAGGATATATTGTCTAGATCTCTCGTGCGCATCAAAAGCATACTCTCACTATTGGGCCTAGTTGTACCTACCGCTGGTGGCCTGGGCTAATAGCTGACTGTACATTTGCATCAGAAATAAAATGGTATTGTGATCGGTCACACTGTACCCACGTACATCTCTTAATCTCCACTTCAACACTCGTCCCGATCAAACTGGCCAAAATGGCTTCTGCGGTAATCTTGAGAAACTACCATTTCAATCTAACAGGTAGATATTTTTGAAAATTTACCATTGGAATGACTGGCTCGATAACTGAGCTTACCATTCCAATGGTAAAGTGCCAAAAACAACGGTCTCTTGGTATGCAAATGGGCATAGGATATCTATGATAATGGGTGGATCTGATCTGTCACCCAATCATATGACGTCATAATTATGTACGTCATATGGAGGATGATGTCACAATAAAAGTACGTGATGAATGATGTAAATAGCTTCATCATGAACATTGAATAGTCCATCAAGTGCACGAATTTTATGTCTATGATTTAATCCCCAGGATTTAATCAATCAGTCAATCAATCAAGCATTCAATCAATCAATCAATCAATCAATCAATTAATTACGTCTAGTGTCACGATGGAGACCGGGTGAGGGCATAGCATACACCATACGGTGTGCATCCAAAAGATAGTCTCGTATGAATTTCGCCAGTGTATCAGTATATCCGTCATGTGAAAGCTGGTTCGCTAAACTAAGATTTTTGTCTTGGTGCAGTGGTCCAGCGGAAAGAGGTCTGGGTTGCTGATGATATGCAGAATTGCAGGATGATGGTTCGATCCCTGACCGGGGATATGATGATCAACAAAGTAAACTAACGGGTGCACTCCGTAGGCGGGTTAGCACATAAATTGAAGTCATCACGTTGCCAGTGTGTTAAAAAACTAAGTCTACCTACCTACCTACCTACCAAGCAAGCAAGCAAACAAACAATCTTTATTGACAAATCTAACATGTGGACATACAGACAATATTCAACATTCTGTTGAATATTTTGATACTAATTTGACTGGGCATGGTACGAATTGTATGACCTTACTATTTAATCAACATTCTGTTGAAAATTTGAAACCAATTTTCCTGGGCGTTGTATGGCTTTACCATTATCAGTTGCATCCTATAAAAGCTTCACAGGCATCATAGTCAAAATGCTTATATATAGTGAATGACGTCACTAGCTTCATGGTGAATATTGTTTATACTTTTCAATCAACATTCTGTTGAATTTTTTTAAATTAATATGGCGGGGCATTGTTATGGCCATAGGCAGCAAAAGCACCCAGTCAAATTAGTTTCAGGATATTCAACACATTACCTTGAAAGTGGGATTCTGGGAAGTCGTGAATCAAAGTATATAAATCGATTCCAACACGCCGAATGAATTGACAGAGCTTAGCTAGAAATGGATCCCACCTTTGAAACTATTATGAACAAATTTGATCATTAAACGGCCAATACCACTTAGTAATGCGTGGTCCACCCAACATGGACCACTTTTAATAAGTGACCACATATTTTAGCAAGAGCATTCAGATAGTTAGCTTTGCCCTGCTGGATGCATGTAGACCCAATCACAATGCACCGATTCTCCTATGGAAAGAGGGTATAAGTTATCCAACCTATCACTCAAGTGTTGACATCATAATCAATTATGTCGCATGTAGGCTGCACAGTCAAAATATGTAATGAATGACGTAGCTATGGCTATCGGGAACGTAGAAAAGTCCGTAAGCTGTGCGAATTGTATGTCTTTACTATTTAATAAACATTGTCTTGACTATTTTGAAACTAATTTAACTGTGCTGCTGCTATAAGCAGCGACAGCATCTTGTCAAATTAGTTTTAAAATATTCAACAGCTCACCTCTATAGTTACCTTGGAAATGGGATTCTGGGTAGTCATGGTTGAAAATATATAAATCACAATGACGATGGCTATGAACATAGGCCTATAATCATCTCTTATTCTCGTGGAATAGCTGGTCAAACCAGCCCCTACATTGAGCTTGAGCAATGTCAAATTGCATGCCATGATGGGACGGTATTTGATAATTTACCACTGGAATGACTGTCTCGAGATTCCAGATCTGCAAAACAGTCTTATCTTGGCCTGCAAATGGACATTCAATGTCTAAATATTTTAACATTCTTCACCAAATTTAGACAGTAAAGGTTGAATATAGTATGACGGCAATACCAGGTACTGTGTCTGTTTCATTTTTCCCTTATGTAGTATAGCATAAAACACTAGGCTGAACATTCTAGTATATAAATTTCTATTGCTATGTCTCGTAGGGCGTCGGGGCAAAGATTTTAATGTCGTGGATGCATTTTATTAGTCACTATGTGTGATACATTTTAACAGTAAAACATGTATAATAATATTGCAGAGCATGAAAAATTAGACAAAATTCGCAAAAAAAATGTTCGTTAGTAACTTATTGTCCTTAATCCTTCACTGGAAAAAGATCCATGCGTGCAATTATTTAGCACTGTGTATAGAAAACTGATGTGATGAATTTCCAGTCAAAACGGCTGTCAATAACATTGTAGCGGGTGGTTAGATACATAAATAAACAGAATGGGCATGTGCGTGCTAAGTTAGTAATGCCTGCAATGTGTTCAGCCCAAGAATTCCACCCATATGGCTAAATAGGTATCTGAATATGCTAATGAAGTATTGAGTTTTAAAAATGTTTACCATGAAGTAATTTAATTCATTGTACACGATTTCATACCGAAAATTGGCTGAAATTTTAGACAATTCACAGTCTTCACTGCAATATTGTCTGTAGGTTATGCTCGGGCCCAGATTTTCAACCGCATAAACCTGAGTTTAAAAAGGATGAGTTAGCCTAAATTACTTTCACATGTAAACAACATGATATCATATCATTGCTAGCTATAATCATAATTAAAACAAATTCTACAATAAAATATTTCCGTAGTCCGCAATTCCATACTGAAAATTGGCGTAAATTTTGGCAGATCAATGATTTTCAGTACCATACTGTCTGCAATAAGTTCGGCCCATATTCGGTTCGAAATTCATACATATGGTCAGATCGGTATATGAATACGCTAATGAAGTATCAAGCTTAAAAATGTCTACCATAAAATAATTTCGTAGTACACAATTCCATGGCAAAGATTTGCACCAGTTTTGGCAGATCCATGGATTTGGGCTGCCTACTGTCTGTAATAAGTTTGGCCCCAAAATGTCAGATAGATATATAAATATGTTTATAAAATATCGATTTAAAAAACCCACCGTAAAGTAATTTTATAATACGCAACTTAGTAGCGACCAAAAGTTGTCAGATGCCAATAATTTACATACCGATATCTATGTCCTCTGTTTGTAACCAGTTTTCGAACATCTAGCCATGCAGAACTCTATATGTATTATTGTGTACCACTGTTGTACGGAATATGGCACGATTCTGCCTTAAAATAATATCATAATTACCAAGTATGTCCATGTAGTTACTTTATTGCAATGTGTCCCCATTGAAAGGTTCACATTAGCCACAATCGGATAGATGTCGATATGTCCTGGCATATCACTTGTAATAGGTTCGGCTCCAGAATTTCACCCATATGTTGACATAGATATATATGAATGTGCTAATAAAGTATAGAGTTTTAACAAATTCTACTATGGAGTAATTTCGAAATACACAATTTATTCGCCACTTACAGTTTTCAAATGCTAATAATTTACTATATATTCAGTATCGGAATCTCTGTGCTCAGTTTGTAACCAGGCTTTCGAACATAATACCATCTAAAACTCACTAGATATTGCACGATTCTATCAACAAATATTTCTTGCAATAATGTGAAAATCTTTCTATATATCCTATAATTTAGCTCCAGATAGGATCTGAATTAAACAAAACCCCTCAGAATTTACACATATTGTGGATATGGGATTGTCTAGTGGGAGTCATGACCCGATGGACATCTTATATTTATAAGTAAGACCTTAGTAGAAATTAGTATCTTTTGAAAATACCAGCAGGGCTAAGGAAAGGATAACATCATATCATGTAGTAGTGGTTGTACGGAGTGACTGAGGGCATTGAGTGTGCCTATGCGAAACTGATAGAGAAACTAGTATACTATTAGGACTGGAAATATTATGAATAGGAGAAGAGTCAACGGTGCTGGTTTGATGGTATCTGTCAGTAGATGAATAAAGTAAGGATGGAAGTGGTTGCCGTGGGATCAGCAATCAATTGGTGTTATTCAACAGTAGATACGAACAGTAGTTTACAAAATAATAAGTAAGTAAAACGCGATGGGAATCGATGAAAAGCGTTAAGTATAATATGAGGATAACAACGGACTAACTGACCTTAAGGTCGCGATAGAAGCACAACAACACCAGCTGGTGATGAGCTCATATAGCTCCAGTGCTATTAACCTTCCTAAATGATAGGCATAGGCCTAAGAGCAAGGAAGAGGACATGGACGGATGAGAGTCAATAGCATAACATCCTGTTAGGAACACAATTGTATATCAATAATGTACCAGTCATTCATGGTAGGCTATTTATCAGAAATGGATAATTGTTGATAGAGACTGGCAGATCGCATCAAAAGCAGAACCGGTGAGAACCAGTTATGACGTCATAATCAGAGGGAGATAAGATGGGATGCGAAACCATTATGTAAGAGTCTATTAGTAGACATTGCCGAATGATGGCCATTCTTACTTGGGTAGAGTGACGTCATAATCAGAGGGAGATAAGATGAGATGCGAAACCATTACGTAAGGGTCTAGTATTAGACAGTGCTGAATGATGGTAGAATAGAAACTGAAAGAGTATAAAAGGAGGAGTTTGAGTTGGAGACGGGAGGTTCGATACAATCTGATCATACGAGTAGTCGCTAAAAGCTCTGTGCGAATTTATAGTGTAGGTCGGTAAATTGGTATAGAGTAGGATTGTTGGTCGCAAATAATATAGTTAAATCATTAAGTATATTTCTTTAATAGATTATTATTTTATGCCAGCAAAAGGCATGTATTCTTATGTACAGTTAGTGTAACATTAAAATCATCACCTTGACTATTCAAGGCAATAGTTTGTCATCTTTGTTCTGGATATCACGGAAGACCACCGTGATGAAACTTCATCTTCTGAGATTCAGTCAGATCAGGCCCGGATATTACATATAAATATTGTATGAATCATCTACGTACAAGGCAAGCCAATATCCATCTTTTGCGCTTTGAGTAAAGTAGTTGTCGCAGCAACTATTCTTACCAGCTTTACTCAAAACGTAAGAGACTAACGAATCGAGTAATTAGGAATCTTAGTGGTGTATCTTGAAGTTAGATAAGGCATCCAAAATCTTCAGTGGCGAGCCTGCCAGGATCCAGAATAAACAGTGAGTACATAAAGAATATATGGCCCAAGAACAAACGAGACGACCGGTAACGATAGCAGTAAAAGACGTAGCAGACTGAGTGGCGGATTTCTTGACGTTAGCGCAGCGATCAGAAGGCTGCCAAGTAACCCAACACCGTGAGTACGGGAGCGCTTCGGTGTGCAAGATAACTACTGCCATCAGTTGCCCCGAGCATCCGAGAGTAGATAGGGTCACGATAAGCATCCATTATAAATAGATAAAATGGCAAGACCAGACCCGACGTTACCCCCAATGGACCCCCCGATGAGACCAGCCCCGATAGAACTAAGGCCAGAAACAGTGGCTGCTATGCGGGCGATGGGGACGGCCATGGCGGGAGAAATAGTGACCAGCAGTGAAAGGCGGGAGACCGCTAGGGTGTATCGGAAGGAGATACGGGATAACATTTACCGTATACAACCCTGTGATGGTGTGGTGCCGGAGGAGGTACGCACTTTCCTAGATGAGACCCGGAGGGCATGTGTAGCTCATGAGGGGCGGTTAGACGGGATACCCGCATACGTTGTAACGAGGGCAGCGAGAGGGCAGCTGTCAAGAGCTATCGATAACTTCATGGTAGGGCAGATAAGAGAAGACATAACGTACGACGCATTGGCGACGTACATCACTAACAATTTCGTCTCTACCAACGAGCCCGAGCGGATCAAATACGATCTCGAGAACACGAAGCAGCGACGCAACGAGACGGTCATCACGTTCAATCGACGCTACAGGGAGGAAAGTAGGCGCGCATACCCGGTTGAAAACGCAGACAACTGCCGTACCGTTCTCGGTATCTATTTGAGAGCATTAACGGACCGAGGAATGAGCAAACGAATCGTGAGAAAGCGGGCAACCACCTTAGCCCGAGCCATCGAGATCTCCGAGGAAGAGGAGACATGCAATGATCTGCTGAAAGCCATGCAAATCGGCGGGCGACATGAAGAGGAGATGGAGGTAAACCTGCTAGAACCAGCTGAAGAACGCGAGATCTGGAGCGTGGTTAAAAAGTTGAAACAACAAATAGCCGCGCAATCCAAGATGATAGAACAGCTGTGTGGGCTGGTAAAGGACCTGCAGACGGCGGATGCAAGACCGAAACCAGTGGAGACGAGAAGGGGAGTTGTGAAGAAAGAGGTTACCCAACCACCAAGAAGACAGGCCGTCGGGAAGAGAACCGCACCACAGAGGGACGTAAGCCACATTACGTGCTACAATTGCGGCAAGACGGGTCACTACAAGAGTGACTGCAAGCAACGGGCACAACCACCTCGTAACACGACACAAACGATGGTAACGCGACAACGACCCCAAAGGCCGCCCATGACATGCTTTAGATGTGGGAAAGAAGGCCACATGGCCAGGGATTGTGGGGACAATATGTTCGGAAATACTCCATCAATCGGACAGTGCTTCATATGTGGTCAAGCAGGCCACTGGGCGCGAGAGTGTCCACGAAAAGGACCGGCGACACGACAACAAGCGGCCGGACGACCTAATGGACCACCACGAAAAATCATGCGCCGAGCCGAGAAACGTCCTGCCGAAGAAGATTGGGACATAGACGAAGTAAATCGTGAACGACACATCACTCCGCGAGACTGTTCGCGGAACGTGAGACGAGACTTGGAGAATAGACGACAGCAGGACAGCGAATACGAAGACAGAGATGGTTTCGTTTTAACGGGTCCTGGGACAGACGCGTACGGTCGCTACGGTGGACGTGACACATCACCGAGGCGGGATTCGTATGCGGAAGCTGTTAGCGGGAGAAGGAGCCCGTTAAACTAAGACGGAGAAAACCGTTGGTGCACGCACCGACCGAGCGGTTTTTAATCCGTCTTGAGATAGATTCGAACGGTCTAACGGATCAGGGTGAGTACTTGCATGCTTTAGTGGATACTGGTGCTAGCACATCCTTGATTCGTAAAGATGTATGGCGTAGCATGCTGAATGCTAGGCCATTAAAAAGAGCTAAGACACTTTTAGCTGTTAATGGTTCTCCCATAGAATTATTGGGAGAAACTCAAGTAAAATTCAAGAACGCCCGGCCTATTCCTAGTACAATAGTGGCAAGATTGAGGCATGAATGTTTGCTTGGAGCGGATGCTTTGCACTTGGGAAATGCAAAGATAGATTATCAGGCCAAGGTAGTAGTATGGTTTGGCCAGGTATATCCATTTAGGTATCCTTATAGAGAACAGACGAATTATGTCTATGAGAGTTGTAAGGAAACGACCGGATATAAAGATATCGATAAAGTCTTGGTGGACTTTGCAGATGTCTTTGATACGGCTCGTCCAAAGACCCTTGGATTGGTTCCCAAAGTGAAATGTACGGTATTAACAGGAGATGCTTATCCTATAAGGCAGAAAGCCTACCGTTTACCGCTGGCCAAGCAGTATATAGTCAAAAACCAAGTGGCTGAGATGCTGGAAGCGGGCGTCATAAGACCTTCGTCATCACCCTGGGCGTCACCCATTACATTGGTTCCTAAGAAGGACGGTGACACTAGGTTTTGTATAGACTACAGAAAATTGAATTCCGTATGTCGTAAGGATAGTTATCCTTTGCCGAATATCTCAGATATTTTTGATTCTATGGGAGGCGCGACGATATTTTCTACTATGGACTTGAAGTCTGGCTATTGGCAGATACCAATGGACAGCCAAGACATAGAGAAGACAGCGTTCGTCTGTAGTGAAGGTCTCTTCGAATGGCTTCGTATGCCGTTCGGTTTTGCGAACTCAGGTGCCGTATTTCAGAGGGCAATGAATGATATTTTTCGAGAATTCGTGGGAAAATATCTGCATGTTTTCGGCGACGATATAGTCGTATATTCACGAAATCCGACGGAACATGCACAGCACTTACGTAAGGTCATGCGTAGGATAAGGGAGTATAATCTACAGGTTAAGAAAAAGAAGTGCGATTTTGCTAGAGACTCAGTTGATTTGTTAGGTTATCGCATTTCGGCACAAGGAGTAGCTCCTCAGGCTAAAAAGGTCAAGGTCATTAGGGAAATGTCACCCCCACGCGATGTGGGCGAGGTAAGAAGTTTCCTGGGTGCTACAGGTTATTACCGCTCCTGTGTGCAGGGCTACGCCGAAATTGCTAAGCCTTTGATAGAATTAACGAAGAAGTATAAACGTTTTGAATGGGGGCCGGATGAACAGCAAGCGTTCAAGAAATTGCAGAACTTGCTGTGTAGTGAGACGGTTCTCACATATCCAAATTTAAATGCCCCGTATAAATTGTATACCGATGCGTCTAGCTATGCGATAGGTGCAATATTGGTACAGGTAGATGATAATGGTGTAGAGCGAGTAATCCAGTATGTGAGCTCTATGTTGAAGGACAGTCAGTTGAATTGGCCTGTAATAGAAAAGGAAGCGTACGCAGTGATCTATGCGCTGAAGAAGCTTCGACCATATCTATTTGGCGCGCAGTTTACCGTGTATACTGACCACAAACCCCTAAAGAGTTTGTTTGTGGGAGAAGTTAAGAACACGAAGGTGCAGCGCTGGGCCGTACTGATTGCAGAATACGGGTGTAAGATAGAGTACATCCAAGGCTCGAAGAACATTCGAGCGGACATGTTGTCCAGGTTACGTCGGCCAGTGGAGGTCGCCACATTAGATACTGGCGATTTTGTTATACCGGATGTGGATGAGGGTGCGTTACCGCATGTCCCTCTAGAGACATTCGGTATTCCTTACGACGATTTGTGTAGAGAACAAACCAAAGAATACACGGAGCTGTTTAAGAACACTCCGGAGGAATACATGGTTAAGAATGGTATTCTGTATTCTTTAGTTGCACCTTCAGCGTTGGACGCTGAGTACCCCAGAATTGTCTTACCTACCCTGTTCCGCAAGAAAGTGCTCCGGATGGCTCATGAACGAGCTGGTCACCAAGGTCTGCAGAAGACTATCGGTATGGTAAGGGATTCGTTTGTTTGGACATCTTTAAGGAAAGATGTGGTACGTATGCTTGAGAGGTGTACGACGTGCCAGGTCAATCGACCTGTCACTACTCGACCAAGGTACAGTGAGATGCCCATGGCCAATTATCCGAGTCAGATAATAGGCATGGATTTGATCGGTCCACTGTTGGAATCGAGTAAAGGTAATATGTATATCATGACGATCGTTGATCACTGTTCTGCGTGGGCAGAAGCGTATCCGATTCCCGCTAAGACGTCTCAGAACGTTGAAGACAAGTTCTTCAATGAGTACGTCGCGCGTCATGGTGTCCCTGAGATAGTGATAACTGATCAGGGAAAAGAATTTTGTTCTAAATCTCTGGAAGATCGATTTAAGGAACACGGTATAGATCATAGGCGATCGAGTCCATATCATCCGCAGACGAATGGACGTACCGAGAGGTTCAATCGAACTCTTAAGGAGTTAATCCAGAAAGGGGTGAATAATGCGTCTCGTACATGGGAAGACGAGTTGGGTGCCGCCTTGGCAGCATACCGCAGTACTCGTCATTCCACGACCGGATATACGCCATTCTATCTGACGTATGGTCGACGAGCAAGGCTTCCGTTGGCGATCCCTGTGGATGCTTCACAGGATCTTAGTGAGAGACTGACCTGTCTCAATAATGCCTTGCTACGTGCTCGTAGTGAAACGGCGAAGTCTCGCGAGATTCACCGAGAACAAATTGACAAGCGTGCAAACGCTGGTGTATTTCAGGTGGGGGATTCGGTGGTCGTAAAAGCTGAGGAGAGGATGAAATTGACCTCTCGCAGTGACCCCGAATATGAGATCTTTAAGATCAACGGGCCAGTGGCTCACGTCCGACATCAGAGATCTGGGAAGGTGCGTGTACTTAATATAGCCAAGTTACGCGTAGTCGACTCAGAGATGTGCTGGGACAAGGTACGACCATGCCCTGTTCGTAACCCCACAAAAGGTACTAAGGGTAGTCATCATCCGAGGGTGATGCAGAGCCCTGAGTATGAAACCTTGCCGGTAGCTGGCAAGAATGCTACCCCTAGTGGGATGAATCGTAGGAAGCGTGCCGCTTCTAACGATGAACCAAGGGTGAGCAAGATGGGTAGGAGGGTTGATAATAACATCGGTCAACCCGGTACGAGTATGAATCGAAACCGTGAGTCACCAACCGAAACTCACGTGATTCCTCCTGATGCGATGATGAACACATCGGAGGAGGTACCCGAAAGTGTGCCGGAGCCAATGGAAACGCTGCCAGCACATCCATACTTTCTGCGCAAGCGCAGACATATGCCTGAGGTCGAAACTAACACCAAGCGACTCAGGATCGGTGCTTTTGGGCGTGCTCTATACGATGACTTCATCGATCGGATAGATGCAGTCATACTGCGACACAGCCGCAGATAATTATCATTCTAACTTATGATCTGTACCAGTAAGCATCGTATTGTGTAGAATCGCATATTTAGTCAAAAATTTAATATTTTAAGATTTCCGTGAAGGAGTGTAAAAGATTGTCAGGAGTAACCATGGCAGTGTCAGCCTTATCCGCTGAGGCCGCCATAGCTGCTCGTGCTATGGTGACCAATATTGCGAGTATATGTAACGAGGATGGGGATAAGATGTGTACGTTACTTATGAGGAGCATGCGGTTTGCTCTTAGGGATAACAAAATTAATGCCGGAAGAGTTGTACTTATGGCTGAAATTAGCAAGTGTTTGGTATCTGAATATGGGATAGACATAGTGCATTGGGTTCGAGTGCTGTTGTTGAGAGGCTTTATTAATCGCTGTATTTCTCACCAGGATCGGGTCGTGTGTGACCTGGTCAGAATGTCCTGGTGGTAGGCCTAGGGTGTGTCAGGGTCAGCTAAGGGTCGACAAGACCCACGTGCCCTGCATAGTAAGCATATTAACGAACACTACCGATAGAAATTGCAATATTCAACTGTCCGAATCCAACGTAACTGCAAGTAGAATATTTGCCAATAGGAAAATCGGCGTAGTTTTGCAAACATTCGGTGAGACTATGGAGATTCATTGTGACGGAAAACTGACGGACAGATGTGACGTAAGTAATGGTGTGTATGCGTTGATGTCTGGAAAATGTGGTTATAGTGGGAAGGGTTGGCAATTCGAGCCAGTAGCGTCTTACAGTCGGACGTACACTCGAGTTAGCCTGGCTATTGAAATGCCCCATTTGGATGTGACCGGCGTTCTAGATAAGTCCATGATAGTAGAGCATTTGAAAATGCAACCCTGGGATCATTTACAGAAATCTAAGTATGTGCCGCTAGCACCATTGTCCGCGATTGACCCAGTGA
The DNA here is from genome assembly GCA_034401795.1 of Chaetoderma sp. LZ-2023a. Taxonomy (NCBI): domain Eukaryota; kingdom Metazoa; phylum Mollusca; class Caudofoveata; order Chaetodermatida; family Chaetodermatidae; genus Chaetoderma; species Chaetoderma sp. LZ-2023a. The sequence goes on from CM067374.1 coordinate 16,249,545, forward strand.
TGGTCAATGGCATCGGGGTACGATCCTTTGTATCCTATACAACGGGCTCTTTCGTAACTGTGATCGTAATTATAATTGTGCTGTACAAATGTGGATTACTTTCACGCATGTGGAATTGGATAAAATGCAAGCCACATGCGGCCCATAGTAGTGATAAACACACCGCCATTCATATTACTGCACCAGCAGTTCAGGCCCCGCGACACCGGAAAACTGCAGTGATACCGGAGTCGCTGGGGTTGGCAGCCGGGTCGTCGCCTAATGGTATTCCGAGGACTGAGATCGACCCGACGGCTGTCGACTGGGTGAATATAGAACTGTACGACGACGTGGTGGATCCTGACGAGGAGGTGGCTCGATTGGACATATCCAGGTGACGTTGTGGTACAAACTTTATATGCTGTGTGTGGAACATTGAATGGTGAAGACGGTATATTCGTTATATATTTGAACTTTATATGAACTTTACGTAGGAATTATTGTATGACATGTAATGGTATTTGCATTGTAGGATTAGGTTTTGAACTCAATATATATTCACTTTATTTTACATTGTTTGATTATTCGCTTTCTTTATTAGTTTACGCGTGTGGCGGGTTACGCCCACGGTTTAATATTGATATTAATGTGTTTCCGGAGACGACGTACTGTTATCCGGACAAGTATGTATGTATAATCGTGCCGGGAGTCGAGGGTCTGGCATGATACCTCTTTCCTGGTGTAATCCGATTTCATAGTTAAATTGCTTTATGTATAGGCGATCATATTGGTAATTACAATTGCTTTATGTATAGGCGATCGTATTGATAATTACAAGTGTGAGTGGTACTTGTGAGTATGGGATGTTATCCGTTCAGGGAGCAGCTGGTATAGTGTAGTTTTGTTGTTGATGTTGTACAACGAGTTAATTAACGCACACTTAAGGCCTTAAGTGGTGGTTAATTAACTTCGGTTGGTGGGCATCTGTGGATATGGGATTGTCTAGTGGGAGTCATGACCCGATGGACATCTTATATTTATAAGTAAGACCTTAGTAGAAATTAGTATCTTTTGAAAATACCAGCAGGGCTAAGGAAAGGATAACATCATATCATGTAGTAGTGGTTGTACGGAGTGACTGAGGGCATTGAGTGTGCCTATGCGAAACTGATAGAGAAACTAGTATACTATTAGGACTGGAAATATTATGAATAGGAGAAGAGTCAACGGTGCTGGTTTGATGGTATCTGTCAGTAGATGAATAAAGTAAGGATGGAAGTGGTTGCCGTGGGATCAGCAATCAATTGGTGTTATTCAACAGTAGATACGAACAGTAGTTTACAAAATAATAAGTAAGTAAAACGCGATGGGAATCGATGAAAAGCGTTAAGTATAATATGAGGATAACAACGGACTAACTGACCTTAAGGTCGCGATAGAAGCACAACAACACCAGCTGGTGATGAGCTCATATAGCTCCAGTGCTATTAACCTTCCTAAATGATAGGCATAGGCCTAAGAGCAAGGAAGAGGACATGGACGGATGAGAGTCAATAGCATAACATCCTGTTAGGAACACAATTGTATATCAATAATGTACCAGTCATTCATGGTAGGCTATTTATCAGAAATGGATAATTGTTGATAGAGACTGGCAGATCGCATCAAAGGCAGAACCGGTGAGAACCAGTTATGACGTCATAATCAGAGGGAGATAAGATGGGATGCGAAACCATTATGTAAGAGTCTATTAGTAGACATTGCCGAATGATGGCCATTCTTACTTGGGTAGAGTGACGTCATAATCAGAGGGAGATAAGATGAGATGCGAAACCATTACGTAAGGGTCTAGTATTAGACAGTGCTGAATGATGGTAGAATAGAAACTGAAAGAGTATAAAAGGAGGAGTTTGAGTTGGAGACGGGAGGTTCGATACAATCTGATCATACGAGTAGTCGCTAAAAGCTCTGTGCGAATTTATAGTGTAGGTCGGTAAATTGGTATAGAGTAGGATTGTTGGTCGCAAATAATATAGTTAAATCATTAAGTATATTTCTTTAATAGATTATTATTTTATGCCAGCAAAAGGCATGTATTCTTATGTACAGTTAGTGTAACATTAAAATCATCACCTTGACTATTCAAGGCAATAGTTTGTCATCTTTGTTCTGGATATCACGGAAGACCACCGTGACGAAACTTCATCTTCTGAGATTCAGTCAGATCAGGCCCGGATATTACATATAAATATTGTATGAATCATCTACGTACAAGGCGAGCCAATATCCATCTTTTGCGCTTTGAGTAAAGTAGTTGTCGCAGCAACTATTCTTACCAGCTTTACTCAAAACGTAAGAGACTAACGAATCGAGCAATTAGGAATCTTAGTGGTGTATCTTGAAGTTAGATAAGGCATCCAAAATCTTCAATATGGTCAACAAGATGGATGGAAAGAGGGATGGACTGCCCCAAAATATAATCTGCTTCTTCCTATAGCCCATAGCTAATCCTATCCATCGCCGATGCCATTACAACCATCTTAAAGATATGGCACCACCAGGAAACTATCATTATTACAATCGCAACCACCATCAGTACTACATGGGACAGGTAAGAAACTAAATGATAGTAAGAGCCTATGTAATATTGAATGTTAATATAACAAGATAAACACAGCTGGTTTCCGCAGGCTGGTCTCCGCAAGCTGACTCCTCCAGACAGGGAAGACACGGTACACAGTCAGGACAGTGAAAAAAAGCAGTGAAGAAATGTCTATTAGATAGTCTTGGTAACCAGTATAAAATTTATATGGAAATGAGAAAGTTCTCCGCCCGGCAATGGAAGGAATAAAGTATAGGTTTGCCCATTAACAGAGAGGGATGTATATAATGTTAAACAGTTACATAACTTGGCACACGGTGTGGGATGCATCGCATAGCTCCTTTGGCGCACCTAGCAAAGTTCCACCAGACTGTGGTAAAAAAGTTAATTAAAACACACGCCATGCAGTGCGAAGATTGAAGTCCACTTTTCAGCATGGTTGACAGGTCCGGCGAGTCATCCAACAAGAATCGCCGTAGCTCTACATTCCATAGAATTACATCCTGGACCCTCACGGCCCTTCCAACAGAGGTTCCGTTAGGAAAGTCCGGATGCGGAAGGTCTAACTTTAAATTTAGTTTATTACTCCCGGATGGCCATCCGGGAGTATCAAAAAACTGATGGAAGCCGAGGATGTCCTACCACCGCGGATGTGCTGGACTCCGTAAGACACTGGTAGAAGTGAGAATCACTGGTAGGTCAGCAGTTACATCCATCCTCCTGATGGTCCAGAGGTCCTGCTCGGGCCGGCTTCCACACCGGCGATGCTCCTGATTCTTGATTTTTCACCCCTTTTATACTACTCGTGACGCCAGAGGCAGATGCCTCAGCCAATCAGCGGCCAAGCAGTAGCCAATCAACGTGCAGCTAGATCAGTGACGTATTTATCACGTGCACAGAACATTCTAGATCTATTGTATGCATACACGCGATTACGACATCAAAAGCAATATTTTGAAGATAATTTAAGGGGTTTTCCGTGGATATCTCAGCCATTTCTGGGCCAATTTTGAAACGGTTAACAGTTCTAGAAAGTCCGTTTTACTCTGGTCCTGATCAGTACCAAGAACAACGAGAACGGAATAATTAAAAGTTTTTACAAGTACCTACTCAGTACACTATTGGCATGCACTCGCTTCCAATCCCGTGATCTGTTGTCAGGGAAGCTCTGACACGCACGCATACGCACCACATGCTTTATTGGACTTAGCTGATTTTAGCAGAAACCTCTCTTATAGGGCTTATGTATGCGTACTATCCTACCCAGGGGGCATGCCTGGAGCGACCCCGGAGTGGCCGTTCCGTACCCAGCTTTGCTGGGATGATCAGTACCCGTCTGGTCGGTCCATGCTACACCACCCCCTCCTAGTTTGACCCCCGTGGCAAATGATCATGCATAGCGGATCGAATGCATGGGAGCGTACTAGGTGGGAATTATAGACTTCCCGAATAGGCGCATAGCCGAGAGGAGAGTGACGCAAAAGACGCGTGTTAATAGAAAAGGGCACATAGGGTGCGAAAGAGTTTGGGAAGGAGGCATACCATTGAATTTAATTTTTGACCTAGAATTATTTTTCCAGGTCTTTTCTTTTTTTATTTTGTTTTTATTTCTTGGTGCGTGCATACTTTTATTATTTAGATCACTGATCACCTAAACAATAGCATGCATGTGTGTTCTCTCGGATGCGGATAATCATTTTTCTGTAGAGACCACCCAAGCTCCAACGTACCTTAATTTCAATATAGTTTATATAATATATATATATATATATATATATATATATATATATATGTATGTATGTATGTATTTTTATTTTATTGACGCACTGGCAACGTGCGGCTTCAATTTTCATGTGCTAACTTAGCCGACAGTGCTGCACCCGTTAGTTTAATTTGTTTATCACCATCTCCCGGTCGGGGGATCGAACCGTCATCCTGCAACTCCGCATAGCATCAGCAACCAGGCATCTTTCCACTGGACCACCGCACCAAGACTAAAAGTCAAGGATTGGCCGACCAGTTTTCACATGTCTGATATACTGACACACTGACGATTCATATGGGACTATCTGTGGATGCATCTGTCACAATCAATCCTAGGCTTTTACGCCTATTGTACTCTGACTCCAGCACGGCTCTGGCAGTATATGTATTTTTATTTTATTGACGCACTGGCAACGTGCGGCTTCAATTTCCATGTGCTAACTTAGCCGACAGTGCTGCACCCGTTAGTTTAATTTGTTTATCACCATCTCCCGGTCGGGGGATCGAACCGTCATCCTGCAACTCCGCATAGCATCAGCAACCAGGCATCTTTCCACTGGACCACCGCACCAAGACTAAAAGTCAAGGATTGGCCGACCAGTTTTCACATGTCTGATATACTGACACACTGACGATTCATATGGGACTATCTGTGGATGCATCTGTCACAATCAATCCTAGGCTTTTACGCCTATTGTACTCTGACTCCAGCACGGCTCTGGCAGTATATGTATTTTTATTTTATTGACGCACTGGCAACGTGCGGCTTCAATTTCCATGTGCTAACTTAGCCGACAGTGCTGCACCCGTTAGTTTAATTTGTTTATCACCATCTCCCGGTCGGGGGATCGAACCGTCATCCTGCAACTCCGCCTAGCATCAGCAACCAGGCATCTTTCCACTGGACCACCGCACCAAGACTAAAAGTCAAGGATTGGCCGACCAGTTTTCACATGTCTGATATACTGACACACTGACGATTCATATGGGACTATCTGTGGATGCATCTGTCACAATCAATCCTAGGCTTTTACGCCTATTGTACTCTGACTCCAGCACGGCTCTGGCAGTATATGTATTTTTATTTTATTGACGCACTGGCAACGTGCGGCTTCAATTTCCATGTGCTAACTTAGCCGACAGTGCTGCACCCGTTAGTTTAATTTGTTTATCACCATCTCCCGGTCGGGGGATCGAACCGTCATCCTGCAACTCCACATAGCATCAGCAACCAGGCATCTTTCCACTGGACCACCGCACCAAGACTAAAAGTCAAGGATTGGCCGACCAGTTTTCACATGTCTGATATACTGACACACTGACGATTCATATGGGACTATCTGTGGATGCATCTGTCACAATCAATCCTAGGCTTTTACGCCTATTGTACTCTGACTCCAGCACGGCTCTGGCAGTATATGTATTTTTATTTTATTGACGCACTGGCAACGTGCGGCTTCAATTTCCATGTGCTAACTTAGCCGACAGTGCTGCACCCGTTAGTTTAATTTGTTTATCACCATCTCCCGGTCGGGGGATCGAACCGTCATCCTGCAACTCCGCATAGCATCAGCAACCAGGCATCTTTCCACTGGACCACCACACCAAGACTAAAAGTCAAGGATTGGCCGACCAGTTTTCACATGTCTGATATACTGACACACTGACGATTCTGGGATCTTTGGCAGTATGTATGTATGTATGTATGTATATATGTATGTATGTATATATATATATATATATATATATATATATATATATATATATATATATATATATATATATATATATATATATATATATATATTAATCACATAACTATACCTGTGAAGGGTATTACAGATTTATGATTTATTTTTAATTACAAGTGCATCCCAGGTAAATAAAGGGATGCACTAAGTGTATACTGATTAATATAATAATGTGGCCCGTTAGTGCCGATCCGCACGGGTAGCTTCCGCTAAACCACAATTTGTCCCGTCGTACTCACGCAGGAACTAAAATAATAAGAAAAATATCAAATAATAATAAGGTAAAAAAACTACTTCATCAGGCAGCCCCAGCATAGCTGAGACTGCATGACGGAATTATGACATATTCGCCACGGTGTGTTGTGTACTTACGTCACACACAACGTGTTTACAACACAGGAATCCGCAGCGATTATTTTATGTGAGACACAGCTACGCAAGAATATTGCGCAGCTGTGTAGGATGACCGTAGTCAGCCTAGGACTGGGTGTCAATTATTAAAACATATATAATAAGAAACAGATTTCAAAAATAAACATAATAATAAATGTTCTGTGTTCCGCACAACTACTGATAAATCCTGCTGAAACCTCGGCACTAGTGCCCATAAACATCCGCTGTGACGTTTCCCCTGCGTGTCTTGGTACCCCGACTTGTACAGGACAGATGCGGCGGATGATCCTCCTGCCGATATATCACTACTAAGCAGGCCTAGGTCGGTAATACTATAGCTGGTGAGGACGTATCCATTGAAGCACTGGTGGTGTCGGAGATGATGACCGGTGATGTGCGAACTAGTGGTGGTGTGGAGACAGCAGACATTACTGTTGTCGTTGAAGTCGTGGTGGTGGTCCATGCTGCGAGTGCCGTAAATTGAATGAGCGGTCGCTGAAACAATGATGCTTTTGCGGATACTGGTGCGGATGCTGATGCAGTTGCTGATGCAGTTGCTGATGCGGTGCTGGCAGATAATTTCCGGATTTTGGTGGACTTCAGAAGTTTACTGCCTGTCGTCCTTGGTACTGCACAGATTTCCATTGAGTGTGCGATGCGTTTCTTTCCAGCATGGGGACGGTGTAGTTACTTTCCGAACTGCTGGATCCATAGCAGTGCTGCTGCGCGGGTGTGACGTGATGCTGCTCCATGATGCGGTGGTGGTTAGTGTTGCTTCTGTAAGGAGGATCTCCTCGTCAATGATAAGAATACAAGGAGATATAGATCTGTCTGAAACATCCTGTAACCCCTGTTCAGATATGGTCATTGGTGTTGAAATAACCACAGAAATTGGTCGGCCGACTACGGATGCGGATGCTGATATCATGTGTGATACAGATGGTGGAGTTGCTGTGGGTGCTTCCAGAGTGGAAAGTGCAGGTGATGCTGGTGCCGTTACTGCAGGTGCTTACGGTGCAGGTCGTGCTGGTGACTCCATCATGTCGTTGGGTGATGTTACATAATGACTCAAGGCATGTCGTGAGGTGGCTGCTGTTGCTGGTCTGTAATGCGGAAAGTCTGGTTGCCGCCATTTCGTACGCTTGGTCTTGGCCATCTTTCATGTAGGAAGCACATTATGCCGAATTCTAGTTTCAAAACGAGCGGCTAGCACTTCAATGTTCTCACTTTCTTCACCAGGCTGTAATGTTATGATTGGCACATGATGTTTGTCCGTCAACGTGTGCGTCATACCGTAACGTGTAGCTGTATAAAGGTACTTGCAGTCCATACAGAAGGCGCGTTGAAAAGGATGATCACAATTGACATGTAGCGCGAAGTCCAAATTGCGGGGAAAAGCATGCTTACACGGCTGTCCATTGAGCTGTAATGCTGTACACGGACACTTCTTTCCGGAATGAGCTGGCACCGACTCCTACAAACTGTTGGACAAGGCAAGGTCCTCGGCAAGTGACATCTTATTTCCGCATATTGATAATGGTGTGGACTACCTAACCTAAGCTATTTTTCCTAACTCTTCATACTTTTCCTGGCCAAATGATATTAATAGTAGTAATAAATAAATAATAAGAAAACAGTAGAATTTGGTTTGCGATACGAAAGTGGCCTAATGCTTGTTCTTCCCTTGTGTTGAGTTTGACGGGAAGACGAAGTTTCAGTGTGCAATCTCCTCCTTTTATACTTTTTGGTGACGTCACAGTATGGCTGATGACCACACCCGAAAGTTCCAGGGTGATTCGTCACGTCCCACAAGGAAAGTTTGGATTTATTTTAACCTGGAGTCAGACAAAATATTCCTCCGTGTAAAGGGAGTGATTATAAATATAAGCAGGATGGTGTGTCACTTTCGTCTCCACTCAAAGGAAAAACAAGTCTCCGATCAATGTAAAAACTCGGAACTACTTATTCCCGTGGAAGCTCACCTTTTAATTAGCGTGAAGCAGTTTTTCAGATTGGATGCTTATGTATTAGTATATATGAAGTTTGGAACATTCTCAAATCAAATGTTCTGTGTAACAGGCATATAGACTTTTGTGAACTCCAATACCCTAGTAGAAAAGCAACTAGACTTGACAAGCTAGGACCAGCTGACAGGCTACACCAAGCCTAATTCACTTTCTGCTGTAAACGATATCATATCATATCATATCATATCATATCATATCATATCATATCATATCATATCGTATCATATCATATCATTGGCCAAATGATGCCAATCAGCAATGGTAAATTTTTAAACATACTAAATAACATTATAAATCGACATATCCCATCAAATACCTTTAAGGATAAACCTAACTGGACTAAGAAAGGTGACATCCCATTAGACGACAATACTGTAGGTCAAATTAGAAAAAACCCATAGATGCTGGGAAAGATTCATTACAAACCAATCAAACGAAAATAAAGTAAACTATAACAGGCAACGAAACAAAGTCAAATCTCTGACTAAGAAAATGCATAAAAACTATAAAAATAAATATAGCAAAAGCAGCCAAACCAAACCCTAAGCAATTCTGGATGTATGCCAAATCTAAAGTTAAAACAAAACATTGTACTTCTCCACTGCTGATAGACCCAGATAAACCTCAATGCACAGAAAGACATAGAAAAAGCTGAGGTTCTATCATGTTACTTTTCACTGATACACCAAACAACAACCTGCCAATCATTCCAGTTAGACCAATTAGCATCCCATTTAAAAACATTGAGGCACAAGTAACTGAGGCACAAGATTTAGCTCATCTCACCAAATTGAAAACCTCTAAGTCCGCAGGACCTAATGAGTTACATCCCCGGGTTCTTAAAGAACTATCCATCTCTGTAGCCAAACCTTTGTCAAACATATACTCAACTTCACTAAGAAGAAAATCTGTACCACGAGATTGGAAGGAGGCCAATGTAACTGCAATTTTTAAAAAGAAAGGCAGCCACAAACTTGCAAGTAATTATAGACCCATAAGTCTCACCTGTGTAGCTTGCAAGGTTATGGAATCCATTAGTAGAGGTCATCATCATCATCGTGTTTTCAGGACTTAAGCCTTAAGCTTCTTATGTCCTGTTGTATGTATTTTGCTGGTGTGGTTTTATTGGTACTGATATCGGCTCTGGTGCTCGTCAAAATCGTACATCATTTTGTTTAAGTTTTTATCTAGTCTCTGTTTGAAAACCTCATAGTCCTTTGCTTCAACGGTATCGGTGCATGGAAAGAGAATTCCAGAGATTCACTATTCGTTTGGTAAAAAAGCTTCTTTTAACGATCTTGTTGCACCGGTCTACTCTTAACATGTATGAGTGGTCTCGTGTTACATTTGTGTACGGTTCTTGAAAAAATTCTGCATTATTAATGTTGTATTTGTTTTTAATGATCTGGAAGACTTCAATTAGGTCCCACGCAACCTACATTACTTTAATGACATTAGGTTTAGTGATCTTAATCTCATTTCATAGCTTTGATTTCTTCGCTGTACATTTTCCAGAGTTATGGACTGTCTTGTATTTGAATATTCCAAGACAGGTCTCACAAGTGATCTATACAGTAAATTGAACGTGGCTGGTTGTATGTGTGTTACAGTTCGTTTGATTACATCCAAACGAGAATTTTCTTTTTAACTATAGTATTTATATGTCTATCATCATCATCATCATCATCATCATCATCATCATCATCATCCCACAATTGATCCGCCAGTGCATCTGCGGGTGTTGTTTCGAAGTACTCTGACCATTCTACACATCCCCTAAGCGTTTGGGATGCCTGGTCCGGGGGAACCTATATCATCCCGTGTGGTTCGCCTATGGTTTATTTCGGCACCACCCGGTGTAGCAGATGGAATTGACGAACTTAGCTTTAGCGTCAATCAATCAATCACATTCTATTTCCTTTAAGAAGGTTATGCTGGCCTGTAATGACAGATTGCTATACACTTGCAATTATATAGTGTGTTATTTACATAAGCGTGGTTAATTTATGTTTGTTGGATATAGTTTTGGGTTTATATCTATGGCTTGGTGGTAGTGAAACTGGGGTTTGTTCGCCCACAATTTGTCCAATGTGCATTCGAATGAAAGAATAGTTTCTACAGCTACTACTTTGTCAGGGAGGTTGTTTCATATGTTGACAACCCTGTGGGTGAATGAATATTTTCTTATCTTTAATCGGGCTCTTATATATTTTAGTCAGTGGCCCCTAGCTATAAAAGTGACTCTTAATAGGAATAAATCACACACATCCGGATCATACTTATTTGTTAGAATTTTATATACTTCAATAATTTCCCTCTCTTTCTACGATATGCTAGTGTTGGTAATTTTAGTGCCATTAGTCTATTCTCATAGCTAAGGTGAGACAGACCTGGAACAGTTTTAGTTGCACGTCGGTGTACATTTTCCAATAGATCAGATTGTTTTTTGTAGTGTGGATTCCAAACCTGATTGGCATACTCAAGATTCGGCCTAACCATTGATGTGTATAAAGTTGTAAAGGTCTTTATATCCAGGAATGTGAATGTACGCCTTATAATCCCCATAATACTATTTGCCTTGTTTACTTTATCTAATATATGTTTTTGAAAGGCCAGTGTATTGTCAATAATTACACCAATATCTTTTTCTGCATCAGTTTGATTGATTGAAGGCCCATTTATCATTAAAGTATAACTATGATTTTCAAGTGTGGAGTTTCAAAGCTGCAGAGTCGTACATTTGTCACGATTAAATTCTAGCAACCATTTAATAGACCATTCATAAAGTAAGTTTATATCACATTGCATTTCTCTTCTATCATCTTCGGACGTGATGCTATGGAACAATTTAATATCATCTGCATATGGGTAGGCTTCGCTATTGTGGGATATACATTCAGGTAAGTCCTTTATATATAGAACAAAAAGAATTGTCCCAAGTACGGATCCCTGTGGAACACCACTTATTACCAGTTTCCAGTCTGAAGTGCGTTCATAAATAACCACCCTTTGTTTGCCTTCTGAAAGAAAGTTTCCTATCGATTTTTTAGCTGTAGGACATATGCTATATAAAACCAATTTGTATCCTAATCTCTGATGGGGCACTTTGTCGAAAGCATTTAAAAAATCGAAATAAGCCCATCAACAGCACCCCATCATCTAATGTTCGGGTCCATTTGTCTATCACCATTAACAACTGTACGGTTGTGCTTCTTCCTGGGATAAACCTGTTTTGATTTTTTGAAAATAATTTATATTTCTTCAAATGAAGTAAGATATTATCTCTAATTATGCCTTCTAGGATTTTACAAGAAATGCTTGTGAGACTTATAGGTGTGTAATTGCCAGCACATTTTCGGTCACCTTTTTTAATATGGGAGTAATATTGGTTTGTTTCCAGGAATTTGGAATCTTGCTGGTTTTAATGAGCTTTCAAAAATGATTAATAATCTTTTAGATTCGTGGGTGTGTTCCATCTGGGCCAGGAGATTTAGATGTATTCAATTTTTCTAATTTCCCTTTTATGATATCTAAGCTAATGAATGGTCTGTCTTGTTCTGGAATATTTCCCCCCTTAACAGTGGCAAAGGGCCATCAGATTCTTCAATAAAAAAAGATGAAAAGAAGTTTTCTAAGATTTCTGCCTTTTCCTTATTCGGGGATGTTAGCTTTCTCATATAGTTATCTGTGTATAAATCTGGCACTGACTTTTTATTTTTGTCATGGATGAGACAGAATTTCTTCGGATTCGTTTTTATATTGTAATATTTTTTTGTCCGTGAGTCTTAATTCTTTTCCTGGTTTCTCTGCGGATTTGTTATATTGCAATCTTGAAATATCATCATGATTTTGTCTATATCTGGCCCAAAGAATTCACTTGCGTTTAGTTTTTGATAATAGACTTTTATCAAAAGAGAGTTTATGCTTGTTTATGCTTGTTACTATTACACTTAAAGTTTTGTTTTATTATAGCTTTAGGAACCCATCTCTGTAAAACAGCCTGCAGTTTTCCCGAAAATATTTCCCATTGTTTATCAACCCCTTTGTTTCTCAAAACTACATCTCAAGCTATGCCTAGTTCTATTACCATTGCTTGGTAGTGAGCTTTATCGTGGCTTAATATTGTCCTAGACTCTGATGTCTGGTTTATTCTTAAAGCTAACTGTAATTTGATTATTGAATGATCGCTTTTTCCTATGGAGGCTTCTATATCAAGATGCTCTATTATATTACCTTCATTAGTGAATACTAAGTCTATACAAGAACAATTGTTTGTCCCCCTACATCTTGTGGGTTCCATAACCTGCTGAAATAAAAAACAGTCCCTTATCAATATAAACTTGTGATTGATCAAACAATTAATACTGGGTGCATTTTGGACGTAGAAATTTTTAGGACTCGAAAAGCAGCACAACAAAAACCATCATACAAAGCAATTCAGTTATTGAATAATACAGACACAAGCACACGCACAGACTATCAAAAAGAAGATTATAGAAACCTACTAGACTCTGGAAGACACTCACCATCATGGCATGCTATTCTCATACTTGCACCCAGTCACCAGAACAAATAATAATAATAATAATAATAATAATAATAATAATAATAATAATAGTAATAATAATAATAATAATAATAATAATAATAATAATAATATTAATAATAATAATAATAATAATAATAATAATAATAATAATAATAAAAATAATAATAATAATATCTGTCATAATGGTAACTATCAAACTACTACCTCTACCAGCACAGCCTAAAAAAATTCTAATACTTTGTCAATGATAATAAGAATATGTAATATAGAATTATTAACTTAAGCAAGATAAGCACACATCCCTCTGTCATGTCTTTCCCTGTAAATATGTTGTAAATTGTCATACGTCTATTAACTGTTGGACTGCTGCAAGCCACCGGACAATAATTCCAATTGGCAATGACTCTGGATTGGCTGAGTATTTTGGAAACAATTTGACTGAAAGTTGCTGGTGGCGTAGCCACCGACAACTTTCAGTCAAATTGTTTTAGATGTACTCAGCATACCCTGAGTTAGGCTTTATGGAAAATGTAGACTGCAGAGGCTTGGCAGCGAGGCAGTTAACTATATGTATATATAGGACTATAACATGTTAACCGTATGTATTCAGTATTCTTATGTCCTATATTGTTGTTATATGTGGGAGTCCACCGCCACATAGGCTCTGCCTTTGGTGGACTACCTGTACTACTCTTGAAAATGAATGTGTCTGGGTGATAGAATTTTAGATTGCTCTTGTTCAAACACTCTCTAGTCTGGTGTGTTGTTGTTTTGGGTAATTATCCTTGAACATGCTATAATTACTGCATTCAAAATGGATAAAAAATGAGAACCTGTTATGATCAATCATTAATTGATCATCGGTTAGTATATAAAACCAATCATCAATCACAAAAATCGTACCAATTCCCAGCACTACCCAGTACCATTATTCGCCGATGTACATGTTATTATAAACCCAATGACCTAACGTGTGTAATCAGGTATCCAAGTATCCTGCTGTCCCAAAAATGCTTATATTTAATTGTTCTATTGCATATATAGTTATATCTGCCTTGATTTCTCTTTTTTAAGTCACATCTGTCTCTTATTTTGCTTTGCCGTCTATATCTGCCTTTGACTTTATTTTGTCACGTTATCTGTCCTAATTTAGCTTTGACAGTGTGTCAATTTCAAGATAGAAGCACATGAAAGCTGACATATGAATTGGGGCTTAGCTCACTGTAACCTGCTGCTGCCACTGACTGCAACTTCTCACAGTTAAATTGATTCCAAAATATACAACAGAATGTCCCACACACCATTCAAATTAGTTCCAAAATATTCAACAGAAAGAAAAATTCATAGCGAAATTATCACCGCAGATCTATAAGGGTTAATTAGCATCAGGATTAGCGTGAAGATGATGTTGTTTCCCTATCATCATTAGTGGCCAACCTTCATCTTATTTAGAAACCCAGGGAACTAATGTCCCATTGTCCAAAATGCTAATTAGTTAATTGGCCCACCGCATATAAACCATCAGCACTACGACTAACAAATGTTATTTATAGTTGCTTTTGTTTTTTGCTTATAAGTCACATCTGTATTTTATTTTTCTTTGTCACTATCTGCCTTTGATTTTGTTTTGTCAAAGTTATGTGTCCTATTTTTGCTTTGACAGTGTGTCAATTTCGAGATAGAAGAACAGGAAAGCTGGCACATGCATTGGACTTAACTCACTGCAACCTGCTGCTGCCACTGGCAGCAACATCTCCCAGGCAAATTGGCACATTGATTGCAATTCAACAGAATGCTACAGAAATTGGTTCCAGAATACTCAACAGAATGACAGATTGGTTCCAGAATATTTAACAGAATGCTCCACAAATAGTTCAAATTAGCTCCAAAATATTCAACAAAAAGACAAACTTGTTAAAAAATATTCAACAGAATGATCCACACACCATAGTGAAATTATCACTGCGGATCTATGAGGGTTAATTGGTATCAGAATTACCGGGAAGATGATGTTTCCCTAGCATCATTAGTAGCCAATGTCCACCTTATCTCGAAACCCAGTGAACTAATTGTTATGTTGCCCCTAAATGCAAAATATTTAATTGGCTCAATGCATATATACCCTCAGCACTACGGCCAACAAATGTCACTTAAACCTGCTTAAGCTTTTGCTTGTAAGACTACATCTACCTTTTTATTTTGCCTGCCTGTTATATTTGCCTTATTCATTTTGTTTGTCAATTTATCTGTCTTATTTTGCTTGTCAGTTATATATGCCAATGATTATGTGCCACAATCAACAAATCCCAGTTATACATGTTATATATGCCTCTTATTTAGCATATTTTGCCTCATTCATGGAAGCTGTCAATTATGTACATTTAATTTTAGGTTGCTGTTTATCAAGCCAACTGTTCATTTACCTTTACCACATTTTAATTGCTAAATGTATAGTCTCCACTGAATCCTTGATCCCAGATTACTCCTATATTTCATTCTTACACCAATATCAGTGTTATGTATATTGTGTTAAAATCACCAATCGGAACTCCTAGTAAATTATTAGATCAAACCTATTTAATGTATCCCAATATATTTATCTGCAGTCAGCGCTTATGAAAGGAAATCAACACTGAGTGACCATGGCTGTTAGCGGCACTGCCTTCAGATATACCGCAACATCTTCCCTGATCAAATCAACCTGAGCTATTTATAACCTGTAGTCATGTGTAATTTTCACAGAACGTTATCAGGTGCCTTGAAATAAAGGTAGATTTACACCATTTTACGGTAAACCAAGGAAGTGAAGTGGCCATATTAAGGTAAACATGCTAATTATAATCTGTATATATTGCTGTCTGATATTGCCATGGGTATTCTAGTAAATGATTAATTACAAACTAAATACATAAGACATTATAGTTTTTATAATATGCATCCTCTTACTCGTCCTACCATAACATATGTAGTCATACACACCTTATATGCATACATAGACTGCCAGCTTATGAATATCTTCAGGCTGTCATATGCTACTGTTTGCTACCACATCTCATTCAGATAATTCAAACCCCACCCATTACCAACCCCAACCCACCCTCAATAACCTAAATGCCATTCAAGTTTCCCTGCTCGTCATGCCATAAACCAGTAAGGAAGAGCCAGTATGGTATTTTATGTGATCACTGTGGTGTCTGGATCCATCTGGCCTGTAACAAACTAAGGAAATCTGATTATAAAAACCTAGAAAATAATGATGAGTCATGGTGGTGCATCATTTGCAATAGTACCCTTTTCCCATTTAATCACTATTCTGATGACACTGACTTCATGATGGCAATACTAGGTATCAACAATGACTATGCCCACACATAGCTGACTACACAACTCCTAAACTCCTTCAAACTAAACAAATTTTACAAGCCAATTATATCTGAAGATGATCAGGACACTGAAGACATCACCATACCTGCACCTGAATGTGAATACATGCTACAGAAGGAATTTAATGATACTTTAATCAGGGACAGTGTAACTTCATCTTTCTCATTTATCCCTGTTAATACTCGGTCTATCTTGAGGAACATTGACAAACTAACCACCTTTTTAGACAACAGCACCCATCAATTTAATATTATCGGTGTTACTGAGACATGGCTAAAACCTAACTCACCGATTACATTAATTAACCGTCAACACTATTCACTTAATGAAAAGCACCGGAAAACTAAAACCGGCGGAGGTATAGGCATCCACATAAAAGATGATCAACATTATACAGTCAGAGAAGACCTATCAATGATGGAAGAACATATTGAAACAATTTAAATAGAAGTACATGGAAATGCGAGTAAAAACAAAATTGTTGGCGTTATTTACAGCACCCCTCCCCCACCGACCTCCGGAACTGACAATGAGAAATTCATAGATGCATTTCACGGAATTCTACAAATTGTGCAAAATGAAAACAAGACAGGATACCTCATGGGGGATTATAATATTGACTTAATTAAACAAAACTGCTTCTATACCCAAAATTTTATCAATTTGCTTAGCACATTTAGCTACTATCCACTGATTACCAAACCAACAAGAACTACATATATGGCGGTATTGTAATTAAAAAGAAATTTCTTCCAATGTTTTCATTTTTTCTGTTCATCAGATTGCTGTACTATATGATATCTGTACATGTATGTACGAATATATTACAAGTTATAGCAGATAGATTTCTTTTTATTTTTTGCTTAAAGTTTCGCATAAGGCATTGGAAGCCAGCTACCTGCACACACACGCACGCACGCACGCACACACGTCACAAAATCAACATTGCTTGTGAGCTATATCAGCAAATAGATAGATATCTCCACCCTGTATGCCTCAGGAGGATTAGCTCATCCCTTTATATACACTGTATGCATGACACACTATAATTTTAGGGATGGTACGAGGTTCGTCTCCAGTCCAAATTTGTGAAATACTTCTTTTTCTTTTTTTTCTTCATTAAATTCTTTGGTTTGGCAAAAGGGTTCTTTACACCCCCTTTCAAGGAGAACTGCATTACTACATTAATAAAGTAGTAGTAGTAGTAGTAGTAGTAGTAGTAGTAGTAGTAGTAGTAGTAGTAGTAGTAGTAGTAGTAGTAGTAGTAGTAGTAGTAGTAGTAGTAAGTAGTAGTAGAAACATCCTACAGCTGCAATCAGAGCTTCTTTGCTTTTGCTCACTGTGTCTTGTCCTCAGCCGAAAACCTTAGCTTCCTCAGGTCCATTCTTGAGTTGAGTATACCGAGTCCTGCTTTCTTGAGGTCACCTCGTAGCAATGCTTATCAGATTTATGCAATGACGTCCACTCATGGCTTTGTATTTGTTGGCTCCGAGTAGGGCGAATTCCAAGGCTCTCTGTGGTGGTGTGTGTTCTGGCATCCTTAGCCCATTGCCAAGCATGGACCATCTTTGATGGGCGACTTTGACAGACAATTACACAATTTGTATAGTGCGTCAATGGAAATTATGCTGTTTGACCATCGATGTCCAGTGATGGTGCGTAGGTGTTTGCGGTGGCAGGCAACTAGTTTGTCTAGAGCTGCCTTTGGAGCTGCCCAGCTGTTACAATTATACAGCATCAAGGATACGCACGTTGCATTGTATAAACGTAGTCTTTTTATCAAGGGCATCGTTGATCTACGAATCCATAGCTTCCAGGACTGAAAAGCTATATTCCCATGGCGCAGCGTGCAGCAATGTGAGCAGTACTGCAAAGCAGTGAGCCCAGGATTGTACTTTTCCTCCATGGCTCGCCGCCATGAAGGAATCACCATTTTCTTTAGCTTCATACTTTGTAGATAGGTATATGTGGGTGAACTCTGTTTTGGATTCATTCATAAAGAGATTCCCAATTTTTAGTTTGCTTGCAGCTATTGGGAGAAGTTCGTCAAGGAGTTTCTTTTCCTCGTCTATGAAGTCCACATCGTCGACATATTTAGTATTGACACCGGGGGTTGGGTCTTGTGGAACTTTCCTGCATTTCAATGCAGCAGCAATGTAACAGGTAGCTTCTTTGGCTTGAGTAGCGCAATAAGTGTACCTTGTCGTCGATGGGCAGGTGGTGAATAAAAGCAGAATTGATAGGTGCATGATCAGTTTTGAGATATTGTCACGCATATTTGAATAGTTCATTGCTCATGCCATCAGGTCCAGATGCACGTCCATTTTTCTGGGCTTTATGTGCCTTATCAACTTCTGCTGTCTTAATTGGTGTTAGTAATGGCCTGGGGTAACCTGAGAACGGGTGAAAGAGCTCATCATCATGGTCAGTGAACTGTTCCTTGAACCATTCTCGAATCGCCTCAGCTTTGCCCTGGTATTCTCGTTAAAGTGTCCTTCAGAGTTGTGTTCAGTGAGTGGTGGTGTGTAGTCAGTTACTCTCAGGGCTCGGGCTGCCAGAAACATTTTGTGGCATTTATCCGTGGCAGTGATTTCATCTGCTAGGGAGTCTTCTTGCTGAATAGCAAGATCTTTTAAGCATTCGCTAACGTGGCACAACATGTTATTGCGTTCCTGGCGTAGTTTGGTGCAGTCTTCACTTTGGCCACTTTGATAGACGAGCAGTCGTAATGCTTTCTGCTCTGCTGGCAGTTTTATTACTAGAGGGTTGTCAGTATACCTAATTCGGTTGTTTTTTAGAACACCTATGGTGTTGGTAACTGATGATTCCATAGATTTAAGTATTTTGGTTAGGCTTCGTTTGGATCGGAGCTGACGTCAATGTTAGCTATCTAATGACTGGATTATGGTCAGAATTGAGGTCTGTGGCTCCATAGGAACGAGTAACCGGAAGTAGGGTTTTGGCTTCTGTCTTGCATAGTAGAAAGTCTATTTGGTTGGAGACAGCTATTGTAACCTTAGAACCTGTTGGGTCTTTGGGATCAGCAATGTGTCCGGTCCATGTTATCTGGTGACAGCATGGGTGTTTGAAAGCCATATTTGTGGCAAATTGGTCATTGGAACTAAGGAATACCACCAGTGCATCTCCATTGGTGTTGTGTGTGCCCTCTTCATACGATTCCATGCATAAGCCAAGTCCTGAACTTTTGTCCCCAATGCTGAGTTTACCCAGCTTGGTGTTTAAATCTCCACACACGAACAATTGCCCTCTAGCTGGGATTGTAATAGCGGAGCTCAGTTCTGCATAGAAGGAATCAAATGTTGTTGGAATGTCTTTGGCTTTTTCGGTAGTTTGGCCATATGCATTGACTATGCGACACTTAGTGGTGGTGCGTTTTTACGTTGGTATAGCCAGGTCAATGAATGCAATGCGATAACTGACGATATCCAAAACTAATGACATGGTCCAAGAGTCTTGGTCCGATTATGAATCCTAAGCCCCGGTATGTGGGCTATTTTTGCTCCTTGAATACTAGCTTATGGCCTGTCTGAAGTTCCTGCTCTGAGTGTTTAGCTACTTTAGTCTCTTGAATGTATGTAATATCAAGGTTATAGTGTTCAC
Source organism: Chaetoderma sp. LZ-2023a (assembly GCA_034401795.1). Taxonomy (NCBI): domain Eukaryota; kingdom Metazoa; phylum Mollusca; class Caudofoveata; order Chaetodermatida; family Chaetodermatidae; genus Chaetoderma; species Chaetoderma sp. LZ-2023a. The sequence goes on from CM067374.1 coordinate 16,269,615, forward strand.
AGTCTGCACCTAAGGCTTGCATCTGATGTTGCAGTCAGACCACGTACATTCCATGTAGCTATGGTAAGCTCCTGGGAAGATTGTGTCATCCGAGGCTGTCGAGCACAGTTTCTTGTTTGAAGAAGATTAGACATAATCTGAGTTGCCTCTGTATGCGGATAGCAGCCTGCAATCCTTGATGACTTAGTTTCCCAACAAAGTTGGCCCTTATGGAGGAGACTGGCGTTCGAAAAAGTAGTCTTTATAAATATTATATAGATCCTTGATGAGCTTGAATGTTTCAATTAAATCTCGAAACTGTCTATTTTTCAGTGATATTAGATTTAAGGTTTCAAGTCCTTCTGTGTAGCTATACTCTCTGATTTGCGGGACAAGTTTTGTTGCTCGGTGTTGAACTCTCTAATAGCTGTGATTGACTTTTCAATCTTGGTGACAATGCTGTGAAAGTAGATGGGTCAATGTTGGTAAATGTTCTCTTGATTAGTCCTATTGTGCTGTTCACTTTGGATACGAAAGGCTTCTGTCAATATGTACTCTCAAGGTATTTTCTACATTTGATGTTGATACAGCGTATCTGTCATATAGTATTTGGTTTGACAGTTATTCCTGCTGAAGTCTATAGTTTGTCTGTGTTGAAAGATGGTTGCCATATCTGCGACCACTTATATACTTTGTCTATGTAGTCGTGAATGGTTGACATATATCTTTGTGTTGTCTGCAAATATTTTCAGTCGCAGGCTAGTTGCTCAGGTAGGTCATATACATACATACATACATATATAGATATAATGATTTAATTGTGTCGAAGGCTTGTGACATGAAACTATATATATATATATCTTTGTGTTGTCTGCAAATATTTTCAGTCGCAGGCTAGTTGCTCAGGTAGGTCATATACATACATACATACATATATAGATATAATGATTTAATTGTGTCGAAGGCTTGTGACATGAAACTATATATATATATATATAGTTTCATGTCACAAGCCTTCGACACAATTAAATCATTATATCTATATATGTATGTATGTATGTATATGACCTACCTGAGCAACTAGCCTGCGACTGAAAATATTTGCAGACAACACAAAGATATATGTCAACCATTCACGACTACATAGACAAAGTATATAAGTGGTCGCAGATATGGCAACCATCTTTCAACACAGACAAACTATAGACTTCAGCAGGAATAACTGTCAAACCAAATACTATATGACAGATACGCTGTATCAACATCAAATGTAGAAAATACCTTGAGAGTACATATTGACAGAAGCCTTTCGTATCCAAAGTGAACAGCACAATTAAATCCTCAAAGATCCTAGATGTATTACACCAGGTCAGTTGCAATGAAGATGAGCTATGAAAAGATATAGTCCCAGGATACTTACTTGTGGAACGCCGCTGGTTACCTCTATGATGCTGCGTCATTGATCCTTACTCTCTAGATTCTGCTACATAGGTAGTTTCCTATCGACTTTATTAAATTTTCAGTTTTGTTTGGAGTTGTTAGTGAGGTACAGTATCGAATGCTTTTGAGAGGTCTAAATATATTGCATCGACCATTTGAGTCAAGTTTGGCTGTTATATCTTCGAGGTATTCTAGTAGTTGAGTAGATTGTATTATGCATGCACACATAAGGCTCCAAATGTGTGCATGCATAATACAATCTATTTACCAAGTGCCAACATTGTAAACATGATCCATTGTGTCTGAATCAATGTTGGCACTTGGTAAATAGATTGGCTGTTTCCAGAAAATTTAGAATGCTCTCTCTTATAAAAGACTCTAGGACCTTACACAGGGTAGACGTTAAGACTGATTGGCCTGTAGTTGCTTGGATTGTTTTGGAGCCTTATGTGTGCATGCATAATACATTTGCCATTTTCCAGATATTAGGTAATACGCTTCTTCTAGAGACTTGTCAAAAATTATGCATAGTGGTGTAATAATTGATTTAGCAGCTTCCTTTAATATTCTTACTGGTATTTCATCCGGGCCATTGCTTTTATTGGGGTTGAGTCCTTTCAGTTTATTTTCAATGGCGATAGATGTTATGATTATATTTTTTAGTACAATACCATTGCTTCTGAGGCTAATGATTCGTTTAAAATGAAGATTTTCTGAAATGAACATACTTGAGTAAAATGCGTTAAGAATGTTTGCTTTTTCTTTATCATCTGTAGTCATAGTGCTGTTCCTTGATTCACATAGAACTGTTTTACTCTTGCCATAGTTTCAAAAAAGCTTTGGGATTTCTCTTGCTTTCACTTGCCACTTTAGTTTCAAATGTCTGTTTTGTTTTTCTGATGCACGCTGTCACTTTGTTTCTATCGATTTTTCTAAGCGAGTAATCTGTGGCTTTCTTTGTTTCATTGTATCTTTTGTATGCCCAATTTTTGCCATTTAGTGACTCTGTTGTGGTACGGTCAAGTGTGTTTTTTCTAACCGTTTTTTATGAAGGAATATACTTCTCTTTCATTGTGATCAATGTTTTATGTAGGAAGTCCCAAGCTTCTGATGTATTTGGGTTGTGCAGATGATTCTAGTCAGTCATTCCTAAGTCTTTCTCATTTCAGTATACCATCGTTTGTTCAACAATAACTTTGGCGTAGCTATTTATTTGCTTGTGCGTAAGATGTCAGGATGCAGTGCTATTTGTAGACCACCATGGTCCCTTTTCCCAAGTGGAGATAGGTGGGTTATTTCATGGACGATGTTTTGGTTGTTTGTTAAAATTAGGCACAACAGATTTGAAGTCTGATTTATTCTATGTCGTGTCGCATTTGTAACTAGTTGCTGTGGGAAAATATCACTGTTAGTGTTAAGAAATGCATCTTCATTTGAAAAAAATCCAGTGCTCCTGTTAATCGATGGGAAGTTTAAATCCCCTACTATAAGAATTTTGGTCTGCATTTGCTGTATCAACCTTGTTTAGTAGATTTAAGAGTTTATTATTGTTTGGGCTGTCTGAGTTCTTGGGGCTTTTGTTGTCATCCATGTACTCCATACTGATTCGTTAAAGCCATCATCATTTAGAGTGTCATGGTTTTGAGCATTTAATGATACATGGGTATAGATGATGACTCCTCTTGGTGGCTTACTATTCAGCGAGAGGTGGTACTCATCAATCTGTAGTTCATTAATGTTTATGGTTGTTTTTGGTTAGACTTCTGTAATTAGTATGATAGCAGGGCGGATCTTGTGTACTAGTGTTCTAAGCTCAGCTTTTTTTTTTATTAATTAGACTATCTGCATTAGTATATATATATAGAGTACAATAGGCGTAAAAGCCTAGGATTGATTGTGACAGATGCATCCACAGATAGTCCCATATGAATCGTCAGTGTGTCAGTATATCAGACATGTGAAAGCTGGTCGGCCAATCCTTGACTTACTAGTCTTGGTGCGGTGGTCCAGTGGAAAGATGCCTGGTTGCTGATGCTATACGGAGTTGCAGAATGGCGGTTCGATCCCCCAACCGGGAGATGGTGATCAACAAATTAAACTAACGGGTGCATCACTGTCGGCTAAGTTAGCACATGGAAATTGAACCCGCACGTTGCCAGTGCGTCAATAAAATTTTAAAAAAAAAAACAAAAAAACAAAAAAAACCAACATATACTGCCAGAGCCGTGCTGGAGTCAGAGTACAATAGGCGTAAAAGTCTAGGATTGATTGTGACAGATGCATCCACAGATAGTCCCATATGAATCGTCAGTGTGTCAGTATATCAGACATGTGAAAGCTGGTCGGCCAATTCTTGACTTACTAGTCTTGGTGCGGTGGTCCAGTGGAAAGATGCCTGGTTGCTGATGCTATGCGGAGTTGCAGAATGGCAGTTCGATCCCCCAACCGGGAGATGGTGATCAACAAATTAAACTAACGGGTGCATCACTGTCGGCTAAGTTAGCACATGGAAATTGAAGCCGCACGTTGCCAGTGTGTCAATAAAAAAAAATAAAATACATACATACATATATATATATATATATATATATATATATATATATATATATGTATTGGTTACTATTTTAGAATTTACATTGTTGTTTATTTTTAAATGTTTTGGTATTTGCTTTGTGCTGATGTCTGTGCACTCATCAGTTAGTGTTCTTACTGGGGGTTTTTATGCCTTACTTTATCGACTTGACTCATTTGGGAAGGTGGTTCAGTATTATTATTTGTATTGCTGTTTATAGTGTCTAGGTACAATTCTTCATTTGGTGTGGCTAAGGGTAACACAATAACCTACAACTGTTTGATAGCTGTATTGTTATTGGTCGAGATTTGAAGCAGTTAGGTCCTTGTCTCATCTCCTCCGTGGTGTTGTCTCTGCATAGTAAAACTCCTCTGAACTCATGGGGATATCCTTTCTGAGTGCAGATAATTTTTAATGCTGTCAGACAACAAACATATTCCATAATGGTTTGGGTGTACATTGTCCACGGAACAGTTCTTGGTATGATTCTCCCTCTGAGCAGCTAAATAGGTGTGTATTTAGTATTATCTGTTGACTTGCAGCTAGTTGGTGAGGGACCAGAGCATACAAATAAAAACTTCTGCCAAAATGTTGTGATATCTACTGATTTGGCGTGGCAAGTGACGAAATAAAGATTTCTGTGTTTGGTGACATGGATTTGATCAGCTATCTTCATAGTCACTAATCATGTCCTCTAATTTACATTTTCCAATATCATTGGTGCCAACATGTACGACTACATAATGGTCCACTACTATCAGCAGCTCTAATTTTCTATGGATGTCTCTTACTCTGAAAGAGCGGAGCATAATAATGATTGTCCGTTGTCATATACTTTTTCTTCTTCCAATTACTGGCCGCCTTCAACTTGCTGAAGATTATGCCAGGTGTGTACATGCGTCAAGTTTAAAAACAAGGTGCCAAAAAGTATGTACAGGTGCAGATTAAAAACAGAGCTTCCGCGCTAGTTTCTGGTCACTAGGGCCTTGAAGGCATCTAGTGACACGCTGGTGACCATCTCTTCTGGCAGGCTGTTCTTGGGAAGAAGGTTGCTTGTCGATATGCTGTTCTGGTATGTCGGATTTGATATGCCATACAGTGAGTGTGTCTTGTGTGACGGAGCGGTTTCACTAGGTAGTTTTCCATGTTTACTTCTACTAGGTTGTTGTTAATTTTATAGAACATGATAAGACGGGCTGCTTTCCGGCGAGCTTGTAGACTTTGCCATTCTAGTGTGTTGAGCATTTTGCCTATGCTGGTTGTATTTCGATATCGATGGTTTACGAATCAGGCAACTCGCCATTGGACTTTCTCAATTTGGTTGATGTCACTTTGCTCATATGGGTCCCAGACAGTACTCGCGTATTCAAAGCTCGGTCGTACTAATGATTTGTACCCTTGGGCCTTGATCCCTTTAGATGAGATTCTGAGGTTTCTGCGGAGGAAGCCAATGCTCTTTTGTGCCTTGTTGCAGATCGTTGATATGTGTGGCTTCCAGTCTAGATTGTTGGAGATGGTTAACCCCAGGTATTTTGCTGATGTAAGGGGTTTTAGGATCGCGCCATGGAGTTGGTATTCGTGTCGTATGGTGGTCTGTTTTCTGGAGATGGACAGGACGTTGCATTTTGTGGGGTGAAACTCTATCTTCCACTTTTCCTTCCAAGCGGCTGGCTTGTCCAGGTCTTCCTGCAATGTTCGGCAGTCTGTTTCGTCTTTTGCTGTAAGATAGATGACGGTATCATCAGCAAAAACTCTAACCGTTGATGTAATGCCTTGGTGGATGTCATTTATGTAGAAAAGAAAGAGGGTTGGTCCCAGTACTGAGCCCTGTGGTACTCCAGATTGAACTTTTGCCACGGTAGATCTTTCTCCATCAACAAGGATAGTCTGGCTGTGGTCGGATAGAAAGGCTTCCCTAATGCTGTAATATCTGAGTTTATGTATTAGGAGCCTATCCCAAACTTTATCGAAGGCTTTTGAGAAGTCCATTATGAGTATGTCCGTGTGGTTGCCTTTGTCAATTTCCTTACTGATATCGTCAACAAATTCGAGTAGCTGGGTCTCACAGGAGCGCTTGCTGCGGAAACCGTGCTGAAGGTGATATAGGATGTCATATTTTTCAGCATGTTTCATGATATGGCTTGTGATTATGTGTTCCATTACCTTGCAGCAGATACAAGTAAGTGAGATGGGACGATAGTTAGATGGATCATACTTTTGTCCTTTCTTGAAGACTTGGGCAACGTTAGCATTCTTCTATTCAGTTGGTATTACTGATGTAGATAGGGACTTCCTGAAGATCATTGTTAATATTGGTGCGGTTTCAGGTGCCAATTCTTTCAATACTTTTGGATTGATGTTGTCAGGGCCAGCGGCTTTGTGAGCGTTCAGTTTCGACAACAGTTTTTCTACCCCTGCCTGTGTGATGTTTATGTCATTGGCAGGAGAGTAATGGTGGTCAGGCATAAAGTACTGTTCCTGGAATTCATTTCTGCTTACGTTGCAAGTACTGCTGAATGCAGAATCGAACTGCTGGTTTAGGATGTTGGCTTTCTTGTAGGCTTCTGACTCTAGTTTCCCATGTTGTTTTAGTGGTGATATACCTCCATTCTCTGACTTATGATGTTTTTTTAAATGACCAGAACCTCTTGGTGATGGGGTGATCAGTTGGACTGTTTGGCTCTGATATCTTCAATGTAGGACCAGTAAGCTAGTCGGGTGTCATTCTGCACTTGATGCTTGAGCAGTTTGTATTGGTACTCATGCTTAGCATTACCAGACTTTTTCTTTTTCTTATACAGGCGGTCTCTGCGCTTCATGAGTGATTTAAGTTTTGGTGTTATCCAGGGGCAGTTGTTCTTTGGTTTTGATGCTTTATGTGGAATATGTCTGGCAATTGATTCACTTAGGCCTTTTTTAAAAGTGGTCCACAGGCAGTTGACATCTTTTCCACTCTGGTCTTCTAGGGAAATTTTCTCCTCAAGATTTCTGATGTCTTCTTTGATTGAGTCCCATTTTGCTTTTTTGCACAACGGGATCTGTCATTGTTTTTGTTTGTTGATGGTTTCCAACAGATGTCAGTAACCCTGTCTTCAGAAGCCTCAAAACAAATATGAGACCAGTCTTAACAGTTATTAGGTGTGTAACTTTTTAACACTCTTTTGATAGCTAATCTGGGGGTTTTCCAGGCACCACCTATATGGCTGTGGGTTTTGTGTGCGAGTGCCTTTGCACTGGATTCATAAAGTACCTCTGATTTCCTAAAAAAAAAGAAAAAAGAGGGCAGGTATCAGGGGCATTGTATTAATTGAAGTGTGCTTGGTTTGACAGGCGTACATACGTCCCTGTAAGTAGTTTAGCTTGCACAGCGCCACATCTGGCATCTCTGACATTATTGTCAATGAAGCTCCAACAATGGTGTACGGAACCAACAGCACAAGAATCAATATTTTGAAAATTCAGTGTGGTTTTATTCGAGTGCTCATCTCTCCATTGCATCCAGACTGTGGTGTTAATTTAATTACGCACAGTAGTTTTCCATTCCTCTTTTGGGGGAGTGTTTCGGAGTTCATATATCCTTGGGAGGTTGTATTTGTGCAGAATACTGCGGCATTCAATAAACCAGCTGTTACTGTTAATGTCCTTTACAGCTAGTTGCCTGGCACCAATCCGATATTCTATGGTTTTCTTGTCTGCAAAGATGCTGCGGAGAACTAGCTTTCCACTATCTAGTTCTGCATGTATTGGTCTTATCCCCAATAGGCTCAGGACTGCTACAGATGCTGTGCTTGTTGGGAGAGATTGTAGCCGTTTCAAGGTAGTTCTCTGAAACTGTTCTAATGAGTTTAGTGCTGCTTGTGTCAGTTTAATAACTTCAAGGCCGTATAGAGGCCGAGGGAGACAGTAAATCTTCCAGATGTGACTAGATACAAGCGGAGATAATCCACCATTCCCATATAAGCCAGCACCCATCATGGAGTAGAGTGCCCTATGTGATGAGTTTATCCGCTTTTCGGCATTCCCTCTACTAAGGCTTGGTCGCTAAATTCCCAGGTGAGTTTCACTCTCGGATATCATGATGGCGTCACCACCTCGTGTTAGGGGTTCATTTATTAGAGTTTTGTTGAGACACAAATTCGTTAAGGGTTAATGAGATATCTGTCTTCTTTGGTGTGACTGTCTACAATGTTAATGTGTATCATGAGCTAAGGTCGCAATATCGTCTGCACAAGTTGGAGCATTTTGTTACAGGCAAATCTACCAAATATTGAACTGCTTTAATCTGATTTCACGCCTCTTGTCATGTTTTATCAACAACATATTCTTAATACTCAGATCATTTAAATCTTATTCATACTATGCCGAAATTCACACAGAACGTCTTATAAAGAGGTACTCCTAACTTTGAATGTCAAGCCTTATCTTATGAGTTTCTTCCAAAGTGGTACTACAAACCATCAACTAAGCTACAGTTTTATCGAGGCCCTGAAGTTTTATCGTCTATGAACAAATAAATCGATTTTAAACACTGTAGTTTAAAATTTTTAAACCTCATGAGTGAATAACATTTTGCTAAAATATATTTCTGACGCCTGAAAGGACCATGTCTATACATTATCTAGATTTTAACGTCTGTCAACATTTTTTAAACAATGAACTTCATATATGAATAAATGCTTTAACTCAATACCTATCTCAACATATGGTATCTAGATTTTAAAGCCTGTCAGCAACAAACTATTTTAAATATTGCTTTTAAATATCAAACTACATAAAAGAATGTGTTTCTAATTCAACGCACACTTAAACGATTCATAATGTCAAATCTAAAGACCAACTTCACTATATAGACATGCGGAACACACGTTCCAACCAGATGATTGTCAGGAAATATAGTCAGTACTTTTCAGTATTTCTATACAAAGGTGACTATGATAGTATGTGTGAAGAAGCAATGAGCATGGACTGCAATTCAAAACTGTCTTATGATATTGAAAATGACTGGAATGCCATAATGAAAAAAATCAAACATCTCACTGACACCCATATTCACAAATCAAAACCCAACCGAAATAGGAAAAAGATTATTGTACTTAAACAAGCATGTTTAGAGTTAAGAAAGAAAAAAGAAGCCTTCCATAGATGGAGACTGACACGTGATAGTTGTGACTACTCCATGTATGCTAGAGCTTCCATAGATGGAGACTGACCCATGATAGTTGTGACTACTGCCTGTATGCTAGAGCTTCCATAGATGGAGACTGACCCGTGATAGTTGTGACTACTCCCTGTATACTAGAGCTTCTATAGATGGAGACTGACCCGTGATAGTTGTGACTACTCCCTGTATGCTAGAGCTTCCATAGATGGAGACTGACACGTGATAGTTGTGACTACTCCCTGTATGCTAGGGATAGAAACCAAGCAAAAACTGAATGTAGGCGTTCCGAGAGGGATTTTGAAAAAGAATTACCAAATGATGCGCAATCAAACCGTAAGGCATTTTACCGCTATGCTCAAGCTAAGATCAAGGTTAAAAGTAACATATGCGACCTCAGGAAGTCTGACGGTTCATTTACAAATACTGATACACATCGGTTTTTACACAGGAAGATGTCACTTACCAACGTTCAATAATAGAGATTATGACACTGTTCTAAGAAAAACAGAAATTATAGAAGACATGGTAGAAAAAAACCTAGACAATATGAAAACAAATAAATCCGCTGGTCCAGATGGAACATATCCCCGTGTATTGAATGAACTCAAGGATCAAATTGCCCGTCCGCTACTACATCTTTTTAAAAATTCAATAAATTAAGGTAACTTACCTCCCGTGTGGAAATTAGGGTACATATCTTGCCTTTTTAAAAAAGGTGATAGACATGCAGTCAACAATTACCGTCCAATTAGCCTTACACCTGTTACATGCAAACTGCTAGAATCAATTTTAAAAGACTGTATTGTAGGTCACCTTGAACGACATGACTTGGTGTACCATACCAGCATGGATTTACCAAGGGTAGATCCTGTGTAAACCAACTTCTTGTAATTTTTGACAAGTGGTCTGATGTCTTGCATCACAACAGCTCAATTGATACTTTATATCTAGATTTTGCCAAGGCATTTGACTCAACACCCCATGAATGTCTCATTATCAAACTCGAGAAATATGGTATACAAGGAAACATCCCAAATTGCGTAAAAAAAACTTTGACAAAAAGAAGACAACAGGTGATTGTTAATGCCATGAAATCTAAGCCAGAGGCAGTACTTAGTGGTGTGCCACAAGGCAGTGTTCTCGAGCCTCTTATTAATATGCTATATTACTGATTTGCCCGAAGTGCTAATGCATTCATCAATTCATCTAATAAATCAATTTTAATCCAGAAAAATGTTGTGTGATGCATTTGGGTTCAAACAACCAGAAGCACTGCTATCGCACGGAATAATCAGACAAAACCATTAATTTGAATAAAATCTCGATCGAGAAGGAACTGGGTATAAATGTAGATAATCATCTGAGATTCAGCACTCATTGCGAAATACAGGCTTCAAAAGCAGACACTTTAGGGATGATAAGGTCATACACATATCTAGTTTACCAAACAACATTAAAGCTCTACACGTCGCTTGTACGACCAATACCCGAGTATGGTAACAGTGCCGGGTCACTAACATTTAAAAACGACCGTGTCATACTAGAAAATGTACAGCAAGGAGCAACTAAAATGGTACCATATATAAAAGGCCTAACATTTGAGGAAAGATTAAAAATTCTAACGCTACCAACTCAATATTTACGACGATCACAAGGGGATATGATTGAAATGTATACATTTACCATGTCCAGGGCGCACACCTACAATTAGACCAAAAGACAACCAACACGGGCACAGTTTGAAACTAATCAAACCCTGCTGTAACAAAATAATAAGGACAAATTTCTTTACCAACCGGATTGTAAATAGCTGGAATGGTTTGCTAGAATCTGTACTAAGTGACCAAACCAGTTTTACAAATACATTAAACAAACATTGGTCAGAATTGTGTACAGTCAAGAACCTGTACACAATCGGTACCGTGCTACTGCTAATCTGATTTAATTTACTACACGACCTATCTACAAGCTTATAGCCTATATGGATAGTATAGGATAAGTATAAGTATTTATCGTGCTTTGTGTCATTTTGGTAATCCTGTTAAAGAAATCCAGGCAAACTCTTCAAAAATCACAATGGCAGATGTGACCCTCCATAATGCTAACATGTCTAACTTGAGCACCGGTTCAAGAAATGCCTCAGACAAGCTAAAAGCAGTATTGCTGGATTTTGAGCTAGCAATGTGGGAGCAATAACAAAGATTGCAGTCTGCGACGGACATGCAACCAACCCTACTAATAGAACACGATGAGAACGATTATATGCTATCCCTTGATGCAGACATTTGAGGCGACACATAGTGCACTTCTAAACCTCAAACCAGCAGCCCTTTCTAAATCAGATCCTGATACAGTTGATGACAGAAGATCCAGGCATGCTGACCATAAGCAGTTTATCTTTGTATTTGGCGCAGGTAGAGTTTAGTAGTACGACGTTGGGTTGCTGTTGGTTAGTCATCACAAGGGGAACCCTTCTTCATACATTCTGAATGTGATGCCTTCTTTGCCGCAATGGCTTCTGCTATTTTATCAATCCAGAGTCTTAATGTTACAGGTTTCTTGACCAAAGTGCTGGAGGAAATTTCTTTACATGGAGTTACTCGGATGCGAATTTTATTACGATACGATGTAGGTCGAACATTTAGTCACGTCGCAGGTCACAGTATTATAATATTGAGACTGCCAGTATGTTTAGTATTTAAGTTGGTCCACCTTTTTCGAGTTGATTTTTGGAATGAAACTTTTATCAGTCTCTTGTGTAATATCAACGACGCTGCAGGAAAGATGTATTTGAAGAGGCTGATGGTCAGAGCTCCTGAAGCGTAGATCTGCCTGACTATAATCTTTATCCACTATACTGTTGCCTCTCTCTGATACTAGTAAGTAGTCAATTGTAGACATGTCCATACCACTTGGATGTTCGATAGTATTGCTACCCCTCCGTATCCTCTAGGCTTTTGTGCTGGCGAAACAGGATCTTTCTCATCAACTGCTATGCCTACTGCAGCCAAATGTATGCTAATATCATTGAGCTTGTCTACTTGACAATTAAAAAGCATGTACTCTTGAAGGCAGACGATATCATTTTGTTGAAGCAGTTGTTGTAGAGATTAGAATTGTTATTATGTTTTTACAGTTGAAGGTTATGATTTTGAGTGGTTGCATACTCTTCTACGATTGCTGCAATGGGATCTTCATCTAGGTTATGATTTTCGACTGTTGGCGCTTGTCTAAAAAAGGCTGCACAGCAGGGGTCAGGCTTACCAGTGCAATGCTTTGAGAAGATACTGTAATACGTTCTGGTTCAGTTTGCAGAGAAGATCCTGTATTGGTCTGAAGTTTTAACTATCTCTTCGGAGTTTCTACTGTAACTTGTACATTGTCCGTCTCAGCTGTGCCCTATAGTAAATTATCCAACTGGTCAGGTAGCGTTACTTTTAGCTGGTTTTGGATCTGTTGGGTCTGATTGAGACGCCATGTTTGCAGAATGCCCTCGTTCTGAAGACTGTGAATAACACAGTAGATAGGTCTGTCCTACATCAGGAGCACCGCAATCGAATAATGAAAATTGGTTCAAACTCCCAGTCCAATTGAAATGTCACTTGATACAAATTAAAAATTGATTAAAATACATGCATCACAATTGGGCAGTCCATCAAAGGCCTAAAATTGTGTGTGCGTGCGTGCGTGCGTGCGTGCGTGTGCACTCAACAATAATATGGAAGTATAAAGCAAAAAAGTTGTTGGTGGTTGTGATTTAGATAGGGGAAGAATGTGGATGGGGGGGGGGGGGTTGTGTTTAACAAAAATACAGCAGTATTAGGTTATGATTTAGATAGGGGAATGTGGATTGGGGGGGGGGGGGTGGTGCTCAACAATAATACAACAGCATTAAAGTGAGAAAGTTGTAGATAGGGAAATGGAGAGGGGGGGGGGGGTGCTCATCAATAATATTTGATCTTGAGTAGTTATGGCGAAATATCCAAGACATTATTTTCGCCGCGCATTCGTTAAGTAGCTGGATTAGACGTTTTTTGGCTCTGATTATTTCGGTAAATTTATTTGTAGGATTTGCAGTTTTCTGAACTGCTTAGAAGATCCTCCTCATCATTATTACGACATGCGAGGCCTGTATAGGTCAAAATATCTGTTTTTATAACTATTTGTCACTGTTTCCAGTGTAGGAACTTTCTGGTGACTTAATTGACATGTAATACACGATGGATACATATATTTGTACATCATATATACATACTATATATATATACACCTGTGCAAAAGTTTTAAGCACCACCCTATTTTTACGCACATGCGAGGGTATATTCATGTGCTATGAAGAAAGCAATAGCATAAACATTTATGTACCCATCCATCTTAGTGCAAGAGGTAATAATGCAACTAGAGGAATGCTGATTATGATGGTAGGGAAACACTGTATGTTTTTGTTTGAACTTGAAAACGAGGCCTGAATATGGTTACGTTGACACAACTGACAACTATTGCCCTACAGTTGACACACGTGGCTAGATTGTCATTAATGGTGTCTGAAAACGAAGTTTAACATCTGTGCACGAGTTTGAGACTGTCATTATTAATACCGGGTATATCCACCTTGTGCCTGGATGACGGCCTGGACACGACGTCTCATGCTGGTCACCAACCGACTGATACGCCATTGTGGTATTCGTTGCCATTCAAGATGGAGTGCGTCTGTTAATTCCTGTAGGTTCTGCACAGGAGGATCCCTCCTTCTCACCATGTTTCCCAGAATGTCCCAGATTTGCTCAATAGGGTTCATGTCAGGGCTCCTTGCTGGCCATGGTAGGGTTTCGATGGCATTCTGGCGGAGGTATTCATGCACAGCTCTAGCACGATGTGGTCGGGCGTTGTCATCCATGAATATAGGGTGGGTTCCAGGTGCATGATTTACAAAATGAGGGACCACAACTCTATCCAGTATGGAATCTTGATATCTTTGTCCATTTAGTGTTCCAGGTAGTCAACAGATCCAGCTTACAATCAAATGAGATGCACCCCCATATCATAACGGAACCTGCACCTAATGGAACTTCTTCCATGATGTTACGTTGGTCGTACGCCGTGCGTCTGGACCTCCATACATGAGTTCGACCATCTGTGGCATGAAGCAGGAACCGACTTTCATCGGACCAGTGTACCCGTCTCCAGGATCTCATGTTCCAGTGTCTTCTTTCGTTGCACCACCTCAGACGCTCCTCTTTGTGGTGTGCAGTGAGGAGAGGACGTCTGACAGGTCTCCTAGCTTTCATGCCAGCAGCATACAGTCTCCTTTTGACGGTAGACATTGACACTCTATTGCGCGTTTCCCATTGCTGGCTGAGCACTCTGCTGTTGGTGAATGGAGATCTCCTAACAAGGCGTACTAGGGCTCGATCATCACGGGCAGTAGTCTTCTTCGGTCTTCCAGTCTAGGCCTGTCCTTCACCTCGTTAGTTTGCCCATGTTTTGCAATCAAACGACTGATTACAGTATGGTTAATGTTCAGCTGTCTGCCAATCTCTCTGCATGGCATACCAGTGGTATGCATGCCTATGATTTGCCATTTCACACGATCACTTAACCTTCGTCTTGCCATAGCGGTTCACAATCAAGAGCTAATTCTCTCTGTACAAATAAACCACGGTCATGAACACAAAATTCCTAATCTTGTCGCCTAAATCTGTATGTAATGTTCTACATCTCAAACTGGACTTTTACATAACTGAACACGTGTGCTGTTTCCCGCCACGCATGGACATCCAGCGGCGTGAAGTCATGCATGCATGTGCATTTCGTACTTGGAATTATGTCAGCTAACGCGGGGACAAAAAGTATGGCAGCCTAGTTGTACCATCATGTTTCTACGTTCTATTGTTTTTGCTGGTGCTTAACTTTTGCACAGGTGTATATATATTTATATATAAATATATATATATACACCTGTGCAAAAGTTAAGCACCACCCTATTTTTACGCACATGCGAGGGTATATTCATGTGCTATGCAGAAAGCAATAGCATAAACATTTATGTACCCATCCATCTTAGTGCAACTGGAGGAATGCTGATTATGATGGTGGGGAAACACTGTATGTTTTTGTTTGAACTTGAAAACGAGGCCTGAATATGGTTACGTTGACACAACTGACAACTATTGCCCTACAGTTGACACACGTGGCTAGATTGTCATTAATGGTGTCTGAAAACGAAGTTTAACATCTGTGCACGAGTTTGAGACTGTCATTATTAATACCGGGTATATCCACCTTGTGCCTGGATGACGGCCTGGACACGACGTCTCATGCTGGTCACCAACCGACTGATACGCCATTGAGGAAATCCGTTGCCATTCAAGATGGAGTGCGTCTGTTAATTCCTGTAGGTTCTGCACAGGAGGATCCCTCCTTCTCACCATGTTTCCCAGAATGTCCCAGATATGCTCAATAGGGTTCATGTCAGGGCTCCTTGCTGGCCATGGTAGGGTTTCGATGGCATTCTGGCGGAGGTATTCATGCACAGCTCTAGCACGATGTGGTCGGGCGTTGTCATCCATGAATATAGGGTGGGTTCCAGGTGCATGATTTACAAAATGAGGGACCACAACTCTATCCAGTATGGAATCTTGATATCTTTGTCCATTTAGTGTTCCAGGTAGTCAACAGATCCAGCTTACAATCAAATGAGATGCACCCCCATATCATAACGGAACCTCCACCAAATGGAACTTCTTCCATGATGTTACGTTGGTCGTACGCCGTGCGTCTGGACCTCCATACACGAGTTCGACCATCTGTGGCATGAAGCAGGAACCGACTTTCATCGGACCAGTGTACCCGTCTCCAGGATCTCATGTTCCAGTGTCTTCTTTCGTTGCACCACCTCAGACGCTCCTCTTTGTGGTGTGCAGTGAGGAGGACGTCTGACAGGTCTCCTAGCTTTCATGCCAGCAGCATAGTCTCCTTTTGACGGTAGACATTGACACTCTATTGCGCGTTTCCCATTGCTGGCTGAGCACTCTGCTGTTGGTGAATGGAGATCTCCTAACAAGGCGTACTAGGGCTCGATCATCACGGGCAGTAGTCTTCTTCGGTCTTCCAGATCTAGGCCTGTCCTTCACCTCGTTAGTTTGCCCATGTTTTGCAATCAAACGACTGATTACAGTATGGTTAATGTTCAGCTGTCTGCCAATCTCTCTGCATGACATACCAGTGGTATGCATGCCTATGATTTGCCATTTCACACGATCACTTAACCTTCATCTTGCCATAGCGGTTCACAATCAAGAGCTAATTCTCTCTGTACAAATAAACCATGGTCATGAACACAAAATTCCTAATCTTGTCGCCTAAATCTGTATGTAATGTTCTACACCTCAAACTGGACTTTTACATAACTGAACACGTGTGCTGTTTCCCGCCACGCACGGACATCAAGCGGCGTGAAGTCATGCATGCATGTGCATTTCGTACTTGGAATTATGTCAGCTAACGCAGGGACAAAAAGTATGGCAGCCTAGTTGTACCATCA
This sequence comes from Chaetoderma sp. LZ-2023a, assembly GCA_034401795.1. NCBI lineage: Eukaryota > Metazoa > Mollusca > Caudofoveata > Chaetodermatida > Chaetodermatidae > Chaetoderma > Chaetoderma sp. LZ-2023a. Next base: position 16,286,310 of record CM067374.1, read on the forward strand.
TGTTTCTACGTTCTATTGTTTTTGCTGGTGCTTAACTTTTGCACAGGTGTATATATATATATATATATATATATATATATATATATAGTGAACCAAAAATGTGTAGCAACAGTGAAGTTTGGTTTGTTGTATTAAAACTATGCATCCATTTATAACCAAAATTGCAGGCATGTTTCCTCAATGTATTTCTTGCATTTCTTGGCCGCACGCTTACTGCATGTGAAAATGCATTTTTCATGCACTGGCCCACATTGGTGGGTAGCGAAGGCAAAAATTCACCATATTGCAAAAGCAGATAACGAACGTTAACAGAAAACGCTTAAAAGTTTACCCTACCGAACATGGGCCGCCGCCCAGGGCTACCCGAAAATCAGCGCCATGAAGCAATGGGAAGACTCGCTGCTGGGAAGAGCGTTCGCGCTGTTGCTCGACATTTTAATGTTCATGCCTCTACCATTTCCCGTCTCCACCAACGTGAGCAGGAAACTGGACATGTTAATGACCGACCACGATCTGGCAGACCGAGAGCAACACCACCATGAGAAGACCGCTACTTAGTGACGTCATCAAGACGTCACAGGTTTGACTGCGCCGCGGCTGTCCCATAATTTGCACACCACTACCGGCACTACAGTGCATGCACAAACTGTGCGAAACAGACTCCATGATGCTGGACTGCATGCCCGTCGTCCACTTGTTGCTGTTCCGCTTACAGAGCGCCACATCGAGAATCGGTTTGCATGGGCAAGAACTCATCAGCGGTGGCGTGCTCAACAATGGAGCCACGTTTTGTTCAGTGATGAGTCGGGGTTTTGTGTGGATGTGGCGGATGGTAGGCAACGGGTTTGGCGAGGTTTAGGAGAATGGTATGATGCAGCCAACATCATTCAGCACGACAGATTTGGTGGCGGCAGTGTCATGGTGTGGGCGGGAATCCATGAAAATGGCAAAACATCTTATTGTGATTCGTGGAAATTTAACGGCTCAACGTTACTGTGAAGAAGTTGTCGCCACTGTTGTCACCCCTTTTATGCAGCATCATGCAGACTAGGTTCCAGCAAGACAACGCCCGTCCTCATTCAGCTAGGGTCACCAGTGATTTCCTTGAAGCTAACAACGTTCCGGTGTTGGACTGGCCAGCGCGATCACCGGACCCGTCTCCTATCGAACACGTGTGGGACATTCTTGGCCATATGGTGCGTGAGAATCATCCACATCTTCACAACGTGCGGGAGCTGGAAGCTGCACTGCTCCAGGAATGGGATGTGATTCCCCCTTCGTGACATCAGGTGCTTAATTCGAAGCATGAGAAAGCGATGTACGGCGGTGGTTAATGCGCGCGGTCACAAATGGCATTGACAGCTGTGTCATTATTTAAATTGGACCCTTCCGTTGAAGGATGCCGTGTTAAAGGCGCGATGCTAGCATTACAGTAACAAGAGACTGTTGTTCAAATTGGAAAATGAGCTATCAATTAAAGAATATATTAGAATCAATTTACTGTTTTTGTTAAATAACATTTATACAGTAATATTCTCAGTGTTGCTAAACTTTTTTGGTTCAGTATATATATATATATATATATATATATATATATATATATATATATATATATATATATATATATATATTTATATATATATACATTTACGTTAATTCTAGACAGTACGAGGTGCATGAAAAGTCCACCTGTGCTAAAGTCATCGGAACAAAATAGGCTATTCATTATAAACGGCTGTACACATGTGGATTTAAATACTGGTTCCGAATGAGTACGAGGTGCATGAAAAGTCCACCTGTGCTAAAGTCATCGGAACAAAATAGGCTATTCATTATAAACGGCTGTACACATGTGGATTTAAATACTGGTTCCGAATGAGAATTTTCCAATAGATTTGCCTATGTGATTGCACAGGCATCAAGTATGCTCAGCTACAATAATTAACCAGGCGGTGAAATCCGATATATGACGGTGAACTCAAGATATATAAATACAGGCGGATGATCCACTTGCTATACTGTGAAATAATGACAAGCTAACAAGGCAATCCCTGCTGCTTTGTGCGAGATCAGCTTTGTTCCTGAAAACCTATCTGAATCCTACATGAACTTATTGACAATATCCATTTACTTATATAGGGATAAAAATCAGGCCAGCTACAGTTGAACTTGTACACTTGGTCAAGACGGTGGACACGGTTTTCTTGAACAAATGGCAAATTCTATATACACATTTACTAGACATTTACACAGTGCCTGGGAGCTCCATGCCCACTTGTGCTTAATAACTAATACAAAATAAACTATATGCTACTAAGTACCGATAGATTTCCTGATACTGGTAAGGGTTATGATGCTAAATATAATAGATCCAATGGGGCCATCGCCACTAGATTTGCATAGTGGCCAGCAGGATGCAAAGACAGTGATAGCATGGTCATACACAATAGTAAAAACCAACAGGGGATTCCCTACCAATTTGGATTATGGACAAGCAGATCACATGATCCTACAGAGTAGCTAACTGGCAGGGCATTCCCTGCCAGTTTCGTGAACATGACTGTAACCCTGAGAAACTACATACTGGATCCAAAGGAGCTTTATCCCGCAGATTTTCCGAGCTGCTAACATACAATTTCAGACCAGATATGCTCATCTACAAGTGTTTATCAAGACAGCGAACTCGGGTTTTAGTTGTGTGAACAAATGTCAGGGTAAACTATCAGTACGGGTGAAGAGTTGGTGTTGCGATGTGATAATGGGCTGGCGGGGTCATCCCTGCCAAACACCATAGATCAGATATGCCTCTGAAAGACTGTAATGAATCTGATGGGGCCATCCCCACCAGGTTTCTCGTGATCATCTGAATGTATCAATACAAGAGGATTTGGTTTCATGTGCTAGTATGCCTCTGGAAGACGGTAATGAATCAAATGGGGCCATCCCAACCAGATTTCTCGTGATCAGCTAAATGTATAAATGCAATGAGATTTGGTTTCATGTGTTAGTGTGAATCCCCGTTGCCTGCCGAAGTATCTATGTACGGTGGTAGTCCACAAAACAGAACTGTACACATGACCAGAGCTTGTCAAGACGATTTTTGAAGCAGTTCAAGGACATGCTTGAACTACGTCTTCCATAAGTGCATCCCAATAATTTACCACTCTGTTACTGAAGACGAGGGGATGAGTTACGTCGCTTTATTAATTTGAAACTGTGCCCACATGTTGCTCCAGAGGTATCCAATTCAAGACCTAGAGGAAGGGTTTTATATTTGCCATGTAGATGTTTATAGGTTTTGATCATATCACCACGGCGTCTCCGATATGCTAATGAAGGTAGCTTGAGAATGTGCAGCCTTTCTGTCTAGGATAAAGTGCTCATGTTAGGTAACATTTTACTGGCTCGGCGTTGGACCTTTTCAATTGTGTTGCAGTCATTGACGTAACGAGGACACCCAACAGAATTTGCATACTCTAGCAGGGCTCGTACTCTAGATTTATACAATAGACAGATTATTTCATTATCAAGGTATGGTAAAGTTCGTCGAATTAATCCTACCATCTGATTTGCCTTGTTGACTGCCTTTAATACATATTCTGCTCTGTCTATGTGAACACCTAAATCTTTCTAAAGTGGTCACTCCTCCAGCTCTACTACAGTCCATCTGAAGATGTCGTATGTGTACTCTGGATGTGCTCGACAAGTCTTAACACTTTACACCTTTATGGGTGGAATTTCAGTAACCAGTCTCTTGATCACTGTTCCATCTCATTAATCTCAGTCTGGATCTTACTACAATCAGTGATCGATTATATAGATCGATAAAGCTTTGTGTCATCAGGGAATAATTTGATGTTCTAGATACTACGTCTGGTAAGTTGTTGATGTAGACAAGAAATACAATTTGACCAAGGACACTACCTTGGGGGACTCCGCTGATGACTTCGGCCCATGGTAAGTAAGCTCCTTTGACATTAACTCTGTTTGCACTTGCTAAAGGTGGCTTGAATCTATGATGCTACATTGCCACATATGCCATAGCTGTTCAACTTAGTGTGTAAGCGCTTATGGGGTACTGTGTCAAACTATAGTTTGTTCTAATCCATCGTACTGGGAATAAAGCTGAATTTAAAGACGTCAATCAATTCTTGCGTAAATTTGGTTGAAGTGGCTGTTGTGCATGTTTTTGGTTTTCCGAATTGGAGACTGTCAAATGATATCTTTGCTTGTTGCTGTAGACCTTTGTAGAACAAAATAAGGTGGTTTTGTTTCTTTCTGTCTGACAACGGTGGGAGTTTTAGGGTCTCCATTATATTTGTCATACTGCCTGGTTCGTAGCAATATTTTGCGGTAATAAATCTAGCTACACATACTTTCACATTTTCTAGTTTAAGTTATCTGATGAGAGTCCCAAAATGTTCTTGCTTATTCCAGAACTGGTCTAATTAGTCCCATGTAGGCTTGAAGTCTGATTTCGTGGGAACAGAATGATAAATTTCTTCGCAATAGTCCTAAGGTTCTGTACGTATGATTTGCTGCAGATCTCAGTTATGTGTTTGTTCAGCTTAGGTCATTGGTGATCTTGACACCCAAGTACTTTACTGATGAAACAAAACTTACTGGTTCCTTTTAGTGTGCAGTCGAATTTGACTACACACTGGTGGTCAGCAGTATTAAAGTGAGTTGTTGTTGTTGGGGGGGGGGGGGGGGTCATTTAAGTGGGGGAATGGTGTGCGTGTGTGCAACAATAATATAGCAGCATTAGAGTGAGAAAGTTGGTTGTGGTTGTAATTAAATAGCGGAATGGGAGGGGATTGTGAAAATAACTGAGCTCTACAATGGCTACTTCAACCAACCTTATGCTAGAACCGACGTCTTTCAATTCAGCTTTGTTCCAAGTACGATAAGGGATTGGAACAACCTATTACAGGATCTTCCAAGCAGTTCAGAGAACTCAACAAATCCTACTAGAATACGCTTACCAGGACTTGTCTATTGTGGTCCAGTGAGCTAACAATGACATACGCTCGTCTTTGCCGGTTTGTTTTATTGATACATCCATTTACATCAATGACATTAGATTTTATCACATTACTTGACATCACATTGTATTAATATAACAACCAAGAGGCTAAATCTTTGGCAGGAAAGCCGACCGTCGACATCTATATATATTCTTATATTAGGTATCTGTAGATGTCTTTTTTCAGGATCAGAAATACGGTTGATTCTAACCATTCCTATGCATTTCTTAAAACCTTACATTCTGGAGTATTAGAAACATGTACGTTCTAAACAATAAAACAAAAATTAATTTGACTGAAAGTAGTGGCATTTTTGCCTTTTGTAGCAATAACTTCCATAAAATTGATTAACTCTCACTGATGAGTATCTCAGTTTCATTAAGACAATCATACTGGATAACGGTTCAATATTTTGAAAATACAACGGCTTCCAATCAAATTAATTTGAAAATATTCAACAATAAGTTTTATATCATAAAGAATATACACCTTCGTGTTTGTCTGTGCACGCGTTAAGAATGAGCCAGATTTTGATTGTGCATATGATGAACAAACATAACATCTGCAAGATGTCCATATAGAGAAGGAAATTATGATCTTCCTTTAATGGTGAAGTTTGGTCAAGAAAATGTTAATATCTGCCTACTGAATGTCCATTTACAGGTCAAGAGAATGAATTTTTTGAAAATTTATCACTGAAATGACTGGCTCAGTTATCGAGCCAGTCATTTTAGTGGTAAAATTTCAAAAATTCCATTCTCTTGGCCTGTAAATGGACATTTCACAAGACCATAACAGAGGCTGGATTTGGCCAGCATAATCATTCAAGGGTTACATACATCCTCCATACTGGGATAAGCTAGTTATGTACGCCACACGGTTAGGCTGCAAAAATCTGTCTGCCAGTCTGTATGTTTGTTTGTCTGTCAAAAGCTTTCACACCACTGCAAAATTACCCCTTTAATGGTCAAGTCAGTCACTCAAATTAGCTCGGACTATGTCCATTTGCAGTAAGAAGTGATTTTTAAAGGTTTACCACTGAAATAACTGGTTCGATAATAGAGCTGGATCATTTTGGTGGTCAATTTCCAAATCTTCTCTTGGCATGTAAATGGACATTGACAAAGTAAAATTATTGCTTTTCTTAAACAATCTTGACCATTAAAGAGTTGATATCATATATATTTAAATTTACTTTATAAGTGAGTAAAAGCAATCTTAACTAGAAAACGTTGTTTGACTCGAGGGCACCCGTAATCACTGAAAATACCTTTCTATGTAGTAGGTAGCAATTTTACTCAAAGCCAAAAAACAAAATAAACAAAAAAAATTTTTTTAAACGCCAACAAAATTGACAAAAATTGTGTTTTTGCATTAAAAAGACCATTTTCACCCAAAAGGTGAATCCTTCAAAAGGCAGATCCACCCATCATAAAGAAGCCACCTGCCAAGTTTCATTAAATTATTTTAAGCGCTTCTGTATGATATGGTGTTTACGAGAAAATCGCCAAAAATCATGTATTTGCATTAGAAGCCCGTATTCACCCCAAAAGGCGAATCCTTCAAAAGGCACATCCAGAGTTGAACCCACTGGAAAAATGTAGTCTGCAGAAACTCAGCAGGCAAATAATTAACATGCACAAATACTGCTAAGCAACTCTTAAGTGATTAACATGCACAAATACTGCTAAGCAACTCTAAGTGATTAACATGCACAAATGCTGCTAAGTAACTCTTAAGTGATTAACATGCACAAATACCGCTAAGTAACTCTTAAGTGATTAACATGCTCAAATATTGCTAGGCGAATGTAAGTGATTAACATGCACAAATACCGCTAAGTAACTCAAGTGATTAACATGCTCAAATATTGCTAGGCGACTGTAAGTGATTAGCTTAAAAAATACAGCCAGAAATGTATTCTGACGTTTGTTCACTGACCACAGGAACACACTTTTAACATTTAACACATGTAGCTGATATGTAGCATCATGATACATATGTACATCAAACGATTGTGGCCTAAATATGTCATGAAATAACCGGCTAATCTACTGAGACAGATAAATATATGAAGCGTTAGTGGTACAACTCAGATGGTGTGTAACTTATCTAACTGTTGAAGTCTCACCAGTTTAACTTACATGCAGGTCATTTCAAAATGCATCTTTTTTCATTTTATCTTGAATTACAGAAATCTGATTATATATATATATATATATATATATATATATATATATATATATATATATATATATATATATATATATGGATTTGGAATGAGTCAGTCAAATATCATCTCTTCTTAATATGAATATAATAAAATACATTTTAACACAACATAAAATTATCTATTAAAATAGTGTAAGTAAATATAATGGAATATAATACCAAAACCACTTGTTAGAATACAAATATAACAAGATTAATATTATAATGCTGTGAGTAAATATTTGAGGTAAAGTGTTTATTTTGTACAGATTTTCTCATATTGATATACCTTATATTTCAACATAGCTATACAAGCAGGTAAACCTCAGAATGATGACCAGTGTTAAAATGACATGGAGCTCACCGAATAGATGTTAGCAATACATTTTCTGGAGACAGCTTTTGCTCAAGTGCCAATTGCAGAATATTTCAGCAAATTATAAAATGAAAAGTTACAGCCATTAAGAGATGCAGTGCAATACTACATCGAGAACCATTCTGAGGGGCTAAAGCATTCCGAGGGGCTACGTCATTCAGAGGGGTTACATCATTCTGAGGGGCTACATCATTCAGAGGGGTTACATCATTCTGAGGGGCTACATCATTCTGAGGGGCTACATCATTCTGAGGGGCTACATCATTCAGAGGGGTTACATCATTCTGAGGGGCTACATCATTCTGAGGGCCTACATCATTCTGAGGGTTACATCATTCAGAGTGGTTACATCATTCTGAGGGGTTACATCATTCAGAGGGGTTACATCATTCAGAGGGGCTACATCATTCAGAGGGGTTACATCATTCTGAGGGGCTACATCATTCTGAGGGACTACATCATTCTGAGGGTTACATCATTCCGAGGGTTACATCATTCTGAGGGGCTACATCATTCAGAGGGGCTACATCATTCAGAGGGGTTACATCATTCAGAGGGGTTACATCATTCTGAGGGGCTACATCATTCTGAGGGGCTACACCATTCAGAGGGACTACATCATTCCGAGGGGTTACATCATTCTGAGGGTTACATCATTCCGAGGGTTACATCATTCTGAGGGGCTACATCATTCAGAGGGGCTACATCATTCAGAGGGGTTACATCATTCAGAGGGGTTACATCATTCTGAGGGGCTACATCATTCTGAGGGGCTACACCATTCAGAGGGGCTACATCATTCTGAGGGGCTACATCACTCAGAGGGGCTACATCATTCTGAGGGGCTACATCATTCCGAGGGGCTACATCATTCTGAGGGGATACATCATTCCGAGGGGCTACATCATTCTGAGGGGATACACCATTCAGAGGGGCTACATCATTCTGAGGGGCTACATCACTCAGAGGGGCTACATCATTCTGAGGGGCTACATCATTCTGAGGGGCTACATCATTCTGAGGAGCTACATCATTCAGAGGGACTACATCATTCCGAGGGGCTACATCATTCTGAGGGGCTACATCATTCCGAGGGACTAAATCATTCCGAGAGGCTACATCATTCTGAGGGGTTACATCATTATGAGGGGCTACAGCATTCCGAGGGACTACATCATTCTGAGGGGTTACATCATTCTGAGGGGCTACATCATTCTGAGGGGTTATATCATTCTGAGGGGCTACATCATTCTGAGGGGCTACATCATTCCGAGGGGCTACATCATTCCGAGGGGCTACGTCATTCCGAGGGGCTACGTCATTCCGAGGGGCTTCCGAGGGGCTACATCATTCCGAGGGGCTACATCATTCCGAGGGGCTACGTCATTCCGAGGGGCTACGTCATTCCGAGGGGCTACATCATTCCGAGGGGCTACATCATTCCGAGGGGCTACATCATTCCGAGGGGCTACATCATTCCGAGGGGTTACATCATTCCGAGGGACTACATCATTCTGAGAGGCTACATCATTCCGAGGGGTTACATCATTCTGAGGGGCTACAGCATTCCGAGGGACTACATCATTCTGAGGGGTTACATCATTCCGAGGGGCTACAGCATTCTGAGGGACTACATCATTCTGAGAGGCTACAGCATTCCGAGGGGCTACATCATTCTGAGGGGTTACAGCATTCTGAGGGACATCATTCTGAGGGGTTACATCATTCTGAGGGGTTACATCATTCTGAGAGGCTACATCATTCTGAGGGGTTACATCATTCTGAGGGGCTACAGCATTCCGAGGGACTACATCATTCTGAGGGGTTACATCATTCTGAGGGGTTACATCATTCTGAGGGGCTACATCATTCCGAGGGGCTACATCATTCTGAGGGACTACATCATTCTGAGGGGTTACATCATTCTGAGGGGTTACATCATTCCGAGAGCTTACAGTATTCTGACGGGCTACCTACCTGTATAGATTGCAGTAAATCTTCTAAACCAAACCCCTCAGTAGCAATACATATATAAACCTTAAAGAATAAGCTTTAATAGGCTCAGTTGTCTAACCTGCATTAAACGACCACCACAGTAGCTGAACCCTTAATGGTCAGCAGGTGGCAGGTTTACGAGAGGTACATCTGGTCAGAAATATGAGGGCTCTATCAAACATGTGGTCAGCCTTCCTATCACCTTAAAAAGATCACCTTATGGCCTTAAAAGGCAATTTCACCATCGTGTGGATTGTATATAAAAGTGAGCAATGTAACACAGAATATGATCACGTTACAAATACTAGATATTTAACATTTTAACTCATATCAGCTAAAAACGGCTTCTGCAGCGGTCTTGGGAAATGTCCATTTGCAGACCAAGAGAATATTTTTGAAAATTTATCACTGGAACGACAGGCTTGATAACCGAGCCAGTCATTCCAGTGATAAAGTTTCAAAAATATTCTCTTGGTCTGCATGCAAATAAGCATAAGCATTTTCTATGAGTGAAATTTTTTTCAACAAATTTGGGGGTTAAATGGTTAAGAGAATTGTGACAAGAGTTTAACCATGGCAGATTATTGATGAACTAAGAACATCTATTCCTTATTAACCTTTTAATCATCAAGATTTGCCAAGAAAATTGATATTTGTGCTTCACGGATGTCCATTTGCAGGCCAGGAGAAAAGTACTTTTGTAAATGCATGACTGGAATAACAAGTGTAACATTTCAAATATCCTCTTCTCTTGGCCTGCAAATGAACATTCCTCAAAGAGCCATTACAAAGGCCGACTGGCTGTGTCGACCAGTCATGGTTTAAATGGTGTCCATTGTAAAAGCGTCGATCAGTCAAGGTTTAAATGGTGTCCATTATAAAAGCGTCGACCAGTCAAGGTTTAAATGGTGACTATTTTAAAAACATCATTGCTGTAAATGGCCTGTGTTAAACTAGCAATATACGTAGTTAGCCTCGGTTCCAAGTTTTCTTACAAATTTCGATTTATATGTATTGTGCTACTGTGCAAGTGTGCGGCAAGTTACATTGGCACAAACAGACAGCAGAAGCATATCCAGATCTTGAGGGTCAATAGAAACAGACCATATCTGAGCATGTCAAGCTGAGTCTGTGGAACACTCACCAGGCGATTTCTGAAAGCTACATTTTGTAGTGAAATAAAGGAAATCTAAGATTTCTTTTTCCACGAGAGAGTAGTTACTTACAAACATGAATAGTCAGATACATTCTAATAATAACCGAGAATTAAAGCTGCCCCTAATAAGCAGGTGAGTTAACTGTCTCCCAGCCACATGCGCTGGCCTGGCTCATCACAATGCAAACAGATCATTGGCTTTAATTCAGCAGCTGTATAACAACAGGCCTCTGTAGGTCGTAATTTTAATTCTGAGTTGATTTGAACTAGTTGGGTATATATAACATATATCAGAGTATTCATGATGGTAAGTACACTATTCATTTGAAATTTACGGTTCTTATTGAGAATAATTACATGTTATCATGCAATGAGACGCTGTAACAAAGGAGATTCAACCATTGGTTAAAAAGCCAAACACCGCTTTTCGATTTGTCACTGCAAATAGTACAAGATTTCTAATCATGCCTGTGCAAGCTGATGACGACTATGACTGTCACAGTAACAACTTACTAAGTTGTCTTTACAATGGACACCAACTTCCAGCAATAAAATCTCAACTTTTAGCCTCAGCAAGACAAACATTAACACATGTACAAGAAGAAAATTACAATATTTTACAAATTTAAGACCCCATAAAAGTTTTAAACAATATTTATAAAAATGTGTAATAAAATTCAAGAAAGATTTTAACATTTGTTGTGTTACATTTCCTCAAATGAGAATATAATACAATACTTTGTATAAATTATATCAATCAATGTGACACTAAATGTGGCTGAGTAACCCTTCACCCCTTAAAATCATAGCATCTCAATTTAAACACAACTATATCTAGGTAAGCCAAGGATTATTTAGAAACTAATTCCACTGAAGGCTGTTGCTGGCCTTAGGCAGCAACAGCCAGTCAAATCAGTTTCTAAAAATTCCATCAGCTTACTATTTTACCTGTATTATAACTACCTGGAAATTAAGATTCAGGGAGTGCAGGGATCGATTGATCCCAACACGGGTGAAGTGTGGCTGGAGCATAAGAGATGGGCAAGCCATAGATGGAATCATCTATTACTGTACTGCTCCTTTTAAATCAACCCTTTAATGGTCATACCGCCCAAAACCGTCCTCTGCTATGGTCTTGTGGAATGTCCCGTGTGAAATAAATTTTAAGTTAACTTGGATTAGCTTGGATTTTCTTGAATATCCAAGCTATTGGAAAATTATTCAACCCATTCCAGCTTGGATTTCCTTGAATTAGCTTGGACTTTATATAGTTGCTTGAACTTCTTGAAAATCCCCTCTCTCAGAATTCAAGCTAGCCAGGATTTTCTAGGACTTTTTTAATATCATCATGAAAAAGTGCAAGCTTCTTGGATTTGCTTGGACGTTTCTGATTTGACAGAATTCAAGCTAGCTTGGATTTTCTAGGACTTTGTTTTGTCAGACATAAAAGAATTCAAGCTACTTGGATATCCTTGAATTTGTAGACTCACTTACTCTACCCTGGATTATCTTGAAAAAGCTTGCACTAAGGCAAGAACAGGTTCTGCATAGTCATGACTAGAGGTGACCGTGACCTGGTAAATTGGTGGGAAATTTAGTCTGTAAAAAAGCAAACAGTACATTCATTGCATTGATCATTACCAGCTATGGATATATAAAATATGACAGTTTGGAAACACTGAGAGTATTGTTAGATAGAATGCTTAGCATCAGTAACCTTAAATGGAAACATAACTGTATTTTGAGGTATGTATGCTATTGATTTCCAGAGATTTATTCAGAATTACCAGTTTTGGTATAGCTTTTTCAGTTCTATGTAATTAATGCAGTGATGATGACTTTCTAAATAATATGGCACATTAACAATCTATGTCTATACGAATAACAGACAAATCAGTCAGAAACTCATACATTGCTAATGTCTGGCTGAAATTGTATTTGTTATTGAGTAACTCAACCCCCATGAAGGTGATTTGGTTTTAAGCATATATATTTATATATAATTTCTGTGTGGCAGCATTTATGTGTACTTGCATGCATTTTATGTTCATGGCTAACCTATTTCAAAAGCCAGGATTAGCTGGGATTTTCTTGAAGTTCTAGATAGCTGGGACTTTCTGGAATAAAATCCAAGCTAGGTGGGATTTTCTTGAATGTTCAAGCAAGCTTGGATTTTCTTGAACGTGCAAGCTAGCTTGGATTTTCTTGAATGTTCAAGCTAGCTGGAATATTCTTGGATTTTAAGTGGCCAATAACGGCAAGCTAGCTTGGATTATCTTGAATGTTCAAGTTAGCTTGGATTTTCTTGAATGTTCAAGCTATCTGGAATTTTCTTGGATTTTACTTTAACTAGGCCTTTCTTGGATTTTCTTGAATTATCTTGAATTTTATGTGGCCAATACCAGCAAGCTAATCCAAGCTTTTCCAAGTTATTATTAACTGGTTTATTCAAGCTCCGCAGAACTTGGATATTCATGAATATCCAAGCTTTTTTTGGCCGGGCGTCTATTTACAGGCCAAGAGAATGCAATCTTTGAAAATTTACCAATGGAATGATTAGCTCGATAACCGAGCCAGTCATTCCAGTGATATATTTTCAAAAATTGTTTTCTCTTGACCTAAATGGACATTCAATAAGATATTTAAATTTTGTTGACCAAATTTGACCATTAAAGGTGCATATTCACAGCAGAATGATTGAAAATAAAACTTAAAATTGTAACTTTTAGATGCTTAAATTATTTGATTGGATGCGCCGAGACGAAATAAATCTTAACATATGATGATTTTATTCCATATAAATTAATATAATTTTCTAAGTTGCGAAACTGAATTAGAGACACAAGTCCCTAATTCAAATTCACAACAAAACATGAAATTCTTTTATACGGAATGAAAGCATCATATGTTAAGATTTATTTTGTTTCATTCCATCGAGGCACACAATGGACCCTTCCAGTTTTAGCTTTTCCCCACCTATCACTAGCTAAGCTCCACCCACACCTCGCCGTGTTGGGATTGATCGATCCCCAAATGCCCTAGCTAACAATTTCCTGAAAACTATACAGGGAAGCTGTTGAATATTTTGTAACTAATTTGACTGAGTGCTGTTGCTGCCTATGGCAGCAACAGCGCCCAGTCAAATTAGTTTCAAAATATTCAACAGAATATTTATTAAATAGTAAAAGCTAACAATTTGTACAACACATAGACCATCTTCAAATATGCCTTCGTGACGTACTTATCGACGTCATTGATTATGATGTCATTGTACACATCACGCAGTTCATTATGTCATATGATGGGTGGGTACTCTGGAAAGGTGAATTTAAGCCTAAAAAAGTACGCTATTTTAATAATTTGATTTTCAAGCATTTTGGTGGGAACATGAACCTTTAAAGGGGTAACACTCTAATTATTGCACAAAAATTATTATTATTTATTATTATTATTAATTATTATTATTATTATTATTATTATTATTTTTATTATTATTATTTATTATTATTATTATTATTATTATTTATTATTATTATGTAAAAATGCATACAAAAAAATACAGATAAAATATTATGCGTGTTGATCAGGATAAAACTATTGCAGAAAATATGAACCTGTATTTAATTAGAAAGTTTCAATAGGCAGTAGTAAGTTTATTTTCAGAAGACAGAAATTGGATGGCTTCTGGTACATTTTGACCAGGTTTGGTGTCACTCTGCACAGTGAAGAATGAATAAACATTTCAATGCAATCATAAATAATACTAGGTGAAAATTTGAAAGTAATTTAACCGGATGGTGCTGCTGCCAAAGGAAAAGTAAATTCAAAATATTAAACAAACTATGTCTGCCATCACAAACAAGAGGCCTAAGGGCCTGTGATGCTCACCTGGACCATTAGCATTTGAAGCATTTGCATTTAAATATACATGATTCTTTACATTAACGATGGAAAAGATTTTCACAGGAAAAATCTACCAATCAAAATTCTGAATGGAAATTCTGGCGCCAATGATCATAGGATCAGTTTAGCCAAGTTTGGTTGAAATTGCTCAAAGTAGTCAGAAGAAGCAATATGACGATTTCCAGTAAATTTGTAATAAAATGTAAGATTTGTCCCAAGAAATTTGATGACTAAAAATTCTGAATGCATGCTCTAAAGCCTATAATCATAGGATCCTTTCGGCCATATTTGCTTGAAATCAGTTAAGTTGACAAGAAGCAGCAATTTGAAAACTTCCGGTAAATTTGTCATAAAATCTAAGGTTTTCACCCAAAAAATTGATCAATCAAAATTCTGAATAGACGTTCTAGAGCGTACCACCATAGAATCCAACTACTGCAGTAAAATTTGGTTGAAATATGTCAAGCAGCCAAGGAGTAGTAGCATTTTGACCATTCGGTAAATCTAAGATATTTACCAAAAAAAATGGATCATTTAAAATTCTGAATACATATTGTAGAGCCTACCACCATAGAATCCATCTAGTTTGTATAGCATACCACCATAGAATCCATCTAGTCAAATTTGGTTGAAATATGTCAAGCAGCTAAGGAGTGGCATTTTGGCCATTTTTGGTAGATATTAAAAAAAAATCTAAGCCTTTCACACACAAAGTTTGATGAATCAAAATTCTGAATGCAAGTTCTAGAGCCTATGATCATAGGATCATTTTGGCCAAATTTGCTTGAAATCAATTAAGTTGACAAGAAGCAATTTGACAATTTCCAGTAAATTTGTCATAAAATCTTTTTTTCACCCCAAAATCTGATGAATCACAATTCTGAATGGAGGTTCTGGAGCCTAGCACCATAGAATCCATCTAACCAAATTTGTTTGCAATATGTCAAGCAGCTATGGACGAGTAGCATTTTGACCATTTCCGGTAAATTTTTCACAAAATCTAAAATTTTAACCCAAAAAATTGATGAATGTCCATCACTACAGGATCCTTTCAGCCAAATTTGACAATTTCCGATACATTTTTCATAAACTCGAATATTGTCACCCCCAAAAATTGATGAATCAAAATTCCAAATGGAAGTTCTATAGCCTATGGATATACGACCATTTCATCCAAATTTGGTTAAAATCGTTCAGAATGGTGGTAAGAAGCAATTTGACAATTTCTGGTAAATTTGTCATAAAATCTAAGATTTTCACCCCCAAAATTGATGAATCAACATTCTGAATGGAGCCTACAACCATAGGGTCCTTCTAGCCAAATTTGCTTGAAATCGGCCAAGAGGTTAATTATGAGTAGTGTTTCAAAGTAAAAGTTGACGGATGGACGGACGACAGCATAAGCTCACTTGGCCCATCAGGCCAGGTGAGTTAGCAATGAAGGCATTAATTATATGTTGGCATAATTCCATTAGTAACGCTTTTAGTCTTTGCTTGCCGTGAAAATGAAGATTTCTCATGACAGCTTGGTTTTGGCTGTCTAATCACTGAAATCTCACTAACTGTTTTTCAATAGAGCATTATGGGTAGTGTTGAGAAAAGTTTAAACCAAATTTTACTGAAAGCTGAATTAGATCCATATAACATTCATTAGAATATTTCTGACATCACAAATGTTTGGCATATTTCGAGCATTGAGGAAATGAAAAGAAAAGCAAATGAAAGTAGTTATAAATTTATCACAGTAAGTAGCCGAGTATCAGTCAGTAAGCCAGGTGCGCGTGTGCGTGCGTGCGTGCGTGCGCAGGTGAGCATTTGTGCAGGTGTGTGTATATGTGCACATATCTGCGTTTGGACAGGTGTTGTATTGCATCAGTCAGTTAGCCAGATGTGTGTATGCATGCACATGTACGCACTTGTGCCGATGTATGCGTGTGCATGTTTACATTTGTGCAGATATCTGCACACTGTATGCATTTGCATGTCTGTATGTTGTGCAGATGTGGTGATGCAATTTGATCAAATAATTAAAGAGGCCCAAGGGTCTGTGATGCTCACCTGGACCACTAGCATCTGATGCATTTGCATACAGTATCCAAACGGACAACATGAGTCAGCTGCAATACCGACAGGCAAACACTGCACAAACTACAGAGCTGAAGTTGAAGCACTGATTCATGCAGCTAATACCATCAGCAGAACAGCAGACCCTATTGCACAGATTGTCTTTTTATTTGATGCCCGCTCTGTCCTTGAGGCTATCACCAAAGGTAAGCTGCCACAACTTGAAGAAGCACTACAAACCATCAACTGCTTTCGGATAGCACTGCAGTGGATCCCCTCACACTGTGGAGTCCAAGGAAATGAGGAAGCAACCAAGATGGCAAAGGTGGGTGCAGAAGAGAATCAGACAGAAAACATGGTTACCCATACAGAGATGAAGACTATCATTAAGTCACTCTATAGAACACCTCAATCAGAAGATGCCTACCATCATCTCTCGCGGCCAGAGCAAGTGACCATTTTTCGTCTCAGAACTGAACACAAACGACTAAACCAACACATGTACAGGCGGTTCCACCTTACGACATCGCCCGCTTGTCCTTGTGGAGAAGCAGAACAGACCACAGAGCACATACTTCAATGTTGCAGTACGTATCAGCTGCTGAGAGAAGAGATCTGCCTTTGTCAACCTCTTTTCTTGAAAAGCTGTATGGGCTTGTGGAAATACTGCAGAAAACCACAGATTTCATCTTGAGAACGGCTCTCCAAGTGTGATACCAGCGATCGAAAAGAAGAAGACTATTTCCAGTAAATTTGTAATAAAATGTAATTTTTGTCCCATGTTTGGTTGAAATTGCTCAATGTAGTAAACAGAAACAATTTGACTATTTCCAGATTTTCACCCAAAAAATAGCTCAATCAAAATTCCGAATGGAAGTTCTGGAGTAGGGTGTTTCATAAATCAATTTTTTTTTGCTGGAACTGATGCCCACCCCTCATCCTTTTCCACTTGGGCCCAATATAAACCTCAGCCAATTTCAGAATTTTCCTATCAATATTAATGATCAGCCGCCACTTTGAAAATTTCAGGTTTTTGTTCAAAATATCAAATATTGTCCATTTTCCAGTGTATAACTATTTAACTTCCATACAAGCCACACGCTCATAACTTGGTATTTTGGATAACCTCTTCATGTAGATTACGGATCTATAATCACATCAATGCTGGGGGATACGATTTCTCCACAAAATTACTTGGAAAATGTGAAAGAATTACTAATTTGCTTGACATGTGTTAAGCAGCAAATGAAGGAGTAGCATTTTGAGCATTTCCAGTAGATTTTTCATAAAATCTAAGATTTTCACCCAAAAAATTGATGTTTCAAAATTCCAAACGGAAGTTTTTGAGCCTACGGCCGGCCATAGGATCTTTTCAGCCACATTTTGTTGAAATCGTTCAGAATGGTATGGGGAGGAAGCGATTTGACAATATCCAGTACATTTTTCATAAAAACTAAGATTTTCACACAAAAGATTGTAGGGGTGTGCTCGTTGCTCGCGATTTCTGATCTTATCGATTTTTCAACCCACGATACGATATCGATATTTTATTTGGCGATCGTGAAAAATTCAAAGATAGCAGATTTCAAATGCACCAACAGTATTTATTTCGTCCTCGCTGGCTTAACTGATATTAAATGAATTTAATGATACTTAATTCCACCCAAAGTCAGTGTTATTTATCTAAAGCATCTCCATTTTAGCATGCCATATATATCAAAAAGATCGCTAGCATCCATTGTTGCTGAATATTTATTTTTGCACAATGTTCTAGATGCTCTCTTCTAGTTATGCTTCCCTTACCTTTTGATTGGCTAGTACAATGCGATTGATCACAAAGTATAGTAAACTCTTCTATCGGGAATGAAAATTATCGGGGGAAAACCCCCACACTGGCACAACCGCGCATGATCATGCACATGTTTACAGTTTTCTTCTAGAAAACTTTATAACTCTTCTTCCTACATTTTCATTGGCTAGTACGTGAAGTTAGTCAATGCAAACGTTGCTTTCTCTTCAGAACGGAAATTTAGATTATAGCATAGGTCATAGGAT
The DNA here is from genome assembly GCA_034401795.1 of Chaetoderma sp. LZ-2023a. Classification (NCBI taxonomy): domain Eukaryota; kingdom Metazoa; phylum Mollusca; class Caudofoveata; order Chaetodermatida; family Chaetodermatidae; genus Chaetoderma; species Chaetoderma sp. LZ-2023a. The sequence goes on from CM067374.1 coordinate 16,305,097, forward strand.
GAGTTTAAGCTATCACTCTCATAGCTACCCGGGTAGATACTCGATTCTATACCCTACTATTTAAATGCGTTGGTGAAAGTACTTACTGGGTACAAATATTTATATTTTCACACTACTCAAGTAACGCGAGTGACGACCTAAACTCGTTCTTAGTGGATCATCATGTGATTTATATCTTTTTGCGACGACATTTTATGCCAAATCTTGGTCTAATTTTGATGTAATAAATGATGTTTATTAAAGCATACACCATATTTAGGTGGTCCCATTTAATAATTTCACTCCCATGATGATAGTTATGAGGCATACATTAAGTATAATCGTAAGGCAGCAAGAATCTACAACGGGAAATTGCGTTAAATCGTTGTGGCATTGTCTATTTTTTGAAACAATTTTAGAGAATCGATTTCAACTTTTTCTCGAAATATAGGCAGGTCGGACGATATTGAGATATCGTTTCATTTGCAAAACGATATCGTGAGCACATTGACCATTTTGAGCACAGCTCTAAAAAATTGATGAATCAAAATTCTGAATGGAGGTTCTGGAGCCTACAACGATAGGGTACTTCCAGCCAAATTTGGTTGGAATTGGCCATGTGGTAAATGAGTAGTGTTTTAAAGCAAAATTTGACAGACGGACATATGATGGACAGTCGCCACAGCATAAGCGAAGGGCCAGGTGAGCTAATAATAATGAATCTGACATATTGCTGATGTGACCAGTGCTCCTTAACTCTGTAACACTTATATCACACAAAAACAGCTTCTCTGTGACCAGTGCTCCTTAACTCTGTAACACTCATATCACACAAAAACAGCTTCTCTACTGGTCAGGATAAATTTCCATTTGCAGATTATTTTTGAAAATTTACCACCGGAATGACTGGCTCGATATCCGAGCCAGTCAGTCATTCGTTGTAAATTTTCAAAAATTAGTCTTCACTTGGTCTGCAAATGTACATTTTCTATGAGAAAATTGAAATTTTAAAAACAAGTTAAAGGGTTAAGGCACGTCAAGAGAAGACAAATTTACCACTGGAACGATTGGCCCACTCATTGGTACACAGTCAAAATGAACTGGTTTTGTCGTGCAAATGGACAATTCTGTGGATGCCTAGAAAACCTAATTTTGGCTGGCTTGACCATCAATGGGTCAACCACTAGAACTGATGAGAGAACGCTGTAGGATAGAAACACATAACAGAGAGAGAGAGAGAGAGAGAGAGAGAGAGAGAGAGAGAGAGAGAGAGAGAGAGAGAGAGAGAGAGAGAGAGAGAGAGAGAGAGAGAGAGAGAGAGAGAGAGAGCTCTTGACTTCTGGGTAACGATTGAGTTAAGAGCCAAGGACTACATTTCTTCTTTAATTTTAAAATGTGTCATCACCTATCTATCACAACACATTTACTTCTTCTTATAAGCATGCATTTGTTGCACAAAATTATCTTGTTGCATTCTGACATTTGACAAATTGACTTGCTTTTTCTTCGCCGCCTGACCACCACCCGAAGGTAGGTTCTATAAAAGAGAAAATAAAGACAAATAACAATGCTTAACACTTTAAGCCTTAAATTTGTTCAAGAAAATTTCCATTTTTCCAAAGAAAATGTTGATTTGCAGACCAAGAGAAAACCTTTTTTTGGAAATTTACCATTGGAATCACTGGCTCAGTTATCGAGCCGGTAATTCCAGTTGTAAATTTTCAAAAATAGTCTTCTCTTGGTCTGCAAATCGATATTTCAAAAGACAACTGTAGAACTTGTCTTTGGCTGATATGGTGGGTGTTAAAGGGTTAAGCAATAAAGTGGCCTCCAATACAGCTTACAATGTGACCTCCAATACAGCTTACAATGTGACCTCCAATACAGCTTACAATGTGACCTCCAATACAGCTTACAATGTGACCTCCAATACAGCTTACAATGTGACCTCCAATACAGCTTACAATGTGACCTCCAATACAGCTTACAATGTGACCTCCAATACAGCTTACAACGTGACCTCCAATACAGCTTACAACGTGACCTCCAATACAGCTTACAACGTGACCTCCAATACAGTTTACAACGTGACCTCCAATACAGCTTACAATGTGACCTCCAATACAGCTTATAATGTGACCCCCGATACAGCTTACAATATGACCTCCGATACAGCTTACAATGTGACCTCCAATACAGCTTACAATGCTACCTACAATACAGCTTACAATGTGACCTCCAATACAGCTGACAATGTGACCTACAATACAGCTTACAATGTGACCTCCAATACAGCTTACAATGTGACCTACAATACACCTTACCATGTGACCTCCAATACAGCTTCCAATGTGACCTCCAATACACCTTACAATGTGACCTACAATACAGCTTACAATGTGACCTCTAATACAGCTGACAATGTGACCTCCAATACAGCTTACAATGTGACCTCCAATACAGCTTACAATGTGACCTACAATACACCTTACCATGTGACCTCCAATACACCTTACAATGTGACCTCCAATACAGCTTCCAATGTGACCTTCAATACACCTTACAATGTGACCTCCAATACACCTTACAATGTGACCTACAATACAGCTTACAATGTGCCCTCCGATACAGCTTACAATGTGACCTACAATACAGCTTAGAAATCACTTACAATGCTACCTACAATACACGTTAGAAATCACATACAATGTTACCTAGAATACAGTTTAGAAATCACTTACAATATTACCTACAATACACATTAGATTACCTACAATAGACCTAAAAATCAGATACAATGCTACCTACAATACACCTTAGAAATCACTTACAATGCTACCTGCAATACACCTTAGAAATCACTTACAATGTTACCTACAATACACCTTAGAAATCACTTACAATGTTACCTACAATACACCTTAGAAATCACTTACAATGTTACCTACAATACACCTTAGAAATCACTTACAATGTTACCTACAATACACCTTTAGAAATCACTTACAATGCTACATACTATAGTTTAGAAATCACTTACAAAGCTACCTACAATACACCTTAGAAATCACTTACAATGCTACCTGCAATACACCTTAGAAAACACTTACAGTGCTACCTACAATACACCTTTAGAAATCACTTACAATGCTACCTACAATACACCTAAGAAATGACTTACAATGCTATCTACAATATAACTTAGAAATCACTTACAATGTTACCTACAATCCACCTTAGAAATCATGTACAATGCTACCTACAATACACCTTAGAAATCACTTACAATGCCACCTGCAATACACCTTAGAAATCACTTACAATGCCACCTACAATACACCTTTAGAAATCACTTACAATGCTACATACAATAGTTTAGAAATCACTTACAATGCTACCTACAATACACCATAGTAATCACTTACAATGTTACCTACAATAGACTCAAAATCACTTACAATGTTACCTACAATACACCTTAGATATCACTTACAATATTACCTACAATACACCTTAGAAATCACTTACAATATTACCTACAATACACCTTAGAAATCAATTACAATGTTACCTACAACACCTTAGAAATCACTTACAATGTTACCTATAATACACCTTAGAAATCACTTACAATATTACCTACAATACACTTTAGAAATCACTTACAATCTTACCTACAATACAACTTAGAAATCACTTACAATGTTACCTACAATATACCTTAGAAATCACTTACAATGCTACCTACAGTACACCTTAGAAATCACTTACAATGTTACCTACAATAAACCTTAGAAATTACTTACAATGTTACCTACAATACACCTGAGAAATCACTTACGATGTTACATACAATATACCTTAGAAATCACTTACAATATTACCTACAATAGAGCTTAGAAATCACTTACAATGTTTCCAAAGCAAAAACACAAACATGTTAGCTCGTACAATTTTAAACACGATGTAAGAAATGTTCTGTTGGATATCTTGGCCACAATTGGACTGGTAGCCATTGCTGGCTAACCATAGTTAACTAAGGCAGCAAAGTTTTTCAATCCAAATATGACCAAAATATTGAACAGTGCATTTTATTTGGATTTGGCAACATTCTACATTATTTCTGACCTGCAGTGGAGCTGTATTGTACTTGAACCAGAAACATGACAATCATCAAGATTTTGGCCGGAAACAAACATTTTTATACAAAGCATGAAACTATTTGGCTTTAAATGTGGAAATTGTGAGAGGAAAGCCAAACATTTAGGTTAGAAATGATAGAATGTGGGTTCATAATGCAAAGCTAATTTATGATATCTGCTGACTGATCAGATTAAAACATATCAAATTGCTATTCAGAAACATACTGCTGCCTTTGCTGTTAAAACTCATCAAGTAACAATTTTGACGGGTCGATGGTAGATACACTTTTTCATGTATTGACTTCTTTTATCAATTTAAACCAGATCCATTGAGGGATTCATGAGATGTTTTTTGTAAAACTTGGATCATTCAAAATATTCACACGATAAATTGATCAATTAGGTGCTCTTCGTTATGTTGTTGTTCTTCGTCTTCTTGTTGCCGTCATTCTACACGTCATGTAGTTAATTATGATGTCAAAGGACGGATGGATGGAGTGGAAAGGCCTATTGCCAATTCATTGCCATGCAGGGAACCCACTGCCCTGATGGGTTTTAGTATCCTGACCCGCCCTTCCATTGGCCACTCTTCATAACATTACGGAGCCCGATTTTCAATTCACTGCTCAGCTGTGTCATAGTATGGCACTACATCATTTTTCACTGCCCAGCTGTGTCATGTCATAATGTGGCACACCATCATTATTCACTGCCCAGCTGTGTCATAGTGTGGCACACCATCATTATTCACTGCCCAGTTGTGTCATAGTGTGGCACACCATCATTACTCACTGCCCAGCTGTCATAGTGTGGCACAACATCATTATTCACTGCCCAGCCGTGCCATGTCATAGTGTGGCACACCATCATTATTCACTGCCTAGCTGTGTCATGTCGTAGTATGGCACATCATCATTATTCACTGCCCAGCTGTGTCATAGTGTGGCACAACATCATTATTCACTGCCTAGCTGTGTCATGTCATAGTGTGGCACAACATCATTATTCACTGCCTAGCTGTGTCATGTCATAGTATGGCACACCATCATTATTCACTGCCTAGCTGTGTCATGTCATAGTATGGCACAACATCATTATTCACTGCCCAGCTGTGTCATGTCAGTGTGGCACACCATTTTTCACTGCCCAGCTGTGCCATGTCACAGTGTGGCACTACATCATTATTCACTGCCTAGCTGTGTCATATTATGGCACTACATCAAAAAAGCATCCGCTTTTATTTCTACGAGAATTGATAATACTTACCAGATGTACTATTTTGATAATGTCTATTATCTAGTCTAGTTCAAAATGAATAATTAAATTTCTGCACTCGCCATGGTCATGCCAATACTGAGTCCGGGAATTACCATTAGCCTCCACATACGGAGTCAATTCACAACTACAGTCAGATTCGTCTTATATTTGTCTTGACAAACATCGAAAGCAGCTCAGCCTCACCTCAGCGGGGCGGCGGAGGAAGCCATAGTACATCTGGTAAGTATTATCAATTCTCATGGAAACAAAAGCGGATGCTTTTTTTATTCTACTTCGAACAATACTTACCAGATGTACTATTATGATAACCTCCGCATTTTGACAGCCAAGAAACCCTGGTGGGAGGAGGCGAGGCTCGAAACAACTCTCATCTACCATCCGACAGAGACGGTTGTGAAGAGACTGGGAACCCCAGCATACTCTTGGATTCCCCCAAACTGGCTCATAGAGTGCTAAACTTCCATGGTCTGGACCGCGCTCCCCACCACCTCATTTGTCCGCACAAATTCCAGAGGGCTGTCAAAAATGGGAGGCAACACCCACCAAACCCGTGTCAACCCCATGTCTCGGCTAGGGCAGTCCAGGAGAGTGCAAAGAAGCTACTACAACTTCTAATTTTGAAAAAAATTTCAGTATTTTGATTAAATTTTCAAATTTGAATGAGTCTATTGTCTGTTGCAATGAATAAGATATGCTTGAACCAGACTTTTCACTTAATCAGTCTGGGAATTCAACTGTAAGTAAATTAATATTAGTCACTAAAACTAAGAAAAGAATTCTACTGTAAGTAAATTAACCCCAAGGAACCGACGGGACGTATTATTGGCGCGAAATAATTAGGTTCCTAGTCCGACAGGACGTATTATCGGCTCGAAATACTTGGCTTACTGGGTCGACGGGACGTATTATCGGCTCATGCTACAGCCAGTTTTCGATCGCTAAATACACAACCATTACTGGCGTTTTATCCAATCAAACTTAGCGTTACATTATGTCAGAAGGATGAATTTTCTAAATCCACTGTCGATTGGTCAATTCAGTTTGTTTACAAATTTCTGCGGGAAAATATAAATAGATCTTTGTGAATGAAATAGTTTGCGTTAAAATGTCGAAGCAATTCCTTTATTTAAGCGAGTACTCGCCGAGTACCCGATTATCCGGATAGATGGAATCGGGTATTATTATTATTATTATCATTATTATTATACAGCTGCTCAACGATTGGCCAAGCTGGAAAATCTTTCTAAACGGCATCCTACACTAGCAGTGTCATATATAATACGGAAATGCGAACGCAACCCGCTCTCTGTAGTTAAGATCATGAATTTTGTTTGTTATCTTTGTCACGTGATATGATGTTACCAGCTTATGACAGTTAGTTTAATTTTAATGAAACTACGTTTCCACGCTTTTAAATTACTTTATAATGTCAATTTGTCATTACTGAATAACTGAAAGCCTCTCAAAATTACTGAACATCCATCATGGTGAAATTATTTAAAATCAATGGTCGAGTGGGGTTTAGGTATTGAGAGAGTTGTCAATAATTTGAAAAAATTATATTTTCTTCCAAACCTTTTATCACATAAAATATATATTATAGTAGGGGGTGGGGTGGGGGTATAGTAGGGGGTGGGGTGGGGGTATGTGGTAGAGGTATGCATGGACGAAAATTCAAAGGCCTGGGGTCTGGAACCTATCTGGGCATATCAGCATAGCCAATAAAATTGTTTTAAAAATATTGACCACTGTGGAGATATGGTTCACATGGGGAAGGAACGAGGGGGCCCAATTGGGAGATGACCCCTTTTTTTCTCTCCCACAGTTTAAGGGCCCCCCACACCTCACCCCCACTCAGGTCAAAACACATTCCGACACCCCAGTTATTGTGCTTGATTGCCATGTAAATTTTCTTCAATCTTACTGCGGTTTGCTGGTCTTCATCTTGCAATTTTATTAATGTCTCCTTTTATTTTTCAGCTTGAAACACCATTTGAGAGAGAAATGAAAACAAATTAAAACTGGATGATTTTTATAAAACCCTGTAACACTTAAATTTGTTTTAAAAATTACATCTCATAGTAAATATCCATTTCCAGACAAAGAGAATCTGTTTGAAAATTTACCACTCAGTTATTGCGCCAGACAATCCAGTCATACTTTTTCGAAAATATTCTCTTGGTCACATACACTATGATTTTACAAATTTGGATGTGTTAAAATTTATTTTAAAACCGCTATGTACATTGTAAGAAAATAAACGAAATCTAGGATTTCTTTTTTCACGAGAGAGTTGATACTTACCTCCCTAATACTTTTGATATTGCTAAATATTGGCTTTCACTCAATAAACACTCAGATTTAAAACAGTTAGGTGCCCCTACTGGGCAGGGAGTCAGAGCGTAGTCTGGCGGATGCCAGCCCCACCACCGCGCATGCGCAGACTAGCACTTCCACTGACTAGATTATTGGCTGACACACATGCAACTATTAAGAGCCTGAAGACCGAGCCTCTGTGGGGTGGAGAGGCCGGGTCCGTATCTAGGGAGGTAAGTATCAACTCTCTCGTGAAAAAAGAAATCCTAGATTTCGTTTATTTCACTTCAAGAGTATACTTACCTCCCTAATACTTTTGATATTGCCAGAATTCGAAAGTGAATCTGGCGGGAGGGAGGCGAGGTCAAAAGACCAGCTCATCCCTATACGCTTTTCTGCGTTTAAGGCACTTAAACTTCTGAAACTGTAAGAAAAAACAGTCAGGATTTGACTAACCATCGGATAACACCACCGATGTATGAGAGATGACCGAATGTCATATGCGCTCCCCCCCCCTCCTTCCTGGGAGGAAGAGTCGACTGACCTCAATGTCCTATACGCTCTCTACGTACAAGTGCCATGTACTACAGGACAGAGACGAAAAAGCTCCATTTTCGTAACTCTCAACAATGAACCACACAAATACACAAACCATCACCATATTAATAACGGGTAATCGTGACAATACAATCAACAACGGACACCACATGAACAAGACTGACCTTGTTGAAAATGGCTGCTGACATCATCTTCCCATTGGTAAAGACTGATGCAGGCCCAAAAAAGTTAATTGTGAAATATATAAGTAATGAGGAAAAACCTCCTCAAAAAATATAAACCGATTTATTTTTTCAAAACCGACAAGGCGAGAGGATTAGAGGTGTCACGGAGATAATGGTCTGTAAAACTTGACTCACAGTGCCACTGAGCCACCGACATAATATCATCCACAGGGACCCCATTAAATAGGGCCGTGGATGTCACTACGCCGCGGACACTGTGAGCCTTGGCCACGTCAACCTGCTTCCCGGTGGCGGATCTATGGCAAAACTGAATGCATTCCACAATCCACCTGGAAATGGTGTCCTTAGAAGCCCTCCCATGGGGCTCAATATATGACAACCATAACGCTGACTGGTCGGTGCGCCATGCCGCCGTACGTTGTTTGTACCGGCGCAGCGCCCGGACGGGACACCATGCTTTAGAATTAGGATCATATCTAGTTAAAGCAGGCAAAATAATAGGTTGACCTGGATATTTCAACGACTGATTTTTAACCAAGAAATTAATCCTAGGTAGCAGCTTAAGGCCTTCCCCTGAAACCACAAAACGGTCATCCTCGGCTGATAAGGCATGAATTTCACTCCTACGCCTAGCCGAGGCCGCAGCAATTAAAAACACAGTCTTCAGTGTTAATAGTTTCATAGAAATGGAACGAAGTGGTTCAAAAGGCTTATCACCTAGTACTTGAAGCACTAGCGATAAACTCCAAGACGGAATCACAGGTGGATTCCTTGGTCTTAGATTGCCCATGCCTTTAATTAATACATTCAATGTATTTACTTCATCACTTCCCCTCTTAGCCAAGCAAGGAATAACAGACATTAATGCTGACTTATAACCAGCAATAGAGTTAGGCTTGAGGCTATAGGCATCATAGAGGTGACAGAGGAAATCAGCTACTACTTGAATAGATGAATCCATTGGATCAATACATCTTTTTGAGCACCATTCTGCAAATCTGTTGATTTTATAATTATATGCTCTGGAGGTTGACCCCCTCCTGGCTTTGGCCATAAACATGGCTGCTTGCTCAGAAAAGCCCTTCTTAATTCTAGATTCCTTGACAACATCCACGCAGTCAATCTGAACATTGACGGATTGTTGTGAAGGGCCTTGCCCTGGAAGATAATATCGTCCATCAGAGGCAGAGGAACCGGATTGCAGACCAGAAGGTCCAGCAGATCCGTATACCATGATCGGCTTGGCCAATCCGGGGCGATCAGAAGCACTTGGCATTCCTCTTGTCTGATTTTCTGAAGAATTTTTGGAATCAGGATTGCTGGAGGGAATGCGTATGCATACATTCTCCCCCAGCTGATAGCTAACGCATCTGTTGCGAAAGCGCTTGGATCCGGAATCGGAGAGACGTACGTCGTCATCTTCGCATTCTTCTTCGTTGCGAACAAATCGATGTTGGGTTTCCCCCAATGGTCGAACAGACGATCCGCCACACATTGATTTAGTTGCCATTCCGTGGGTAAAACACTCATCCTTCGGCTCAATGAGTCTGCTAGCAGGTTTAACCTTCCCGGAATATGAACTGCTTTCAAGGTAATCTGGTGATCCAGACACCAACAAAGCAGTTTCCATGTCATCATACAGAGACTGGGCGACTTCGTTCCGCCCTGGCGGTTTATGTAAGTCACAACTGTTGAGTTGTCTGAACGAATAAGAACAATCTTGCCCTGAACTTTCTGTAAGAAATGTTCCAGGCCCAGGACTACTGCTCTTAGCTCCAGTAGATTTATATGTTCCTGTGACTGTTCCAGATTCCAAAGCCCTGATATCGTGGATTCTTCCAGGCAAGCTCCCCAGCCCTCCATCGATGCATCTGTATACACAGTCACCTGAGGGTGGGGAGGGGTTAGCAAAACCCCCGGCAAGAGATTCTCTGTATTCAACCACCATTGCAGGTGGTGAATCAGAGGCGCCAACACTGACACATTCGAGTCCAGCGAACCTGTACTCTGGGTCCATTGTGTCATGAGAAACAAGTGGATCGGCCGCCTGCGTAAGGCGGCCTGAGGAATGACTGGTTCCAACGAAACCATCAACCCCAGCATTCTCAAGTAAACCCGTGCCAGGACATGACGACTGTCGCACACTGACTGAATCAACGAGATGAGTATTTGAACTCTCTCCTGAGTAGGATAAACATATCCTGTCTCTAGATCGAAGAACATCCCCAGGTAAACAAACTTCTGGGATGGAGTCAGCTCTGATTTTGGGAAATTGATCATCCAGCCCAAGTCTGTGAGAATTTTCAAAACAATCTCCAGATTGGCGGACAAACTTTCCCGGGTGTGCGCTTTCAACAGCCAGTCGTCTATGTACGTGTGGACTGCTATGCTTCTCCTGCGGAGGTATGCTGTGATCGCAAGAACCACACGGGTGAAAACCCGAGGAGCCGTGGAAATTCCGAAGGGCAACACCCTGAATTCCCACTGTCTGCCCTGGAATGCAAATCTCAGGAAGCGACAGAAACTCCCGTGGATGGGGATGTGGAAATAAGCGTCCTTCAAATCTATCGACGCCGTCCACATCCCCCTCTCCAACCCCGCCAACACCGAGCGCACCGTTTCCATCTTGAAACTGGGCGTCTCGATGAACTTGTTCAATGGCTTGAGGTTGAGAATCGGTCTCCACCCACCGGTGCGTTTTGTTACTAAGAACAGGGTTGAATAGAAGCCCGGACACCTTTGTGCCGGCTGAATAGCTCCCTTTTGTATGAGGGAATTTATCTCCTCCTCGATACACAACTTTTGCTCTGGATCTCTCGGAATGGGAGTCCAGACTGGCACCAGAGACAGTCGCGACGGCGGGCCTGTCACCCACTCTGGATGATACCCGACGGAAAGCCATCGCAAGACTAAACGGTCCTGAGTTAACCGTTCCCACTCTTGCATGTGGCCGGCTAGCCGGCCTCCCACCGGCCCACCTAGGGACCGCGGTGGACACGAGGCATGCAAGAGCGGCACTGTCTCCGCCGCCATACACACCGGAGTGGTTCTTACCGCGGTAAGCGTCCTGTCAGGACCGATAACCACGCCCAGATCATTGCGCGCCCCGCCCCGCCCCGCGCGCACCTCGGTGCGCGGGCGGCTGCCTGGCTGACGGCGCCTGAGGAACCTGCGCCCCCCTCGCTGCTGGCCGAATCGCACGCGGCCGAGGCCGACGCTGCGACGGTGGCTGGCCACTGACCTGGCCAGCACCACCTCGAGCCTGCAGGGGACGATACGACGGGGCCGCGGCGCGAGCGTTAGCACGACGCAGCACATCAAACTGCTCGCGCAGCGCCCTCTGGTTATTCACCAGGGTGACCGTCTCCTGGAGGTGGCGACATCCCTCACCTCCAAAAAGACCAGGGCCCGTCATAGGCGTACGCAGTAGCCTATTGTACAGGTCCTGAGACGGGCACAGATTGTCCAGGGCAAACGTGCGTCTTGCCCTGACACTCCTGGTCACCGCCCGAGTCACACAGTCCAGCGCCAGGTTAATACCATCCTGGATGGTTCGCTGGACAGTGACCGGACTTGGCTGGCGCGATGCGGATGCCGTTACTACCCCCTGTAACAGCTGGGAGACGTGGGACAGAGCGGCAATCGAAGCCCTCCCACTCTCCTCCGCATCACGCAACGCGGTATTCGCCGAACGCAACGCGTTCGCGCACAAGACACCCGTGTCAGAACGGGAGCCTGGCCGCGCATCCTCACCCAAAGCCGCGCGGTCATCCACGCTGGGCTTGGGTACCACACCGTACCGCTGGTAATCCAGGGGCACGATGCGACAACGCCTGGCCACCTCGCGAGGGGCCTTCGCGAGACGTCCACTCGACTTAATGGACGACTCCGCCGCCTTGAACATGTCAACGACATGCTCCGCCAGCGGCAGAGAAGGCATAGCGTTAGCAGTCGGTTTCCCAGCTAACCACGGCGTGTGAACACGCTGGCTAGCCGACTGCTCCACGGGCAGATCAGGCCTAACGCTCACCAACCACTGGCAAGCGTCATACCAATCCTCCTCCGTGGCTAACTGCGAGCGCTCTACAAGACGGGGTCCTTCGTCTTCCTCCTGAGCGCAAGCAGTAGAGCTTGACGGCGGGTATGCTGATACACCTGGCAAGCCAGGGAAAACACGCGGGCCTGACAGCACCGGCATGAGAATATCACTGGTTTGACCAGGAGCAGGCACCGTGGCAGAGCGCGGGGTATATATAGTCTCACCACGGGCCCGGCCAGCACCAGCAACACCCTCGGCAAGCCGAGGTATGCGGTACCGCTGGCCATCAGCAGCGCCCTGGGCCACCACCTGAGCCGCGGACTTTACTCCAGGGTGAGTAAAACCGTGGAATAAGGCGCCTGTATTCCCCGCGAGGGGTGCACAAACGTCTTCATCCATGTCCACGTCGTCAGACGGCGACCCTAGCAGGTAATCCTCATTACCCTGGTCAGAAAGATTAGACCCCGGGTCAGCAAAGAGAGCTAACCCGGGCTGACCAGGAACGGTGCCATAGGAGGTACTGGCCACCGCGGCGTGCGGATACCCCTGGACTGATAAGCAGCCCGCGGGTTCCAGCGACAACCGTCCACGGTCCCCTATCGGCGCGGCAATAAGCCTGCTGCCAGGGCCGTGGAACGCCCCCTCTAATGGGGCCACCTCTGAATCGTCGAACAACGGAAGCGGACTAAGGAAAATCGATCCAGAGGCGGGGATTACCTGCTCCGAAGCCGATGATGAGGACAGTAAAGGATTTGGTCCAGGAAGCATGCCACGAAGCAACCCTGGAACCAAATCCTTTATTGTCCTCTTCATCTCTCCCAACATCTCGGTCCGGAAGGCCTCCATATCCACCGCGGACGAGACCTTCCCCTTACCCTTCCTACTTACAACCTCTCGTTTCCGCTTCTTCTTCTTCTCCTCCTCCACCACCTTGTCCGTCGCCTGTAAGCAGCACAAGAATTCGGACATTAACTCGCCCCCCCAGTGCTTACATATGTCACAATTAACCAATGGACCACAAGGGCTACATTGACAGCACAGATGCGGCCAGAACTTATCCTGAAGAAAACGACCACAGGACGCGCAACCCGGTCCCTGAAACAGGGCAAAGGACAAGGAGTATGAGCAACTAGTTAAGCTTAGAAACTCAATCCAACTCAAAGAGAAGGAAAACGATCATAAAGATCAATATACATCAGAAAGCAGCATAGCGCTTGAATTGCTGATAAACACATAACCAGGCTGATTATGACGTCATTAATCCCGTGACAGGAAAAATTCGATCCCAACAAAACATCCAAGTGCAAGGACGAATTGTATGCTGAATGGATAAGTTGACTACACAACCATCAGATACATATAGATAACTCTTTTCTGGCAAAAATGTTAATTATCTCCCTTTGTTTGTTTACAATAATTAACATCACCACATTATCAATAACTAGATACCTGACACTTTGTATAGACAAACCATCCAACGTGACGAACCGGAGAACTCCACCATCTGCACGCCTCTTAACTCTCTCCACCTCATGGGGAAGGAATTGGATCAAGAGGGCAAAGTGAGAAGACCTTTATACTAGGCCTCCAACTCACTGGACATATTTTTCATTTGGTTAGATAACCTAACAGTGTTAGTAGGAAATGGAACCATGGTGGAGAGAAAACTAACTCTCTGCAACTGTGATGTCACCACCTAGCGTCATACAGACCTGTGGACATAAACAGAAAGAGAAATTAGTCCTAGGTAGCACCGAGTTGACCTAAACCAACTAACTAAGGCGCTTATCACGGTAAACGCGAGTCCCGGAAACACAATACATCGGGAAGAAAACTCGCTAATTTTACTAGAAGTCACCTGATTTAAAGGTCCTAAGTCCTCCTTTGGCGAATTGATACTTCCCGCCATCCAAAAAAGTGACTATCACACCAAACAACACCACTTAAACTAGTTTAAGATAAAGAAAAGCTTCAGCACAAAAAGACATGTGTGAACTCTCTGCCAATAATCTAGCAAAGAGGAAGTGCTAGTCTGCGCATGCGCGGTGGTGGGGCTGGCATCCGCCAGACTACGCTCTGACTCCCTGCCCAGTAGGGGCACCTAACTGTTTTAAATCTGAGTGTTTATTGAGTGAAAGCCAATATTTAGCAATATCAAAAGTATTAGGGAGGTAAGTATACTCTTGAAGTGAAAATGGTAGGGCAGTCTCGGTAGTGGTTTACAATCTATGATTACTTTTGTTCATAATGTTATCTATCAAGTCCTCGACAACACCGTTGGGCTTTAAAAATTTCATCTACCTGTCGATGGAAACTAAGTGATAACTAGATTGCTTGGTCGATGATGCATTATAGCAGAATCCATGTTCACCACTTTGACCTCTTTACCCCATCCCTGGGGGCGGACACAAATGTAAATGCCCTCTTGCACTCCATAATCACCTACCAAACTTGTTTGGATTCCAACAACTGAATTCAGAAGAGTTGCATTACACAGAGACTGGCGTGGATTGTTGTGGAAAATCTGGATGTCATAAGGGGAAATGATCTGTGAAAGCAGGAGTTGAAAATTAACATGAGCCCAGAGGCTAGTAGAAATTGACCAAGACTAGTCCAATTTGTAACTGACCAGCCTGATTGTAACAATTTGATATATCAATGGTCAAGGTGGCCAAAAAATGACATTGCTGTGATCTTCAGAAATGTCGATATTCAGTGCAAGAGAAGACTATTTGTAAAAATTTACCACTAGAATGACTGGCTCGGTAAGTGAGCCAGTCATTCCAGTGTTAAAATTTCAAAGATAGTCTTCCCATGGTCCGCAAAGAAAATTTCAAGGGCTAGAGTAGAATCCTGCTAGAGACATGTAGTGGCTCATTTGGCTTAATTTCAATTCAAGGAGAGGGTGTGCGAGTGGTCAGAAATATGGAAATTCTGGAAATCCAGATAAATTTGTTATACTCCAATCTTTACAATCAATTTCTTGATCTTTCATGGTGGAGACAGGAAATTCACAATTATATGGCACCCCACATATCAAATTCCTTTGAATTCCACACGAGGAGTTAGCATGACGGACAGTTTTTCGGATATTTGTCCTTTGGACCCCACCCCCTGAGCCACAGTGGGCGGAACCAAATCTAAATGTGGTCTTGCAAAGCTCACTCTTGGGTAACCCACATACCAAATTTGGTTGAATTCCACCTACCTGTTTGGGAGGGGATAGCATGATGGACCGACAGACGGGTAGATGGAGGCGATTATATAGCCATTTTTTCAAAATGACAAGACACAGGTAGGTCATTAATTCAAAATCTTTATACAAAAATGTAAATTTCTTTCGGATTCTGAAATTAGGCTACCACCATCATTGGCCACGGAACATTGTTTCCAGGATTTGTCGGTGAGTGTTAAACATAGCAAAGACTGGAATTGACAAGTGGACATGGCAGAAATTTAGATTTTCTAATAGATTATCCACTGTTAGCTCTGCCCCACCTCTAGGTAAGCTCCATCCATGAGTTGCGTGTGTTGGGATCAGTTTATATACTTTGAATCCTAAATTTCCAATTCCATGATAACTATAGATACAGCTAACCTGTTAAATATTTTGAAATTAATTTGACTGGGATCTGTTTTCAGGTATTCAACAGAATGTTTATTAAAAGGTAAGAACATAAAATTTGTACAACTGACAGACTTTCAAAAGTTCATGATGGACTTAGCTATGTCATCCAATAGATATTTTGATTGTGACGTCAGCCTACATGTGATGTAGTTCATTATGATGTCATATACTTGGGTGATAGATTGGATTCATCTATTAGTTAACCCTTTCTCATTTTCACCGACAAATCCCTGAAAAAGTATGATGCTTACAATATATAATTTATTCTGTTGAATATTTTGAAACTAATTTGACTGAAAGCCATTGCTGCCTAAGGCAGTTTGCAGGCAAACTAATTTTAAAATATTCACCAGTTTTCCTTTATGGTATCATTAAAATGAGGTATGGGGAATTCATCGGGAAAAGGGTTAATCTTACCTTGCTCGTGTGCAGATTTATGTTGTATATTTCATTGCCGTCGAATCATATTTGCTGCACGCCGTTCTTGGCTGATTCATTGCGATGGAGCCTAGTGTATACGGTCTCCAAATCCATAATCATATCAGTAATTTACATAACAATTTTGATTGAATTCTACCAAACGCTTTTGGAGATGGATGGATAGACAGATGAATGGAGGCAATTGCAATATCCCAGCAGTCTCATTTTACACAGGTCACCAAATCTTTCTCTTTATAAAATCCATGTTAGTAAATCCATCAGCCTACTTAGCAGGAGAAAGTCTGATTTTTTTAAGCCATTGTCCGCTCTCCTGAAAAAAATAGGAACAATAAGTTAGAAATAGGCAAATTCTAAGAGTTATATTAAGACTTTAACAATCAAATTTTTCCATAAAAATTTCAATTTTCTCATCGACAATGCCCATATGCAGACCAAGAGCCAGTCATTCCAGTGATACATTTTCAAAAATAATCTTACTTTGGTCAGAAAATTGACATTTTCCTAGACAACTGCAGCAGTTTTGGTCCGACTCAAATGTTAGATGGTTAACAATATACATGTACGGTGCAAGGTCATAGGGATATATAGTCCGAGTCTGCTCTGACTCAACCCGCCCCTGTGACAGATATTTGGACAGACTAACAGTCTGTCCAAATATCTGTCACAGGGGCAGGTTGAGTCAGAGCAGACTCAGACTAAGGGATATACTCGTAAACATTATGACCCGCCAACGGGTGTTATGGTCATACACCGCCCTCAGATTTTAGCGCAGAAATGAAATGAATAATATAATAAATGGTGGGCATATATCGTCCAATGAGGGAGTATGACTACTAGTTACTGGATTTCAATCGACAAGAGCGAATAATAAATTTGTTACAAATGTTTCAAAATTCTGTTGAATATTTTGAAACAAATTAAACTGGCTAAGGCAGCACCAGCTTCACATTGGATTCAAAATATTCAACATCTTACATTTATAATGACTGTAAACGTGAAGTTCTGGAATTTCAGGTTCAAATGTGACAATTATCAGAAAATACTGGCCACACAGTAAATGTTGATAGAATGTTTGTAACCAGGGCAATAGTGAAATATTTGTTTTCTAAGGAATTATTAGTAAGTTCCAGTCATCAATGATTATTAGTAAATGTGCTGTTACTTCTAAGTTTTCAGTTACTCAATGACTAATTTAACCGAGAAAGTTATAGATAGTGGTAAGAGAGCAGCAGAACCAATAATATATAAGGGCTTGTCCACACTAAACTGTATTTGATGAACGATTTCGGGTCTACATTTGAATTGTTAATTTCGATGATAAAGACCCAATTAATTTTCCCGTTCTTATCATTTCCAAGTTGAAGGTATCTCAGAGAGATAATTACAGATAAAAAAGTTAAATGAGTGCAGAATAAAATTATTTTCATTCAACTAACAGCCACAAATATGAGTGAGATTAGAGCGGGTAAATGTGACATGAGAATGAGCCAATTTTCAGTGCTAAAGAAGCATTTAAATGAGTTATTTTGGATTTCAGCCTAAACATTTTAAAGAAAAAGACATTGCTTTCTATGAATATGCTCATTTTTGTCATGATTTACAGGAGAAAAACTTTTTATTTCACTTCAAAGTTGTGTGTTATGGTCGTTATGCATTCCGTCAAAAATTAGTATAAATCTCACTTTAGCTTAGTTCCTATTCCTTACCTGTATGGCTGTACTTTTCTACCCAAATACTATCTCTATATCTTTTGTTCATTCACTGCCATTTGGATAGATTTGATTATTGCTAGATTATGTTTAAATTATGATAAAAAATTAAGTGGTCAACTTTCTGTCAAGAAATCACAACCGTACGAGCGGACAAGAAATCCATAAATGTGTTTAGAATCTTACTTTTCAACATAGTTGTACGGCTGTTGTTGCTTGGGATATCCCGCAGTGCAATATTTGTTAAGATTTTCGCTATGGTCGTAATGTGTGACGCATCCATTGTGTGATCATACATCACAACCGTAACGCGTGTAGTTAATTTTCATTGTTATTTGTTATTTGGAATTTATCTATACATAAACCTGGTGTAAATTATGTTTCCTTCGCTATACTCTCAAACATCCCCTTGCTGTTTAAATACCATGCCATTTTTCTAATAAGTATAGTTGTTAGGCTAAGATATATTCAGTTCCTGTTATGGTTGATATTTTTGACAGTATCATGGGTGTGACAGTTTTTGTCAAAAATCACAACCGGAACGCTGTCTGTTGTATTTCATCTTATTTTGTAAAATAATGGAAATACAGCTTACTGCTACTATGTGCGGGGTTTGCAGTAAGTTTATACAATCTGGTGTCAAGTTATTTCTCAAGTTGAGACTGAAATGGAGTTAATGTAGTTATTTTTTTAAGAGTGCGTGATGGTTCTGATTTTTGACGAATTCCCTTGTTTTGCTCATTCTCGATTTGTGAATATTTTACTTAGATTTCTGTAGAATGCGCCTTAAAGTCTGACTGACAGGTTTTGAGGAAACCACTGTTGACTGTCATAGGATTAGGTTTTGAATATATATTTACAATCCATGACTTCCTTGGTATATATTTTTTTGGAGTCCAAACATGAACTTTGGGAGTATAGGAGTCTTGAACTTCATCTAGTGGAAGCCCTGGTTTAAGCTTGAGAATGTTACTGTGTTATCTACAAATGTATGTCTGTTTTATTGATAACTAAGTTAGGAGATTTGTAAAATGTTGTTTTCTAGTCAGATTAAATATTATAAATTTTAATGGTTGATACAATTTGATTTTGCCCAATTTGTGTTATTTATATACATGTAATAAACTGAAGTCTCTAAAAGAATTGTAGTCAGTAGAAACTGAAGAATGTTACAATGTAGTTAAAGGAATATATATATATATATATATATATATATATATATATATATATATATATATATATATATATATATATATATATATATTCCTTTAAGTACATTCTAACAACTTCAGTTTCTATACTGACTAGAAAATAAAGGAAGTATATTTTAAGGCGTTAAAGTATGCCGTGCGCAAGCGAGACACCATCTATGAGGGGCCAGGCGAGAACAAACTGAGCTAGCAGATAATCTGATCTCTTCTCTCCAAGTGTCAGACTGGTTACTATTTATAAGCTGGACTAGTAACAACCTTAAATACACTGCGCAAGCTTTAATGTTTAAATGAAAAGTTGACATTTCTATTATGAAACGAGGATACTAGTTAAAGTTTGCGTTATTCAAATCTGCACAGGTTTTATAAGGTTGTTATAGTTTCATTCATAATGTTATTGGGCCCATGCAGTCTGTTTTGGACTCATCAGCACGTTAACAGCCCACCTGAACCTGGACCAACAGGAACGGTTGTTAACAGTTCAAGATATGGTTTGAAAGTTCATTGTACATCTAATTGGTTTAAAAAAATAGAAAATGTTCTCTTCTTTATATCGTAAAAAACTTAGGCAGCAAGCTATTTCTAAAATCAAACAGCTGTATTTAGAATGACAAACAAAATGTGTTGCTTCATTCAGCTTAACCCCTTCAGTGATGAATTTCCTTTACCATCATCTTTACATGAAAGGTGCTGTTAGGAATATAATTTGACTGGAAGCCATTGCTGTACATGTACAACTTCATGCATGATATATTGTGACAGTCAATGGTGATATTGTGCAACCCTAGTGGAAGGGATGCTTCCTTGGAAAACCATTCTGCCAATTGTTTCAGCTTGTAGAATAAATTACTCTTTGTATGAATTCCAAACCACATAATCATGTATATGTTAGTACAAAACAGCAATGTTAAAAACAACTGCAAATTTGAACAAAAGGCAGCAAAGAACAGTATTAAAATTCAAGCGAAGCAAGCTGATAACATACTGAAGTCGCAACGGGAACATTCTTCCATACTGTTTTCTATAATTTTGATCATGTTACTTGTCATTTATTTATATTAGCATGGCTTCTGTTGTTAGTTCTTTCAAAAGAATGATTTACTGATTGATAGATGCGCCAACTTTACTTTATATTCTTATCCTGATAACGAAATCGTTCTGTTATTGTCAAACATCGCAACCGTAACGACCGTCTTTCGTTAAATGTCAACATCGCAACCGTAACAAAAATGATCAATTCCTGTATTAATTCCTTCTTGTTGTGTTTGCAATCGATTCCCTGCATAATAAGAAGCTATTCAGTTTTCTCGAAGAGACTTTTCTTGTGTGCAAGATTGATAATTGAATAAAAGAATAGAAGTTTGTCAAAAATATGAACATCACAACCGTAACCCCCTCTCACTTTGTCCTGCAAAGCTTGGCAAAATCACTCAAAAGTTAAATTTAATGCCTTAATCTTATTCCATGGTATGTAACTTTTTGTTTTGTAGCATAAAGGGTTACTTTGGTCCCTTTTCAAAAGATAGTCTCTCATTTTTCATTGTCAAAATCACAACCGTAACTTTCTGACAGCATCTGATATTCTGTTGATTTCTACGCTTAATCCACAAATTACTATCTTCTTTTGATTTTTTTCAGTAGATAAAGTCATTTTTCTTAACAGAAAACATGTTTAACTTTATTCATACCCATTTCTAAAATCCGACTTTCATGTCACACTTTTGGTCACTTTAGTGTGGACAAGCCCATGAATCAATTTCGTTTACCTCTGGTCGCGAAATAACAATAAGGTTATAGATAAACAATCCGATAGGCTCAATCATCGATGCGTGTCTTTGTTTACATTTACCGAGAAAATGTACTCTTCAAATTACCGTCGGTAATTAGGGCGAGCTGAGATGTGAAAGTTGTCAAGTATATCGGCATCCCACTTCCTGATTGGCAAGATCGTTAATCTAGTCATCTGTCTACTTTTTAGTTTGTGGCGTACAAGAAATATGCATAGATTGACATATTTGAACACACAAATGTGCTATTTTGCAAAACAGCTGATCGTGTCGCCATCTTGCCGGAAAAATTAATATTCATGTATTCCCGACCAATCAGACGCATCAATCTTATAGCACGTGATACGGTGTTGCCAATAATGGGTAATGAGCTTGGTACTCGTATATTAAATACGGGTACAATTCTACAAATTCCTCTCGTTCTCTCACGATCTTTCAAGATAAACGATTCCTATCGGGGACGCCGCTCCGAAAAAATGTCGGATGCTATAGAATCTTAGTGTAAAACATTCGCGTTCGCTTTTTAAATGGCTGATTGCACCCAACAATGCTACATAGTATAGAATTTGCCATTTATTCGCTGTCAACGCTGAGAAACCCAGGTATGTGTTCAGTTATGTATAAAGGAATTATTCAACATTGAATGAGGCCTTCCCCCAAAAACATGACCGGAATTTCTCAAAATTTTAGGGTACCATGACAATATAATTGCCATTTTCACATCTTATCGGATGAAAACCTTCACGAAACTTTGGTATCTGTTAGTTTTAATACCATTGTGATTAAATTTATCAATGGCATTTGTAAAATTTAAAAAAAATTCGATAAACTTTGCAAAAATAGACCAATGTATTTATCCAACACGGTGTGGCCATTTTGAGAGACCCCTTGACTAACTAAAATAAATTTTATAAATACAAATTTTATATGTACTTAAAGGAATTTTATTGCCCTTTCTAATGATATATAGTTTTATATATAGTGATCCGTTACTTTGCCAAAAATAGTTAATATAGTTGGCATGGTAGCACTACGTCGCTATCACGCCACTACCGCTTATAGGCTAGGGTTCTAAGCAAGTTTCTAGCTTTTGGCTGTAGGGTTTGTAGCACTTTTTTGTAAATTCTTGGTAGGGCCCAAAGGGTTAATATTAGTCACTTAAACTAACACTCATTCTGAGTGCTTGGTCTTTCTTGATCATCACAGGAGCTTCGCCCAATCCATGGTCATTCACAGTCCATATGTATCACCAGTGTCATTGCCTGTGGAAGAACCCTACGATGTATGTGATAGGCGTGGTCGGACGTGGCTTTAACTGGGATTCGACAAATTGGCGATGGCTACCGGATTAAGTGCGCTGGTAGAAATCAGTAAATGACGACTCGGCATGCCATTGTGCTACAGACATCATCTCCTCTAAAGAGACACCCTTATAAAGGGTCGATGCTGCCGCTAATGCTTGGACTTGATGGGTGTTCACACGATCAATCTGCTTTCCTGTTGCGATTTTATGCAACATCTGAATAGCATCGACTATCCAACAAGAAATTGTGTCTTTCGAGGCGCGATGATAAGGATCTTTGAGACATAACCAGAGATTTCGGGTCATCCCTCCACTCCTCAGTATGTTTCTTATACATCTTCAGACATCTGACAGGAAACCAAGCAGAAGAGCTTGGGTTATGCCTAACTAAACTTGGCAAATTGATCGGCTGTCCTGGATATTTAAGTGACTGATTCTTTGCCAGGAAACAAAGACGTGGTAATAGTTTTAAACCTTCATGTGTAATGACAAAATATTCTTGTTCGGCAGAAAGCGCATGAATTCTGCTTCCCTTCTCGCCGATGCTGCTGCAACCAAGAAAACTGACTTAATAGTCAACCGTTTAATATCTATGTATCTAATTGGTTCAAAGGGAGCATGCCCTAAAAACTGTAGAACAAGAGGTGGATTCCATGCTGGAATAGGAATTGGCTGTCTAGGTCGCAGATTGCTCATTCCTTTACTAACTTCATTCACGGTGTTGTTCTCCACTCCTACTAAGGCCAGAATGGGAACGACTGAAACTAATGCAGACTTATATGCTGCTAGGGTTGAAGGTACAGGTTTGTCAACCTCGTATAAATGACAGATAAAATCTGCTAAGTGTTGAACAGATGCAGAAAATGGATTAATATCTCTTCTCTTACACCATTCTGCAAATTTATTGATTCTATAATTATATGTTCTGGTGGTTAACCCCCTTCAGGCTGAAGTGACAAATTTCGCCGCTTGCTCAGAAAACCCAACCTCAATTGCTCGCTGCTTGACAACATCCATGCAGTCAATTGGAACATCTCCGCTCCGTCGTGGAGATAGACACTTGTTCTGAAAAATCAGATCCCTTCTGTCTGGAAGAGGGATTGGATTGCAGACCAGTAGGTCCAGCAGATCCGTAAACCATGATCGGCCTGGCCAATGAGGGGCGATCAGTAGTACTTGGCAAATGCCCTTTTATTTTTGCCAGAACCTTCGAGATGAGAATCGTTGGAGGATACGCGTACATTCCTTGCCAATTTATCGCCAGCGCATCTACTGCTAGAGCTAGTGGGTCCGGGATCGGTGACACGTATGTGACCATCTTTGCGCTTTCTTTCATTGCAAATAGATTCACATTTGGCTTGCCCCAATGTTTGAATAGAACCTCCGCTACGGACTGGTTGAACTGCCATTCTGTCGGACAACAAACTGTCCTTCGACTGAAAGCATCCGCTAGGATGTTCAATCTTCCTGGAATGTGTGCTGCCCGCAGAATACCATTCCTTTCTTGGCACCACAGCAGAAGGTTCCATATCATCATGCACAACTCTGGTGACTTCGTCCCGCCTTGGCGGTTCAGATAATACACGACTGTGGAGTTTTCTGTCCTTATTAGGACAATCTTGTCTCAGATAAAGCTCTCAAATTTTCGAAGTGCTAATGACACCGCTAATAATTCAAGAACATTTATAAGTTTCTGCGCATTGGTCCGATCCCATTCCCCTAACACTGACAGATCGTCCAATAATGCTCCCCAACCCTTGTCGATGCATCTGTGAAGATGGACATCTGCTGTTGAGGAGGTTGTAGAGGAACACATCGCAGGAGATTCTGTTCTTATAACCACCACTGAAGATGGAATATCAATGGTTCTTTTACTGGAATCCTCCGCGATAACAGATCCGTTCTCCGAGACCAGAATGACATCAAATACATCTGAATCGGCCTGTGCCAGATTTCCGTATAGGGCACCACCTTCCTCAGAGATACAAGCAAACCCAGTATTCTGAGAAATTGACGCGCCGTCAGATAGGCTCCTAGAGAAATTGATCCCAGAACTGCAAGCAAACTCTTGACTCTGCTCTCTGCCGGAAAAGTCACACCGTCCCCGAGACTGAAAAGAATTCCCAGATACACAAACTCCTGGGATGGAGTCAATTCTGATTTCTCTCGTTTCACAATCCATCCTAGGTCATTTAGTAAGGCCAGGACTACCTGAAGATTGTTGCACAGAGTGACTGGATTCCCCGCCTTCAGCAGCCAGTCATCTATATAAGTATGAACAGCTATGTTTTTCCTGTGAAGATAAGAAGTCATGGCGAGAACCACTTTGGTGAAGACCCTCGGGGCTGTGGTCCGACCGAACAGCAACGCATTAAAATCTCAGACATTGTTTTGGAACAGAAGGCATTTCTGAAAAGGGGTTAAACTGGAATATGAAAATATGCATCCTTCAGATCTATCGATACTGCCCACATGCCTTTTCTCAGCCCTGTTATCACCACTGCCAGTCTCCATCTGAAATTTTGGTGAAAGAATGAATTTGTTCAGCGGTTTGAGGTTAAGAATCGATCTCCAACCTCCGGTGCATTTCGGAACGAGGAAAATTATTGAATAGAAGCCCAGGGAGTACCGAGTGTGGACTAAATAAATCGCATTCTTTCACTGAAGATCTTTGATTTCTGAGCAAATGACATCTGGATGATCGGATTCCTTTGGAACGGGAGTCGAGGTTAACAGAACTAACGATTGACGGATGAGCCAGCACGGTTCGTAGCCGTTTCTTAGCCAATGACAGAGTAAACAATCTTGCACGACCTGTTCCCACTGGTTGAGACCAGCTGAAGTCTGCCTCCGATGGTAGGAATCTGCACACAGCTCACCATCGATGTTGCACGATATGATGTTAATTCGCTTAGGTGAAGATTCTCGACTCCCTGCGTGCCTGGCACCACCGGTACGGGTATCGCCGGAAGCCTGTCAGGACCGTCGCCCACGGCCACCTCGCGCTTCTTGGAGTGACGGCCCGGAACCGCCACCACAGCTATCCTTACGGTAGCTGTCGCGTCCTGAGCCGCCACCCTTCCATTCATCTTCATACGGCCTCTTATTAGAGGGCTTGTATGAAGATGAATGGCGAGGTTCCTGAGAACCGGATGCCCGATGGCCATCACAGCCAGATGGACAGAAGGGCGATCTCTGTCATTGCCTCTGCTGCTTCTGTCAGTGCTGCTTATAGGACTGTTGCAGCGGAGTCCTTTTAGTCAACTTCCGCGACTTGCCGACAACCTCCTGCACCCACTCAGCCTCGGTGCACATGGACGCAACCTTGGAGAGAGCTTGTTTTGCCAAGCCGCCAAACAAGCCCGGACCAATGAAGGGCGCAGAAGACAATGCAGCCCTCATCTCTGGTCCTGGTTCTACACAATCGACAACTATTCTCCTCTGCTCTGCCAATGATCTGGTGATCACCATGGCCAGGCAATCTTGGGATAAGTGCATGGTTTCCCGGCCAACTCAGGGAGCAGCCTCTGGCACTTCACCAACTTCCACCACACAGGTCAGCATCCCCTGCAGGATGGTACAGCCATGCGGGAGAGCAGCCATAGCCGCTCTCGCCGCATCCTCAATAAGCGTTAGCTCATTGAATGCATCCTTGTTAGTTTGCTAAAACAAGGGTCGAGAACGACCCTTGGATTTCCAAGCTGACGCCCTATTCAGGGCTTCACGTTCCCCCGACTGAAAGCCGAGGGACACAGGCATACCGATGGTAGGCCCGCTCCAGAAAATGGAACCTACTCCTTATCCCCTTAGGGGCCTTTGGTAGTGTGTACCCTGGCTGAACCAAACGGTACGCCGCAACTTCCAACATGTCGGAAGACTGATTATCCAACGGAAGGGTAGGCATGGCCGAAGAGCCACTCGACAGAGCGCGAGCCACTCGACAGAGCGCTAGCCACACGCTCTAACATCTGCTCCATCGCCGGATCGCACCGAGATCCTTGGTCAGACGCCAAACCAAGATGGCCAGACATCCAGCCAAGAACCTGCACCCACTCAGCCTCGGTGCACAATAATGATTCATCCATTAAAGGACTACCATTTTCATCACCCTTGGATGAGAAAGCCATCGACGATCCATGCCGAGAGCTACGGACCAATCTTCTAATTTGAAGTGGGTCCGTGGCTCGACTACTTGCGGCTATAGTGTCTAGCGAATCGTCAGACACAGAATCGCTGCAATCTATCACTATGTCCGCTAAAACGGCCGGACATGTGACTCCAAGAGGAGCCAGCATACCCGCATCCACGATGCCGACGGGAGACATAAAAGATGGCTTTGACGGCACTCTGGATAGAGCGAAATCCGGGTGGAAGATGCCCGAGGGAACGTCGACCTCTCCGCCCGGCTGACAGACCCGAACAAAACCCGGGGGTGACCCGCGGGAAAGTCTGGAATCCATCATCTGAGAAAGCGCTAGCATGCCAGTCTTCCATTAGAAGATTATCCTCTTCCTCCGCCATCGGCTCTTGAGCCAGCACAAGAGAGGGGTCAGATGCATGTCCCTCCGCAGAACTGGTCGGACCACCGATTGGTTGTCCTGCTGCATCGACGGAACCGTGGACTGGACCGACTCGAACATTGCCTTAAATTGGACTGCCCAGACACCCAAGGCCGAGTCCATCTGCTCATTCAGGCACTCCTCCAATCCTTTAACGGATGCCTGATCCAACTTGGCCGCCTTGTCCTTCGCGATCCTCTCAGCTCAAGCACACTGACCCGATCAAACTCAGACACTAAGTCCGATGACCACTTTACACATACATCGCAAGAACTTCCAACCTTACACTTAGCACAGGCGACACAGCGATGCCCTGTGAACTTCCGCTTCATGAAGCAATTACAGCGAGACCATAAGGTATCTGGTGGAGCCTTGCTTTACCCCTTCACTTTTTGCGAAGACAGAATAAGAATTAAAACGCTGCACATGGTAACATGAAGACGAGCAACACGCACAATGACCTGATTGCAATCATTAAATTACTTACAAACATCAACTTTCTCTTAGATTAATGTTAATCAAGTTTTAGGCAGGAAATATTTGAAAATTTTTAGAGTGAAAATTTTATAAACTCAACTTGGAGATTAATTAACGTTAAAATAACCAAGAAATTAAGACCGATTGCTATAAACACCCTCGACAATGAAGCGAGAGCTAATGATCGCCTTAAAACAGAATGCATAGACAAGCCAAGTCAAACAAAACGATAATCATGGGTGCCGCCATCTTGGCTATGGGCGCGTCCATCTTAAAAGCAATGGAGTCGCAAAAGAAATTAACCGAGTACCCGGATAGGAGTAAAAAGTTAAAGGGTAATGGAGCGGCTCCAACAATGGCTACCATTTTAAAACAAATTCAAACAACAATTACGGCACAAATGTATAAATTCTAGATTGATACAACCTGCCCCTGCGACGACTTTCCATTCCCTTCCATAATTACGGCAACAAATCAGATAGAAACGGCTTAAATCCTCAAGAAATTGCAAATTTTAGAGAGCAAAGAATGCATGACTAGATTGGAGAGCAAAATAGATGAATCTGACTGTATTTGGGAATTGACTCGGTACCTGGAGGTTAATGGTAATTCCCGGACTCGGTATCGGCAGGACCATGGAAAGTGCAGAGTTTTAATTGTTTATTTTGAGCTAGACTAGATAATAGATATTATCATAATAGTACATCTGGTAAGTATTATTCGAAGTAGAATCATTATTCACTGCCTAGCTGTGTCATAGTATGGCATACCATCATTATTCAATTCCCAGCTGTGTCATAGTATGGCACTACATTATTATTTACTGCCCAGCTGTCATGTCAGTGTGGCACTACGTAATTATTCACTGCCCAGCTGTGTCATAGTGTGTCACTACATCATTGTTCACTGCCTAGCTCATACCATCATTATTCACTGCCAAGCTATATCATGTCATAGTATGGCACACCATCAATATTCACTGCCCAGCTGTCATGTCATAGTGTGGCACTATATCATTATTCTCTGCCCAGCTGTGTCATAGTGTGGCACACCATCATTATTCACTGCCCTGCTGTCATGTCATAGTATGGCACAACATCATTATTCACTGCCTAGCTGTGACAAAATATGGCACTACATCATTATGCATTGCCTAGCTGTGTCATAGTATGGCACTACATCATTATTCATTGCCTAGCTGTGTCATAGTATGGCACTACATCATTATTCATTGCCTAGCTGTGTCATAGTGTGGTACCACATCATTATTCATTGCCTAGCTGTGTCACAGTGTGGTACCACATCATTATTCATTGCCTAGCTGTGACATAGTATGGCACTACATCATTATTCACTGCCTAGCTGTCATAGTGTGGTACATCATTATTCATTGCCTAGCTGTGTCATAGTGTGGTACAACATCATTATTCATTGCCTAGCTGTGACATAGTATGGCACTACATCATTATTCATTGCCTAGCTGTGACATAGTATGGCACTACATCATTATTCATTGCCTAGCTGTGTCATAGTGTGGTACATCATTATTCACTGCCTAGCTGTGTCATAGTATGGCACTACATTGTTATTCATTGCCTAGCTGTGACATAGTATGGCACTACATCATTATCCATTGCCTCGCTGTGTCATAGTGTGGCACTACATCATTATCCATTGCCTAGCTGTGACATAGTATGGCACTACATCATTATTCATTGCCTAGCTGTGTCATAGTATGGCACTACATCATTATTCATTGCCTAGCTGTGACATAGTATGGCACAACATCATTATTCACTGCCCAGCTGTCATGTCATAGTATGGCACAACATCATTATTCACTTCCTAGCTGTGACAAAGTATGGCACTACATCATTATTCATTGCCTAGCTGTGTCATAGTATGGCACTACATCATTATTCATTGCGTAGCTGTGTCATAGTGTGGCACAACATCATTATTCACCGCCTAGCTGTGTCATAGTGTGGAACAACATCATTATTCACTGCCCAGCTGTGTCTAGGCTTGGACGATTTTCCGATGTAATTGAAAATCGCGATTTAGAAAAAAAATCGTGATTTTCTATGATGTAATTGAAAAAAATTGAAAAATCATGAAAAAATTGAGCAGACTTAAGATTTTAAAACTCACCATTAAGCAATAAAAGAATACAGTTATAATCCATTCACGCATGTATCCATTGTGTTTATTCTGTTCACTACACGTAAGTCCTAATCAAAACACAAACCTCTATGGTAAACAAGCTAACAATAGCGAGTTAACACCTTTGTCATTGAGAAAAATTTTCTTTCTTTCGCTGCAGACCCTGAGTATGTCGTGAAATACCAAGTATATACGTAGTTGCGGAGTGTTAGGCAATAATCACTGAACATATTTCTTTTTAATTCTTTTAGCAATTTCAGGCGGTGTACTAATTTTTCCTTTTTGATTCAGTTGTCATGACTAATTAAAGAAAATAATGCAACAGCATTCCAGATAGTTGTATTTTGACCTGTGCATTCTGTTGAATGTAAATTGTACATTCTGAAAGCAACTATAAACTGCACTATAGGACGAGTTCACGCTGCTGCTATCATAGCTACTCAAAGCTACCGTTCTATGTATATGGATTGAGCAGTATCTCCCCGGGTACTAATATTAGCGTTTTCGCGCTACTCGGGTAATGACCTAAACTCGTCCTACAAAGGGAGGCTATAAGCAGATGCCGAAACATAATGCGATTTATATTTTTTCAAGACAAAATTTTATGTCAAATTTTGATGAAATGAACAATGTCTATTAAACTATAGGCAATATTTAGGTGGTCCCAATTAATAATTTCACTCCCGCGATGATGGATATAAGGTATACATTAAGCATAGATGTAGGTTAGTCAGAATTTGTTGCATGAAATTGTGTTCTAATTTCGTGCTATTTTTGTATCATTTCAACTTTTTCTAGAAATTCCAAGTCCCGGTTTTCGTGACGTGTTTATACTTTTGGGAATGTGGACCTACGATTTAATCGAAAATCGTTATTTTTTAAATATAAAATCAATCACGATGTTTCAACGCAAAAATCGTGCAAGCCTAGCTGTGTCATGTCATAGTGTGCCACAACATCAATAGTCACTGCCCTGCTGTGTCATGGTGTGATGCAACATCATTGTTCACTGCCCAGCTGTGTCAGTGTGATACAACATCATTATTCACTGCCCAGCTGTGTCATAGTGTGATACATCACTATTCACTCCTTAGCTGTATCATAGTGCGATACAATATCATTATTCACTGCCTAGCTGTGTCATAGTATGGCACAGCATTATTATTCACTTCCCAGCTGTGTTATAATGTGGCACACCATTATTATTCACTGCCTAGCTGTGTCATAGTGTAGCACACCATCATTATTCACTGCCCAGCTGTGTCATGTTAAAATGGGGCAAACATCATTATTCACTGTCCAGCTGTGTTATAGTGCGGCCCACCATCATTATTCACTGCCCTGCTGTGTCATAGTGTGGCACATCATTATTCACTGCCCAGCTGTGTCATGTCATAGTGTGGCAAACATCATTATTCACTGCCCAGCTGTGTCATGTCATAGTGTGGCAAACATCATTATTCACTGTCCAGCTGTGTCATAGTGTGGCACACCATCATTATTCACTGCCAGCTGTGTCATTGTGTGGCACATCATTATTCACTGCCCAGCTGTGTCATGTCATAGTGTGGCAAACATCATTATTCACTGCCCAGCTGTGTAATATCATAGTGTGGCAAACATCATTATTCACTGCCCAGCTGTGTCATACATAGTATGGCAGATTGAACCTTAGATTTTGATTTGTCCATGACAAACATGTTTTATCAAGGAACAAATTCTCTTGAACAACCTTTATCACCCTTGACCAATCACAATTCTGTATAAAGTTCTGAAGCATACCACTCTACAGTCCGTCCAGCTGAGTTTGCTTGAAATCGGCCAAGCGGTTAATGAAGAGTAGTCTTGTAACTGATTTGCATTGACATTGCGAGACTGATCCCAAGGGTTATATATAGGTTTTATGTTGTCCACACGGTCATCCCCTTCCAAACCCCACCCGATGTGTATCCTATGCTGACTAGTGCTACGTACCTGATACCTGGGTGGTGATGTGTCTTCATACACCTGTTCTCTCATCTAAATACAAGAACCCCAAATAGAATACACAACAATTATCATTAACTCTTTAACCCTTAAACTTTTTACAGAAAATTTCAATTTTCCAATAGAAAATGTCTATTTGCAGACCAACAGATTACTTTTGAAAATTTATCACTGAAACGACTGGCTCGGTTACCGATTCAGTCATTCCACTGATACATTTTCAAAAATAGTCTTCTCTTTGCCTGCAAATTGACATTTCCCAAGACCATGACAGAGGCTATTTTTGGCCTGTTTGGGTGTTAAAGGGTAGCCATTCCCCACCCATCTCTAGCTAAGCTCTGCCCACCAATGGACCTTTCCATTTTTAGCTATGCCCCGCCCCTCACTAGCTAAGCTCCACCCACACCTCGCCGTGTTTGGATTGATCAATCCCCGAATGCCCTAGCTATCAATTTCCTGAAAACTATACAGGGAAGCTGTTGAATATTTTGTAACTAATTAGACTGGGTGCTGTTGCTGCCATAGTCAAATTAGTTTCAAAATATTCAACAGCATATTTATTAAAAAGTAAAAGCAAACAATTTGTACAACAGCCCATAGACCGTCATCAAATATGCGTTCGTGACGTACTTATCGGCGTCATTCATTATGATGTCATTGTACACGCCACGCAGTTCATTATGACGTCATATGATGGCTGGGTACTCTGGAAAGGTGAATTGCGCGCATTGAGATCAATTTATATACTTTGATCCCTGAATTCCCAAGAGCCCATTTTCATGGTAACTATAGAGGTAAGCTGTTGAATATTTTGAAACTAATTTGACTTGCTGACTATGGTGCCCAGGTAAATTAGTTTCAAACAGAATGTTTATTAAACAGTAATTTCATCAGACATACAATTCGTACACTTGACTGACATTTAAATGTTCAATAATCGTGCCAGTCATTTCAGTGGTAAAATTTCAACAAGAGGCCCAAGGGCCCTGTGTCGCTCACCTGGAGCATTATGCATTTTTGTCACAATTGCTGGTGGGTGGTTTAGGAGTAGGCTTCTAAATGAGTTTGTGGACATTTTTGCAAGACTAATTAATCTACTATCAGATTGATTACTATCAAATACTGAGCATTGACATAGTGGGAGACAATGTGATAGCACTGCTCTGTTAGCCGTAAACCAATCTACTATCAGATTGATTACTATCAAATACTGAGCATTGACAAAATGGGAGACAATATGATAGCACTGCTCTGTTAGCCGTAAACTAATCTACTATCAGATTGATTACTATCAAATACTGAGCATTGACAGTGGGAGACAATGTGATAGCACTGCTCTGTTAGCTGCAAACTAATCTACTATCAGATTGATTACTATCAAATACTGAGCATTGACAGAGTGGGAGACAATGTGATAGCACTGCTCTGTTAGCCGCAAACTAATCTACTATCAGATTGATTACTATCAAATACTGAGCAGTGACAGTGGGAGACAATGTGATAGCACTGCTCTGTTAGCTGCAAACTAATCTACTATCAGATTGATTACTATCAAATACTGAGCATTGACAGAGTGGGAATCAATGTGATAGCACTGCTCTGTTAGCTGCAAACTAATCTACTATCAAACTGATTACTATCAAATACTGAGCATTGACAGAGTGGGAGTCAATGTGATAGCACTGCTCTGTTAGCTGCAAACTAATCTACTATCAAACTGATTACTATCAAATACTGAGCATTGACAGAGTGGGAGACAATGTGATAGCACTGCTCTGTTAGCCATAAACTAATCTACTATCAAACTGATTACTATCAAATACTGAGCATTGACAGAGTGGGAATCAATGTGATAGCACTGCTCTGTTGGCTGCAAACTAATCTACTATCAAACTGATTACTATCAAATACTGAGCATTGACAGAGTGGGAGACAACGTGATAGCACTGCTCTGTTAGCTGCCAACTAATCTACTATCAAACTGATTACTATCAAATACTGAGCATTGACAGAGTGGGAGACAATGTGATAGCACTGGTCTGTTAGCCGTAAACTAATCTACTATCAAGCTGATTACTATCAAATACCGAGCATTGACAGAGTGGGAGACAATGTGATAG
This sequence comes from Chaetoderma sp. LZ-2023a, assembly GCA_034401795.1. NCBI lineage: Eukaryota > Metazoa > Mollusca > Caudofoveata > Chaetodermatida > Chaetodermatidae > Chaetoderma > Chaetoderma sp. LZ-2023a. Next base: position 16,338,978 of record CM067374.1, read on the forward strand.
CACTGCTCTGTTAGCCATAAACTAATCTACTATCAGATTGATTACTATCAAATACTGAGCATTGACAGAGTGGGAGACAATGTGATAGCACTGCTCTGTTAGCCGTAAACTAATTTACTATCAGATTGATTACTATCAAATACTGAGCATTGACAGAGTGGGAGTCAATGTGATAGCAGTTCTCTGTTAGCTGCAAACTAATCTATTAGATTGATTACTATCAAATTTGGTTTTTTGTATTGAGTGAGGTGTAGGCTGTATTAAGCACTGGACACTCAAAACATGGATTAAAATAATGAAACTGTAATAAACTGAAACATCTATTCTGGATGAGAAAAAGCTGTAGCTATCTTGCAATCCTGGCCACTATCCGAGTGAGTAATAGAGCAAATTGGCATTCATATACACCATTTCAATCAGAGCTCCATGTGTCATTAGAAATTAAAACGGACCACACACACACACTTCATCCAGATAAGCAGAATTTCAACTTGGTGCAACTGGCAGAAAAAACGCAGATGAAGAAAAAACATGCAGTCATGTGACCATGCACTCATGTGACCATGCAGTCATGTGACCATGCAGTCCTGTGACCATGCAGTCATGTGACCATGTAGGCTTGTGATGCAACAATCTATAAATGATTTCAAATACAAGAGGCCCAAGGGGCCTGTATCGCTCACCTGAACGATAGGCATTTCAACTAGAATGTTCATTAACAATAAGTAGAACTCTAATGAGTTGAGCAGACTTGTAACAAGAAAACACACGTCATGTTTCTTTATGTATCAACTTCTCTTGAACAACGTTTAATGGCCATCAATATCATCTCGCAAATTTCGGGCCGATCACTTCAGCAGTTCTGGAGAAGTCGTTTTCTCGAAAACTAGGTCATCCAAGATGGCCGACGAATGATTCGGCCAATCAAGTTCACACGTGTACAAATTTGGTTCAGCGCTTGCCCTAGATGATATTTCATGAGCTCTGAACCGATCCCTCAAACGGTTTCAGATTTTTAAAGAAGTTTCTAAAAATCAGCCAAAATCCAAGATGGCCACCGGCCCATTTGGCCGATCGGCTTTGTTTGAACAAACTTGAATCTCTTTACCCTAAGGATGCTTCCTGCCAAATATAATTGAAATTGTCCAAGTAGTTATCGAGAAGACATTTTAAATTTCCTATGGGAAGCGTTTGACAGGAAAATGATCCAAGATGGCCACCAAACTGTTTATTCGACCGTTTCGAAAATTGCAAATTTGAGATCGGAATACTAAAAAAACACTTAAAACCAATTTCAACCTCAAAATCCATCATATAGAAAAATCCAATATGGCTGCCAAATCCAATATATTTTGAATGGCCCACGGCAGCCATATTTTTTGGCGGTTCAACTTCCCTTGAACAAACTTTAATGGCCCTTAGTCTGTAATGATATCTGCCGAATTTTGACCTGATCCATTCAGCGGTTCTGGAGAAGTCGTTTTTGCTAAAACTAGGGCAACCAAGATAGCCGCCGAACCATTTGACCAATCAAGTTCCCTTGAACAAACTTGGTTCAGCTCTTGCCCTAGATCATATTTCATGGGGTTTGCATCAATCCCACAAGTGGTTTCGGAGATTTTTAGACGTTTCTAAAAATCGGCCAAAATCCAAGATGGTCACCGGCCCAATTGGCCGATCGGTTTCGTTTGAATAAACCTGGATCCCTATGCCCTAAGGATGCTTCCTGCCAAATATAATTGAAATCGGCCCAGTGGTGCTTGAGAAGAAGTCGTTTAAAGGAAAAGTTGACGGACGGACGCCACTGCATAAGCTCAGCCAGGTGAGCTAATAATGCTAAGACCACTACAGTACTATAAATATATTATATTTCCTACCTCTGCATGTATGTCATTCTCGATAGAATTTACAATGCCATATGCATCACGATATTCTTGTTTGCTCGCCGTCGACGTCATACTGCAAAATGGCAAAAGGATCACACATATATAATTATGTAAGAACAATTTTAGAACAACTTCCGATGATTTCCAGATAGTGCAAAGAAGAGTCAGCTGGATGCTGACATACCCCTCACAGCCTAAAAGCCTCAGTGTTTTGTCGGGTCATGTGACGTCCACATGGTTAATTTTCATTGATCTTTATTTTACAGTAGAATGATTCCTATTGACTACTGTTTGATAGAATGAACAAGTTATCAGATCTAGGGATCATTTGCTAGCTATGCCCCGCAGATTTCTAGTTAAGCTCCGTCACACATTTTGTTTGTGTTGGGATTGATTTATATACTTTGAATCGGGAATCCCCATAATCTCAATTTCAGGTTAATTATACAGGTAGCTACTGAACATTATGGCAGCAGCAGCGCCAAGTTAAATTAGTTTCAAAATATTTAACAAAATGTTGATTAAATTATAGAAATACAATTCATACACGTGAAAGGTTATTCAATGTTCATGATGGAGCTCGATACGTCATTCATTTTGCATTTTGATTGTGACATCGGCCTACATGTGATGTATTGATTATGACTTCATATACTTGAGTGATAGATCAGATCCATCTCTCTTAGTGGGTAGGGAGGTATGATCAGGTAAAAATCCGCTTAAACCCCATACTGCTCTCTTAAAGCCCACACTGCTTGCTTAAACCCCACACTGCTCGCTTAAACCTCACTCTGCTCGCTCAAAACCCCACACTGCTCGCTTAAACCCCACACTGCTCACTTAAACCCCACGCTGCTCGCTTAAACCGCACTCTGCTCGCTTAAACCACACTCTGCTCGCTTAAACCCCACACTGCTCGCTAAAACCCACACTGCACGCTTAAATCTCACTCTGCGCGCTTAAACCCCACTCTGCGCGCTTAAACCCCACACTGCTCACCTAACTCCTCACTGCTCGCTTAAACCTCGCTCTGCTCACTTAAACCCCACTCTGCTCGCTTAATTCCCACACTGCTCGCTTAAACCCCACACTGCTCGCTTAAACCCCACACTGCTCGCTTAAATCCCACACTGCTCGCTTAAACCCCACTCTGCTCGCTTAAACCCCACACTGCTTGCCTAACTCCCCACTGCTCGCATAAACCATGCACTGCTCGCTTAAACCTCGCTCTGCTCGCTTAAACCCCACACTGCTTGCTTAAACCCCCCACTGCTTGCCTAACTCCCCACTGCTCGCTTAAACCTCGCTCTGCTCGCTTAAACCTCGCTCTGCTCGCTTAAACCTCGCTCTGCTCGCTTAAACCCCACACTGCTTGCCTAACTCCCCACTGCTCGCTTAAACCCCACACTGCACACTTAAACCGTACTCTGCTTGCTTAAACCTCACTCTGCTCGCTTAAACCCCACACTGTATGCTTAAACCCCACACTGCTCGCTTAAACCCCACACTTCTCACTTAAACTCACTCTGCTCGCATAAAACCCCTTCAGTTCGCTTAAATCCCACCCTGCTCTCTTAAACCCCCACTCTGCTCTCTTAAATCCCCCCCCCCTCTCAGCTGCTCGTTAAACCACACTATGCTTGCATAAACACCCCTCTGCATGCCTAAACCACCCCTCTGCTCAGTTAAACCGCCTCTGCTCGCGTAAACCTCAATCTGCTCTGTTAACTACCCGCACCCTCACTCTGCTCGCTTAAACCCCACTCTCCTCACTTAAACCCACTCTGCTCCCTTAAACCCAACTTTGCTCCCTTAAACCCCCCTCTGCTCCCTTAAACCCAACTTTGCTCCCTTAAACCCCCCTCTGCTCACTTAAACCCCACTCTGCTCGCTTAAAACCCACTCTGCTCGCGTACACCCCAACTCTGCTCGCTTAAACCCCAACTCTGCTCGCTTAAACCCTCACTCTACTCGCTTAAACCGTAGTCAGCAATGTCTTCCAATCCAATGTTTCAAATTTTCAACATTTAATTTGTGTTGGAAACATATTATTTCTAAAGTCCTTACCCAGCTCTGTACATCAGTCTTTGATTCATCATAGCTACACCACGGGCTTCAAACATGTTACCAGCTGCTGCATTCTCCAAGCACAGGTTTTTGGAATGCATGGCAACAACTTTCATCATTACATCTATATACAAAGAAAAAATCATCATCATGGACAGGCATAACTAATCGGCAAACAGGTTTTATGAATAGGTTTCATAGCTGGCTAGTAAAATCCCAAAATAGGCTAATTTACAGGCTAAGAGAGTCAAATATGTTAAAGGAAAACTAATCTCATGTAAGCATGTTGGAGAAAGTTGTGAAATATTTTGAAATTAATTTGACTGGAATCTGCCATTGCCCAAGGCGGGAAATGAATTATATGGAATCTATGTACTATAATCTATTAGTCCAACACAAACTTTGAGACAACATCAGTATCCCTTTAACATTTCGCTATAGTAAAATACCCAAATATGTTAATTTACCGGCTAAGAAGGTTAACATTTGGCTAATGAAATCCCAAATAGGCTAATATACTGGCTAATGCTTTCAGATGGGTAGCTGGGTCCCTGATCATCATATCATCTTCAATAATTCATTTATTATTAGAAATGATTCAGAATTACTAGTGTACATCTAAGGGGCTTCAAAGCTTGCAAGTTGTATAGATGAGTTCGCTGATATACAATCTCCACCAAGGGCATGTCCTCAGGAGTTGAGACACCAAATTTAAAATGAATCCATCCATTACAAGTGAAGTTATTGAGCAGAAACAAAAACCACAGAAGGAAACAAAAGCATCGCCCATTCTTTCAGCTGAACACAGAAACATGCCTGTATGCCGGCTAATGACTGTAATTAGGCTGACTAACAAGTCTGTTTGCCTTTGATGATTTGATCAGAGGAATATTAATTATGCCTTTTCCGCTGGGCAAGGGGAGTGGTGGTGGTCGTGGTAAGAGGGGAGTGGGTGATGGAATAGGTGAAATATCAAAATTGCTCATATAGAACAGTAGCTAGAGTTCAGAAACATGTTTTATTTTCATTATGATGCCCTTTGACCATTTCATTGGAATATATATTTAGGACTCTTTTTAAAGGTGTATATTCACACTAAAATGCTTGAAAATAAAATTGTTGAAATTATATACTTTTAGAGGCTTAAATTGTGTACCTCAATGTAATAAAACGAAATACATCTTAAAATATGATTATTTCATTCCATATAAATAAATTTTGTAGGTTTAGTTCATGAATTTGAATTAGGGACTCGTGCCTCTAATTCAATTTGGCAACTTAAAATTTGTTATTAATTTATACGTAATGAAATAATCATAAGCTAAGATTTATTTCGTTTCATTACATCTCGGCACACAATTTAAGCCTCTCTAGTATATAATTTTAACAATTTTATTTTGAACCATGCTGCTGTGAATATGCACCTTTAAACATGGCATGATTTGTTAAAACAATCAATCCTACGCAATATTGGCAATAAAGTGTGACCATGACGACTCGGCTTGTCTGTTTTCCATAACTCGCTATTAGTATTTTTGGTATTAACCCTTTCATGACGAAACCGGCCTCTGTAGTGGTTTCGAGTAATGTCCCTTCAAAGGCCATGAGAAGACAATTTTTGGAAATTTACTACTGCCGAGCCAGTCATTACAGTGGTAAATTTTCAAAAACCGTCTTCTCTTGGCCTGCAAATAGACATTCAATAAGTAAATATTAACATTTTTTGAACAAATTTCATCATTAAAAGGTTAATGAACAGAATAATCTCTCTTAGCCGAGAAAAAGCTGGCGAAAAAAATGTGAACAAAATTTTTTTTCTTACAATGGCCGCTCACCTGGACCATTTAAATGATGGATAATTTTCGGAAATGCTAAGAGGCCAACCAAAGGAATTGGGCAATCAAAATTCTGTATATACATTCTGAAGCCTATCCACCTAGGGTCCTTCCAGCTGAGTTTAATTGAAATCTGCCAAGCGGTTAATGAGGTGTAGGCTTTTAACTGATCTACCACAACTTTTGTAAAAGCCAAGATGGCCACCAAAAATATTTACCAATCATAATTCTGTATACAAATTCTGAAACCTACGTCCATAGGGTCCATCCAGTCAAACTAGGTTGAAATCTGAAAAGTGGTTAATGAGGAGTAGTGTTTTGACAATTTCCGGTAATTCTCTTTAAAAATCTAAGATTTTCACCCACAAAGTCTACCAATAAAAATTCTGTTCTAGAGCCTACCACTATAGGATCCTTCCCGGCAAATTCATTTTAAAATCTGTCAAGAAGCTAAGGAGGAGCAACATCTTGACCACTTCTGGTTGACTTTAAAATCTAAGATTTTCACCCAAAAAATGGATCAATCAAAATTCTGAGAAGATCTAGAGCCTACCACAATAGAATCCATCTAGCCAAATTTGGTTCAACTATGTCAAGCAGCTATCGAGGAGTAGCATTTTGACGATTTCCAGTAAATCTTTCATAAAATCTAAGATTTTCACACACAAAATTGAAGTTCAAATTCTGAAAAAATGTCTGGAGGGTACCAGCATAGGATCCTTCCAGCCAAATTTGGTTGAAATCGGTAAAACCGTTAAGGAGAAGCAATTTGACGGATGGACGGATGCAATGGCATATACTCACTTGACCTTTCAGGCCAGATGAGCTAATAATGTAGAATTGATGTAAACATCGCATAGAATAAACCCGTAGATTCATTAAAACTGGGTTTTAACCCTTTCACTAACAGACTGATGAATTCACTATCCTATAAAACAGAAACCTGATTATTTTGAAGCTAATTTAATTGGAAGCCCACGAATAGGCAGTCACGACTTCCCGTCAAATTAATTTTTTTTTAAACCAACAATAAGTTTTATATCGTAAAGAATATACTTTTTTCAATGGCAGTTTAGTAATAACTAACACAAGTAGATGTACAGCATATTCCTCATCATGTGTGGCACAGCATATCCCTCATCATGTGTGGCACAGCGTATCCCTCATCATGTGTGGCACAGCGTATCCCTCATCATGTGTGGCACAACATATCCCTCATCATGTGTGGCACAACATATCCCTCATCATGTGTGGCACAACATATCCCTCATCATGTGTGGCACAGCGTATCCCTCATCATGTGTGGCACAACATATCCCTCATAATGTGTGGCACAACATATCCCTCATCATGTGTGGCACAGCATATCCTTCATCATGTATGGCACAGCGTATCCCTCATCATGTGTGGTACAGCGTATCCCTCATCATGTGTGGCACAGCGTATCCCTCATCATGTGTGGCACAGCGTATCCCTCATCATGTGTGGCACAACGTATCCCTCATCATGTGTGGCACAACATATCCCTCATCATGTGTGGCACAGCGTATCCCTCATCATGTGTGGCACAGCATATCCTTCATCATGTGTGGCACAGCATATCCCTCATCATGTATGGCACAGCGTATCCCTCATCATGTGTGGCACAGCGTATCCTTCATCATGTGTGGCACAGCGTATCCCTCATCATGTGTGGCACAGCGTATCCCTCATCATGTGTGGCACAGCGTATCCTTCATCATGTGTGGCACAGCATATCCCTCATCATGTATGGCACAGCGTATCCCTCATCATGTGTGGTACAGCGTATCCCTCATCATGTGTGGCACAACATATCCCTCATAATGTGTGGCACAACATATCCCTCATCATGTGTGGCACAGCATATCCTTCATCATGTATGGCACAGCGTATCCCTCATCATGTGTGGTACAGCGTATCCCTCATCATGTGTGGCACAGCGTATCCCTCATCATGTGTGGCACAGCGTATCCCTCATCATGTGTGGCACAACGTATCCCTCATCATGTGTGGCACAGCGTATCCCTCATCATGTGTGGCACAACGTATCCCTCATCATGTGTGGCACAGCGTATCCCTCATCATGTGTGGCACAGCTTATCCCTCATCATGTGTGGCACAACATATCCCTCATCATGTGTGGCACAGCGTATCCCTCATCATGTGTGGCACAGCGTATCCCTCATCATGTGTGGCACAGCGTATCCCTCATCATGTGTGGCACAGCGTATCCCTCATCATGTGTGGCACAGCGTATCCCTCATCATGTGTGGCACAGCGTATCCCTCATCATGTGTGGCACAGCGTATCCCTCATCATGTGTGGCACAGCGTATCCCTCATCATGTGTGGCACAGCGTATCCCTCATCATGTGTGGCACAACGTATCCCTCATCATGTGTGGCACAGCGTATCCCTCATCATGTGTGGCACAGCGTATCCCTCATCATGTGTGGCACAGCGTATCCCTCATCATGTGTGGCACAACGTATCCCTCATAATGTGTGGCACAGCGTATCTCTCATCATGTGTGGCACAGCGTATCCTTCATCATGTGTGGCACAGCGTATCCCTCATCATGTGTGGCACAGCGTATCCCTCATCATGTGTGGCACAACGTATCCCTCATCATGTGTGGCACACCATATCCCTCATCATGTGTGGCACAACATATCCCTCATCATGTGTGGCATAACATATCTCTCATCATGTGTGGCACAGCATATCCCTCATCATGTGTGGCACAGCGTATCCCTCATCATGTGTGGCACAGCAACATATCCCTCATCATGTGTGGCACACCATATCCCTCATCATGTGTGGCACAACATATCCCTCATCATGTGTGGCATAACATATCTCTCATCATGTGTGGCACAGCATATCCCTCATCATGTGTGGCACAGCGTATCCCTCATCATGTGTGGCACAGCATATCCCTCATCATGTGTGGCACAGCTTATCCCTCATCATGTGTGGCAATGTTATGGAATAAGGATTGCTTAACCCTTTCAGGACGAGACCAGCCTCTGAAGGGGCTTGAGAAATGTCCATTTGCAGGCCAAGCGAAGATTATTTTTGAAAATTTACCACTGGAATGACTGGCTCAGATTTCAAGCCAGTCATTCCAGTGAAAATTTTCAAAAATAGTCTTCTCTTGGCTTGCACATACACATTCAATTCGTAAATATTTAAATTTTTTGAACAAATTTCGCCATTACAGGGTTAAAATAGTTCTATTGAAAACCTAAACATTCTTCGAATTCTTGAATAAGAGACAAAATCACACAGAAATCAAAATAAACTAAGTCCAAATCTTGTTAAAATCATTTAAATTTTGCTACAAAATCCATGCAACGATCACATAGAACAACTCTTCAATGTTTCGTTGGGATCGATAAGCAGTTGATAAATTTAAACATCATTGCAAAACCAACATTTTTCTAATTCCATGACCACAATAAACTAACTCAGGTTTTATTGACCTTGATGAATTAAATGTCCTCTGAAAGACTAACATTTACCTAATTCTTGTTGCAAAATAAGCTACGTCCCTGTGAAGATATGGAAAAATTGGAAAATCATTTCAATTATGATCATGGTAAAATCTGTAGTTTTATTAAGATCAGATAAGCCCTTGATGGATGTACATTAATAAACTTTAACAATTCTTTTAATTCTTTGTGAAATATATACTAAGTCCAAACCTTGTTAAACTATGGAAAATCATTTTTAAATAATTTAAATTTTGGTGTCTACAGACTGGAAGCAATGATGGTTTAGAACAAATCTGTAGTTTTATGAGATCAGATAAGCCCTTGATGAATTAGATGTACATTAAAAACTAACAGTTATCTGCATACTGTTGGGATCGCTGTCCAGACATCCTATGCATCACAAAGCTTCTCGAAAAAAACAACATAATTTTTTACTGAAATTGGATAATCCATTGAGGATTTAAATCTCCAGTGAAAATCTTTTAACATTCAACCAAATTCTCAGATCAGATGCTCGATGCAATGCACCTTTCCAGTTTTTGCTATGCCCCGCATATCTCTAGCTAAGCTCCATCCACACTTCACCAGTGTTGGGATCAATTCCTGAACTCACTATGAATTTCCAGAACATTTTACAGGTAAGCTATTAAATATTTTTAAACTAATTTGAACGGGCACTGTTGTTGCCATACACCCTGTTAAATTAATTTTCAAAATATTCAACAGGATGATTATTAAATAGTAAAGAAATACAATTCGTGCAACGTGTCAGCATATTAAGCATTTAAGATGGACTAAATCGAGTCATTCATGACATCATTGATTACGACATCATCCTACGCGTCACATAGTTGATTATGATGTGATATGATGGATGAACAAGCATTCTTTAAGTGTTGCTTTGCAATACATGTCCCCTACCTGGTGATATAAATCTCTAGAGATTGACAGTCAAAAATTTCATTAAAAATTGACATAAGCAGCTGAAACTCGAACTTGATCTGTAACTTCTCATAACATAGCAATAAACCAAGTCTCAGTTATATATGGTGAAGGAGAAGGAAAAAGTCTTGAAAGCTGCTATGTTTGTATTTCATAAGTCGAATGGGGACATAACTCCATAAAAAAATGATGCAAACGCATGAAACTTGAACTTGGTCTGGAATTTCTCATACTAAAGTAATGGAACAGTTCTCAGTTGAATATCTTGAAAGACTGCGAAAAGTGTGCAAAGCTGATATTTTTCGTATTTCTTAAGTCGAAAGGGGGGGGCATAGCTCCATAAAAAATTGACACAGATGCCTGAAACTCGAACTTGGTCTGAAACTTCTCATAACAAAGCAATGTAGCAATTCTCAGTATAATATCTTGAAGGAACATTTGCCTAAGGGCGCTACAAATCTGGTGTATGTTGGACGTTATATTATACCTTTTTCTGCCTTCACTCTGTCCTTGGTGACAGGTTTCTGGTGTGTGATGACTCTGAGCGCTTTGCTACCTGCGGTATCTTTGTACTCGACCTGTAACTGGAATGGCATGTGGCTCCTGCTATCAGCACCATTACTGCTTGATGCCCCTTCCAACGCAGCAGCGCCGGCTTCTTTGTTACCGACACCATCCAATGATTCAGTAGTTTTTGCTGTAAATATTCAGTATAATAAACAAAATTAACTAATTCACGAATTTGTTCAAGAAAATTTCACTTTTCTGAGAGAAAATGTCCATTTGCAGACCAGGAGACGTCTATTTTGAAAATTTACTCCTGGAATGACTGGCTCGATGACCAAGCCAGCCATTCCAGGGGTAAATTTTCCAAATAGACGTCTCCAGGGCTGCAAATGGACATTTTCAAAAATAGTCTTCTCTTTGTCTTAAAATGGACATTCCGAAGACCACTGGAACTGTTTTTGGCTGATATGGAGGTTAAAGGGTTAAGATACATTATTCATTACTCATTATGATTGCAACGTCAGCCTACATGTGACATAACTGATTATGATGTCATCAAAAGCCTACATGTGACATAACTGATTATGATGTCATCAAAAGCCTACATGTGACATAACTGATTATGATGTCATCAAAAGCCTACATGTGACATAACTCATTATGATGTCATCAAAAGCCTACATGTGACATAACTGATTATGATGTCATCAAAAGCCTACATGTGACATAACTGATTATGATGTCATCAAAAGCCTACATGTGACATAACTGATTATGATGTCATCAAAAGACTACATGTGACATAACTGATTATGATGTCATCAAAAGCCTACATGTGACATAACTGATTATGATGTCATCAAAAGCCTACATGTGACATAACTGATCATGTCATCAAAAGCCTACATGTGACATAACTGATTATGATGTCATCAAAAGCCTACATGTGACATAACTGATTATGATGTCATCAAAAGCCTACATGTGACATAACTCATTATGATGTCATCAAAAGCCTACATGTGACATAACTGATTATGATGTCATCAAAAGCCTACATGTGACATAACTGATCATGTCATCAAAAGCCTACATGTGCCATAACTGATTATGATGTCATCAAAAGCCTACATGTGACATAACTGATTATGATGTCATCAAAAGCCTACATGTGACATAACTGATCATGTCATCAAAAGCCTACATGTGACATAACTGATTATGATGTCATCAAAAGCCTACATGTGACATAACTGATTATGATGTCATCAAAAGCCTACATGTGACATAACTCATTATGATGTCATCAAAAGCCTACATGTGACATAACTGATTATGATGTCATCAAAAGCCTACATGTGACATAACTCATTATGATGTCATCAAAAGCCTACATGTGACATAACTGATTATGATGTCATCAAAAGCCTACATGTGACATAACTGATTATGATGTCATCAAAAGCCTACATGTGACATAACTGATTATGATGTCATCAAAAGCCTACATGTGACATAACTGATTATGATGTCATCAAAAGCCTACATGTGACATAACTGATTATGATGTCATCAAAAGCCTACATGTGACATAACTGATTATGATGTCATCAGATCTCCCTATGCATTAAAATGCAATAATATTATTATATACAAGCTTCACAACATCATGCTTAAATGATCTACAAAGTTTCAATTAATGGATAGATTCTATCTATGCGTAACGATAGACGTATCTAGGTGTGCCATGAACATTGAATAGTCCATCAAGTGTACGAATTGTCTTTCTTTACTATTTAATAAACATTCTTTTGAATATTTTGAAAGTAATTTGACTGGCACAAAGGAAAGTTAGCTTCAAAATATCAAAAAAACTGTTTATTAAATAGTAAACCCAAGACAGGTTCCTTTGAAATTGGGATTCAGGATTTAAAGTAGATTATAAATTGATCCCACCACCTGCATGGATTTGGCGGTACTTAGCTACAAATTAAACGAAACCATGGATTTCTTTTTTAACGAAGAGCGTTGATACTTACCTCCTAAACACTGATATTTCCAAAATATCCACTTACACTCAATAATCCCCCAGATTTTAAAAAGTAAGGTGCTCCTACTGGGCAAGGAGAAAGATGAGTCGGGCGGATGCCAGCCCCAACTCTGAGCATGCGCCGACTGACACTTCCTTCCCATAATTTATTGGCTGACATAAAGCAACTATTACATGCCTGAAGACCGAGCCTCTGTGGGGTGGAGGGGTCGGGTCCGTGTTTAGGAAGTAAGTATCGACTATCTCGTGAAAAAAGAAATGCGTGATTTACTTTATTTCACTTCAAGAGATACTTACCTCCTAAACACGCTATGATATTGCCAGAATTTGCCAGTGAATTTGGCGGGAGGCAGGTGAGGTCCAACAAATCAGCTCTTCCCTAGGACAGTCTAGCTCCTTATGCGTAAAAGCACTCACATCTGAATTCAAGGTTCGTACAGGTTTGAGAAAATAAAATTCAAGCACTATTTAAGCACTTTTCAAGGACAATATTTATCATTTTCAAGGACTATTTTCCCAGTCCAAACAACAAAATTTGAAGCAAATGATCGATCTCCTTGAGTTTACCCTGAAATCTAAAAGGCAGTAATGTTGTTTTTTATTTATTCTTAAACCCTTTATAGATCAAGACAGGTTAAGAAAATTAACATCATTGCTTAATGAATGCCCATTTGCAGACCAGAAGAGCATAAAAAAAAATTACCACTGGAATTGCTGGTTCGTTTATCGACCCAGTCGTTCTAGTGAGAAATTTTCAAAACTAGTCTTCTCTTGGCTTGAAAGTGGACATTGCTAAAGACAATTACAGAGGCCGGTTTTGGCCAGCTTGACCACTAAAGGGTTAAATCTGAGTCCCAAAACTGGCCTCTGCAATTTAAGTGGCGATGGGCTCTTGTTGAGAAATGTCAAATTGCAGACAAATGGAAGATTAGTTTTGAAAATGTATCACTGCAATGACTGGCATGATAAAACAGCCAGTCATTCCAGTGCTATAGTTTTAAAAAATAGTCCTATCCTGGTTTACAAATGAACATTTTCTATGAGCAAATTGTAAATTCATTGACACCAAATTCGGACATTATATGCTTAAGTTATAATGGTCGGCATCACAATAGTTTTCATTTGATCCGGTGGCGAGCTATTGCTCCAACTCGTAGATGCAACTGGAGATTTTTTAATCCGAAATAAATCCAATAGGGAACCGTCAGTAGCTTTTTCAAGTTTGCGATGTTTCTCGCTTTTTGAGTGGGATTTGAGACCACTTTCTCCCATGGCACCAATTTCGTAGCCTAGGCTTCTATTAGGACAAGAGGTGTTCAATTTCCAACCAAACATCTCTGAGAAAGGGGGTGGGCTTATATTACAGTTTTCCCAAAAAAGTTTTCTAAAATTGATACCACGGAAATTCAACTTATTTTCTCCCGTAAAAATTCCCACCGCCTACGCCTATGTTTAATGTATACCTCAAAACATCACTGGGGACTTGAAATTATTTGATTTGAGCGCCTAAATATTGCGTATCCTTTAATAAAGCTCGTTTATTACATCAAAATTAATCCACAATTTGATATAAAATGGCGTCGCGAAAAAATACAAATCACGTGATTCGCCTCCAATTGAAGAGTTTATTTTAGAGCGAGTACTCGGATATAAATATTCTGGAATCGGGGACTCGTAACTCGGGATTATCCATATATTATCATTGCGTGATAGGAACTGAGTATTATACTGATCTTAAAAAACGGGTACCCGTTTGATAAACTCCCATTAGCGTATATCTCGCAAGAACCGCTGGCTCGCCAACTTAAGAAGCCGGCTATATTGTCGTTCGTAATAATTCAATTTGAATCATTTAATGTTGATCGGCGTTACAAAATTGATGCACATTTTCTCCCGTCCTTGTTGTTTGGTACATAAATTTGGTCTTAAAATATATTTATAAGGAAGGTATTTAATCACCCCAAGACTGTTTTTTCGATGATTCGCGGTTAACAATAGGGGGTGCATCATTTTTGTCAAATTCAAGCACTTTTCAAGGCAGCTCATGGGTTTTCAAGTGCTTTTCACGGTTGACACAAAATGCAAGCACTTTTCAAGGCAAGGGGCAATATTCAAGCACTATTCATTTTTGTGCGAACCCTGGAATTTGTGTATAAAAACACAACCAGGAAAGATAAGACCATCGGCTCAAACCGATGGGTGAGCGTCGAGTCATATGCGCTTCCCCCCCCTCCCTTTGGGACAGCAGGAGCTTTGACTTCAATGTCCTAAACGCTCTCTAAGTACTAGTGCTATAGTACTAAAGGACATCAAATGAAATGCTTCATTTCGTAAACTCTCATGAGAGAACCATAAAATTACATGAACCATCACCATTATAGAAGGGTAACCTGACATAATTATGAAACAACACAAGACAAAAGACTTACTTAGTAAGCCTTTGACTTGGACATCTTCATCCCCTCGGGGAAGAATGAAAACAATACAAAAGTGGTTGTTCCCATAATTAAATGAATTGTTTAAAAACAGTGAGAAAGCCGTATTAAGAAAAAGAATACCTGATTATCGTTTTTAGAATCGATATGGCGAGGATTGGTGGTGTCACAGAGATAATGATCGGTAAAGCTCGACTCACAGTGCCACTGGGCTACCGACAATGTCATCCACCGGAACCCCGTTAAACAGGGTGGTGGAAGCCACTATGCCTCGGACACTGTGAGCCCTGGCCATGTCAACCTGCTTACCAGAGGCAGATTTGTGACAAAACTGGATGCACTCCACAATTCACCGAGAAATGGTGTCTTTTGATGCCTGGCCTTGGGGTTCAATATAAGACACCCATAACGAAATAGGGTCTGTCTGCCACTCCTGGATACGATGCTTGTACCGGTTAAGTGCGCAGACTGGACACCATACCTTTGAACTAGAATCATATCTAGTTAAAGCTGGTAAAACATTAGGATGAGCTGGGTATTTCAATGATTGAATCTTTGCTATGAAATTACACTAGGTAGAAGCCTGAGGCCTTCCCCTGTAACCACAAACGGTCTGGCTCTGCAGAAAAGATGTGAATTTCACTTCTACGCCTTGCAGAGACTGCAACCATTAAAAAATACATAGATTAAATGTCAACATTTTCATTGAAAATGGAACTTAGTGGTTCAAAGGCGTTATCAGCTAGAACTTGAAGCACTAGAGATAAACTCCAAGACGGAATCACTGGAGGATTTCTCGGTATTAGATTACCCAAGCCTTTAATTAAAGTATTTAATGAGCATACTTCATGACTTCCCCTAACAGCCAGGCAAGGGATAGCTGCCATTAAATCTGACTTGAAGCCAGCAATAGAGTTATGCTTGAGGCTATAGGCATCATACAGGTGAGAGGAACCGGCTATTACCTGAATAGATGTATCCATTGGATTAATACATCTTTCTGAGCATCATTTCGCAAATCTGATGATTTTATAATTATATGCTCTGGAGGTTGACCCCTTCTGGCGTTTGCCATAAACATGGCTGCTTGCCCAGAAAAGCCCTCCTAAATTGTGGATTCCTTGACACCATCCACACAGTCAATTTGCACATTGACGGATGTTGTGAAGGGCCTTGCCCTGGAAGATAATATTGTCCATCAGAGGCAGAGGAAACGGATTGCAGACCAGAGGGTCCACCAGATCCGTGTACCATGATCGGCTTGGCCAATTAGGGGCGATCAGAAGCACTTGGCACTTCTCATGCTTGATTTCCTGAAGAATTTTTGGGAAAACAGGATTGCTGGCGGATATGTAAATGTAAACAATTCCACCCAGCTGATAGCTAGCGCAGCATTTGTGATAGCGCTCGGATCTGGAATCAGAGAGACGTACGTAGTCATCTTCGCATTCTTTGTTATGAATAAATCTATGTTGGGTTATCTGCCATTCCGTAGGTAAAATAATCATCCTTCGGCTCAATGAGTCTGCTAATAGGTTTAACCCTCTCGGAATACGAACTGCTTTTAAGGTGTTCGCATGATCTAGACACCAGCAAAGCAGTTTCCATGTCATCATACAGGGACTGGGCGACTTAGTTCCACCCTGGCGGTTTATGTATGTCACTACTGATGGCTTGTCTGATCGAACCAGAACTATCTGAATTGTTCCAGGCCCTGGATTATTGCTCATAATTCCAGTAGATTGATATGTTCTTGTGACTGATCCAGATTCCAAAGCCCTGGTAATGAGGCTTCTTCCAGGCAAGCTCCCCATCCCTCCATAGATGCAGCCGTATACATCGTTATTTGAGGGTGGGTAGGGGTGAGCGTCAGCTCCACTAGGAGTTTTTCTCTTTTCATCCACCACTAAAGGTGGTGAATAAGAGGTTCCAACACTGACACATAGCGGCTGATGCACACTGACTGAATGACTGACATGGGTGTCGCCACTCCCTCCTGAGATGGGTAAACATACCCGATCTCCTGATTGAAGAACATGTCCAGGTAAACGATCTCCAGATCGAAGAACATGCCCAGGTAAACAAACTTCTGGGATGGAGTTAGCTCTGATTTTTGAAATTTTAACATCCAGCCTAAATCTGAGTTTTCAAAAATATTTCCAGATTTTTGATATCAAATTTCCTGATTGTGTGCCTAAAATAGCCAGTCGTTTATGTATGAGTGGACTGCTTTGCTTCTCCTGCAGAGGTATGCTGTGATAGCAAGAACCACCTAGGTGAAGACCCGAGGACCAGTCAAAAATTCAAAGGGAAGCACTCTGAATTGCCATTGACAGACCTGAAAAGCCAATTTCAGAAAACCGTTCTAAAAACTCCTCGCAATTGGAATGTGGAAATATGCATCTTTCAGATCTATTGATGCTGTCCACATTCCCCTCTCTAACACCATCTTGAAAACTTGGTGTGTATGAACTTATACAATCAATGGCATGAGATTGAGAATTGGCCTCCACCCCAATGCTTTTTGTCACCAGAGACAAGATTGAATAAAATGCAGGACAATTTTGTGGCGGCTAAATTTCTCCTCTTTGTATGAGAGAATTTCCAATACACAACCGTTGATTTGTATCTCTTGAATTATGAGTCCAGATCTGTACCAGAGACAGATGATGGCGGACTTGACCAGTCGGGCTGGTACCTGGCTGAAAGGCATCGCAAGACTAAGCGGTTCTGGGTTAACCATCCCCACTCTTGCTTGTGGAAGGCCAAATGACCTCCCACAGGTCCACCTAGGGATAGAGGTGGATGTGAGTAATGCAAAAGCAGCACTCTCTCTCTCTGGATCTGATAGCACTGGAGTGGCTCCCGTAGGGTACGAACCGTCAGAAATACTGCCCATGATCAGATGCTGGCGCACATCTGCCAGCGCCACAGAGGCTGGCTGCGCTGGATGAGTGAGCGCCGCAGCCGGAGCGGTCCAGTGAGCTTCATTAGAGCGACTGTCTACTGTAGAGATCGTCTACTGGAAGTGTTTATACAATACACACCTAGTGACAGCCAGAATCATACAGTCGAGAGTTAGGTAAAAACCATGGTTCTGAACTGAGACAGTTGTCGGCTGATGCGACACAGAAGTCAACACCACAATGTGTTACTACACTATTACAAGGTTGAAGGCCTTCCTCTGAATCGCGAAACAGGGAATTGACGCTCCTCGGAGCTCCCAAGCACAGCACTCTCGTGTCTGCACGGGAACCTGGTCACGTATTATCGCCTAACGCAGCACGGTCATCCGTGCTCGGCTTAGGTACACACATAGAAATGTACTATATTCACCCTACATTTCTTTGGATGGGTACAACGTATTGCTGGTACTGCCCCACGACAATATGGCAACGCTTGGTCACCTCTTCGGGGCATTTGCCAGGTGGCCGTTAATATCCACAAACGGGCCCATCGGCCGCTGAAACATATATATGTGGCCAGCCATAGATATCCATAGTATCTATATAAATGTGGCCAACACTTCGGGGCATAAGCCCAGCGGCTGTTAATATCGACAAATAGGTCTATCGGCTGCTGAAAACATCCAGAACGCCACTAAGGGGTCTATGACAGGTGGTCGTTAATATCGACAAATAGGCATCTTGGCCGCTGTAAACATATGCGAGATATGTTCAGCTAACATTACGCAGACAAGGAAAGTGCTCATCATCGATTCCTGCTAACCACGGGAACTGGTCCCGTTGGCTAGACAGCGGTTCCACAAGGTCTAGTCTAACGATTACCAGCTTTCACTGGCATAGCGTAAAACCGATACTTCGTGGATGCTTTCGAGTGTTCGACCAGGCGCAGGCCTTCGTCGTCATAGATATCTAGAGAATCTATATCGTGTTATCACTCGCAAGCGCACTAGCGGTCGGAACAGATGATTTTCTTCTACACCTGGTAAACCGGCCGCACCATACGAGCTCGTCAGGGTTGGTATGTATAGTCGGATCCATGGCTTCGATGGTGTAATAAAAGTCACCACCATGGTCCGAGCCAACCCAGCACATCCATCGGCAAGCCGTAGAATGCGGAAATGGGCGGCTATCGGCACCGCCGATCAGAAAACACAGCAGATAATCCTTTCTCCTGGCCAGAAAGGTTACTCCATGTTTAGCAGAGCGCTAAACTGGGCTGGACAGGGACGGTACCAAAAAATGGTACAGTATTCGTGGGGCACGGATGTTCCGGCCCATGATCTACTGGCATGGCAAAGCCTGCTGCCATTATCATTTTGATCTAACGGCGCAGCAAAGCCTGCTGCCAGAATAATTTTGGACTGCTCCTGGATCCAATGGCAAGGCGGCGGGCCTTCCGGAATCTACTGGAGCCACCACTGATTCACGAATGGACAACGGAACTCGACGGAAACCCAAATCAGAGGCGGGGACTATCTGCTTGGGGCAAAAGAATAAGGTACCAAATAACCTGGTCCCGGAAGCATGCTGCCAAGCAACTCTGGCACCAGGACAGTAATTGTCCTCTTCATCTCCCCACTCATTTCAACATGAAAAGCCTCCATATCCGTGGACATGACGGCCTTCCTCTTACCCTTTCCACCACTTACACCCTCACATTCCTTCTTGAGACGCTTCTCAACACAAGCCCTGCCCGTCGCCTGTATTGAAAGATTTAGAGAATAAGTCAGCAAACCCCTCCCCCACATGTTTACAAACATCACATTTAATGATGGGACCACAAGAACTGCATCTAAAGAAGACAAGCAGAGCATACTTGGGCTTGATAAAACGTCCCACAGGAGCAAACCCACTTAAACTCTGAAAAAATTATAATACCAAGACAAAAAAAGTTTTAGTCAAAGGCTAAAAACTGAACAACAGGGAACAAGAAATTCTTATATGTTTTAACAAGAGGCCCAAGGGGCCTGTGGCGCTCACCTCGAGCACCATCAATTTTTGTCAAAATTGTTGGTGGGTGGTTTAGCAGTCTTAAATGAGTTTGTGGACATTTTTGCAAGTGCAATATGGCCGCCAAACACACTACATTTTGATAGTCCCACAGCGCCCATGTTTTTTTTTATGGATCAACTTCCTTTGAACAAATTTTAATGGCCCAAATTTCGGCCCGATCCCTTCAGCGGTTCTGGAGGAGTCATTTTCGTGAAAACCAGGTCATCCAAGATGGTCGCCGAACCATTTGGTCAATCAAGTCCTCTTGAACAAACTTGGCTTACCTCTTGGCCTAGATGAAGATTCCACAAGTGGTTTCAGAGATTTCCTGAAATCGGCAGAAATCCAAAATGGCCGCTGGGCAAATTGGCCTATCAGGTTCATTTGAACAAACTTGGATCCTTATGCCCAAGAAGATATTTTTAATTTCCTATTGCTTTAGCATGGGAGCTTTTGACGAGAAATTTATCCAAGATTGCCACCAAACCATTTATCCGACAGTTTCAAAAATTGCAAATTTGAGCTCAGAATACCCAAAAAACATATATAGAACCAATTTTGGCCTCAAAATCCATCAAATAAAAAAATCCAATATGTCCACCAAACACGCTACATTCTGATTGGCCCACGGCGGCCATGTTTTTTGATGGAGAAACTTCCCTTGAACAACCTTTAATGGCCCTTAAGTAGTCCCTAATCATATCTCCCAAATTTTAGCCTGATCCATTCAGCAGTTCTGGAGGTCATTTTCGGGAAAACTAGGTCATCCAAGATGGCTGCCGAACCATTAGGCCAATCAAGTCGTCTTAAACAAGCTTGGCTTACCTCTTTGCCTAGATGAGGTTTCATAAGTTTTGAATCGATTCCCCAAGCCGTTTCGGAGAACGAGATTTTTTAGACATTTCTAAAAATCGGCCGAAATCCAAGATGGCCACCGGCCAAATTGCCCGATCGGCTTCGTTTGCACAAAATGAAATCTCTATCCCATAAGGATGCTTCCTGCCAAATATAATTCAAATCGGCCCAGAAGTTAATTCAAATCGGCCCAGAAGTTCTCGAGAAGACATTTTAAATTTCCCATTACTTTAGTATGGGAGCTTTTGGCGGGAAAATTATCCAAGATGGCTGCCAAACCATTCATCCGACAGTTTCAAAAATTGCAAATTTGAGATCAGAATACCCAAAAACCTGTATAAACCGAATTCCGGCCTCAAAATCCATCAAATAAAAAAATCCAATATGGCTGCCAAACACTATATTTTGATTGGTCCACCGCGGCCATGTTTTTTGACGAATCAACTTGAACAAACATTAATCGCCCTTAGTTCCTAAATATATATCACATATTTCACCCTGATCGCTTCAGCGGTTCTGGGGAAGAAGTTGTTTTTGTGAAAACTAGGTCATCCAAGATGGCCGCTGAATCATTTGGTCAATCAAGTTCCCTTGAACAAACTTGATTCAGCTCTTACGCTGGATCATATCTCGTGAGTTTTGAATCGATCCCTCAAATGGTTTGGGAAAAGATTTTTTAAAACATTTCAAAAAATCGGCCGAAATCCAAGATGATCGCCAGCCTAATTGGCCGATCGGGTTCGTTTGAACAAACTTGAATCTCTATGCCTTTAGGATGCTTCATGTCAAATATAATTGAAATCGGTCCAGTAGTTCTCGAGAAGATATTTTAAATTTCCCATTGCTTTAGTATGGGAGCTTTTGGGGGGGGGGAATGATCCAAGATGGCCACCAAACCGTTTATCCGACGGTTTCGAAAATTGTAAATTTGTGATCAGAATACCCAAAAAACTATATAAAACCAATTTCGGCCTCAAAATCCATCAAATAAAAAAATGTAATATGCCCGCCAAACATGCTATATTTTGATTGGCCCACGGCGGCCATGTTTTTTGACGGATCAACTTCTCTTGAAGAAACTTTACTGGCTCTTAGTCCCTAATCATATCTCCCAAATTTCGGCCTGATCCCTTCAGCGGTTCTGGAGAAGTTATTTTCGCTAAAACTAGGTCAACCAAGATGGCTGCCGAACTATTTGACCAATTAAGTTCCCTTGAACATTTGGTTGAGCTCTTGCCCTAGATCATATTTCATGAGGTCTCCTTCAATCCCTCAAGCGGTTTCGGAGATTTTTAAATACATTTCTCAAAATCTGCCAAAATCCAAGATGGCCACCGCCCTAATTGGCCGATCGGCTTCATTTGAACAAACTTGGATCCCTATACCCTAAGGATGCTTCCTGCCAAATATAATTGAAATTGGCCCAGGCCAGGTGAGCTAATAAGTCATTTTCACTACGACTAGGTCAACCAAGATGGCCACCGAACGATTTGACCAATCACGTTCCCTTGCCATAAATCATATTTCATGAGGTTTGCATCAATCCCCCAAGCCGTTTCGGAGAAGATTTTTTGACGTTTCCTAAAATTGGCCTAAATCCAAGATGGCCGCCGGACAAATTGGCCGATCGAGTTCATTTGAACAAACTTAGATCTCTATGCCCTATGAATGCTTCTTCCCAAATATAATTGAAATCGGCCCAGTGGTTCTTGAGAAGTCGTTTAAAGAATTCCCCATTGCTTTACTATGGGAGCCTTTGGCAGGAAAACAAACCAAGATGGCAGCCAAACCGTTTATCCGACAGTCTCGAAAGTGGCATATTTGAACTCGCCACACTGATAAGCATATATAAAGCAATTTTCGCCATCAAAATACATCAAATACAAAAAAGCCAATATGACCTAGAAACGCTGAATTTTGATTGGTTGAACAACCTTCCCTTGCACAAACTTGAAAGGCGCTTGGTCCCTAAGCATATTCACAAAATTTCAGCTCTATCCCTTCAGCGGTTCGGGAGAAGTCGTTTTCGAGAAAACTAAGTCATCCAAGATGGCCACCAAGCAAATCGGCCAATCAGGTTGCCTTGAACAAACTTGGGTCTACCGCTGCCACAGATGATGTGTTATGAGGTTTGAATCAATTCCTCCAGCGGTTTCGGAGATTTTTTAGTGTTTCTAAAAATCAGCCATTTTGGCCGACGGCCATCTTGGATTTTGACCGATCCACTTCATTTGAACAAACTTAGATCTCTATGCCCTATGAATGCTTCCTCCAAAATATAATTGAAATTGGCCCAGTGGTTCTTGAGAAGTCGGTTAAAGAATTCCCCATTGCTTTACTATGGGCCCATTGCTTTACTATGGGAGCCTTTGGCAGGAAAACAAACCAAGATGGCAGCCAAACTGTTTATCCGATAGTCTCGAAAGTGGCATATTTGAACTCGCCACACTGATAAGCATATACAAAAGCAATTTTCGCCATCAAAATACATAAAATACAAAAAAGCCAATATGACCAACAAACGCTAAATTTTGATTGGTTGATGGCGGCCATGTTTTTTAACGTACGAACTTCCCTTGAACAAATTTGAATGGACTTTGGTCCCTAACCATATTTCCCAAATTTCAGACCTATCACTTCAGCGGTTCGGGAGGTCATTTTCGCGAAAACTAGGTCATCCAAGATGGCCGCTGGGCAAATAGGCCAATCAGGTTGCCTTGAACAAACTTGGGTCTACCGTTGCAATAGATGATGTGTTATGAGTGTTTAAGAAAATTTACCAAATTTCTTTTTCACGAATGAGATGACATACTTACCTCCATAACACTCTTGATATACTAGTATATCGGCTCTAAATTCAATAATATTCAGAATTATAAAAAGTTAGGTGCCCCTAATGGGCAGGTCATGCACACAGTCATGCACATGACAGACCCCACCCACTGCGCATGCTGGTACTTCCGTTACCAAATATTGGCTGACATAGAAGCAACTATTCAAATAACCAAAGGACCAGGCCTCCGTGGGGTGGAGAGGCTGGGATCCTGTTAGGGAGGTAAGTATGTCATTTACTCGTGAAAAAGAAATTTGGTAAATTTTCTTATTTCACATCATGAGAACATACTTACCTCCCTAACACTCTTGATAAAAGCCAGAATTTGAAAGTCAATTTGGCGGGAGGGAGGCAAGGTCCTGAAAACCATCACACCCTCGAAGTGATTAGCTCTTTGAATTTTCAAGAGATTTAAAAAACATCTGAAACTGTATCTGAAACACAATCAGGAATAGAATTTTGCATCGGATAATCAACCGATGAAGAGAGATTGATAAAAAAACAAATGCGTTCTCCCTCCTCCCCCCCCCCCCACCCCGCTTTCTGAGGAAGGAAAAACGCTGCTCTAAATGACTAGCAAGTTCTCTAATACTTGATGAAAAGTATTACTAGACATTGCAAAAAGAAGAATTGCTTCATTTTCAAAAAACCCTGTGAAAGACCCACAATCAAGATACATTTACCATCACCATATTAAAAATTAAAAATATGACACCATCGCCAAGACAAAAAACAAAATGGTCACATACTGACCTCTGATGTCTTGGGCGCGGCACTCATCTCTTCCCCCACCGGATGAAGAGAATGGTACCAGCTAATAGTAGGGATACCCTACCAACAAATGTGATATTTGTAAATAGCAGAGGAAAACTAATTACAAATACATACCTCTACATTATTTATTTTCTGAGGACTGAGACGGCGAGCGGGTTAGTATCACGAAGGTAATGGTCGGTAAAACTTGATTCACAGTGCCACTGGGCTACTGACATAATGTTTTCAATAGAAACCCCATTAAATAATGCTGTGGAAGTTACCACACCACGGACACTATGAGCCTTGGCTCTATCTACTTGGATTCCAGTGGCTGTCTTATGACAGAATTGAATACATCCTACTATCCATCTGGAAAGTGTCTCTTGACGCCCTACCATGGGGTTCAATAAATGACATCCATAGGGAACATGGGTCCGTCCGCCAAACCTGAGTTCTTCTCTTGTACTTATTTAAAGCACGGACAGGACACCATACTTTAGCACCAGGATCATATCTGGTTAAGGCAGGTAAAATAATAGGTTTACCCGGATATTTTAAAGATTGATTCTTAGCCAAGAAATTCAATCTTGGTAGAAACTTAAGGCCTTCACCTGTAACTATATAACGGTCAGGCTCAGCAGACAAGGCATGAATTTCACTCCTGCGTCTGGCTGATGTTGCCGCAACTAAAAATAGTTTTAAGTGTCAATAATTTTACAGATATAGCACTAAGTGGTTCAAAAGGTTTATCACTCAAAACCCGCAGAACCAGAGAAAGACTCCATGACGGTGTCAGTGGAGGATTTCTTGGTCTGAGATTGCCCATACCTTTAATAAGAGTATTTAAAACACTTACTTCATCACTTCCCCTCTTTGCCAAGCAAGGGATAGCAGTCATTACTGCAGACTTGTATCCAGCAATAGAATTAGGCTTAAGACTATAGGCATCATACACGTGACAGAGAAAATCAGCTACTACCTTGAGCACCATTCTGCAAATCTGTTGATTTTATAATTATATGCTCTGGAGGTTGACTACCTTCTCGCTCCGGCCATGAAATTGGCTGCTTGCTCAGAAAAGCCCTCCTTAATCGCGGATTTTTTGACACCATCCATGTAGTCAATTGAAACATTGACGGATTGTTGTGAAGGGTCTTGCCCTGGAAGATAATATTGTCCATCAGAGGCAGAGGAACCGGATTGCAAACCAGAAGGTCCAGCAGATCCTTAAACCATGATCGGCTTGGACAATTCGGGGCGATCAGAAGGACTTGGCATTCCTCCTGCTTGATCTTCTGAAGATTCCTTGGAATCAGGATTGTTGGAGGGTATGCGTATGCATACATTCCCTTCCAACTCATAGCTAGTGCATCTATTGCGATAGCGCTTGGATCTGGAATCTGAGAAACGTACGTCGTCATCTTCATTGCGAACAAATCTATGTTGGGCTTTCCCTAATGATTGAACAGGTGATCCGCCACACATTGATTTAGTTGCCATTCCGTAGGCAGAATGCTCATCCTTCGGCTCAATGAGTCTGCTAACAGATTCAGCTTTCCCGGAATATGAACTGCTTTCAAGGTGATCATATGATCCATGCACCAGCAAAGCAGCTTCCATGTCATCATACAGAGACTGGGCGACTTTGTTCCGCCCTGGCGGTTTATGTAACTCACTACTGTAGAGTTGTCTGAATGTATCATAACAAATTTTCCCTCCACTTCTTTTAAGAAGTGTTCCAGGCCTAGAATTACAGCCCACAATTCTAGCATGTTGATATGTTCCTTTGACTGTTCCAGATTCCAAAGCCATGATATAGTGGCTCCTTCCAGGCAAGCTCCCCATCCCTCCATCGATGCATCCGTAAACATCATTACTTGAGGGTGGGGAGGGTCAGCATGACCCCCCGCCAGGAGATTTTCTCTCTCCATCCACCAATGAAGGTGATGAATGAGAGGGTCCAACACTTGAATGCGCGAGTCCAGTGATCCTGAACTCTGCGTCCACTGAGCCATGAGAAACAATTGAAACCATCAGACCTAACATTCTCAGATAGACTCGTACTAGAATATAACGACTGTTGCAAACCAACTGAATGCACGAGGAGATTTTCCACTCTCTCCTGGGATGGATAAACATATCCTATCTCCAGATCGAAGAACATACCCAGGTAAACGAACTTCTGGGATGGAGTCAGCTCTGATTCTCTGAAAGTTGATTATCCCTCCTAAATCTGTGACAGTTTTCAAAACTATCTCCAGATTTGCTGTCAAACTTTCTGGGTTGTGTGCTTTCAGCAAGCAGTCGTCTATGTAAGTGTGAACAGCTATATTTCTCCTGCGGAGGTATGCCGTGATAGCAAGTACCACTCGAGTGGAGACCCTTGGAGCCGTCGAGATGCCGAATGGAAGAACCTTGAATTCCCATTGGCGTTCCTGAAAAGCAAATCTCAGGAACCGACGAAAACTCCTTGCAATTGGAATGTGGAAATAAGCATCCTTGAGATCTATTGATGCTGTCCACATCCCCTTCTCTATCCCCAACAACACCGATCTTACTGTTTCCATTTTGAAACTCGGTGTATCTATAAACTTGTTTAGAGGTTTGAGGTTGAGCATTGGGCTCCACCCCCTGGTGTTCTTTGTCACAAGAAACACGGTTGAATAGAAGCCCGGACAATCTTGCGCCGACTGAATTGCTTCCTTTAGAATTAGAGATTCTATCTCCTCTTCTATGCACAACCGCTTGTCTGGATCTCTTGGAATTTGAGTCCAGACCGGTACCAGAGACAGATGCAACAGCGGACCTCTTATCGATTCTGGACGGTTTCCGTGCGAAAGCCATTGCAAGACTAAGCGGTCCTGAATTAGCCGCTCCCACTTCTGAATGTGGCAAGTCAAACGACCTCCCACTGGTGCACCTAGGGTTGACGGGGTGCCCATAAATTTTAGAAGTGGGAGTGTCTCTGGTATGAGTGACAACACCTGAGTGGTACCTGCGGTAACCAGAAAAAATTTTAGCCCATCCGGCCCGGTTACCACGTGCTGCTCCTCGCGCGCCGTAACCAGCGCCACGTGCACCACGGTGCGCGGCCTGATGTCTGGCTGGCTGCACTTGAGGCGCTGGCTGACGTACAGCAGCGCGTGCTGCTGGCGCGCCCGACGCGGTCTCTGAACCCGGCCGGCCTGCTGGCCTCTGACAATGCCAGCACCGCCACGAGCGTACTGCTGTCGAGCAGCCGAGGGCTGAACACGCACGTGTTCACTGCGCAGCACTTCAAACTGTGCGCACAGCACCCTCTGGCTGTTCACTAAAGTCACTGTCTCTTGGAGGTGCCGACAACCTTCACCTACAAAAAGACCCGGGCCCACCATCGCCGCTTGCAAAAAGTGTGACTTATGAGACGGGCACAAATTGTCCAATGCAAAAGTGCGCCTTGTCCCCATTGCCTTCGTGACTGACCTAGTCAGACAGTCCAAGGCCAGGTTGATCCCATCCTGGATGGCTCGTTGGACTGTCACGGGGCTAGGTTGTTGCTGCACCGAGGTTGCTACTACCCCAGATAGCAGCTGAGACATGCAACAGTGCACTAATCACTGCTCGTGAGCTCTCCTCAGTGTTGCGCAAGGCGGCATTAGCCGAGCGCTTAGCGCCCGTGCACAATGCTCCCGTGTCAGCACGGGAACCCGGCCGCATATCTTTTCCCAGAGCGGCACCGTCGTCCGCGCTCGGTCTGGGCGCTAGGCCATATCGAGCATACTGATTAGCAGTAACCCGACATCGCCTAGCAACCTCGCGGGGAGCCTTCGCGAGGCGACCTTTCGGTCTAATCGACTCCTCTGCCGCAGAGAAAATATCTAAGATATGTTCAGCATATGGCAAAGACAGAGTCATGTTGGCCAATGGCTTTGCCTGTAACCATGCCTGAGGGTTACCGGCAGCCGTTCCGTCCACGGAGAGCTCTGATCTGACAGTGAGGAGCCACGCGCACGCTTCAGACCAGTCTTCATCCGTGGCTACCTGCGAATTGCCGACGAGCAGCGGGCCCTCGTCATCCTCAATGGCATTCGCAGGCAAGGCTGAGGTGGAGGCTATAGATGAACCCGGCTGTCCAAGGAAAGCATACGAGCCCGCGAGGGCTGGCATAACATTCTCCATAGGCTGACCGAGCACCAAGGCCGCGCTTGTGTGAGGGGTAACATGCACACAAACGCGGCCCGGATCGCCCGTATGAGATTCCACGTCCAAGCGTGGTATCTTACACGGGTGGCCGTCCGCTCCAAACCGGCCCACATGCTGAATCATGAAACCTGCTCCCGAGGGAACAGTGCAATAGGTGCAAGCGGTCGCACTCCATGAGAGGAGTGTAGACGCTCGCATCCATGTCTTCATGCTCATCCTGTGGACCGAGCAGGTAGTCTTCATCATCTTCCTGGTCAGGAAAGTTAGACTCTGGGTTAGAAAGAAAAACTAACCCAGACTGACCAGGAGAATGCCTGAAAGCAGATGACGAGGGTTCTCCGCGAGTGATCGTGGTCAGGCCCGCTCGTCGGGTCCAGCCTGATGCTGCTCACGCCGCTGGATCACCAGGCGATGCGAACATCAAGCCTGGGTCCAAGACGGCTGCCCCTGGATCACAAACAGTTTGTCCGAGCTAGTAGGGCATGATCTAGGGACGGGGGCTACCTGCACTGAGGTCGATGTGCAGGAAGTTGAAACACCTGTGCCAGGCAACAAGCCGCGAAGCATGTCAAGCATCAGATCTTTCCAAGTCCTGCGCATCTCACTCACTAACTCAACCTTGTAGGCCTCGAGCTCACGCTTCTCAGAGGCCTTCTTCTTTGCCTTCTTGCCCTCATCAGCCATCAGCTTAGCCTGAAAAGCAAAGAATTCAGAGGTTAGATCCACCCACCACTGTTTACAAATGACACATTTGTTAGACAGCCTACACACTGAACAAAGATGGCAAGGGTGGGGGAAGAATCTCGCCTTCATAGGCTTGAAGCAAGATGGACATGACTTCTGAAAAAGGGAAGGCATACGAAGACAATGAGTATTATAGTTTGCAAACCCTTGTTAATAGACTATTAGTACAAAACAAGAACAAACTCGAGAGAAGACATCCACTTTTATTACAGACAACCCTGACTGGACAGCCGACTTCTCTTGTTAATAATAACTAATCACAACCAGGCTCCCAAATTAAAAAAGAGAGAGAAAGATTAATGACTATCTAGATCTCTCCACATTCATAATAAAGGGTGATAAACACATCAAAGACTTCTCTAAACTAAGATTATGACATCAAGGAAAGAGCACAAACTCTGGTTGATTATGACATCAAACCTCACTGCAAAAGCTCCTTCAAGGAGAGGGGACGTCAGAAATGAATGCAAGAAATATCTAGAGATTAATGACATTCATACCTCCCGAATAATATAATATCAAATTATATATATTCGAGAACCCATGCACCCACAAGAGAGAATACAGTACAATAACAAAAGGCAGCAGAAATTGTGATTTTTTTTCAAATAATTATGTGCCATAACCAATAAACTCCCTTGGCCCGAGCACATGCAAAACCATCCTCTTGTGCAGGAGAAGACATCCATCCATCCGTCGACACTCTTCCTTCAGAAGAACTGATGAGGGGGATGGGACAAAAGGAAGGAGATATTTCTTTTATTAATTTAATATTTCTCCAACCCGTAGACATATCACGATGATAAGTCAAAAAAGAGACGTGAACAACCTTCGAGAGAACAGGACCACTTACACATACATAAGTTGAACCTGTGAACACAAAGCACAACGGATTAATAGCCCTAGGCGCTGGGAGAAATTTAACAAGGATTCCCAGCGCCTGAAACGTGGTAACGCCAGAGGCCGCGACGAAAACCGGTAACATATAAAAGTTACAATTCTATAATTAATAAATGGAACAATATCACCTTAACAGATGATGAGGAAGACTCCTCTGCAGACTTTGTATCAGCCATAATCCAAAAAGGTGATAGATATTATCGAAAATTCTCAAAAAAGAGACTAGGAATGTTTTCAACATGTGGTTGGTCAGCCAATATATTAGAAAACGGAAGTACCAGTATGCGCATGCGCAGTGGGTGGGGTCTGTCATGTGCATGACTGTGTACATACACCTGCTCATTAGGGGCACCTAACTTTTTATA
This sequence comes from Chaetoderma sp. LZ-2023a, assembly GCA_034401795.1. Lineage (NCBI taxonomy): Eukaryota > Metazoa > Mollusca > Caudofoveata > Chaetodermatida > Chaetodermatidae > Chaetoderma > Chaetoderma sp. LZ-2023a. The sequence goes on from CM067374.1 coordinate 16,369,810, forward strand.
ATTCTGAATATTATTGAATTTAGAGCCGATATACTAGTATATCAAGTGTTAGGGAGGTAAGTATGTTCTCATGATGTGAAAGAATCAATTCCTCCAGCGGTTTCGGAGAAGATTTTTTAGTGTTTCTAAAAATCGCCTATTTTGGCCGGTGGCCATCTTGGATTTTGGCCGATTGGCTTCATTTGAACAAACTTGAATCTCTATGCCCTAGGGATGCTTCCTGCCAAATATAATTGAAATCGGCCCAGTGGTTCTTGAGAAGAAGTCGTTTTAAAGGAAAAGCTGACGGACGATGGACGGTCGCCACAACATAAGTTCACTCGGCCTGAAAAGCCAGGTGAGCTAAAAATAGACCATACTAAGAACGTTGCTAAGATAATACAGCCCGATACATAATGTAAATATTGACAATAAGCATATGGCTGATAATGACATCATATCTTAAATATATCCAAGCAAGATAATCAGTAAGAGAAACCATTCAACCAGGTGTAAAGAATGAATAGTATTCAACACACAAGAGCATGAAACATAAGTAATGATTACAGTAAGCTGTATACTTGTTATGTTATGTTATGTTAGTAATAACCCAGGCAAATCAAACGAGAAACAAAAGAAGATATTTGGCAGCAAATTTAAAAATAATTTCAAATATATAACAGTGCCATATTCTTTTATAACTCGAGTACATGCATCTTTAGCATAGGCATACTACCATGACTCTTGATCAATCCACCACTTCACGTGCCTCTCCACCATATAAATAAAAGGGACCATGGGATAAGAGAGAGAAGCTTAACTCACAGGTAGCTCTCGACTCTCTAGGCATAAACATTCCTAATAGGAAGTGAGTGAATGGTGGAGAAAAGAACCTCTCCAAAAACTTCTCAGTCCATTACAAGTACCTGTGGACACAAAAAGGAGTGATAAGAAATTCAAGGCGCCAACATATAATTGTACCAGTTTGTATGGCACTAAATACATCTAAAAAGAATCCCGGAAGCACATAACAATGCGAAACACCGATGAAATTTAGACAAAATATAAATTAAAAACACCTGATAGCTTGGTCCCAGGACTGCATCTTGTGTTCTAACATGCCCAGACATGATTAATAACCAAAATTATTCAGATAATGAGTCACAAAAACCAAAACTAGCTTGCCAACTAGAAAGGCATGTGTTTATAAAGTCAATAAATTAGGAGAAGGAAGTGTCAGTCGGCGCATGCTCGGAGGTGGGGCCGACATCCGCCCCGCTGTCATCTTTCTCCCTGCCCAGTAAGGGCACCATATTTTTTTTAATCTGGGGGATTATTGAGTGTAAATGGATATTTTGGGAATATCAGTGTTTACGAGGTAAGTATCTCTTGAAGTGAAATGGCGGTGCTTAGCTCCAAATTAACGGTGCTTAGCTACAAATTGGCGGTGCTTAACTACACATTGGCAGGGCTTTGCTATGAATGAATCTCTCTATTGCTCAAAGTGGCCGAGAGGTATTACATATCCTTCCATATTGTACTACAAACACAAATCTAGCCAGTACTACAAACACAAATCTAGCCAGGCCTACACAAATCTACCCAGGCCCACACAACTCTAGCCAACACTACAGAACTCTACACAGGACTCCACACAACTCTACCCAGCACTACAGAACTCTACCCAGCACTACATAACTCTCCCCAGGACTACACAAATCTACCCAGGACTACACAACTCTAGCCAGTACTATACAACTCTAGCCAACACTACAGAACTCTACACAGGACTCCACACAACTCTAGCCAGCACTACAGAACTCTATCCAGCACTACAGAACTCTACTCAGGACTACATAACTTTAGCCAGGACTACATAACTCTACCCAGCACTACATAACTCTCCCCAGGACTACATAACTCTACCCAGCACTACACAACTCTACCCAGCACTACATAACTCTACCCAGCACTACATAACTCTCCCCAGGACTACACAAATCTACCCAGGACTACACAACTCTAGCCAGTACTATACAACTCTAGCCAGTACTACAGAACTCTACCCAGGACTACACAACTCTAGCCAGTACTATACAACTCTAGCCAGTACTACAGAACTCTACCCAGGACTACACAACTCTAGCCAGTACTATACAACTCTAGCCAGTACTACAGAACTCTACCCAGGACTACACAACTCTAGCCAGTACTATACAACTCTAGCCAGTACTACAGAACTCTACCCAGGACAACACAACTCTAACCAGGACTACACAACTCTAACCACTACACAACTCTACCGAGTTTGCTGGTTAACCTATCCATGCCACACCCAATTTACATTCAAAGTGTTTGAGTCAATCAGTCAAAACTACAGAGTTAGCTTATAAATGGAAAACTGATTCTCAAAGTAATTACATGGCAGTCATAATGGAATTCACTCCCACAGACCATTTATGAAAGAGATTCCACCACACTACATGTAATGGGTTTCCAAAGTGTAGCTTAACTGTTTAAGCTACAAAGAATAATTTCATGGAAAACATTTTTCGGATTAACTATTTAACATGACAGCTCAGCTTTAACCCTTTAATAGTTAAGCTAACCCAAACCAGCCTGTGCTATGGTCTTGTGGAATGTCCATTTACAGGACAACAAAATAGTTTTGAAAATTTACCAGTGGAACGACTGCCTCAATAACCGTGCCAGTCATTCCGGTGGTAAACTTTCAAAAATTGTATTCTCGTGGCCTGTAAATGGACATTGAATCGGAAGATATTTTAATTTTCTTGACAAAATCTGACTATTTAAAGGGTTAATAGAACTGCCTTTGTAAGACCAGTGATTCAATGATTAAAAGCTAGCATCTTAGCTGTAGACCACTTGTGTATTTTACAATACCTTCTTCAGTCTCCATATCTCTGGTGTTATCTTCAGTTTTATCTGTCTTCTCCTCTTTCTCCTTATCTACACTAACACTCGCACGCTTTCCCTTATCTTCCCCGTCACTTTTTGCATCTGTTTCATTATTCTTGTGTTTGAAGCCATACTCAAATGTGATGACAGAATCATTTGTCACATTGCCAATAATGCGGGTTACTTTGTTATCCACAGCGTCATCATGGCGGATATACCTAATATCAATAAAGACAAAAGAATGATACTATGTATCTATGTATGTACATATTGAAGATTTCGGTTTTCTTCTTCTTACTAATGGGTCGGTGGTCCCGCTTCGCTACCGGTATGTTTATGATGTAAGGTTGCTGCGACAACCACTTGCCGGCGGCAGAGAAGGAACGTGGCAGTCTGGCTCGCCTCGTCGAGAAGATGGTGAGTGACGATATTTATGAAGACTGCTGGGCCTGATCTGACGTTGTGGTGCACCAGGTAAGGACTGAAGGTTGCCTTCAGCTCGGACTAGATTTCTACCCTATCTTGCTAAACTAAACAACCAACAAATGACTGACTTACATAAACGTAAGTTAAATAGATTTATTGAAACTTTATAACTAACATACAAATTCTAAGCAAGAGCAAGATCGCTCAATAATCAAACTTAGTACAATTATATGTACGAACGAGTAGACTCTGCTAACAAGAGGTTTGACTAAATCTCCTTCTGACACGATAACTGAACATCAGCGAGACATTCAGTGATTCGGAGTGGTGAGTTTGAATGCTTTCTATACCTGAAAGTCCATCTTTTATAGTACCCAGAATCTCTAATTCTGAGGTTCTATACATATCGTAATAATAAGATTCTTTCTGAATCTGTTCAAATGATTCTTCTAGGTACGTCACAAGCCAACCTTGATTGGCCCGGACAATCAGTCCACCAATCAACTTCTGCTTATTCCTTCCTAGACGTTCCTACCTAATAAATGTTGGTCGTTCTGACCAATCCACGATCCCTTCATTTCGATGTTCACTACAAAACCTATTCTATATAATTCTTTGCTACAGAGTTTGATCGACGCTCATTGATTATGACGTCATCCTGACCAATCAAACTCTGTGCTATTCTTCTATGGAGATGCTGCCTCACACAGACAAAGCGGTGTTGACTGGTTCTGATTTGATGCGATCTGTCAGCTAACTAACAACATTACGGAATGTGTTGTTGTTGCATGCCATTGTATGAGTGACATATAGTTGATATACAAATTTCGATTATGTTATTAATTCCTATAGGACGCTACAATGTCCATGTCCTGTCCATTGCCTATTGATGGATAAGCCTGTAGGATGCTAGAGTTAATAGGCACATGAGCTGTATGATCTCACTGCCAGCTGGTGTTGTTCTATTCTCATGTGAGAATCTAGAATGCCTACGTCATCAACTAAGTCTGTTTGTCACGTTCAATTCCACTGATTACTATACATCGATTATTTTCTAAACTATCGATTCAAACAACTACTGAATATCATAAAAGTGTGTGCCGACTGAACAGCAACAACTTTCATCCAAACTATTTCCAAATACACATCAATTCAGAACCTTGGGATCTATTCTAATCAATTCGTCCATTTCAAAATACAGTTTAAAACTTTATCAAAACTTCATCCTATATGTGCTATATTGGCACACTATTGGCACACCATCCATTTACTAGAAATACAATATCATCAGCATTGGCTGATGTAACCTATCACATTAAATATTACAGTATAGATGTCAACCGGTCCATTAGCTCACCTGGTATTTTCAAATCATAAATTTCTCTTGGGACTTACTCAAAAACATAAGACATCCGGCGGGTCATGACTCCCTAAAGACAATCCCATATTTACAATATGTATGTACGTACACACATATGTATGTACATACGTACATACATACGTACAGTACAGCTCAGAGATATCTTAATGTACGAACGGGTCTGAAATGCGTGCATGATGCGTTGAAGGCCCGTTTCCAAAGCATTAGTTTTAAAAACACAATGCATTCACAACGCATCTAGTTAATTTTTTGGATGCATTTAAAATAATAAATATATGCAATGAGAACGAGCACTAAATGTGTAAATAAGCAAGTTTGAACTTGTTTGATGTCCCCAAAACATAGTGCCAAACGCGTTGTTAAAAGCAAAACGGGAGACGCCAAATTTTAAATGCGTTTAAAAGATTCATATGTGCATTGCGTAATACCCGGCGTACATACCAACTCCACGGCTCCAACTACCCAGGATCCAATCCAACTTAGCGGTACAAGCGGTATATTACATTTCCTAGAAGAGGCAAAGGTAAATATGAGTTTTCCTAAAAAAGACAGCGGGACATATTAAAAATCAAAATTATAAATATTACAAAACACAAAATCATGATTCCCGGTTGAGAATTAATGTAACAATGCGTCCCTGAACGTTTTGCGCCCCTGAACATTTTGCATCTAGTGCAAGAATCGTAAGCATCGGTTCGTTTCGCATTTAACTTTTATAAAGCTCCAGCGCAGTGAAACATGCTGACTGGCGAGATTTGACATAGGTTAATCATAGAGAAAATTGTCCGTAAGCAACTTCATTATCACTTCTACGCATCACCTGTGTTCGCGATGAACAGACAGAGAATAAACGCAAAATTATGGATTAAAGATGTCAAAATATAGCTTATGTGTACCAATGCGCGACTAATGTAGACGCTTTTTATTAAAACATTCAGATGGTGTGGTTTTTATTGATAATATGACGCACAAATTAGCAGATTCGTGTCCGCTACTGCAATATCACCATCGGTGCTCTACACGAAAAAAGACTCGTTCCGGGCTAGTTATCAAATACTATGCGCCCCCTAAAGCTGTAACATGTACTGATATCTCATTGGCTTTTCGCGGAAATAAAATGCCCGTACTGATTTAATGATTTTCTTTTTGTGACATTCAGTAGCTTTCGGATTCACTATATTGCAATGTAATGTAGCCGAGTATAACACATTGGTGTTGCCTCACTCTGGAACCAGACCGAGGAAATGAGAAATCGCCGCGCTCTCCTCTACGTAGCAATAACATAGCTAGATGATTCAACAAAAAAAAAGAAGATAAATAGTGCCTTAATAAACCCGTGAAAGTTAACATTATAAACAGTCAGGGAGCTAATTTCACTACATTTCATGAACCAGACATTGTTTGTTTTATTAATTTAAAAGTCAAAGTGGATATTGCTTTATTGCTTTTAAAAGCGGCACCGCGAATACGTCACGTACATTTTGCGTTCCGCCATTGTTGATTGCGAGTCGCTCAGACTGGTTAAAATAAATCACGTCATCAATTAGTTATGAATGACAACGAGACACGTGATCAAAATTTTACTACGATCCATAGTAATTTTCATTCATTCATAATGATGTCAGATGTCCAGCAAGCCAATCAAATTACGACTGCCGAGAATCTACGACTGCGCATAATTATCGATCGGCGAGTCGCGCGAGGCATTTCTCATTAGTGGTGAATTTAGGCAGTGACTAAGTAACCGGGTTCATTTTGTTCTGTAAGAATGGAATGTTTACGTTACCAGGCAGCTGTATCAGAACTGATAATGTGACATACTGCCAATTATTCAACATTGAATGAGGACTCTGCCTAAAATCATGACAGGAATTTCGTGAAAATTTACGGTACCTGGCTAAATATGATTGCATAATGTGTGTATGCCCGAGTAATCGGTTGCCCTTCTTGGTCGACTCGCATAATGTCGTTATACCAGTGCGGCGTAATTATGAACGCGTTTCACGTTATCAGATTTCAAACGACTTGTCTAGCCAATATCATAAATGCGTTGTGTAATAAGTTCTGATGCGTTGTCAAACTGTTTCCAACCCATTTATTTTACTTTCACACCGTGTTGTTTTACCATTCACAACGGGAAAGTGATGCATCCATTATTTTAAAATAGACCCACTATGTGTACACATCATGCACGCGTTGCAGATGCATTTTATGTTAAGCTAACTCTGAGCTGTACTGTATGTACATACGTATGTATGTATGTATGTATTTTTATTTTATTGACGCACTGGCAACGTGCGGCTTCAATTTCCATGTGCTAACTTAGCCGACAGTGCTGCACCCGTTAGTTTAATTTGTTGATCACCATCTCCCGGTCGGGGGATCGAACCGCCATTCTGCAACTCCGCATAGCATCAGCAACCAGGCATCTTTCCACTGGACCACCGCACCAAGACTAAAAGTCAAGGATTGGCCGACCAGCTTTCACATGTCTGATATACTGACACACTGACGATTCATATGGGACTATCTGTGGATGCATCTGTCACAATCAATCCTAGGCTTTTACGCCTATTGTACTCTGACTCCAGCACGGCTCTGGCAGTATATGTATTTTTATTTTATTGACGCACTGGCAACGTGCGGCTTCAATTTCCATGTGCTAACTTAGCCGACAGTACTGCACCCGTTAGTTTAATTTGTTGATCACCATCTCCCGGTCGGGGGATCGAACCGCCATTCTGCAACTCCGCATAGCATCAGCAACCAGGCATCTTTCCACTGGACGTTATTGACCCGTTCAGATAGATTTGGTTTTGCTTGGGCTTTTTAAACATAGTTGTTTATGTAGGCCATATACCTACTCTGGAATGTTCAACACAGATATGTTTTAATCAAATAAGAATTTCATGCCTCTAAAATGTGTCCAATTTGGTTTTGAATATGTCAAGAGTTGATGCCTCAGCAACTAGGGCTGGCAATGAGTTCCAAGATGATACTGTTCTATTCGAAAGTTTCTGCGGATATCTTTATTGCTGATTTGTGCTGAGTTTGTGTTTGTGTCCTAGGGTGTGTGTAATTGGGGCGATTTCAAAGAAGATATTTTTGTCTATGTTATATTTATCATTAATAAACTTATGTTTCTATTAGATCACCACGGAATCGTCCATATTTCAATGACATTAAATTAAGCTTTTCAAGCCTCACTGGGTATGTATAGTTTTTGATTTGGGGAACCATACATCACATGTTAGCTAATGTTACAATCATAACGACAAAGATCTGTCTTGAATTTGCAATTTAATAAACATTTTGTTGAATACTTTGAAACTAATTTGTCTGGAAGCTCTTTGTGTCATATTTAACACCCACAGTTACCTGGAAATTTAGTTTCTGAGAATTCGGAGTTCAAAGCTCCAGATCGATTCTAAAACATGTACAAACTAGGTTGAGCTTAGCTAGAAATGGGCTGGTAAGCCCCCTATTGATCCATCACCACCTTATTTTGTGAGGTCATTAGCCGTCGCTTCCATGGCTATTACAAAGACCAACATTTTATGTGAGTCTGCAAGACAAATGAGTTTCATTGAAGAAATTACATCGTCTAGGTCAGATTGTTAGAACAATAAAGATATCCATATCTAGCTAGCTAAGTTCCGCCAAGTGTATGCGCGTGTTTTGGGATCGATTTACATATATATTGAAATGAGCATCGTCAGATTTAGCAGTTCTCGCCAATGATTCCATGGCAACGTTCTATTGATTTGTTGTTTGTATGGACTCGGATACGTTGTCTGGGCTTTCCTTCACATTTGATTATGTCTGACTAGTTTTCTGACATGATAATGAATTTTCAGGTTAGAATCAGCCTTTTTCATTTACCCTAGTATGTTCTGAATGATGACAATTATGTAGGTTAGAGTTTGGTGACCTCAATGGGCCAAACTTCGGCCTGCGTAATGTCATCCTTTGTACATGCTGGGATGATAAGAATTTATTATTGTAGCCACATTAACTTCAGTCATGGATTCAGGGGAACACCCAATTAATTTATCCTCTTTTTCATGACGCAGTGGAATTTCGGTTATTCTGACATTTTAGATAACGTCTGCCGGCTGGTACGTGTATTATTTAATGCTCGTCGCGCGTGTTCAGTTGTTGATTTATTTTTAGATATTGTGAAATTTATGCAATGGCATTGTGCCTGATCAACACAGGTTATTTGGCATAAAACATCAAAATTTTTGGGGCTAGAAGTCTTTGCTTGCGGTAAATATTTAGCTAACTTAAAACTTAAATTCTTATGTAATTATAGGCCTTGAGCTTTTGAAATCGTTTTGGGGCATGTTTTGATTTGCCAGTTAAAATAAAAACGAGAACAGCAGCCAGGGCGTGTATCTTGTGCAAACAGTGCCCATAGGCTGTTTTGACACCGTATGTGATAAGCGCGCTTTAAAAGATTTTGTAAGTCAAGGCCTTAATTTATAGTAGTGTTATTAAGTTGATTATTTGCTTCGCCCGAAGTAAGGACTTCTATGCCGCCGGCACTTGAAGAGGCATCATTTCACACTTTTTTCGACCAGAAGCAAAGTAAGTTTTAAAAAGTGTCTTGTCAAAATTCGAGGATGAATTTTATAGTCATCAAAATATAATGTTAGGGGTTTCTTTTTAGAAATTAGAGCTCTATAGTCGATTTCAAGGTAACTGTACTCTAGTCAATTTCAAGGTAATTGAACATAACGACGTCATGTATTTACGGTACCGGTACTTTATGAATTTATTGTAAATTTATTAAGCACCTATATGAAATTATAAGGTGCATGAATTTATAAATTTATTAAGCACCTAACTGAAGATTATAAGGTGCAAGATTTTATAAAGTTGTTAAGCACCACACTGAAAATTATAAGGTGCACAATTTTATAAATGTATTAGGCACCTAACTGAAAATTAAAAGGTGCATGTATTTTATAAATGTATTGAGCACCTAACCGATAATTATAAGGTGCATTGTCACACAGGGTACTATTTATAACTGTGTTAGAAACTTCTTATTGTTGTGGATATTCACCACTACTTATGAATTTACACCACGTAGGAACATAACTCATTAGTGCACACACGGAGCGGATTTGCTTATTTGATTATTCTACATATTCACTAGGGCATATGATCATGTCGATAGTCACTTACAAGGACTGGCGGTATGATCAGCGAACGAAAAGAAGAAGAAGACGGGGATTTACACTTATTTCTAAAAATGTCATTTATTGAAGTTTTATTGTACGTCCCTTAAAGCTTTGCTAAGGAGGTGTTCCTTCCTCGCTTAGTGACGCTTTAAGCGCTATTGCATGATAGACTAGGAACTTATAGCTATTGAATCTGGCCAGATATTTCATCTTTATGTATAGCTAGGATAGGTGAACCGGATTTATTAGATAGCAGCCTAGGGTGCTTATCAGTTCTGTCTTGGCTGTTTTTTTGATTAATTTAGTAAAACTTTGACTGGAAACTTTAAAATTAGTTCCAAATTGCCACAAATTTGGCTCTAGGTATCAACACCCTTTGGCTGCTCAAAATTTAGTCCGGTATCACATTAACCTGGAAAATGGAAAGCTTGTCCATCTTAGCAGGGTGTGCGAAAGTAAAGCAGCGTGATATAAACTCTTTCTTGTGATGAATGTTGGTTAAATGTGTTTTCAAAAACACATTTGATTAATATTCCTCGCCATTAAGGGTTTACAATTAAGCTATAAGTCTGCTTTATTTGCTCAGGCTATTTCTTTTAGCGAGTTCGCGCTCCTATAACCTAAGATGCTGGCCTCAGGACAGTCTAAAAATCAATAGTCTTATTAAATCAATTCAGTAACCGTCTTCCCTAGAATTTAAGTTCTTTGGCGTCCCTATCCTCATTATTGTTACATTTGAATAGCTTTGCAGGCAAAGTAATCTTCTTCTGCTGATTCACCTCATGGTTCATCAGCGGCTCATGATTGCTTTCCGTGCCAGGTTGTTCTAGTTAATTTGTAGAGTTAGTTTTCCTTTTCACTTGTTAGATTTTAGGACAGTAGTTTGTTGTCAGTGCTTTTCAATTGGTACTGGTTGCCGGATTGCATTAATACTTGGTACTTGTATACCCGACAACATCGCTGAGCCTAGTCCTCTCATTTTCAGTGCTTGAACATTGTCAGAGTACTTTCTATTTGATAGTCATTGCCGGATTGTACTCTCAGTATTATGTTGCCAGATAGTGTCAACACTGTTAACCCTTTAGTATTTGGAGTTATATCAAAGCCGGATAGAATTTAAATTGGAGTGTTGTTGCCAGATAGTGCGCTCATACGCTATCATTTACGATACTGAATCTGAGAATTGTTAACTGTTGCCAGGTTGTTATCAGCACATTTCCAAAGTAACCGTAGGCATTATTAACAGATAGTGCGCTAACGCTATCACTACAGTATTTAATTTGTGCACCATTTACTTGCCAGATTGTTATTATTTGTCTCTACCTTAGCTATTGTTTATAATAAGTGGCATTTATTTATAACATTCAACTTCGATGTCAATCATTTAGTCAATTTTTAATTGACCTCTTTAAAAGTGATATACCAGATAACCATTACACTTTTCAGGGACACAGTACGTTAATTTGACCTTTGAGCCGTTAGCTAGCTATTAGTTCATTAGGTTTTTCCATTTGTTGGTATTTGAGCCGTTGTTCTGTTCGATTGCAAATTACGCTGCAAGGCTGGCCAACAACTTCTCAACTAACAACATTTTGACTTAAGATCTATTTTTCTTATCAAGCTCGGTCTTTTCTTGTAGAACCCTTATATTGCATCACTCTTCCCTTAAGAATTTGATTCTTCTTTAGAATTTTGCAGTCGGGCATAGCCTTAGATAACGCATCAGGATTTTGGTGCCACCCCAACCTTTTGCACTAGATAACACCCTCTACATTGCACTGTCTTTGCAGTAAAATCCCATTTGCACTTTTTGTACTCTTCTTAAGGTGTCCAATAGAGTCACCTGACTATGAAATTATGACCGCTTCATTGTCTCATGGAGAGTCGATCACTCGGGCACGACAGTTGCTCGGCGAACGCACTCGCCACCAGAGAATGAAGTCTTCTGTGACTGTGGAGGACTTGGACTTGGAAATAGAGGGCATAACGCGAGAGATGACTGATCTCATGGATCAGTTATCTCTCGAAGAGCATGAAATTTCCAATCTGAAAAGTCGATTTTCAGACGTGGAAAGAGGGCTTCCTCGAATAGTTGGGCATGGAGATGGGATGGGAGTAAACAGTGTAACTGCTACTCCAATTCCATCCCTTGAGGCACCTCTTGCTCATTCAACCTTTATACCCGGGTCCTTGACTGGGCCAGTATCGAGTCCAGTTATTTATAGGCATTTCAACCCATCTCGATTACAGCCGCCTCAAGGGTTTAAACGAAATCTAGGATTTCTTTTTTCACGAGAGAGTTGATATTTACCTCCCTAATACTTTTGATATTGCTAAATATTGGCTTTCACTCAATAAACACTCAGATTTAAAACAGTTAGGTGCCCCTACTGGGCATGGAGTCAGAGCGTAGTCTGGCGGATGCCAGCCCCACTACCGCGCATGCGCAGACTAGCACTTCCTCTGACTAGATTATTGGCTGACACACATGCAACTATTAAGAGCCTGAAGACCGAGCCTCTGTGGGGTGGAGAGGCCGGGTCCGTATCTAGGGAGGTAAGTATCAACTCTCTCGTGAAAAAAGAAATCCTAGATTTCGTTTATTTCACTTCAAGAGTATACTTACCTCCCTAATACTTTTGATATTGCCAGAATTCGAAAGTGAATCTGGCGGGAGGGAGGCGAGGTCAAAAGACCAGCTCATCCCTATACGCTTTTCTGCGTTTAAGGCACTTAAACTTCTGAAACTGTAAGAAAAAACAGTCAGGATTTGACTAACCATCGGATAACACTACCGATGTATGAGAGATGACCGATGTCATATGCGCTCCCCCCCCCTCCTTCCTGGGAGGAAGAGTCGCCTGACCTCAATGTCCTATACGCTCTCTACGTACAAGTGCCATGTACTACAGGACAGAGACGAAAAAACTCCATTTTCGTAACTCTCAACAATGAACCACACAAATACACAAACCATCACCATATTAATAACGGGTAATCGTGACAATACAATCAACAACGGACAACACATGAACAAGACTGACCTTGTTGAAAATGGCTGCTGACATCATCTTCCCATTGGTAAAGACTGATGCAGGCCCAAAAAAGTGGGTGTTTCCATAAATTAATTGTGAAATATATAAGTAATGAGGAAAAACCTCCTCAAAAAATATAAACCGAGTTATTTTTTCAAAATCGACAAGGCGAGAGGATTAGAGGTGTCACGGAGATAATGGTCTGTAAAACTTGACTCACAGTGCCACTGAGCCACCGACATAATATCATCCACAGGGACCCCATTAAATAGGGCCGTGGATGTCACTACGCCGCGGACACTGTGAGCCTTGGCCACGTCAACCTGCTTCCCGGTGGCGGATTTATGGCAAAACTGAATGCATTCCACAATCCACCTGGAAATGGTGTCCTTAGAAGCCCTGCCATGGGGTTCAATATATGACAACCATAACGCTGACTGGTCGGTGCGCCACTCCGCCGTACGTTGTTTGTACCGGCGCAGCGCCCGGACGGGACACCATGCTTTAGAATTAGGATCATATCTAGTTAAAGCAGGCAAAATAATAGGTTGACCTGGATATTTCAACGACTGATTTTTAGCCAAGAAATTAATCCTAGGTAGCAGCTTAAGGCCTTCCCCTGAAACCACAAAACGGTCATCCTCGGCTGATAAGGCATGAATTTCACTCCTACGCCTAGCCGAGGCCGCAGCAATTAAAAACACAGTCTTCAGTGTTAATAGTTTCATAGAAATGGAACTAAGTGGTTCAAAAGGCTTATCACCTAGTACTTGAAGCACTAGCGATAAACTCCAAGACGGAATCACAGGTGGATTCCTTGGTCTTAGATTGCCCATGCCTTTAATTAATACATTTAAAGTATTTACTTCATCACTTCCCCTCTTAGCCAAGCAAGGAATAACAGACATTAATGCTGATTTATAACCAGCAATAGAGTTAGGCTTGAGGCTATAGGCATCATAGAGGTGACGGAGGAAATCAGCTACTACTTGAATAGATGAATCCATTGGATCAATACATCTTTTTGAGCACCATTCTGCAAATCTGTTGATTTTATAATTATATGCTCTGGAGGTTGACCCCCTCCTGGCTTTGGCCATAAACATGGCTGCTTGCTCAGAAAAGCCCTCCTTAATTCTAGATTCCTTGACAACATCCACGCAGTCAATCTGAACATTGACGGAGTGTTGTGAAGGGCCTTGCCCTGGAAGATAATATCGTCCATCAGAGGCAGAGGAACCGGATTGCAGACCAGAAGGTCCAGCAGATCCGTATACCATGATCGGCTTGGCCAATCCGGGGCGATCAGAAGCACTTGGCATTCCTCTTGTCTGATTTTCTGAAGAATTTTTGGAATCAGGATTGCTGGAGGGAATGCGTATGCATACATTCTCCCCCAGCTGATAGCTAACGCATCTGTTGCGAAAGCGCTTGGATCCGGAATCGGAGAGACGTACGTCGTCATTTTCGCATTCTTCTTCGTTGCGAACAAATCGATGTTGGGTTTCCCCCAATGGTCGAACAGACGATCCGCCACACATTGATTTAGTTGCCATTCCGTGGGTAAAACACTCATCCTTCGGCTCAATGAGTCTGCTAGCAGGTTTAACCTTCCCGGAATATGAACTGCTTTCAAGGTAATCTGGTGATCCAGACACCAACAAAGCAGTTTCCATGTCATCATACAGAGACTGGGCGACTTCGTTCCGCCCTGGCGGTTTATGTAAGTCACAACTGTTGAGTTGTCTGAACGAATAAGAACAATCTTGCCCTGAACTTTCTGTAAGAAATGTTCCAGGCCCAGGACTACTGCTCTTAGCTCCAGTAGATTTATATGTTCCTTTGACTGTTCCAGATTCCAAAGCCCTGATATCGTGGACTCTTCCAGGCAAGCTCCCCAGCCCTCCATCGATGCATCTGTATACACAGTCACCTGAGGGTGGGGAGGGGTTAGCAAAACCCCCGGCAAGAGATTCTCTGTATTCAACCACCATTGCAGGTGGTGAATGAGAGGTGCCAACACTGACACATTCGAGTCCAGCGAACCTGTACTCTGGGTCCATTGTGTCATGAGAAATAACTGGATCGGCCGCCTGCGTAAGGCGGCCTGAGGAATGACTGGTTCCAATGAAACCATCAACCCCAGCATTCTCAAGTAAACCCGTGCCAGGACATGACGACTGTCGCACACTGACTGAATTAATGAGATGAGTTTCTGAACTCTCTCCTGAGTAGGATAAACATATCCTGTCTCTAGATCGAAGAACATCCCCAGGTAAACAAACTTCTGGGATGGAGTCAGCTCTGATTTTGGGAAATTGATCATCCAGCCTAAGTCTGTGAGAGTTTTCAAAACAATCTCCAGATTGGCCGACAAACTTTCCCGGGTGTGCGCTTTCAACAGCCAGTCGTCTATGTACGTGTGGACTGCTATGCTTCTCCTGCGGAGGTATGCTGTGATCGCAAGAACCACACGGGTGAAAACCCGAGGAGCCGTGGAAATTCCGAAGGGCAACACCCTGAATTCCCACTGTCTGCCCTGGAATGCAAATCTCAGGAAGCGACAGAAACTCCCGTGGATGGGGATGTGGAAATAAGCGTCCTTCAAATCTATCGACGCCGTCCACATCCCCCTCTCCAACCCCGCCAACACCGAGCGCACCGTTTCCATCTTGAAACTGGGCGTCTCGATGAACTTGTTCAATGGCTTGAGGTTGAGAATCGGTCTCCACCCTCCGGTGCGTTTTGTTACTAAGAACAGGGTTGAATAGAAGCCCGGACACCTTTGTGCCGGCTGAATAGCTCCTTTTTGCACGAGGGAATTTATCTCCTCCTCGATACACAACCTTTGCTCTGGCTCTCTCGGAATGGGAGTCCAGACTGGCACTAGAGACAGTCGCGACGGCGGGCCTGTCATCCACTCTGGATGATACCCGACGGAAAGCCATCGCAAGACTAAACGGTCCTGAGTTAACCGTTCCCACTCTTGCATGTGGTCGGCTAGCCGGCCTCCCACCGGTCCACCTAGGGACCGCGGTGGACACAAGGCATGCAAGAGCGGCACTGTCTCCGTTGCCATACACACCGGAGTGGTTCTTACCGCGGTAAGCGTCCTGTCAGGACCGATAACCACGCCCAGATCCTCGCGCGCCCCGCCCCGCCCCGCGCGCACCTTGGTGCGCGGGCGGCTGCCTGGCTGACGGCGCCTGAGGAACCTGCGCCCCCCTCGCAGCTGGCCGAATCGCACGCGGCCGAGGCCGACGCTGCGACGGTGGCTGGCCTCTGACCTGGCCAGCACCACCTCGAGCCTGCAGGGGACGATACGCAGGGGCCGCGGCGCAAACGTTAGCACGACGCAGCACCTTAAACTGCTCGCGCAGCGCCCTCTGGTTATTCACCAGGGTGACCGTCTCCTGGAGGTGGCGACATCCCTCACCTCCAAAAAGACCAGGACCCGTCATAGGCGTACGGAGTAGCCTATTGTACAGGTCCTGAGACGGGCACAGATTGTCCAGGGCAAACGTGCGTCTTGCCCGGACACTCCTGGTCACCGCCCGAGTCATACAGTCCAGCGCCAGGTTAATACCATCCTGGATGGCTCGCTGGACCGTGACCGGGCTTGGCTGGCGCGATGCGGATGCCGTTACTACCCCCTATAACAGCTGGGAGACGTGGGACAGAGCGGCAATCGAAGCCCTCCCACTCTCCTCCGCATCACGCAACGCGGTATTCGCCGAACGCAACGCGTTCGAGCACAAGACCCCCGTGTCAGAACGGGAGCCTGGCCGCGCATCCTCACCCAAAGCCGCGCGGTCATCCACGCTGGGCTTGGGTACCACACCGTACCGCTGGTAATCCAGGGGCACGATGCGACAACGCCTGGCCACCTCGCGAGGGGCCTTCGCGAGACGTCCACTCGAGTTAATGGACGACTCCGCCGCCTTGAACATGTCAACGACATGCTCCGCCAGCGGCAGAGAAGGCATAGCGTTAGCAGTCGGTTTCCCAGCTAACCACGGCCTGTGGTCATGCTGGCTAGGCGACTGCTCCACGGGCAGATCAGGCCTAACGCTCACCAACCACTGGCAAGCGTCTGACCAATCCTCCTCCGTGGCTAACTGCGAGCGCTCTACAAGACGGGGTCCTTCGTCTTCCTCCTGAGCGCAAGCAGTAGAGCTTGACGGCGGGTATGCTGATACACCTGGCAAGCCAGGGAAAACATGCGGGCCTGATAGCACCGGCATGACAATATCACTGGTTTGACCAGGAGCAGGCACCGTGGCAGAGCGCGGGGTATATACCGCCCCACCACGGGCCCGGCCAGCACCAGCAACACCCTCGGCAAGCCGAGGTATGCGGTACCGCTGGCCATCAGCAGCGCCCTGGGCCACCACCTGAGCCGCGGACTTTACTCCAGGGTGAGTAAAACCGTGGAAGAAGCCGCCTGTATTCCCCGCGAGGGGTGCACAAACTTCTTCATCCATGTCCACGTCGTCAGACGGCGACCCTAGCAGGTAATCCTCATCACCCTGGTCAGAAAGATTAGACCCCGGGTCAGCAAAGAGAGCTAACCCGGGCTGACCAGGAACGGTGCCATAGGAGGTACTGGCCACCGCGGCGTGCGGATACCCCTGGACTGATAAGCAGCCCGCGGGTTCCAGCGACAACCGTCCACGGTCCCCTCTTGGCGCGGCAATAAGCCTGCTGCCAGGGTCGTGGAACGCCCCCTCTAATGGGGCCACCTCTGGATCGTCGAACAACGGAAGCGGTCTAAGGAAAACCGATCCAGAGGCGGGGATTACCTGCTCCGAAGCCGATGATGAGGACAGTAAAGGATTTGGTCCAGGAAGCATACCACGAAGCAACCCTGGAACCAAATCCTTTATTGTCCTCTTCATCTCTCCCAACATCTCGGTCCGGAAGGCCTCCATATCCACCGCGGACGAGACCTTCCCCTTACCCTTCCTACTTACAACCTCTCGTTTCCGCTTCTTCTTCTTCTTCTCCTCCTCTACCACCTTGTCCGTCGCCTGTAAGCAGCACAAGAATTCGGACATTAACTCGCCCCCCCAGTGCTTACATATGTCACAATTAACCAAGGGACCACAAGGGCTACATTGATAGCACAGATGAGGCCAGAACTTATCATGTAGAAAACGTCCACAGGACGCGCAACCCGGTCCCTGAAACAGGGCAAAGGACAAGGAGTATGAGCAAACTAGTTAAGCTTAGAGACTCAAACCAACTCAAAGAGAAGGAAAACGATCATAAAGATCAATATACATCAGAAACCAGCATAGCGCTTGAATTGCTGATAAATACATAGCCAGGCTGATTATGACGTCATTAATCCCGTGACAGGAAAAAATCGATCCCAACAAAACATCCAAGTGCAAGGACGAATTGTATGCTGAATGGATAAGTCGACTACACAACCATCAGATACATATAGATAACTCTTTTCTGGCAAAAATGTTAATTATCTCCCTTTGTTTGTTTACTATAATTAACATCACCACATTATCAATAACTAGATACCTGACGCTTTGTATAGACAAACCATCCAACGTGACGAACCGGAGAACTCCACCATCTGCACGCCT
Source organism: Chaetoderma sp. LZ-2023a (assembly GCA_034401795.1). Taxonomy (NCBI): domain Eukaryota; kingdom Metazoa; phylum Mollusca; class Caudofoveata; order Chaetodermatida; family Chaetodermatidae; genus Chaetoderma; species Chaetoderma sp. LZ-2023a. The sequence goes on from CM067374.1 coordinate 16,388,342, forward strand.
CTTAACTCTCTCCACCTCATGGGGAAGGAATTGGATCAAGAGGGCAAAGTGAGAAGACCTTTATACTAGGCCTCCAACTCACTGGACATAATTTTTCATTTGGTTAGATAACCTAACAGTGTTAGTAGGAAATGGAACCATGGTGGAGAGAAAACTAACTCTCTGCTGCTGTGATGTCACCACCTAGCGTCATACAGACCTGTGGACATAAACAGAAAGAGAAATTAGCCTTAGGTAGCACCGAGTTGACATAAACCAACTAACCAAGGCGCTTATCACGGTAAACGCGAGTCCCGGAAACACAATACACCGGGAAGAAAACTCGCTAATTTTACTAGAAGTCACCTGATTTAAAGGTCCTAAGTCCTCCTGTGGCGAAGTGTTCCCTCCTGCCATCCAAATCAGATACTATCACTCCAAAATAACACCACTTAAACAGTTTAAGAGTAAGAAAAAGCTTATGCACAAAAAGACATGTGTGTTCTCTCTGCCAATAATCTAGCAAAGAGGAAGTGCTAGTCTGCGCATGCGCGGTGGTGGGGCTGGCATCCGCCAGACTACGCTCTGACTCCCTGCCCAGTAGGGGCACCTAACTGTTTTAAATCTGAGTGTTTATTGAGTGAAAGCCAATATTTAGCAATATCAAAAGTATTAGGGAGGTAAGTATACTCTTGAAGTGAAATTCCGGTGTGCCTATGTTCTCCCCCAATTCGTTTATATATATATACATTATATATATATATATATTAGTGCTGCTAATTTTCGATTATCTAGGTATTCGATTAATCAACACTTCACTCGATCAGTTAATCGATCGTTGATCGATATTCTCATAATTCTGAATGGTGTAAACCCGACAGGGACTAAGGTAGCATCTCCGTTTTTATATATCCACTTACAGTGATTGAATACTAGTAATGATGGATGTTCATGTGCATGCCTACCCATGATAGCGAATTATTTCTGCAAAACAGAGTATTACTACAATTCCAGATACAACAGAAGCTAGGCTACTGAATGAAGAATTTTTGTAAACATATGTTTTTATATCGATATTCAAGGTACGCAGTTCAATGAATTTGGCCAGTAGCTTGGCCCCGTTATTTTGATCTAGCTTCCTGTTATTTTAACATGACCACCGCATGCTATTCAGTTTATCAACAGTTGGCGCTTGCCAGCTTTATTCTATAAATTAATCCTCAGATTAATACTTAACAATAAAGATATGTGTTGTTAATGCATGGGTCTTGTAATCATTACACGTGTTATTGCCACTACAACAGATTAGCGTGTCAGGACAGAACTGGAAATGAAAAACTAAATAAAATAAATAAACAAATAAATGAATAATAATAAAATAACGATAATCGAATACGAATTTTCATAATCGATCACTGATTCAATCGATCAATCATTTAAAATCGATTAGCAGCACTAACACATATATATATATATATATATATTGAACCCTGAATTCCCAGAATACTGTTTTCGAGGTAACTATATAGAAAGGCTATGGCAGCACCAGGCTCCCCCCCCCTCAACCTCCACGCCCCCGCCTAATTAGTTTCGAAATATTCATCAGGATGTTTATTAAATACTAAAACCATCAAAGATATACAATTTGTACACTTGATGGACATTCAAATGTTCATGACTGAGATACGTGACGGAGATGAGATACATGACGGAGATACATGACGGAGATACGTGACAGAGATACATGACAGAGATACATGAGAGATACATGACAGAGATACATGACAGAGATACATGACGCAGATACGTGACAGAGATACGTGACAGAGATACGTGACGGAGATACATGACGGAGATGTGACAGTGATATATGACGGCGATACATGACAGCGATACATGACGGAGATATGTGACGGAGATACATGACAGAGATATATGACGGTGATACATGACTGAGATACATGACGGAAGTACAAGACGGAGATACGTGACGGAGATACGTGACAGAGATATATGACGGAGATACATGACTGATGGAGATACATGACTGATGGAGATACGTGACGAAGATACGTGACGGTGATACATGACGGTGATACATGACTGAGATACATGACTGAGATACATGACGGAGATACATGACAGAGATACATGACGCAGATACATGACGGAGATACATGACAGAGATACATGACGGACGGAGATACATGACGGAGATACATGACGGAGCTACGTGACGGAGATACGTGACAAAGATACGTGACGGAGATACGTGATGGAGATACGTGACGGAGATACGTAATGGAGATATATGACGGTGATACATGACGGTGATACATGACGGAGATACATGACGGAGATACATGACGGAGATACATGACGGAGATACATGACGGAGATACATGACGGAGATACATGGCGGAGATACATGACGCAGATACGTGACGGAGATACGTGACGGAGATACGTGACGGAGATACGTGACGGAGATATATGACGGAGATACGTGACGGAGACACGTGATGGAGATACGTGACTGAGATATGTGACAGAGATACGTGACATCGATACATGACGGAGATACGTGACAGATATATGACGGTGATACATGACGGAGATACATGACGGAGATACATGACTGAGATACATGACAGAGATACGTGATGGAGATACGTGAGAGAGATATGTGAAATGACGGAGATATGTGACATGACGGAGATATATGACGGTGATACAAGGTCGGAGATACATGACGGAGATACATGATGGAGATAGATGACATACATACATGACGGAGATACATGACGGAGATACATGACGGAGACACATGACAGAGAGATACATGACAGCGACACATGACGGAGATACATGACAGAGATACATGACATGACAGAGATACATGACATGACAGAGATACATGACATGACAGAGATACATGACGGAGATACGTGACAGAGCTGCGTGACGGATATACGTGACGGAGATACGTGATGGATACGTGACCTAGATACGTGACGGAGATACGTGATGGAGATATATGACGGTGATACATGCCGGAGATACATGAAGGAGATACATGACAGAGATATATGACGGTGATACATGACGGAGATACATGACGGAGATACATGACGGAGATACATGACGGAGATACATGACGGAGATACATGACGGAGATACAAGGACAGATACATGACGGGCATACATGACGGAGATACATGCCTGAGATACATGACAGGGATATATGACTGAGATGCGTGACGGAGATACGCAACGGAGATATGCAATGGAGATACATGATGGAGATACGTGACGGAGATACGTGACGGAGATACGTGACGGAGATACGTGACGGAGATACATGACGCAGATACATGACGGAGATACGTGACAGAGATACGTGCCAGAGATACGTGACAGAGATACATGACGGAGATACATGACGGAGATACATGACAGAGATACGTGACGGAAATACGTGACGGAGATATATGACGGTGACACATGACGGAGCTATATGACGGTGATACATGACGGTGATACATGACTGAGATACATGACGGAGATACATGACGGCGATACATGACGGAGATACATGACGGAGATAAATGACGGAGATATACATGAGAGATAAATGTCGGGGATACATGCCGTTTCATTACTCAATATAATTGTAATGTCAGCCTACATGTGACATAATTGATTATGACATCATATACTTGAGTGCCAGATTGGATCTATTTATTACTAACTCACTAATAAGGTCATACTATACTTACAGTCCCTTGTATACAATGAATGTGGCCGTCACATTTGTGGCGATCACCTTCTCTGATAGAATACTGTGGAACTCCTCGCCGAGCTTCACAGGATCAACAATGTTCAACTGAGAAAATAACATACAGTACTGTAGGCTACATGTATATTAACAACACGAACATTTTTGTGACTGAGTACGATACATGCGCTGTGCTATTCCAAGAAACAGATGTAACCGTGGACGATATGTGCCTGCGTATGATGTAACCGTGGCCCATGTGTGCCTGAGTATGATGTGAACTTGAACCATGTGTGCCTGAGTATGATGTAACCTAGGACCTTGTATGCCTAAGTATGATGTGACCTTGGACCATGTGTGCCTGAGTATGATGTAACCTTGGACGATGTGTACCCGAGTATGATGTGACCTTGGACCATGTGTGCCTGAGTATGATGTAACCTTGGACCATGTGTGCCGGAGTATGATGTGACCTTGGACCATGTGTGCCTGAGTATGATGTAACCATGGATCATGTGTGCCTGAGTATGATGTAACCTTGGACCATGCATGCCTTAGGCTTGCACGATTGTTCGATATCGAAAATCGCAATTCTTTTTTTCAGCCACGATTATTTACGATATGATTTTGAAAAAATTGAAATATCGCGGAAATTTTACTGTCACACCATATTCTGCCTGTTTGTCATGTATTGGTAGCGTAGCCTTCTATTACCGCAAGCTGATCAATTTATTTCCAAACCAACATCTTTGCGAGAGGGGTGGGCTTATATTAGGAATAGGTTAAGAAAAAGTTGAAGTTCATTCTTTAAAATTGTTTTAAAAGATGGACTAATAATACGAAAATTGAATGCAACTTACCGGTACAATTTCTTGCTGCCGTACTGTATACCTCAAAACCATGATCGCGTGAGTGAAATTATTACCTGGGACGGTATGAATATTGTATATTTCTTAATAAGTATAGTTTATAAAATCTAAATTAATCCTAAATTTGACAACAAATGGCGTCGCGAAAATATATAAATCATGTGATATTACTTGCTCTCCTGTTTTTGGAGGCGAGAGGTGGTGCGTTCACAAATGTGATAGCTAAATGAGATGGTATACACGCTTTAGCCAGCAAGGTGAACTATCCGAGATGTTTCTGAAGGCTAACTATTATTAGTAAAATATATAAATCACGTGATTTTGCTGCTCTCCTGCTTTTAGGGGCGAGAGGTGGTGCGTTCACAAATGTGATAGCTAAATGAGACAGTATACATGCTTTAGCCTGCAAGGTGACCTATCCGAGATGTTTCTGAAGGCTAACTATTATTAGTAAACGGGTACTCAGTAAATGCGGATCAGATCTAAACATTAGATATCTATGGATCTAATATCACGATTTGTAAATTTTCACAAAGACGATATGAAATGTCAAATTAATTTTGATCTAATAAACGATGGTTATAACAGAGTATGCAATATTTGGGTTGTTCAATGTAATAATTTCACCCCCGCAATGATGGACAGGGTATACATTAAGCCAAGGTGTAAGGCGTCAAAGATTTACACCGGGAAATTTCCTATTTTCATGTTATTAACGATCGTTCTTTAAGCATCTTGTCGACAGCATTTAATGTTTTGCTTGAAATTTACCCATTAGAAGTCATATTCGGTTAAAACTGAGATGAAAACTCATTGCGAAGCCAACATGTCTACATAAGCCAAACCGTGCAGTCCAACTCAACCCAAGACCAATTAACCCCATGAATTCATGCCTTAAAATAAGCTATACGATATCGAAATATTGCGATTTTCTCACCACGATATATCGCGATACCTCCTAGGACATCGTGCAAGCCTAGCGTTCCTGAGTATGATGTAACCTTGGACCATGTGTACCTATGTATGTGACCTTGGACCATGTGTGCCTGAGTATGATGTAACCTTGGACCATGTGTACCTGAGTATGATGTAACCTTGGACCATGTGTACCTGAGTATGATGTAACCTTGGACCATGTGTGCCTGAGTATGATGTAACCTTGGACCATGTGTGCCTGAGTATGATGTAACCTTGGCCCATGTGTACCCGAGTATGATGTAACCTTGGACCATGTGTACCTGAGTATGATGTAACCATGGACCATGTGTGCCTGAGTATGATGTAACCTTGGCCCATGTGTGCCCGAGTATATAACCTTGGACCATGTGTACCTGAGTATTATGTCCTTGGACCGTGTGTGCCTAAATATGATATAACCTTGGACCATGTGTACCTGAGTATGATGTAACCGTGGACCATGCGTGCCCGAGATGTAACCTTGTACCATGTGTACCTGAGTATGATGTAACCTTGGCCCATGTGTACCTGAGTATGATATAACCTTGGACCAAGCGTGCCTGAGATGTAACCTTGTACCATGTGTGCCTGAGTATGATGTGTTCTTGGACCATGTGTGCCTAAGTATGATGTCCTTGGACCGTGTGTGCCTAAATATGATATAACCTTGGACCATGTGTGCCTGAGTATGATGTGTTCTTGGACCATGTGTGCCTAAGTATGATGTCCTTGGACCATGTGTGCCCGAGTATGATGTAACCTTAGACCATGTGTGCCTGAGTATGATGTAACCGTGGCCCATGTGTACCTGAGTATGATGTAACCTTGGACCATGTGTACCTGAGATGTGACCTTGGACCATGTGTGCCTGAGATGTGACCTTGGACCATGTGTGCCTGAGATGTGACCTTGAACCATGTGTGCGTGAGTATGATATGACCTTAGACCATGTGTGCCTGAGTATGATGTAACCTTGGACCATGTGTGCCTGAGTATGATGTAACCTTGGACCATGTGTGCCTGAGTATGATGTAACCATGGCCCATGTGTGCCCGAGTATGATATAACCTTGGACCATGTGTACCTGAGTATGATGTCCTTGGACCGTGTGTGCCCAAGTATGATATAACCTTGGACCATGTGTACCTGAGTATGATGTAACCTTGGACCATGCGTGCCCGAGTATGATGTAACCTTGGCCCATGTGTACCCGAGTATAATATAACCGTGGACCATGTGTACCTGAGTATGATATAACCTTGGACCATGCATGCCTGAGATATAACCTTGTACCATGTGTACCTGAGTATGATGTAACCTTGGCCCATGTGTACCTGAGTATGATATGACCTTGGACCATGTGTGCCTGAGTATGATGTGATCTTGGACCATGTGTGCCTGCAATGTAACTTTGGGTCATGTGTACCTGAGTATGATGTAACCTTGGCCCATGTGTGCCTGAGTATGATATGACCTTGGACCATGTGTGCCTGAGTATGATGTGATCTTGGACCATGTGTGCCTGCAATGTAACTTTGGGCCATGTGTGCCTGAGTACGATACATGTGGCCAGGATTTAATAGAGGGATCCATTTCTAGATTTAAGCCACGCCCACATTATACGTGTGTTAGAATCAATTTATATACTTTGTATCCTTAATTTTCAGCATCTAAATTTCAAGGTAACTATATAGAATATTTTTAAACTAATGGCAGCAACAGCAACCAGTAAAATTAGTTTCAAAATATTTATTAAATACATGTAGTAGATCCTTCGAAGGCATACAATTCGTACACTTGATGGACTTTTCAATGTTCCTGATGGAGATACATGTACATCACTAAGTATTGTGATGTTACCCTACACATGACGTACATTATATCCTTGAGTGACAGATTGGATCCCTCCGTTACTGTATGATAACACATGCAATATGATAGTGATTAGTCAACATGCTTTGGCACTAAACATTGAGAGGTTTATTAAATTTTAAGAAGTTCAGATATCTCAACTGATTATAAACAAGTGGTGTACATATGTGTAACTATTTACATATTGAAGGTAAAGTTAGCCTTTGAGATAGACCTAGCGGGTAATGCATGTTAGTCATCTCTCCAAATCAGTGAAAACTCTCATCAAATTTGCAGGTGACCAGTTCCGGGATCCGACTGTACGAATCACTGCTCTAACCTTCCTAGGACACTATTGTCCAGGACATATTGTTGGATGTGTTTGTACAGTTGAATTTCATTGCCAAAATTAGCAAAAAATTACATAATTAACAGCTATGTACAACCAATAATTAAATTTAATTTAGAGCTAGAGCACCAGTCTATTAAAAACAGATTCTTTATGGACCAATTAACTTCTGGTTAAGATTGGTCACGAAAATCCAACACATATCAATGCTCATTTGCACGCCAACAGAAGACAATTTTTGTACATTTACAACTGGAGTGACTGGCTTAGGCAGCACCTTCTTCCATTCAAATTAATTTTAAAATATTCTACAGAGGAAATTTTATATTGTAAAGAATATAATTTTTCAGGTATTTGTCCGTGAGTGTTAATATAAGTCTGCTGCCTAGTGAGATGTTTTTGGAAGCCACGATTTTGGTTATTTAAAGCATATAGTTTATGATAACTCCCTCTCAAAGGACCACCATTTGCTGGCCCTATAAGCAAGTGCCCTTTATAGACAGGCTTTACTGTATGACAAGATAATAATATCCAGGTTTTTAGGTTTGAAACCCACCAGGTGGTTCTTCCAGCCAAATTTTGTTGAAATAGGTCAAACTGTTAAGGAGATGCGTTTTGTCAGACGGATAAAGGATGGATGACTGCCATGGCAAAAGGTCACTTGCTCCTTCATGTCAGGTGGACGAAATATTGACTATGTCTAAATGATAGTATACCTGTCCACTTGTAATGTCTACCACTCTGCCAAGTTGTGAGAGTTGACAGTCGGTCCCAGTAAAACTTATCACTGACACAGATACACTGAAAAATACAACACGATGGCTAGAATACACACATAATAGATAAATGTCATAAACCTAGTTTGGTTTTAGTTGCATCTACAACTAGATGGCCTCCATCCCGATGGAGCCCTTTCTGCATATCACACATCACCGTGACACTGACATGAAATAAGGATTTCTAAGATAGCATACACCCTTGATGAATCTAATGGCCATTGAAAACTCTAATATTCTTCTAATTCTAGAAAAGGAGACAAATTAAATAGAGATAAACTAGGTAGAAACCACGTAAAAATAGACAAAAAATTTCAAAATCATTTCAATTTTGCTGCTAAATAATGCAATGATGGTATAGAATAAATCTTAGTTTTGTTGGGATAGGATAAGTCCGTAATAAATTAAAAGACGAATGAACAACTTTAACATTCTAATTCATGGTGCAAAATTAATTGAGTTCAAGCTGTGTAAAAATATGTAAAAAATTTGAAAATCATTTTCATTACGATGGTGACTGGATGCAATGATGGCATAGAACAAGTCTGTAAAGCTTTATTGACATTGGTTAAGCTCTTGATGAATTAAATGTATTGAAAAACTAACATTTACCTACAGGTAATTCTTGGTGCACGCCGAATACAGGTAATTCTTGGTGCACGCCGAATACAGGTAATTCCTAGTGCACACCGAACATAGGTAATTCTTGGTGCACGCCGAATACAGGTAATTCTTGGTGTACGCCGAATACAGGTAATTCTTGGCGCACGCCGAATACAGGTAATTCTTGGTGCACGCCGAACACAGGTAATTCTTGGTGCACGCTGAATCCTGGATGTCATATGGATCGTTATGTCGAGATCATTTACTTACATGTAATTCTTGGTGCATGTCGAATCCTGGATGTCATATGGATCGTTATGTCGAGATCATTTACTTACATGTAATTCTTGGTGAACGTCGAATTCCGGATGTCATGTGGATCATTATGTCGAGATCATTTACTTACATGATCTTCTACTTCACTATGTGCTCGACAGTAAATCTGTCTGTCTGGCCGTTTGTCAAATTTTTTACATTTTGGAGGCACATAATCATAAAGCTTATAGGTCGTTGATAACTCATAAAAGACCCATGCTTGTCAGAAATGTCCCATTAGCAATTTAATGGCCAACCCAGACAAAAACAGTCTCAGCAGTGTCTTGAGGAGTGTCCATTTGCACACACTATTTTTGAAAATTTATCACTCAAATAACTGGCTCGAGTCATTCCAGTAATACATTTTCTAAAATAGTCGTCTCTTGGCCTGTAAATAGACATATATCACGCACAAATCTGAATTTTCTACACCAGTCTCGCACAAACCTGAATTTTCTACACCAATCTCGCACAAATCTGAATTTTCTACACCGATCTCGCACAAATCTGAATTTTCTACACCAATCTTGACTATTAAAGAAAAGAACCATGAACCTAACAAATGCTGTTCAATGATAACTATATAATCATCTGCCTATAACCACCAGTGAAAAAAGAAAGCAGAATAATTTGAAACAAGAGCATTGCAAACGGTGCATAATACCACTATCCCCCCCAAATCCCTTGATGATACACCAATGAATGAGCTGTTATAAAATATTTATTTCTTCCTTAGACCAAGACCAGACATGCTATTAAGTGTCAAAGCGATCCGTTAAACAGTCAAGGAGTTATCATCCGAAAACCAGTTTTCAAGATGGCTGCCGGTGACTGGCGGTAATTCAGGATTTCGGATTATCATAAATTTTGAAGTTTCTTCACCAAATGTATAGTCCAACCACCCTATGAAGTTTCAACATGATCCGACAAATGGCAACCCGGAAACCACTTATTATAACATAATACTCTGCCAAATCTTTTGGCAGGGTATAAAAAGCAGCTAAATTCCATTTGTACCACTCGGGTGTGAACCAATTAGCGCCATCATTTGCACTCTGGTGTATGCCGAGGGAATAAATAATATCCTCTACAGCCAGTCATAGAATCTGTTACATTCACACTACGCTCATTAGCCAACTGCTACACCCTACAGGTAAAGTAGCCTGATTTTAAGACAATTTGACTGAAAGCCGTAGGTTCCAGTGACATGACCTACTTTCAGTCAAATGAAAATTCAAAATATTCAGTTGGTACAAAGATACGACCCTGGATACCAGCAGTGTATTCACAAAACATTTTGACCGAAACCTGTTGCTCCAACCAAAAACAGTGACTTTCAAATATGTTTGCAAAAGGATCAACAATGTATTAACAGTAGCGTGATAATAACTCCATATTGGTGCCTATAGAGAATACTATTTGGACAGAGTACAAAACTATATTCAGGTGTGCTTTCATTATATTCAGGGTTGAGGAGGTATTAGCACACACAGTTGAGACACGGTGAAGCGTGGTTGAGATAAGACGGAGCATGGTTGAGACATGGTGGAGCGTGGTTGAGACATGGTAGAGCGTGGTTGAGACATGGTGGAGCATGATTGAGACACAGTGGAGCATGGTTGAGACATGGTAGAACATGGTTGAGACACGGTGGAGCATGAAGAACCAGCAGTGTCACTAATTGGGTTCACCTTAAGCACTAACTAAGACTAGCTAGTGAAGGCTTTTTCTCTAATTAGTCCAATTCAATTCCATTTTTTACCGGTGGTAGAATATTTAATATTGTATGAATAACAATAAACATCTTTTGTTTCCATTTCCCTTCATTTAACCATTTAACTCATATCAGCCAAAAACCACTTCTGCAGTGGTCTTGAGAAATGTCCATTGGCAGACAAGTACCTTTTTTGAAAATTTACCACTGGAGTGATTCGTAGTAAATTTTAAAAAATAGTCTTCTCTTGGTCTGCAAATGGGCATTTTCTATGAGAAAATAGATTTTCTTGAACAAATTTGAGGGTTAAAGCACTAAACCTAGTGATCAGCAAAGCGCTTCGAGACACAGATCCGACAAGCATCAGATGGATGGAATGCTGGACTGATGGACACACAGATGACGAGCACTAAAGCTAGTGATCAGCAAAGCGCTTCGAGACACAGATCTGACAAGCATCAGATGGATGGAATGCTGGACTGACAGACTCACACATGACAAGCACTAAACCTAGTGATCAGCAAAGCGCTTCGAGATACAGATCTGACAAGCATCAGATGGATGGAATGCTGGACTAACGGAATCACATATGACGAGCACTAACCACTTAATACGGCTTTGAATAGAGCATAAAAATACCTATCCTAAACACATAAACATTGCATTAATCTATATACATGTATAGTAATAGTGCTATGTATGTGTTGAGTGTGGTGACCATGAATATGATATTGTAATCCCTAAACCCTAAAGTGAAACATAAATTAACGCCAATACATTTGGTATCTGTTGAGCTATTAGCCTGTTCTCCGAAACAGTCGAGCCAAAAAACAAAGGCATTATAATTAGCTGTTCCCTATAGTAAATTACCAACCTGTTCTGAAGTGCTAGCTGACCAACTTTAGTGTAAAAATCATATGTTGTCTGTGCATCATTGTGCTCCACTTGTCCAAGGCCCACATTGGCTTTACCATCTGTGCAAAGGATAATCTTAGAGCCAGAGACCTTTGATGCCATCCCGACAGCAATTACAAGAGCGGGTCCCAAAGCTGTCATGCCCCTGTCATGTAGCCTGACAAAGAATGACATCATTATGAAAACAAAAATGACAATCAGAGATTGCTAAAGTATGCCCTACATTCAGCAGACACATAATGGACGTTTCAATTTTAGCTATTCCCCCCACCCCCCACCCCATCTCTAGCTAAGCTCCACCCACACAACATTCCTCTTGTGATCGATCGATCTCAGAACTCCCTGACTACCAATTTCCAGAAAACTATACAGGTAAGCTATTGAATATTTTGGAAATAATTTGACTGGGCGCTGCTGCTGCCATAGCAACAGCATCCAGTCAAATTAGTTTCAAAATATTCAACAGGATATTTATTAAACAGTAAAGACATGCAATTCATACAACACATAGTCCATCTTTAAATATGCGTTCATGAGATCATTGTGATGTCATTCTTCAAGTCATGTAGTTGATTACGACATCATATGATAGATGGATACAGTGGAATAACCAAAATCACGGATTTCTTTTTTCACGAGAGTTGATACTTACCTCCCTAATACTCTTTGATATTGCTAAATATCGGCTTTCACTCAATAAAAAACTCAGATTAAAAAGGTTAGGTGCCCCTATTGGGCAGGTAGTCAGCAGACAGTCCGGTGGATGCTAGCCCCACCACCGCGCATGCGCAGACTAGTACTTCCTCTGACTAATTTATAGGCTGACACCATGCAACTTACAAGAGCCTGAAGACCGAGCCTCTGTGGGGCGGAGGCCGGGTCCGCATTAGGGAGGTAAGTATCAACTCTCTCGTGAAAAAAGAAATCCGTGATTTCGTTTATTTCACTTCAAGAGTATACTTACCTCCCTTAATACTCTTTGATATTGCCAGAATTCGTCAGGTAATTCGGCGGGAGGGAGGCGAGGTCAAAAGACCAGCTCTTCCCTATGCGCTTTTCTGCGTTTAAGGCACTTAAACTTCTGAAACTGTGTGAAAACAAAATCAGGAATAGATACGAACATCGGCTAACACAAACCGATGGTTGAGAGATGACCGTATGTCATATGCGCTCCACCACCCCCCCCTCTTCTTGGGAGGAAGACTAAATAACCTCAATGTCCCATAGGCTCTCCATGTACAAGTGCCATGTACTATAGGACATTAAACGAAAAGGTTCCATTTCCATATACTCTCAATAATGAACCACATAAAACACATACCATCAGCATATTAATAACGAAGGGTCATGTGACAACACAATTAACAATGAACAACACATAAACAAGACTGACCTTGTAGAGTTTGGCTGCTGACATCATCTTCCCAGTGGTGAAGACTGATGCAGTCCCAAATAAGTGGTTGTTCCCATTGATTAACTGTGATATATATAAATAATGAGGAAACCTCATAAAAAATGTACACCTAATTATTTTTTCAAAATCGATAAGGCGAGAGGATTCGAGGTGTCACGGAGATAATGGTCGGTAAAACTTGACTCACAGTGCTACTGAGCTACCGACATAATGTCATCCACAGGGACCCCATTAAATAGACCAGTGGAAGCCACTACGCCCCGGACACTGTGAGCCTTGACCATGTTAACTTGTTTACCTGTGGCGGATTTATGACAAAATTGAATACACTCTACAATCCACCTGGAAATGGTGTCCTTAGACGCCCTGCCATGGGGTTCAATATATGACACCCATAATGCTGTAGAGTCCATCCGCCATTCCTGAGTACGTTGTTTGTACCGGTTTAATGCTCGGACTGGACACCATGCTTTAGAATTAGGATCATATCTAGTTAAAGCTGGTAAAAATATGGGTTGACCTGGATATTTCAAAGACTGATTTTTAGCCATGAAATTAATCCTAGGTAGAAGCTTAAGGCCTTCCCCTGTAACCACAAAACGGTCTGCCTCGGCTGATAAGGCATGAATTTCACTTCTACGCCTAGCCGAGGTCGCAGCAATTAAAAATAGTTTTAAGAGTCAACATTTTCATAGAAATGGAACTTAGTGGCTCAAAAGGCTTATCACCCGGTACCTGAAGCACTAGAGATAAACTCCAAGACGGAATCACAGGGGGATTCCTTCGTCTTAGATTGCCCATGCCTTTAATTAAAATATTTAATGTACTTACTTCATCACTTCCCCTATTAGCCAATCAAGGGATAACTGTCATTAAAGCTGATTTATAACCAGCAATAGAGTTAGGCTTGAGGCTATAGGCATCATACAGGTGACAGAGGAAATCAGCTACTACCTGAATAGATGAATCCTTTGGATCAATACATCTTTTTGAGCACCATTCTGCAAATCTGTTGATTTTATAATTATATGCTCTGGAGGTTGATCCCCACCCCCCTGGCTTTTGCCATAAACATGGCTGCTTGCTCAGAAAAGCCCTCCTTAATTCTAGATTCCTTGACAACATCCACGCAGTCAATCTGAACATTGACGGATTGTTGTGAAGGGCAAGGCAGATCCGTATACCATGATCGGCTTGGCCAATTTGGAGCGATCAGAAGCACTTGGCACTCCTCCTGTCTGATTTTCTGAAGAATTTTTGGAATCAGGATTGCTGGAGGGAATGCGTATGCATACATTCCCACCCAGCTGATAGCTAGCGCATCTGTTGCGATAGCGCTCGGACCTGGAATCGGAGAGACATACGTCGTCGTCTCCGCATTCTTCTTCGTTGCGAATAAATCTATGTTGGGTTTCCCCCAGTGGTCGAACAGACGATCCCCGCCACACATTGATTTAGTTGCCATTCCGTCGGTAAAACACTCATCCTTCGGCTCAATGAGTCTGCTAACAGATTTAACCTTCCCGGAATATGAACTGCTTTCAAGGTAATCCTGTAATTCAGGCACCAGCAAAGCAGTTTCCATGTCATCATACAGAGACTGGGCAACTTCGTTCCGCCCTGGCAGTTTATGTAAGTCACTACTGTTGAGTTGTCTGATCGAATTAGAACACTCTGAAAGAAATGTTCCAGGCCCAGGACTACTGCTCGTAATTCCAGTAGAGTTATATGTTCCCTTGACTGTTCCAGATTCCAAAGCCCTGATATCATGGATTCTTCCAGGCAAGCTCCCCACCCCTCCATCGATGCATCCGTATACATCGTTACTCGAGGGTGAGGAGGGGTTAGCATGACCCCCACCAGGAGATTCTCTGTCTTCAACCACCATTGAAGGTGGTGAATTAGAGGCTCCAGCACTGACACGTTTGAGTCCAGTGAACCTGTACTCTGGGTCCATTGCGTCATGAGAAATAACTGGATCGGCCGCCTGCGTAAGGCCGCCTGAGGAATGACTGGTTCCAGCGAAACCATCAAACCAAGCATTCTCAGGTAAACCCGTGCCAGGACATGACGACTGTTGCGCACTGACTGTATTACTGAGATGAGTATCTGAACCCTCTCCTACATGGCCATCTCCACCTCGAGCCTGCAGGGGACGGTACACAGGGGATGCTGCGCGAACGCTCCCTACGGAGCACCTCAAACTGTTCGCGCAGTGCCCTCTGGTTGTTGACCAGAGTGACCGTCTCCTGGAGGTGCTTGCATCCCTCACCTCCAAAGAGACCAGGACTTGCCATAGGCGTACACAGCAGCCTATTGTACAGGTCCTGGGACGACCTGCCATAGGCGTACACAGCAGCCTATTGTACAGGTCCTGGGACGGGCACAGGCTGTCCAACGCAAAAGTGCGCCTCGCCCGGACACTTCTGGTCACAGCCCGAGTCAAACAATCCAGAGCCAGGTTGATTCCATCCTGGATGGCTCTCTGGACAGTTATCGGGCTAGGTTGGCGCGATGCGGATGCCGTCACTACCCCTTGCAACAGCTGGGAGACATGAGAAAGCACCGCAATAGACGCTCTCCCACTCTCCGCATCGCGCAACGCGGTATTGGCCGAACGCAATGCGTTCGAACACAGCGCTCCCGTGTCAGACCGGGAACCTGGCTGTGTGTCTTCACCTAATGCCGCGTGGTCATCTACGGTTTAAGTACCACACCGTACCTTTGATATTCCTCAGGTACGATGCGGAAGTGCCTTGCAACCTCACGAGGGGCCTTCGTGAGACGTCCATGCGCCTTGATGGACGTCTCTGCTGCCAAGAACATATCCACAATATGTTCTGCCAGCGGCAGAGATGGTATGGCGCTAACAGTCAACCTACCAGCTAACCATGGCCGGTGATCTCGCTGGCTAGCCAACTGTTCCACGGGCAGGTCTGGCCTGACGCTTATAAGCCACTGACAAGCGTCCGACCAATCCTCCCCCGTGGCTACCTGCGAGAGCTCTACAAGACGAGGGCCTTCGTCTTCCTCCTGAGCAATCGCAGGCGAGCTGGAAGCTGGATACGGCCGGTGATCTCGCTGGCTAGCCGACTGTTCCACGAGCAAGTCTGGCCTGACGCTTATAAGCCACTGACAAGCGTCCGACCAATCCTCCCCCACACACCCCCGCCCCCACCCTACCCCCGTGGCTACCTGCGAGAGCTCTACAAGACGAGGGCCTTCGTCTTCCTCCTGATCAATCGCAGGCGAGCTGGAAGCTGGATAGCCTGACACTCCTGGCAAGCCAGAGAAAGCATGCGGGCCTGAAAGAGCAGGCATGTTAATCTGACTGGCTTGTCCAGGAGTAGGCGCCGTGGTATTGCATGGGGGGCTTATCGCCGCACCACGGCCCTGGCCAGAACCAGCCATACCCTCGGCAAGCCGAGGTATGCGGTACACCTGGCCGTCAGGTCCAACCTGGGCCACCTTCTGAGCCATGAATCCTACTCCTGCGTGAGTAGAACCATGGACAATGTTGCCTGTATTCCCCGCGAAGGGTGCACAGACGTCAATGTCCATGGTCACGATATCAGAAGGAGAACCCAGCAGATAATCCTCTTCTTCCTGGTCAGAAAGATTAGACTACGGGTCAGCAAAGAAAGCTAACCCGGACTGGTCAGGAAAGGTACCATAGGAGGTGCTGGTGCCTGCGGTGTGCGGATACCCCTTGCCTGATAGGTAGGCACCAGGTTCCAGCGACAACAGTCCACGGACCACCAGCGCGGCAAGCCTGCTGCCAGTGTCCTGGAATGCCCCCTCTAATGGGGCCACCTCTGAATCTTCGAAAACTGGTAGAGCCCTAAGGAAACCAGATTCAGAGGCAGGGATTATCTGCTTCAAAGCAGATGGAGGGGACAACAAAGGATTTGATCCAGGAAGCATGCCACGGAGCAACTCTGGTACCAAATCTTTGATTGTCCTCTTCATCTCTCACGAGGCCTTCCTCTTACCCTTCTTACTCGTTACCTCTCTCTTTTGTTTTCTCTCCTCCTCCACGATCTTATCCTTCGCCTGTAATGATAAAAAAAATCTGTCATTAGATCGCCCCCCCCCCCCCCCCACTGCTTACATACATCACATTTAAGTAACGGGCCACAAGGACTACACTTGAAACACAAATGTGGAATAAATCTTTCCTTGAGGAAGCGACCACAAGACGGACACCCAGGTCTCTGAAACAGGCCAGCAGATGAAGACAATGAGTATTTTAGTTACGGTTAGAAAACTCACAACCAAAATAAAAGGAGAGGAAGGTGTTCATAAAGAGCACCTATCAGATATTTTAAAAACCAGCGTTGGACAAAACTTTAATTGTTAATAAAGTGCAAGGCTGATTATGACGTCATAATTTCAAACAAGAAATTAAATCGATCCGAAACAAACATCCAGGTGTAAGGACGAATTGTATTCATATCCAGAACATCCTGACTAGAAAGGATAGAATATTCAGGCTATACAAACATCAGATAAACAATTATAAAATGGCAAAAGTTTATATAATTATTTTCAAATATAATAGAAGTGCCTCATATCATTAACTAGAATACCTGATTCTTTGCATAGACAAACCATCCAATCTGATGAACTGGAACACTCCAACAAGACTATGACCTCTTACCTCTCTCCACCTTATAGGGGAAGGAATCGGACCAAGAGGGCAAAGTGAGAAGACATTCTTACGAGGCCTCCAAATCACTGGACATAGACTTTTTGGTTAGATAACCTAACAGTATTAGTAGGAAATGGAAACTTGGTGGAGAGAAAAACAAATCCTCTGGTGATGTGATGTCCTGTACAATCATAGAGATACCTGTGACCATAAACACAAAGAGATTAGTATTTCATAGCGCCATTTTGAAATAAACCAACTATATTAGGCGCTTATCTCGATAAACGCGAATCCCGGAAACACATTACAATGGGATAACTCGCTAAAATATACTAGAACTCACCTGATGGATAGGTCCTGGGCCATCCTCTAGCGAATTAGTACATTCTGCCATCTCTAACAGGTAATTATACTTCTGATATTATGATTATTTAATTTAGAATTGATAGAAAAGCTTTGAGCATTAGAAACATGTTATCTCTCAGCCAATAAATTAGCAAAGAGGAAGTACTAGTCTGCGCATGCATGGTGGTGGGGCTAGCATCCGCCGGCCTGTCTTCTGACTACCTGCCCAATAGGGGCACCTAACTTTTTTAATCTGAGTGTTTTATTGAGTGAAAACCAATATTTAGCAATATCAAAGAGTATTAGGGAGGTAAGTATACTCTTGAAGTGAAAAGGTCCATTGGTTCACCACAACCCTTGACCTTTCAACCCAATATCATGATGTTTCTTAACAAATTTGATGAAAATCCCTACATGCTACAATATAACTTGTGTTATTGTCTGGAAATTCTGGATACTGCCTAATTAAGTCACCATTACCTTGACCGTTAAATCAAGTGTTCTTTGGGCTATAGGCGGCAACATTCCACTACACTCTGGTGAGAATTCCTTCAGTAGAACGAGTTATCATCCAGAAACTCAACATATTTCTGTAATTGGGTCACTGTGATCTTGACGTTTGTCCTTTTGACAGCAAAATTAATAGGGTGTTTGGTGCTAGGGCAAACTCCCACCTAACTTCAGCAAGGCTTCCTTTAATAGAATTCAAGATATGCTACGGAAATGTAATGTAATTTCATTAATTGGGTAACAGTGACATTGAGCTTTTGACACCAAACTTTGATAGGTTTCTTGGGAGCCTTAAGGACAACCACCTATTTGAGGTTTCTAAGGACCCCCTTAATAGAGCTCAAGTTATCATCCGCAAACGCAACATGATTTCACTAACTAGATCACCGTGACCATTGACATTTTGTACCAAAATTTATAGGGTTCTTCGGATACCCAAGGACACCCTCCCATCCAAGTTTACTAAAGACAACTTTAATAGAACTAAAGCTATCATCAGGAAATGCAATATAATTTTATTAAATAGCACAGTGCCATGACTGTGACATTTTCACCCCAAAATTAATAGGCTTCTTTGCATCTCTAAGGTGAACCACTTCAACCACCTCCACACATCCATTTCTAGAATGCCCAACCCATATCTAGTTAAGCTCCACCCTCTAAAAGACTACTCCCTTCTAATAGACACATCCGTTTCTAGAATGCCCCGCCCATATCTAGACCCTCAAATTTATTCAAGACAATTTCTCATATCTAGATAATGCCCATATCTAGATACGCTCCACCCCCTAAAAGACTCCTCCATTGTAATAGACACATCCATTTCTAGAATGGCGCGCCCATATCTAGATACGCTCCACCCCCTAAAACTCCTCCATTGTAATAGACACATCCATTTCTAGAATGCCCCGCCCATATTTAGATAAGCTCCACCACCTTTTAAGTGCGTTTGAATTGATCTGAATACCCTGAACACTGTATTCCAAGAATACAAAAATTCAAGATAGCAATACTGGTAAGCCGTTGAATATTTTGAAAATAATTTGAACGGGAGCTGTTGCTACCTATGGCAGCAATATCTCCCCGACAAATTAGTTTCAAGATGTTCAACAGAATGCTTTTTAATTTATAAATTCTCCTGTACCACTACGATAGCCACAGAATGCACGTACACGATGGACATATGTTGTGTTGATTGTTACACCGGCTATCATTTTCCATATTTGATTACTACATTAGATACTCGAGTGACGAATCAGATCCCTCCATTATACAGAGTAGTGAGCTTTTGCCTTTATAATTATCATCATCTCAGGTGTGTAAATTTGTGGTGAACTGCTGAACGCGTTTGCGTGGAGGTTACGCAAACGCGATTTTAGGAGACCTATATCCGTTCTCCATAAAATACGTATTTTCGTTCGCCATAAAAAAATTCAGCACAGTAGGCTCTCGGTACTAAGTATGCTTAGTATATTAATTGTTTTCATATGATAGACATAATAGTTATGTGAAATAATTGATTTGTGTCATCAAAATATGTTCGGCGAACAGCTTTTTGTTTCGGCAGACCGCAAGTCCGCCAAACTAAAATGCGTAACCTGCTCTAAGGAATTTAGTAGATAGCTTGACCCTTCTTAACTTGTATGCTTTAAACTGGCAATTTACTGGAAATGCGATTTACTGGAAATAAGAGTTACTACGCACCGGTTTTCCTGACATAGAGGCCTGTTTTCTCGATCACTCCAAAGCAATGAACCACTTAAAGATCGGGTGGCATTACTCTCGGAACCTACCAGGCCCAAGGGGCCTGTGTCGCTCACCTGGAACATTTACAACTCAACTAATCTTTATGGAGTTTTACTTGAATCAGTGCCACTTCCAATGACTTTCAGTCAAATGGTTGATTTTGCAAAGGTTCTTTTGAACAATATTTGAGCAAAAATAGACGACATCAGTACTAACAACAGAAATTGATGACATGCAGTCAAACTTGTATTAAGACACCACTCAAGTGAGAATCAGAAGACAGCTTCTTATGGTAGCTGGTTTCTTAAACCTTTAATGGTCATGATTTTTCAGTAAAACAAAACTTTCAGGTTATGTCTATTTGCAGGCCAAGATATGGAGCATTTTGAAAATATATCACTGGAATGACTGGCTCGATTATCGAGCCAGTCATTCCAGTGGTAAATTTTCAAAAATACTCATGCTGGCATGCAAATCGACATTCCTCAAGGCCACTGCAGAGGCAGGTTTTCGCTGGTTTGACCATTAAAGGGCTAATAAAGTTTCAAATGCATTGCTTAATTGCATTTAGCAAATGAAGAAAATAGTCTTTAAGGCAGGTGGTCGCTTAACCCTTTCACCCATAAATCCCGGAAAAAGTATATTCTTTATGATATAAAACTTATTTTGTTGAATATTTTGAAATTAATTTGACGCGAAGCCGTTGTGCCTTAGGCAACATTGGCTTTCCGTTAAACTAATTTAAGAAGGGTTAATACAGATGGTCTTTATAGCAGGTTCAACTGAGTATATTCCAAACCATTCTTTTAACACGTGTACATCTTGCTGAATGGCCAAGTTCGCGATGCTGCAATTTATTTAAAAAATAATTTGACTGAGTCATAGCTGACTTAGGCAGCAACAACTTTCAATGAATCAAATACATTTCAAAATATTTTAACAGTATAGGTATCAGAGTACACAATACATATCTTAAATATTTAGGCAGCAGTTGCAGGGAAAAGGTCAACCTGTTAATTTAGTTTTTATCTATTATGGTAATAAAAGCTGTCATATGTCAATGGATGGTGGAAATAAAACTCCAATTGCACATTAATTAACCATTTAACCATTGAATTTAAGAAAAGTTCAATTTTCTCATAGAAAATGTCTATTTGCAGACAAAGACTATTTTTGAAAATTTACCATTGGAATGACTGGCTCGTTAAAAAGAGTCCGTAATTCCAATGGTAAAATTTTCAAAAATAGTCTTCATTTGGTCTGTAAATGGACATTTCTCAAGACCACTGCCTAAGCCGTTTTGGCTGATATGATGGCTAAAGGGTTAACCGTTTTCCTAACCTACCAAAATAGGTAAGATATTGTGTCCTCTGATATCTATAGCCAGGTGAGCTAATAATAATAAATTGATAAGAAGCAAATCTTATTAACGCATTTAACCGGAAATAATGCGCTACGCTGTTGCTTAACAGCTGTTGCTGTCAATTGTATAATAGCAACAGCGCTGTCTATGACAGCAATGGTCTTCAGCAATGGTCTTTACAAACTGTACACCAGCCTTTCTAATACTGGCTTTGTAACAATTAATCTCTATACATTGGTGTGACAAGGGTTGAATAGTCATGCTGAAAACTGTTGCTGCACTTGACAGTAACAGACATCAGCAAAACCATTTTCAAAATGTCCGTCACCATGCTACATGCTATCCAACAAAATTTGTGAATAACGCAATACTCAACTAAATTCATTGCTAGAATTAATTGGCTTTAAATTATCGAGCCAGTCATTCCAGTGGTAAATTTTCAAAAACCGTCTTCTTTTAGTCGGCAAATGGACATTTCTCACGACCACTGCAAACCCCGTTTTTGGCTGATATGAGTGTTAAAGGGTTAATGATGAATTAATTAAATAAATCTTTTAGAATCAGTATGTGAATATGGCACACTTCATCAGCTCACTACCTCACAGGGTATTAATTTCATTTCAATCCTGAGAATTAGAGTTGTGGTTTTAAATTACAAGATTAAATGTTTTCCTATGCTGGCTAAATATCTAAGATATGTATTGTGTATGCTGACATATATGACTTTGAATATTTTGATATTTATTTGACAGAAAGTTGTTGCATTCTAAGGCAGCAATGACTTTCAGTCAAATTATTATTTTGAACTAGTGAACAACTGCTGCTAAGTGAGTTTGGTCACTCTGTCAAATGATTACAAGGGTTTTAGAATGCAGTTAAACATGCTATAAAGACCACCTGTACTAAATGCCAATTTTACTACATGCCGCCAAACCGTTTATCTGATAGATTCAGAAATGGCATGGTTGAAATCGGCATACTCATAACCCTGTACTAAACAAATTTTTGCTTCAAAATCCATCAAATAAAAAAATCCAATATGGCCGCCAAACATGCTGTATTTTGATTGGCCCACTGCGGCCATGTTTTTTTAATGGATCAACTTCCCTTGAATAAACTTTAATGGCCCATAATCCCTAATTAGATCTGCCAAATTTTGATCCCTTCAGCGGTTCTGGAGAAGCTGTTCTGGCTAAAACTAGGTCAACCAAAATGGCCGCCGACCCATTTGACCAATCAAGTTCCCTTGAACAAACTTGGTTCAGCTCTTGTCCTAGATCATATTTCATGGGGTTTGTTTCAATCCACCAAGCGGTTTCGGAGAAGATTTTTAAAGCCGTTTCTAAAAATCGGCCAAAAATCAAGATGGCCACCGGCCAAATTGGCCGATCAGCTTCGTTTGAACAAATTTGAATCTCTACAACCTAAGGATGCTTCCTGCCAAATATAATTGAAATCGTCCCATAAGTTCTCGAAAAGTAGACATTTTAAATTTCCCATTGCTTTAGTATGGGAGCTTTTGGCGGGAAAATGATCGAAGATGGCCACCAAACCGTTTATCCGACAGCTTTGAAAATTGCAAATTTGTGATCAGAATACCCAAAAAACCTATATAAAACCAATTTCAGCCTCAAAATCCATCAAATAAAAAAAATCCAATATGGCCGCCAAACATGCTGTATTTTGATTGGCCGACTGCACCATGTTTTTTGACGGATTAACTTCCCTTGAACAAACTTTAATGGCCTTTAGTCCCTAATCATATCTGCCAAATTTCGGCCTGATCGCTTCAGCGATTCTGGAGAAGTCTTTTTCACTAAAACTAGGTCAACCAAAATGGTCGCTGAACCATTTGGCCAATCAAGTTCCCTTGAACAAACTTGGTTCAGCTCTTGCCCTAGATCATATTTCATGGGATTTGCTTCAATCCACCAAGCAGTTTCGGAGAAGAAGATTTTTAAAGACATTTCCTAAAATCGGCCGAAATCCAAATTGGCCACCGGCCAAATTGGCCGATCGGTTTTCGTTTGAACAAACTTGGATCCCTATGCCCTAAGGATACTTCCTGCCAAAGATAATTGATATCGGCCTAGTGGTTCTTGAGAAGAAGTCGTTTAAAGGAGACAGACGGACAGACGGACGGACGGAGGGAAGGACGGACGCCGGAGACGCCGGACGGTCGCCATGGCATAAGCTCACTTGGCCATTCTGGCCAGGTCAGCTAATAATATATTGGGTCATATAACCCATCAAAGCGGGAGCTAAGATATTGCTTTACTGGGTTTAAAAGCGGCACAGTGACTAGATTTTTTGTTCCGCCATTATCCATCAATGATGATTGGTAGAGTCGCACAGAGATTGCTTGAAATAAATCATGTGATTAATTCATTATGAATGACAACGAGTCACGTGATCAAAATTTTACTACGCCAGTAATTTTTCATTCATGCCTAATGACATCTGATATCCTGCGAGCCAATCCTAAAATACAACTGCCCATTATCGATTATTATTAACCACGACTGTGCGGTCGCGCGAGACATTTCTCATTACTGGTGAATTAGCAGACCCCCCCTCTAGGCCGATTCGTGACATAATTTCTATTGTTGAAATTAGTAACCGGGATCGTGCCTTTCTGTAAGAATGGAAAGTTTACGTTACCGGACAGCTGTGCTAGAGCTGATAATGCAATCTACTGGCTATTGACAGATAGAAATAGCGCTAGAAAAATATTTCTTCCAAAAATTACAAGTTGCCCAGTAGTGCAACCGATATACTAGACAGCATATCTATCGCTACCAGCAAGTAATTACTGGGAAGGGAGACCTACAGTTATACCTACAGTCATGGGACCAACTTTGCTCCAAAAGGGTCTAAATTTAGAAATCAATTTTGGGGTGAGTTTTATTTGGTTAAGTGAAGGATATGGCAGGCAATTCAATCTCGTGTATATATGAGATTGGCTTGCCCGCCATATTTTTCACTTTCCCCGGGCAAGTGTTAAGTTCATCATCATCATCTTCTTGGGCCATAAGGCACTAGAATACTGAGGTATTACACGTTATCATATTCAAGTTCAATATTATTTATTTCATGATTTAGTACAGACTTACTGCTGACCGGGTAGACTATATATTATTAGGTTACCAAAGGTTGCCATAAGTTACCATGGGTTACCTCAAATTTATTATTGCATAACCTACCATGAGGTTGTCTTATGTGCATTTGCGAGACTTACTGTAGGTTACCATAAAAAATCTAACTTTCCACCCCTGCATCTTACCCCTTTACCATCTTCTTCAAGGCCTCAGCACTGTTTTTAATGTGATTTGGTTGAGATTGCTTGGTTCCTATCTGCACCAATTTATCAAAGTTATCTAGTGCAGTATTTTCAATATCAGAGGCATGACCCATACCATCACCATGAACTGTGACCTGAAAGAGAGAAGGGGAGTATAAACAAATGGACCATGATACTCTATGCTGAAGATTCAGAGAGAGAGAGAGAGAGAGAGAGAGAGAGAGAGAGAGAGAGAGAGAGAGAGAGAGAGAGAGAGAGAGAGAGAGAGAGAGAGAGAGAGAGAGAGAGAGGAGAGAGAGAGAGAGAGGGGAGGGGTGGGGAGGGGAGGGGAGGGAAGAGGAGCGAGCGCGAGAGAGAGGGGAGGGGGGGAATGAGGAGTGAGCGAGAGCGAGAGAGAGAGAGAGAGAGAGCGAGAGCGAGAGAGAGAGACCGAGAGACGGCCCATGATACTCTATGTCGAGGATTCATTCCTCACCCTCTTCACAAGGAATAAAAAAAACATGCTATGTAGGGTAAAGCCGCAGTAGATAAACTCGAGGATTATTTAGGCGGTGATGATTGTTCGTCAAATTGTTTTTGCAAGCAACACAAATCTCCTCAATTACCGCTTTTGTTGAAATGAAATGCAAGGAATTTGGGCAGTTCATGTGGCTGCTCTGCGTGCGTGCGTGCGTGCGTGCGTGCGTGCGTGCGTGCGTGCGTGCGTGCGTGCGTGCGTGCGTGCGTGCGTGCGTGCGTGCGTGCGTGCGTGCGTGCGTGCGTGCGTGCGTGCGCGCGCTTACATTACAGTGTTTGTTGTAAGGGAATGATGTCACATTAACGAAGTTTGTATTGTTCAAGGGTGATACTCATGGTAACTTAAATTAAACAGGAAACTAACTTCAGTCTTAATACTATTTAACTAAATTACGAATTTGGCGTATTAAGCTATATTCCGAATTTGCTTCGAATCGGTTTAGTCTAACATAGTTATCGTCCAGAAATGGTTAATTTTCTTAATTTAATATTTTCAAGGGCAAATAACTCTGGGTAAATGTGAGGCCATAGGTTCACACTGATATACATACTAGGTCAATCTGACCTAGGTCAATCTAGCCTAGATTCTGGTTAGTATATATTAAATGACAAGGGATGATTCACATTCATGGGTGGAAAAGCTTCTAGTTCAGGAGTTGCAAGAGACTCCAATTTACAAGTCAATAGCTCGAAATATGATGAAATTACAATGCAGTTCTTTAATTTTTATACCGGTAAATAAATGCACACAAACATTTTGACAGGGAATAACAAATATGTCACCATTGTCGAGGATTCACAGATAGACAAACAGCTACTAGGGTGATCCCCATAGCACCGCTAATAGACCTATCATCGAATAAGCTTAAAATGAAGTCTTAAATTGCACCGCAACCCCATAAACATTAAAACAAAATGCATAATGACGCATGAATTCAGGACAAAAACATGGAATTTTAACACAGATTTGTTCAAAAAGATTTTCTCATAGAAAATGTCCATTTGTAAGAGATTATTTTTTGAAAATTTACCAATGGAATGACAGGCTTGGTTATCGAGCCAGTCATTGCAGTGGTAAATTTTCAGTCTTTTCTTGGTTTGCAAATGGACATTTCTCAAGACCACTCCAGAAGCTGTTTTTGGATGATATAAGTGTTAAATGGTGAAGCGGGAGCAGCATATGTTCAGTACTCACAGTATTGTGAAATGTCAAGAGAGCGACACGCCGGTTTGGATATGTTTTCTCAAGTTCTTCAATCTGGTTGTACACAGCAACTCTGGCACCATCAAGTCGAGATATTATACCGCCACCGGGTGCCTGCAAGAAAACAAGAAAAAGATCAATGTTAAATCTATCTTTAACAAGAATTTGACAGAAATACATGTATATGTCATGCCGGGCATTTGATAGACTCATTGCTACAATAGGGGAACAAAGCAAATTGGTGTTGCACCAGTTTCAGCAACACTTCAACATTGCCAGGAACACACATCGGGTTAAGAGGTAATAGGCGGTTGATTAAGGTGACAACAGTACATTAAGTTTTCTGGAGTTGTCTCTGGGACGTTCGCTGGACGAGTACATACATATAGGGGTGGGCAGGACTTAATATCAATCCATAACTTTGCAGTTTTAGTCCATAATAGTCTAGATAGTTGTAGTAGCACTAACTGATTTATTACTTACATGGAGTGCCTCACCACCCCACTACTGTCATGCCAGCAATTCTATTCTGTTTACAGAAGCAGTGAGGTAGCTTGGTTCATTCAAAGACAAATATAAGGGGTAAAGCACCTTGAAGTGTGACAAAATGCTAAAAAATAAACTTTATTGTGGTGAATTTTCTTTGGGAGCCAAACAAACTTGATAGATTGAATTTTTTTTTAAAAAGACAGAAAATGATAAGGAGACATATTTTAATAGGTTTTCAGCCCTTTATTTCCATCTACGGCTGTCATTTTTGGCATTTTACTCTAAATATGGGTCTGGAAAGAATAACAACGAGAGCTCCGCAAACGGCGCATAATACCCCACCATGATGACAAACCAATGAATGAGAGCTATCAGAAAATATTTATTTATTCCTCAGCCCCATCAGACCAGTCATCCTTATGAAGTATCAAAACGATCTGTTAAATGGTCAAGGAGGTATAGTCCAGAAACCAATTTTCATGATGGCTGCCAAAGACTGGCAGCCATATTAGATTTCGGATTATTGTAAATTTCGATAAGTTTCTTCACCAGACATATTCCAACGACCGTAGGAAGTGATCCAATAAATGGCATCCAGAAACCAACTTTCAAGATGGCAGCCCATGGCTGGCGGCCATCTTGGAGTTGGGATCATCATCAATTTCGATAGCTTTCTTCTCCACACGTAGTCCAACCACCCTGTGAAGTTTCAAAGGGATCAAATAAATGGTAACGGAGTTATCATTTGGAAACCAATTTTCAAGATGGCCACCGATGGCTGGTTTCTTCCTCAGACCTAGTCCAACCACTCCATGAAGGTTCAAAGCGATCCGATAAATGGTAACGGCGTTATCATCTGGAAACCAATTTTCAAGATGGCCTTCAGGGATCTTGGATTTCGGATCATTGTCAATCTCGACAGGTTTCTTCAGACCTAGCCCAACCACTATGAAGTTTCAAAGTGATCCGATAAACGGTAACAGAGTTATCATCCGGAAACCAAGTTTCAAGATGGCCGCCTGTGGCTGGTGGCCATCTTGGATCATCGTTAATTTCAATAGGTTTATTCCCCAGTCCTAGTCCAACCACTCAATGAAGTTTCAAAGCGATCCGATAAACGGTACCGGAGTTATCATCCAGAAACCAAGTTTCAAGATGGCCGCCTGTGGCTGGCAGTCATCTTGGATTTTGGATCATCATTCATTCCGATAAGTTTCTTCCGCAGACCTAGTCCAACCACTCTATGAAGTTTCAAAGCAATCAGATAAACGGTAACAGAGTTATCATCCAGAAACCAATTTTCAAGATGGCTACAGGTGGCTGGCGACCATCTTGGATTTCGGATCATCGTCAGTTTCAATAGCTTTCTTCCTCACTCCTAGTCCAACCACTCCATGAAGTTTCAAAGCGATCCGATAAACGGTAACGAAGTTATCATCCGGAAACCAATTTCCAAGATGGCCGCCGGTGGCTGGCCGCCATCTTGGATTTCGGATCATCGTCGATTTCGATAGGTTTCTTCCCCAAGCCTAGTCCTACCACCCTATGAAGTTTCAATACGATCCGACAAACGGTAACGGAGTTATCATCCGGAAACCAATTTTCAAGATGGCCGCCAGGCATCTTGGATTTCGGATCATCGTCGATTTCGATAGGTTTCTTCCCAAGACCTAGTCCAACCACCATATGAAGCTTCAACGCGATCCGCCAACAGTAACGGAGTTATCATCCGGAAACCACTCTGCCACCCGCCCGCCCGGACGAACAGCGCGATTACATAATACCGGCCCCAAATTCTTTGGCAGGGTATAAAAAACCAGAGCATTATGTGGGTGAAATCTTTGCAGACTTACTACCTTTGAAAAGAAGTCAGTTACTGAGATGACCTTTAATTTGATAAACATCTGTGCTGCAAATTTATATTTCATTGTCTCATTATAATTTCATGATTTTTGATGATTAAACAATCTGCCAATCAAGTTTTAATTTGTTTGTAAACATAAATCTAGTCATCAAATGTCAACTTATTCAATTATGTGATCAACTAAAACAGGATCATCATCATCATGCTTGCGACACCTTCATGGTATGCCACTGTTGATTGCCTTAATATTATCATATACTACTTATGCAAAAAGTGAAATGTAGATAATTAATTAGTTTTTTGTTGTGTTACATGATACAATACACTTGAATACAGCTCATATATAAGTTGACATGTTTCCAAAACAAAAACAGAAACATGTTAGCTAGTACAACTTTGAACATGATGTAAGTTTACTTAGTAATGGTCTGTTGTGCATTTTGAATATAATTGCTTTGGAAGGCATTGCTGCCTTAGACACAAATGTCTTCCAATTTAATATATGTTCAAAGATATTCAACAGTACGTTTCATTTTGTTTTAGAAAAATTGTAAGTTATGTCCGAGCTGTACTATAACATTATGCTAATCAAACTGAACAGTGGCAAAGAAGTCAATATTGCATTTAGTCCATGTGTAGTCAGAAAACCTGTAATGTACTCTTGTATATTACATAAATTATGCAGTTATGTGTAGATAATTTATTATTTTTTTATTGTGCATCAATGCGCGATAGCAAATTACAGATCTTCTTACTAGATTCAATATTGACTTCTTAATATGAAAAAAATCATATGAGTTCTTGCATTAAAAAAACCATTTCCCCCCAAAATATTGGACCTAAATTTGTATATGAATTCTACAAAATGCACATCTGTGCATCATAACTGAGGCATACACCAAGTTCCATTAAAATACATGCAGCGATTCCGTATAGGCTGTTTACGAGATTTTGTGGACGGACAGACGGACATACAGACACATGCGGTGACAACCATATGGCTCCCTCATTTTCCGGAGCGGGGCCCTAATAAAGATAACAGAGCAATTAACACATGCCTATAGTTCAAAACAATGCATGTGGGTTGGAGCTGGTGTAACTAATGCCACACTCTCAGCTGTGAACAATTAGACCACTTCAGAGTTCCTCTACCGCTTCCATTTGGAAGGATGTGCTGGAGGATACTCTGTAGTAGATTATGTGGATACAGACCAGAAATGCCAGAACATTTGGTTTTGTTTGAGATGCTACCTATTTTGTCTTCCACAATGTCAGGGTGTTTTATCGCTATTAACTCTTTCACCAAAATATTCAGTCCTGTACATGTATAACATATTCTGTTGAGTATTTTGAAATTAATATGACTGGAAGCCATTTCACTAAATCCACTTGCAGCGATCATCTTCGAATACTGATTTTCAAGCGTTTGAAATCATGCCTCGCATATTTTCCTACCATGCAGTTAACTGCAGGGGCACTTTCAAAGGGACACATTAATGCTTTATATGCACTGCGGATGCTTAATGGTGGCAAATGTAGTTTCATGACTGTAGGGATTGTTCACGTTCATCTTCTTAACTAAACGAAATCTAGGATTTCTTTTTTCACGAGAGAGTTGATACTTACCTCCCTAATACTTTTGATATTGCTAAATATTGGCTTTCACTCAATAAACACTCAGATTTAAAACAGTTAGGTGCCCCTACTGGGCAGGGAGTCAGAGCGTAGTCTGGCGGATGCCAGCCCCACCACCGCGCATGCGCAGACTAGCACTTCCTCTGACTAGATTATTGGCTGACACACATGCAACTATTAAGAGCCTGAAGACCGAGCCTCTGTGGGGTGGAGAGGCCGGGTCCGTATCTAGGGAGGTAAGTATCAACTCTCTCGTGAAAAAAGAAATCCTAGATTTCGTTTATTTCACTTCAAGAGTATACTTACCTCCCTAATACTTTTGATATTGCCAGAATTCGAAAGTGAATCTGGCGGGAGGGAGGCGAGGTCAAAAGACCAGCTCATCCCAATACGCTTTTCTGCGTTTAAGGCACTTAAACTTCTGAAACTGTAAGAAAAAACAGTCAGGATTTGACTAACCATCGGATAACACGACCGATGTATGAGAGATGACCGAATGTCATATGCGCTCCCCCCCCCTCCTTCCTGGGAGGAAGAGTCGACTGACCTCAATGTCCTATACGCTCTCTACGTACAAGTGCCATGTACTACAGGACAGAGACGAAAAAGCTCCATTTTCGTAACTCTCAACAATGAACCACACAAATACACAAACCATCACCATATTAATAACGGGTAATCGTGACAATACAATCAACAACGGACAACACATGAACAAGACTGACCTTGTTGAAAATGGCTGCTGACATCATCTTCCCATCGGTAAAGACTGATGCAGGCCCAAAAAAGTGGGTGTTTTCCATAAATTAATTGTGATATATATAAGTAATGAGGAAATCACCTCAAAAAATATAAACCGATTTATTTTTTCAAAACCGACAAGGCGAGAGGATTAGAGGTGTCACGGAGATAATGGTCTGTAAAACTTGACTCACAGTGCCACTGAGCCACCGACATAATATCATCCACAGGGACCCCATTAAATAGGGCCGTGGATGTCACTACGCCGCGGACACTGTGAGCCTTGGCCACGTCAACCTGCTTCCCGGTGGCGGATTTATGGCAAAACTGAATGCACTCCACAATCCACCTGGAAATGGTGTCCTTAGAAGCCCTCCCATGGGGTTCAATATATGACAACCATAACGCTGACTGGTCGGTGCGCCATGCCGCCGTACGTTGTTTGTACCGGCGCAGCGCCCGGACGGGACACCATGCTTTAGAATTAGGATCATATCTAGTTAAAGCAGGCAAAATAATAGGTTGACCTGGATATTTCAACGACTGATTTTTAGCCAAGAAATTAATCCTAGGTAGCAGCTTAAGGCCTTCCCCTGAAACCACAAAACGGTCATCCTCGGCTGATAAGGCATGAATCTCACTCCTACGCCTAGCCGAGGCCGCAGCAATTAAAAACACAGTCTTCAGTGTTAATAGTTTCATAGAAATGGAACTAAGTGGTTCAAAAGGCTTATCACCTAGTACTTGAAGCACTAGCGATAAACTCCAAGACGGAATCACAGGAGGATTCCTTGGTCTTAGATTGCCCATGCCTTTAATTAATACATTCAATGTATTTACTTCATCACTTCCCCTCTTAGCCAAGCAAGGAATAACAGACATTAATGCTGATTTATAACCAGCAATAGAGTTAGGCTTGAGGCTATAGGCATCATAGAGGTGACAGAGGAAATCAGCTACTACTTGAATAGATGAATCCATTGGATCAATACATCTTTTTGAGCACCATTCTGCAAATCTGTTGATTTTATAATTATATGCTCTGGAGGTTGACCCCCTCCTGGCTTTGGCCATAAACATGGCTGCTTGCTCAGAAAAGCCCTCCTTAATTCTAGATTCCTTGACAACATCCACGCAGTCAATCTGAACATTGACGGATTGTTGTGAAGGGCCTTGCCCTGGAAGATAATATCGTCCATCAGAGGCAGAGGAACCGGATTGCAGACCAGAAGGTCCAGCAGATCCGTATACCATGATCGGCTTGGCCAATCCGGGGCGATCAGAAGCACTTGGCATTCCTCTTGTCTGATTTTCTGAAGAATTTTTGGAATCAGGATTGCTGGAGGGAATGCGTATGCATACATTCTCCCCCAGCTGATAGCTAACGCATCTGTTGCGAAAGCGCTTGGATCCGGAATCGGAGAGACGTACGTCGTCATCTTCGCATTCTTGCTCGTTGCGAACAAATCGATGTTGGGTTTCCCCCAATGGTCGAACAGACGATCCGCCACACATTGATTTAGTTGCCATTCCGTGGGTAAAACACTCATCCTTCGGCTCAATGAGTCTGCAAGCAGGTTTAACCTTCCCGGAATATGAACTGCTTTCAAGGTAATCTGGTGATCCAGACACCAACATAGCAGTTTCCATGTCATCATACAGAGACTGGGCGACTTCGTTCCGCCCTGGCGGTTTATGTAAGTCACAACTGTTGAGTTGTCTGAACGAATAAGAACAATCTTGCCCTGAACTTTCTGTAAGAAATGTTCCAGGCCCAGGACTACTGCTCTTAGCTCCAGTAGATTTATATGTTCCTGTGACTGTTCCAGATTCCAAAGCCCTGATATCGTGGATTCTTCCAGGCAAGCTCCCCAGCCCTCCATCGATGCATCTGTATACACAGTCACCTGAGGGTGGGGAGGGGTTAGCAAAACCCCCGGTAAGAGATTCTCTGTATTCAACCACCATTGCAGGTGGTGAATCAGAGGCGCCAACACTGACACATTCGAGTCCAGCGAACCTGTACTCTGGGTCCATTGTGTCATGAGAAACAACTGGATCGGCCGCCTGCGTAAGGCGGCCTGAGGAATGACTGGTTCCAACGAAACCATCAACCCCAGCATTCTCAAGTAAACCCGTGCCAGGACATGACGACTGTCGCACACTGACTGAATCAACGAGATGAGTATTTGAACCCTCTCCTGAGTAGGATAAACATATCCTGTCTCCAGATCGAAGAACATCCCCAGGTAAACAAACTTCTGGGATGGAGTCAGCTCTGATTTTGGGAAATTGATCATCCAGCCCAAGTCTGTGAGAATTTTCAAAACAATCTCCAGATTGGCGGACAAACTTTCCCGGGTGTGCGCTTTCAACAGCCAGTCGTCTATGTACGTGTGGACTGCTATGCTTCTCCTGCGGAGGTATGCTGTGATCGCAAGAACCACACGGGTGAAAACCCGAGGAGCCGTGGAAATTCCGAAGGGCAACACCCTGAATTCCCACTGTCTGCCCTGGAATGCAAATCTCAGGAAGCGACAGAAACTCCTGTGGATGGGGATGTGGAAATAAGCGTCCTTCAAATCTATCGACGCCGTCCACATCCCCCTCTCCAACCCCGCCAACACCGAGCGCACCGTTTCCATCTTGAAACTGGGCGTCTCGATGAACTTGTTCAATGGCTTGAGGTTGAGAATCGGTCTCCACCCACCGGTGCGTTTTGTTACCAAGAACAGGGTTGAATAGAAGCCCGGACACCTCTGTGCCGGCTGAATAGCTCCTTTTTGTACGAGGGAATTTATCTCCTCCTCGATACACAACCTTTGATCTGGATCTCTCGGAACGGGAGTCCAGATTGGCACCAGAGACAGTCGCGACGGCGGGCCTGTCATCCACTCTGGATGATACCCCACGGAAAGCCATCGCAAGACTAAACGGTCCTGAGTTAACCGTTCCCACTCTTGCATGTGGTCGGCAAGCCGGCCTCCCACCGGTCCACCTAGGGACCGCGGTGGACACAAGGCATGCAAGAGCGGCACTGTCTCCGTCGCCATACACACCGGCGTGGTCCTTACCGCGGTAAGCGCCCTGTCAGGAACGATAACCACGCCCAGATCCTCGCGCGACCCGCCCCGCCCCGCGCGCACCTCGGTGCACGGGCGGCTGCCTGGCTGACGGCGGCTGAGGAGCCTGCGCCCCCCTCACTGCTGGCCGAATCGCACGCGGCCGAGGCCGGCGCTGCGACGGCGGCTGGCCTCTGACTTGGCCAGCACCACCTCGAGCCTGCAGGGGACGATACGCAGGGGCCGCGGCGCGAACGTTAGCACGACGCAGTACCTCAAACTGTTCGCGCAGCGCCCTCTGGTTATTCACCAGGGTGACCGTCTCCTGGAGGTGGCGACATCCCTCACCTCCAAAAAGACCAGGACCCGTCATAGGCGTACGGAGTAGCCTATTATACAGGTCCTGAGACGGGCACAAATTGTCCAGGGCAAATGTGCGTCTTGCCCTGACACTCCTGGTCACCGCCCGCGTCATACAGTCCAGCGCCAGGTTAATACCATCCTGGATGGTACGCTGGACCGCGAGCGGGCCTGGCTGGCGCGATGCGGATGCCGTTACTACCCCCTGTAACAGCTGGGAGACGTGGGACAGAGCGGCAATCGAAGCCCGCCCACTCTCCTCCGCATCACGCAACGCGGTATTCGCCGAACGCAACGCGTTCGCGCACAAGACCCCCGCGTCAGAACGGGATCCTGGCCGCGTATCCTCACCCAAAGCCGCGCGGTCATCCACGCTGGGCTTGGGTACCACACCGTACCGCTGGTAGTCCAGGGGCACGATGCGACAACGCTTGGCCACCTCGCGAGGGGCCTTCGCGAGACGTCCACTCGTGTTAATGGACGCCTCCGCCGCCTTGAACATGTCAACGACATGCTCCGCCAGCGGCAGAGAAGGCATAGCGTTAGCAGTTGGATTCCCAGCTAACCACGGCGTGTGAACACGGTGGCTAGCCGACTGCTCCACGGGCAGATCAGGCCTAACGCTCACCAACCACTGGCAAGCGTTATACCAATCCTCCTCCGTGGCTAACTGCGAGCGCTCTACAAGACGGGGTCCTTCGTCTTCCTCCTGAGCGCAAGCAGTACTTGACGGCGGGTACGCTGATACACCTGGCAAGCCAGGGAAAACATGCGGGCCTGTCAGCACCGGCATGAGAATATCACTGGTTTGACCAGGAGCAGGCACCGCGGTAGAGCGCGGGGTATATATAGCTCTACCACGGGCCCGGCCAGCACCAGCTACACTCTCGGCAAGCCGAGGTATGCGGTACCGCTGGCCATCAGCAGCGCCCTGGGCCACCACCTGAACCGCGGACCTTACTCCAGGGTGAGTAATACCGTGGAAAAAAGCGCCTGTATTCCCCGCGAGGGGTGCACAAACGTCTTCATCCATGTCCACGTCGTCAGACGGCGACCCTAGCAGGTAATCCTCATCACCCTGGTCAGAAAGATTAGACCCCGGGTCAGCAAAGAGAGCTAACCCGGGCTGACCAGGAACGGTGCCATAGGAGATACTGGCCACCGCGGCGTGCGGATACCCCTGGACTGATAAGCAGCCAGCGGGTTCCAGCGACAACCGTCCACGGTCCCCTATCGGCGCGGCAATAAGCCTGCTGCCAGGGCCGTGGAACGCCCCCTCTAATGGGGCCACCTCTGAATCGTCGGACAACGGAAGCGGACTAAGGAAAATCGATCCAGAGGCGGGGATTACCTGCTCCGAAGCCGATGACGAGGACAATAAAGGATCTGGTCCAGGAAGCATGCCACGAAGCAACCCTGGAACCAAATCTTTTATTGTCCTCCTCATCTCTCCCAACATCTCGGTCCGGAAGGTCTCCATATCCACCGCGGACGAGACCTTCCCCTTACCCTTCTCACTTACAACCTCTCGCTTCCGCTTCTTCTTCTTCTCCACCACTACCACCTTGTCCGTCGCCTGTAAGCAGCACAAGAATTCGGACATTAACACGCCCCCCCAGTGCTTACATATGTCACAATTAATCAATGGACCACAAGGGCTACATCGATAACACAGATGCGGCCAGAACTTCACATGCATAAAACGTCCACAGGACGCGCAACCCGGTCCCTGAAACAGGGCAAAGGACAAGGAGTATGAGCAACTAGTTAAGCTTAGAAACTCAATCCAACTCAAGGAGAAGGAAAAACGATCATAAAGATCAATATACATCAAAAACCAGCCTAGCGCTTGAATTGCTAATAAATACATAGCCAGCTGATTATGACGTCATTAATCCCGTGACAGGAAAAATTCGATCCCAACAAAACATCCAAGTGCAAAGACGAATTGTATGCTGAATGGATAAGTTGACTACACAACCATCAGATACATATAGATAACTCTTTACTGGCAAAAATGTTAATTATCTCCCTTTGATTGTTTACAATAATTAACATCACCACATTACCAATGACTAGATACCTGACACTTTGTATAGACAAACCATCCAACGTGACGAACCGGAAACTCCACCATCTGCACGCCTCTTAACTCTCTCCACCTCATGGGGAAGGAATTGGAACAAGAGGGCAAAGTGAGAAGACCTTTATACCAGGCCTCCAACTCACTGGGCATAATTTTTCATTTGGTTAGATAACCTGACAGTGTTAGTAGGAAATGGAACCATGGTGGAGAGAATACTAATTCTCTGGTACTGTGACGTCACAACCTAGCGTCATACAGACCTGTGGACAGAAACAGAAAGAGAAATTAGTCCTAGGTAGCACCGAGTTGACCTAAACCAACTAACTAAGGCGCTTATCACGGTAAACGCGAGTCCCGGAAACACAATACACCGGGAAGAAAACTCGCTAATTTTACTAGAAGTCACCTGATTTAAAGGTCCAACGTCCTCCGGTGGCGAAGTGTATCCTCCCGCCATCCAAATCAGGTCTTATCACTTCCAAAATAACACCAATAACAACGTTAATGAGCAAGAAAAGCTTATGACTGAAAAACATGTGTGTTCTCTTTGCCAATAATCTAGCAAAGAGGAAGTGCTAGTCTGCGCATGCGCGGTGGTGGGGCTGGCATCCGCCAGACTACGCTCTGACTCCCTGCCCAGTAGGGGCACCTAACTGTTTTAAATCTGAGTGTTTATTGAGTGAAAGCCAATATTTAGCAATATCAAAAGTATTAGGGAGGTAAGTATACTCTTGAAGTGAAATTAGGGATTTCTTGCTGAATGTAGTGTAATAATAGGGTATACTGGATTTTCAGCAATGAACTTGAGATAGGTGGTCTTCCTTGTTAGAAGCAGGTGGTGTTTTGCCATGGATATACCAGCACACTTGAATACATCCCACATCCTGCTTATTAGGCATTTGCCTCGATACGTTGTCTCTCACACAATTCATGAACTTTGTCCTGTCATTGTTGTCTTTCTGTATTTTTTGTTGTACCAAACGCTGGTCAGAGATGTTGGCAGAAGGCACTCATTGTGCATGCCTGCGACTGCACTCTTACTATCAGAGGATCTGGGGGTAGAAGGGGATTTTGACTACATACATCTACACTTTTCTTGTAGTCTTTTTAACTGTTTTTTAATGCTTGATTTAGCTTCAGGTGTTCTGTGATCCGAGTTGTCCTTAGGCTCATCTTTGCTACTTTCATCAGTTGTATCAGAATCTGAAATCTCTAGTTCCCTGAAACGCCTGTTTTCAATAACTGTGGATGCTACACGTGCCTCTCTTTGCTTGTCTGGACTTGATTGTTTGTTCTCTATTTTCCTTGTCATAGTGTGGATAAGACTTCCATTTTTCTGTTTTTGGAACTTTTTGTTGTTTTCTTGATAGAGTTTTAGAGGTTCAGGGTTGGCTTTAACTGCTACATAGTATGTTCTTTGTATCTGGTTTCCAGTCTTATCTTTGGGCGGTGGCTTACTAGTGAAATTGTCCGATCTGCAAGCTCTGTTCTGTTTGGAGCATTTTGAAAAGTCCAGTTTCACCTTCATAATGATTGTAGCTTCACATTAGCAATGACGGTCTGATGATACTATATACTGAATGAAACTGCACAGCTATATACAAGTTGTCGCAACCAGAACAGCAGGACTAAAGACTTCTATATATAGACTCTGAAATAAACCAATGTAATGTTACAAAATTGCTTTCTAATGAATGATACATGCCAGATTGATAGATTTTTAATGTGAACTAAACTAGAATATCCGTAGTTCTTGATTGTCACATCAATTTGTGAAATAAGAATTTTAGCCATATAAAAATCTCTGAAGAACTATGAATAACAATTTTACAATTGTTATTCAATGTATTACTAACTATTGATTAGATATAGAAAATAAAAAGTTATTTGGTAAGGAAAAGTGGTTTCCCATGATCTATATTGATAGGATAAGGTGGCGTTATGGTTGCGACAAGGTGTTATGGTTGCGACACGGTGTTATGGTTCCGACAAGGTGTTATGGTTGCCACAAGGTGTTATGGTTGCGACAAGGTGTTATGGTTGCGACAAGGTGTTATGGTTGCGACAAGGTGTTACGGTTGCGACAAGGTGTTACGGTTGCGACAAGGTGTTACGGTTACGACAAGGTGTTACGGTTGCGACAAGGTGTTACGGTTGTGACAAGGTGTTACGGTTGTGACAAGGTGTTACGGTTGTGACAAGATGTTACGGTTGTGACAAGATGTTACGGTTGCGACAAGGTGTTATGGTTGCGACAAGATGTTATGTGTTACGGTTGTGACAAGATGTTACGGTTGTGACAAGATGTTATGGTTGTGACAAGGTGTTATGGTTGTGACAAGGTGTTATGGTTGTGACAAGGTGTTATGGTTGTGACAAGATGTTATGGTTGTGACAGATGGCTGTGTGAAGTGAAGCGTTATGGTTGCGACATAAATAAAGGCCCGGCTAAAGGAGACATCCTTAACAAGTAAAAAGGACAAAAGTTAAAATTATGTGATTTAGGACAAGTGTGACCTTACAAAACACAAAAAGCAACAGATAAACTCATCTGTTGTAGAAATTAGCCATGATGTTATGTTGAAACAGCAAATTTTGTCCTCATTGTTGTCTTTTTGCACAATGTTGCACTCACTGTGTGGTTAATTTTTGGCATAACCTAACATGTCATATACCAAGATTTTCACCAAATTTTGTAGAGCAAACTTCCAAAAAAAATTTATTTATATATTATGAATCGTTATATCTATGCTATTTTGGCTATGTCATGCAGAACAGATAAAAAACAGGACTTTAATCCAACTTGAAGATTCTGTATTTCCAAGTTTTTATCCAATCCTGACAAAACTTGGAACACCTCTTCATATGAATGTTTTGCTCTGGCTCAGACAGCTAATTTTATGCCGTTATCTACTGGCTTCACCCAAATGACGCCTAAATTTGCACTACCCCATAACCAAGTTAAAGTCTATTTACTAGAGTCTTAGCTATTGTGTGGAAACAAATATTATGTGTGGTCGATGGCACATCATCACAAATCCTACACTTTCCCCAACTTTCATGTTCTGCACTTCCCCCAAGGCCCCCCCCCTCACGCACCACCACCCTGGACCAGAGCATAATGCGCCGGCAATCACATAGGTAAGTTACATACCAAATTTGTCTCAATTCCACCAAGTTTGATTTTCTGCAACCACCTCCACCTTGCGCCCCCTCCAAGGCGCATATCCTAATCTTAATGTCATCTTGCAGTCCGCATTCATGAGAAAATCACATAACAAATTTGATTGAATTCCACCATCTGGTTTCGGAGTTGATACATGTGGGACGGACGGAGGCAACTGACCTAGATATTTGAATATCAGACTATTATTCACACCAGAGGTAACCTCCATACTGTCCAGTACAATAACTCACATTAGAGGTAACCTCCATACTGTCCAGTAGAATAACTCACATTAGAGGTAACCTCCATACTGTCCAGTACAATAACTCACATTAGAGGTAACCTCCATACTGTCCAGTACAATAACTCACACCAGAGGTAACCTCCATACTGTCCAGTACAATAACTCACATTAGAGGTAACCTCCATACTGTCCAGTACAATAACTCACATTAGAGGTAACCCCCATACTGTCCAGTACAATAACTCACATTAGAGGTAACCTCCATACTGCCCAGTACAATAACTCACATTAGAGGTAACCTCCATACTGTCCAGTACAATAACTCACACCAGAGGTAACCTCCATACTGCCCAGTACAATAACTCACATTAGAGGTAACCTCCATACTGTCCAGTACAATAACTCACACCAGAGGTAACCTCCATACTGTCCAGTACAATAACTCACATTAGAGGTAACCTCCATACTGTCCAGTACAATAACTCACATTAGAGGTAAGGTCCCGACTGTCCAGTACAATAACTCACATTAGAGACAACCCCCATACTGGCCAGTACAATAACTCACATTAGAGGTAACCTCCATACTGTTCAGTACAATAACTCACATTAGAGGTAACCCCATTGTTCCCAGTACAATACATGTAACTCTCAATATAGGTAACCCCCAAAACTGTCCAGTACACTAACTCACACCACAGGTAACCCCCATACTGCCCAGTACAATAATTCACATTAGAGGTAACCTCCACCCCCTTACCACCCAGTACAATAACTCACATCAGAGGTAACCTCCATAATGTCCAGTACAACAAGCATTCTGTAAGTATTGCTTTACAATACATGTCCCCTTACCTGGTGATATAAATCTTTAGAGATTGACAGTCATTGTAAATTGTCATAAGCAGTTGAAACTCGAACTTGATCTGTAACTTCTCATAACATAGCAATAAACCAAGTCTCAGTTATATATGGTGAAGGAGAAAGAAAGTCTTGAAAGCTGATATGTTTGTATTTCATTTCTAGAGTCGAATGGGGCCATAACTCCCTTAAAAAATGATGCAAACGCCTGAAACGCCAACTTGGTCTGTAACTTCTCATAATAAAGTAATGTACCAATTCTCAGTTGAATATCTTGAGACTGTGAGAAAAAGAGCGGAAGACTAATATTTTTCGTATTTCATAGGTCGAAAGGGGGCATAACTCCATCAAAAATTTACGCATACACCTGAAACTCGAACTTGGTCTGTACCGTCGCATAACAAAGCTATGTAGCAGTTCTCAGTACAATATCCTGAAAGACTGCGAAAGAAGTGCGGAAAACTAATGTTTTTTGTATTACATAAGTCGAAAGGGGGCATAACTCCATGAAAAATTGACAGAAATGTCTGAAACTCGAACGTGCCCTGTAACTCCTTATACTAAAGCGATGCACCGATTTTCGCTTAAATATCTTGGAGTGCGAAAAAGTGTGGAAAGCTGATATTTTTCGTATTTCTTAAGTCGAAAGGGGGCATAACTCCATCAAAAATTGATGCATATGCCTGAAACTCCAACTTGGTCTGTAACATCTCATAACAAAGCAATGTAGCAGTTCTCAGTATATCTTGAGACTGCGAAAAAAGTGCGAAAGCTAATATATTTTGCATTTCATAAGTCGAAAGGTGGCCATGAAAAATTAACGAAAATGTCTGAAACTTGAACTTACTCTGCAACCCCTTATACTAAAGCGATGTACCGATTTTTCCTTAAATATCTTGGAGTGCGGAAAAAAGTGCGGAAAGCTGATATTTTTCACATTTCCTAAGTCGAAAGGGGGCATAACTCAATCAAAATTTAAGCATACGCCTGAAACTCGAACATGGTCTGTAGCTTCTCATAACAAAGCTATGTAGCAATTCTCCGTATAATATCTTGACTGCGAAAAAAAAGTGCGGAAAACTAATATTTTTCGTATTTCATAAGTCAAAAGGGGCATTAACTTCCTGAAAAAACTGACGAAAATGTCGGAAACTCGAACT
The DNA here is from genome assembly GCA_034401795.1 of Chaetoderma sp. LZ-2023a. Lineage (NCBI taxonomy): Eukaryota > Metazoa > Mollusca > Caudofoveata > Chaetodermatida > Chaetodermatidae > Chaetoderma > Chaetoderma sp. LZ-2023a. Next base: position 16,431,165 of record CM067374.1, read on the forward strand.
TGCTCAGTAACTCCTTATACTAAAGCGATGCACCGATTTTTGCTTAAATATCTTGAAGGAATGCGAAAAAGTGCGGAAAGCTGATATTTTTTGTATTTCTTAGTAACTTCTCATAACAAAGCAATATACCAATTCTCTGTTGAATACCTTGAAGGAATGCGAAAAGTGCGGAAAACCAACTGCGACAGACGGACAGATAGATGGACAGACGGAGTGCAAACCTAGTCCCCCGGTTTTACCGGTAGGGGACTAAAAACTCACATTAGAGGTAACCCCCATACTGCGCAGTACAATAACTCACACCAGAGGTAACCTCCATAATGTCCAGTACAATAACTCACACCAGAGGTAACCCCCATACTGTCCAGTAAAATAACTTACACCAGAGGTAACGTCCATACTGTCCAGTACAATAACTCACATTAGAGGTAACCCCCATACTGTCCAGTACAATAACTCACATTAGAGCTAACCTCCCGACTGTCCAGTACAATAACTCACACCAGAGGTAAGGTCCATACTGTCCAGTACAATAACTCACACCAGAGGTAACCTCCATACTGCCCAGTACAATAACTCACATTAGAGGTAACCTCCATACTGCCCAGTACAATAACTCACATTAGAGGTAACCTCCATACTGTCCAGTACAATAACTCACACCAGAGGTAACCTCCATACTGTTCAGTACAATAACCCACATTAGAGGTAACGTCCATACTGTCCAGTACAATAACTCACACCAGAGGTAGCCTCCATACTGCCCAGTACAATAACTCACACCAGAGGTAGCCTCCATACTGCCCAGTACAATAACTCACATTAGAGGTAACCTCCATACTGTCCAGTACAATAACTCACACCAGAGGTAACCTCCATACTGTCCAGTACAATAACTCACATTAGAGGTAACCTCCATACTGTCCAGTACAATAACTCACACCAGAGGTAAGGTCCATACTGTCCAGTACAATAACTCACACCAGAGGTAGCCTCCATACTGCCCAGTACAATAACTCACATTAGAGGTAACCTCCATACTGCCCAGTACAATAACTCACACCAGAGGTAACCTCCATACTGCCCAGTACAATAACTCACATTAGAGGTAACCTCCATACTGTCCAGTACAATAACTCACATTAGAGGTAACCTCCATACTGTCCAGTACAATAACTCACATTAGAGGTAACCTCCATACTGTCCAGTACAATAACTCACACCAGAGGTAAGGTCCATACTGTCCAGTACAATAACTCACACCACAGGTAACCTCCATACTGCCCAGTACAATAACTCACATTAGAGGTAACCTCCATACTGTCCAGTACAATAACTCACATTAGAGGTAACCTCCATACTGTCCAGTACAATAACTCACATTAGAGGTAACCTCCATACTGCCCAGTACAATAACTCACATTAGATGTAACCTCCATACTGTCCAGTACAATAACTCACACCAGAGGTAACCTCCATACTGTCCAGTACAATAACTCACATTAGAGGTAACCTCCATACTGTCCAGTACAATAACTCACATTAGAGGTAACCTCCATACTGTTCAGTACATTAACTCACATTAGAGGTAACGTCCATACTGTCCAGTACAATAACTCACATTAGAGGTAACCTCCTTACTGGCCAGTAGAATAACTCACACCAGAGGTAACCTCCATACTGTCCAGTACAATAACTCACACCAGAGGCAACCCCCATACTGTCCAGTACAATAACTCACATTAGAGGTAACGTCCATACTGTCAAGTACAATAACTCACATTAGAGGTAACCTCCATACTGGCCAGTACAATAACTCACACCAGAGGTAACCTCCACACTGTCCAGTACAATAACTCACACCAGAGGCAACCCCCATACTGTCCAGTACAATAACTCACATTAGAGGTAACCTTCATACTGGCCAGTACAATAACTCACATTAGAGCTAACCTCCCGACTGCCCAGTACAATAACTCACATTAGAAGTTATCCCCATACTGCCGGAGATATCCACACAGAATATAATCATTGACTCATCCATCTCAAGCGGCTTCTTAGTACTGCCTGTCGCCGTGGTTACAGGTGCTGGTTCAAGCAAGAATGTGACATCATCAGTCTTAGGGATCTCCTCTTTATCAATGTCCACCTCATTGGCATGCCCACAAAAGTCACAGGTCCATACCTGTACAAATTTAAATCAAAATTTATTGTGTATTTAGTGTAGCGACTATGAAGAGAGTTGTGGCATCCTTTCACAAGGTACACTATGCTACCATGTATGCAGTACATTAGAACATCAGCATTGATTCACATCAAATTTGACAAATCAATACCTGATGACACCAGATCAGATGCGGTTTCTGTGACATCTGAGAAAGCCAGCCAAAACTTACCTCTGCAATATTCATTTACCAGACAAGACTGTTTTAAAATTTACTACTAGAATTACTGACAACCGAGCCAATCATTCCACTGGTAGATTTTCAAAAATAGTCTTCTCTTGGTCTGCAAATGGACAATTTCTATGAGGAAATTGAGTTATAGGGCTAAACAAGACTTTCTAGATGTACATGCATGCTTCATAGTTTCAAAGCATCCATGTAGACTTTCTAGATGTATGCTTCATAGTTTCAAAGCATCCATGTAGACTTTCTAGATGTATGCTTCATAGTTTCAAAGCATCCATGTAGACTTTCTAGATGTACATGTATGCTTCATAGTTTCAAAGCATCCATGTAGACTTTCTAGATGTACATGTATGCTTCATAGTTTCAAAGCATCCTTGTAGACTTTCTAGATGTATGCTTCATAGTTTCAAAGCATCCATGTAGACTTTCTAGATGTATGCTTCATAGTTTCAAAGCATCCATGTAGTAGATGTACATGTATGCTTCATAGTTTCAAAGCATCCATGTAGACTTTCTAGATGTATGCTTCATAGTTTCAAAGCATCCATGTAGACTTTCTAGATGCATGCTTCATAGTTTCAAAGCATCCATGTAGACTTTCTAGATGTATGCTTTATAGTTTCAGAGTATCCATGTAGAGTTTCTAGATGTATGCTTCATAGTTTCAAAGCATCCATGTAGAGTTTCTAGATGTATGCTTCATAGTTTCAGAGTATCCATGTAGAGTTTCTAGATGTATGCTTCATAGTTTCAAAGCATCCATGTAGACTTTCTAGATGTATGCTTCATAGTTTCAAAACATCCATGTAGACTTTCTAGATGCATGCTTCATAGTTTCAAAGCATCCATGTAGACTTTCTAGATGTATGCTTCATAGTTTCAAAGCATCCATGTAGACTTTCTAGATGTATGCGTCATAGTTTCAAAGCATCCATGTAGACTTTCTAGATGTATGCTTCATAGTTTCAGAGTAGTCAACAGATGAGTTGAAATTTGATTCTGTGAAGTCGGGTTCCAAAGTTTCATATCGATTCAAACATGTGTAAAAGTGGACAGGGCATAGGTAGAAATGGGCAGGCCTTAGGCAGACATGGGTGGGCATAGGTAGAAATGGGTAGGCCTTAGGTAGAAATGGGCAGGGAATAAGTAGAAATGGGCGGGCATAGGCAGACATGGGCGGGACATAGGTAGAAATAAGAAGGGCATAGGTAGAAATGGGCGGGCATAGGCAGACATTGGTGGGGCATAGGTAGAAATGGGCAGGCCTTAGGTAGACACGGGCGGGGCATTGGTAGAAATGGGCGGCGTATAGGTAGAAATGGGCGTGGCATAGGTAGAATTGGGTGGGGTATAGGTAGAAATGGACGGGGGATAGCTTGGAATGGGCGTGGCATAGCTAGAAATGGGAACACAGCTAGAAATGGGTGTGGCAAAGCTATAAATGGGCATGGGATGGCTATAAATGGGTTAGGCATATCTAGCTCATATTGGGTTGGAACTAGCTAGAAAGGGGTGGGGCATTGCTAGAAATGGGAGCACAGCTAGAAATGGGTGGGCATATATATATAGAAATTGGAGGGGCACAGCTGGAGATGTGCACGGCATCGCTAGAAATGGGCGGGCCTGGCTAGAAATGGAGGGGGCATAGCTAAAAATGGGTGGCCATAGCTGGAAATGGGCAGGGCATAGCTAGAAATGGGGGGGGGGGGGGGGGGGGGCCATAGCTAGAAATGGGAGGGGCATAGCTAGAAATGGGAGGAGCATAGATTGTGAAGACCTGCTAAAGGCTGTTTAGCCTATCTAGCAGAAGAGGACTATGTACCTATTAATGGGCCAACACACAACATATTAGATAGTGAGTATTTGACATAAAACGGACTGTCTATACAAATGTTCCATACCTGTGACTCTCTGTCTCCATTGCTTAAACTGCTGATATGTGACAGAATAGCTGGGCAGTTCGTACAGCGGATTAAGTCACCCGTGTGCATGTTACTAGGTGTCACGAGCGTATCAAATTTGATGGAAACAATATTAACATCTGAACGTCGAAAGCGTTTTCCTTTTCTGCGACACTGCTCTTGCTGATCGTTACAATCTCCATTTAGTGCTATTTAAAGAGAAATACCATATAATCTATGACGTCATCTTCCCTATCATGGGTCATCTTCCCTATCATGGGTCATCTTCCCTATCATGGGTCATCTTCCCTATCATGGGGGTAAATTGGCAAAAGAACTGCTTTAACCCTTTAATGGTCAAATCTGATCAAGAAAATTTAAATTTTCTCATAGAAAATTGTCTATTTGCAGACCAAGAGAAGACTATTTTTTAGAATTTACCACTGGAATGACTGGCTCGGTTATCGGAGCCAGTCATTCCAGTGGTAATAGTCTTCTCTTGGTCTGCAAATGGACATTTCTCAAGACTACTGCAGAAGCCATTTTTGGCTGATATGAGTGTTAAAGGGTTAACCCTTTAATGGGCAAATTTGGTCAAGAAAATTTAAATATCAGCCAAATTCACAAGACCATAACAGAGGCCCATTTTGGCCGGCTTAACCATTAAAGGGTCAAATAGAAAACCAATTTAACCCTTTAATGACTAAATTTATTCAAAAAATTGCCATGTGCTGCGGCCAAGAGAATACTATTTTTGAAAATTCACCGCTGGAATGACTGGCTCGAATATCTGGCTCGAATATCGAGCCAGTCATTCCAGTGATAAATTCTCAAAAATAGTATTCTCTTGGCCTGCAACTGTACATTCTCCAAGACCACTATAGAGGCCAGCTTTGGCCGGCTTCGTCGTGAAAGGGTTAAATGCTAGCGATCTGTAGGTTGAGATGTTTTTCACTTTTGTTACTGCAAAGACAATCAAGAATATTTAATCCAGTTTCAGCTATGCACAACCCATCTCTTGCTAAGCTCCATCCATGTTTTGCCCGTGGTGGGATCAATCAATTCCTGCAATCTCTGAATTTCAATTATACAGGTAAGCTGTTGAATATTTTGAAACTAATTTGACTGGGTGCTGACCAGTTAAATTACTTTCAAAATTTTCAAAAGAATGATTTTTAAATAGTAGACATACACTCCATACAATAATGGTTAGTTCGTCATCAATTACGGTTTCGTGACAAACTTAGTTAGGTGATACTAGGTTTAAATTAGTTTTTTCTCATGATTACTCAAATCACCATACCTCCATGTCTTGCCAATGGCAACTATGACATCATAGCACACGTCACAACTGACCATCACACCCACCTTACTGGTGTACCAACCTTTTTAACGGTACTATCATTCAACCTAAAGTACAATATCAATGGACAGACACCAGTGTCCAAAATGTGCCGATAGCTTTGCCCAAAGAACTGGGCTGAACCGTCATAACCGAATTATACATTTACGGGTTTTGGACGCGCAAATATTGTCACATCAACTTCACTAGACTCGAAGAAACCCGCAAGCATTTTGATAAACTACACAATATCGGCAGAGAGGCGTTCTATGAATTAGTTAGAACGAATAGAAAAACAAGAGGAATCCAGTAAAGGAGTACTCTTGCCTCCGACTGAGGATACCGCCACCAAGGCCACACCTCACCGCAGCGAGTCTCACCCATCCACTTCTTGTAACACAGAACACTCGGTTGCACTAACCATGTCTACAACACCACACGAAGTGGAACCACAACCACAACACAGTGAGTGCACCAGCGAAAGCGATACACAAGTGGTGATCCACCAACCAGAACGAGCACAAGTCTCCAACGAGCAGGACTTGGCGCTCCTAGACTACCAGTTCGAACCAGGTCTCACCGAAACAATAACCTTTCTCATCCCTGAACAGTCAGTCCCGGCGCACTACCTCACCGATCGGGGCAGAGACCCGTAAGGTAAGACGCTAAACTTACTGATCATCCACTCAAATCACGGAACAAGAGGCCCCTGCCTGTGTCGCTCACCTGGAGCACGATCAATTTTTGTCAAAATTGTTGGTGGCTAGTTTAGCAGTCTTTTAAAGGAGTTGGTGGGCATTTTTGCAAGTAAAATATGGCCACCAAACAGACTACATTTTGATTGGCCCACTGCGACCATGTTTTTTTTATGTATCACCTTCCCTTGCACAAATTTTAATGGTCCAAATTTTGGCATGATCCCTTCAGCAGTTCTGAAGCAGTCATTTTCATGAAAACCAGGTCATCCAAGATGGTCGTCGAACCATTTGGTAAATCAAGTCCTCTTGACCAAACTTACCTCGCGGCCTAGATGAAGATTCTGCAAGTGATTTCAGAGAAGATTTATAGACATTTCCTGAAATTGGCCGAAATCCAAATGGCCGCTGGGCAAATTGGCCGATCTGGTTCATTTGAACAAACTTGGATCCTTATACCCTAAGGATGCGTCCTGCCAAATAATTGAAATCGGCCTGGTAGTTCTAGAGAAGACATTTTAAATTTCCCATTGCTTAACCATGGGACCTTTTGACGAGGAAATTATGCAAGATGGCCGCCAAACCGTTTATCTGACAGTTTCTAAAATTACAAATTTGAGCTCAGAATACCCAAAAACATATATAGAACCAATTTTGGCCTCAAAATCCATCAAATAAAAAAATCCATTATGTCCGCCAAACACGCTACATTTTGATTGGCCCACGGCGCACATGTTTTTAGACGGAGCAACATTCCTTGAACAAACTTTAATGGCCCTTAGTCCCTAATCATATCTCCCAAATTTTGGCCTGATCCATTCAGCGATTCTGGAGAAGTCGTTTTCAGGAAAACTAGGTCATCCAAGATGGCTGCCGACTCATTCGGTCAATCAAGTTGTCGTGAACAAACTTGGCTGACCTCTTTGCCTAGATGAGGTTTTATAAGTTTTGAATCGATTCCCCTAGCCGTTTCGGAGAACGAGATTTTTCAAACATTTCTAAAAATTGGCCGAAATCAAAGATTGCCACCTCCCAAATTGGTCGATCGGCTTTGTTTGAACAAAATGAAATCTCTATGCCATAAGGATGCTTCCTGCCAAATATAATTCAAATCGGCCCAGTAGTTCTCGAGAAGACATTTTTAATTTCCCATTGCTTTAGTATGGGAGATTTTGGCGGGAAAATGATCCAAGATGGCTGCAAAATCGTTTATCCGACAGTTTCGAAAATTGCAAATTTGAGATCAGAATACCCAAAAACCTATATAAAACGAATTTCGGCCTCAAACTCCATCAAATAAAAAAATCCAATATGGCTGCCAACCACACTATTTTGATTGGTTCACCGCGGCCATGTTTTTCGACGAATCAACTTCTCTTGAACAAATCTTAATCGCCCTTAGTTGGTAATTATATATCATAAATTTCGGCATGATCGCTTCAGCGGTTCCGGGAGTCGTTTTTGTGAAAATTATCTCATCCAAGATGGCCGCTGAACCATTTCGCCAATCAAGTTCCCTTGAACAAACTTGATTCAGCGCTTACCCTAGATCATATTTCGTGAGTTTTGAATCGATCCCTCAAATGGTTTGCGAGAAGAAGATTTTTAAAGACATTTCTAAAAATCGCCCAAAACCCAAGATGGTCGCCGGCCAAATTGGCCGATCTGGTTCGTTTGAACAAACTTGAATCTCTATGCCTTAAGGATGCTTCATGCCAAATATAATTGAAATCGGCAGTTCTCGAGAAAATATTTTAGATTTCCCATTGCTTTAGTATGGGAGCTTTTGGCGGGAAAATGATCCAAGATGGCCGCCAAACCATTTATCCGACAGTTTCGAAAATTGCAAATTTGAGATCAGAATACCCAAAAACCTATATAAACCCAATTTCGGCCTCAAAATCCATCAAATAAAAAAATCCAATATGGCCGCCAAACATGCTATATTTTGATTGGCCCACGGCGGCCATGTTTTTTGATGGATCAACTTCTCTTGAACAAACTTTAATGGCCCTTAGGCCCTAATCATATCTGCCAAATTTTGGCCCGATCCCTTCAGAGCTTCTGGAGAATAAGTCATTTTCACTACAACTAGTTTAACCAAGATGGCTGCCGAACTATTTGACCAATCAAGTTTCCTTGCCATAAATCATATTTCTTGAGGTTTGAATCAATCCACTCTCGGAGATTTTTAAAGACGTTTCCTAAAATCGGCCTAAATCCAAGATGGCCGCCGGACAAATTGGGCGATCGGGTTCATTTGAACAAACTTAGATCTCTATGCCCTATGAATGCTTTCTCCCAAATATAATTGAAATCGGCCCAGTCGTTTAAAGAATTCCCCACTGCTTTACTATGGGCCTATTGCTTTACTATGGGAGCCTTTGGCGTGAAAACAAACCAAGATGGCAGCCAAAGCGTTTATCCGACAGTCTCGAAAATGGCATATTTGAACTCGCCACACTGATAAGCATATATAAAGCAATTTTCGCCCTCAAAAAACATCAAATACAAAAAAGCCAATATGACCGAGAAACGCTGAATTTTGATTGGTTAATGGCGGCCATGTTTTTTAACGAAAAAACTTCCCTTGAACAAACTTGAAAGGCACTTGGTCCCTAAGCATATTTACAAAATTTCCGATCTATCCCTTCAGCGGTTCGGGAGAAGTCGTTTTCGCGAAAACTAGGTCATCCAAGATGGCCACCAAGCAAATCGGCCAATCAGGTTGCCTTGAACAAACTTGGGTCTACCGCTGCCACAGATGACGTGTTGAGGTTTGAATCAATTCCTCCAGTGGTTTCGGAGAAAATTTTTTAGTGTTTCTAAAAATCGGCCATTTTGGCCGACGGCCATCTTGGACTTTGACCAATCCGCTTCGTTTGAACAAACTTAGATCTCTATGCCCTATGAATGCTTCCTCCAAATTATAATTGAAATTGGCCCAGTGGTTCTTGAGAAGAAGTCGTTTAAAGAATTCCCCATTGCTTTACTATGGGCCTATTGCTTTACTATGGGAGCCTATGGCGGGAAAACAAACCAAGACGGCAGCCAAACCGTTTATCCAGTTTCAAAAGTGGCATATTTGAACTCGCCACACTGATAAGCATATATAAAGCAATTTTCGCCATCAAAATACATCAAATACAAAAAAGCCAATATGACCAACAAACGCGAAATTTTGATTGGTTGATGGCGGCCATGCTTTTTAACGTACGAACTTCCCTTGAACAAATTTGAATGGACCTTGGTCCCTAAGCATAATTAACAAATTTCAGACCTATCCCTTCAGCGGTTCGGGAGAAGTCGTTTTCGCGAAAACTAGGTCATCCAAGATGGCCGCCAGGCAAATATGCCAATCAGGTTGCCTTGAACAAACTTGGGTCTACCGTTGCAATAGATGATGTGTTATGAGTTTTGAATCAATTCCTCCAGCGGACATCTTGGATTTTAGCCGATCGGCTTCATTTGAACAAACTTGAATCTCTATGCCCTAGGGATGCTTCCTGCCACATATAATTGAAATCGACCTAGTGGTTCTTGAGAAATCGTCAAAGTTGACGGACGGACGACAGACACACGACGGATGGTCGCCACAACATAAGCTCACAAGGCCAGGTGAGCTAAAAACTATACCTGTGAGCAACATAGAATTAATATTTCTCTGATGAGTAAAACCAAACAAAGTACGAAACGCCATGAAATCTGAATTCAAACATCCATCAGGCATCTAAAAGCACAGAAACCTATGCCTATAACCACTCTCATTAAAATTATAGACCCAAATAGGGCCCAGGAAACACAACTTATTCCATAGTCTTCACTTTAAGATGGACAAATGTTGGCCAAAACCAAAGACAAATGGCTCCCGAAAACTACACAATAACTTTTAACGGTCACATGTTAAAATATTACTGGTTACACCCAAGTGACTAAACCGGTTACAAACACCAAACAATCTAAAATTTTGATGGTTACAGGAAAATGTCACTTTTAACAGTTACACAAAATGAACAATCATTTGGTTCCCGGTTACGAATCATGAATTAACGGTTACAAAAACCAACATTAATGGTTACAAAATCATCAAAAATCTGGTTACAAACGGTTACCTGTAACCAGATTTTTCTTACCGGTTATACAAGTAGGGAAAGTGTACCCGACCAGGAGAGTATAAAAGGAAGTGCCAAACCAGGTAACGGCATTCAGATTTCGATCCAACCTGATCAAGCGTCAGAAAAAGAAAGCAGCCACGACCAGTTTCAAATTAATTAGGTAATTGATTATGACATCATTCTACAAATCACATAGTTGATTATGATGTCATATGATTGATGGATAATTAAATGGAATCATCCATTGAGGGATCTGACACTATAAGTATGTATTTGGTGGATTTACAAATGAACATTGTTGAATATTTTGAAACTAATTTAACTGGGAGCTGTTGTTGACATATAGGAAGCAACACTTTCGAATCAAATTATTTTCAAAATATTCAACACCTTGCTTGCGTACAATTTAGCTACCTTGAAATTGGGATTCTGAGAATTCAGGGTTCAGAGTTAAAATGGATTCAAACGCATATACAACGGAGGGGGGAGGTAAATAGCTAGAAATAGGCGACATATAGCTAGAAATGGGTGGGGTATAGTTAGAAATGGGCGGGGCATAGCTATAAATGAATCCCAGTATTATATTTGATATTTTCTATTATCTAGATGATTAATGGAGGAATCCAGTTTATTAATCATTCATAGGGGCGTACATATGACATTATCAACTACTTGAAGTGCAGGCTGATGCCAATCAATTACCTCATGAATAACTTGATTTAGTTTCGTCATAAACGCTTAATCGTCTGTCAGGTTGTATGAATTGTACGTCCTTACTATTTTAATAAACATGCTGTTGAATATTTTGAAACTAATTTGACTGGCAGCAACATCACCCGGTTAAATTAGTTTCAAAATATTCAAAGCTTTAACCTGTATAACTTTCTGGAAATAGAGATTCAGAGTGCAGGGATCGATCAATCCCAAAATGGGGCAAGCGTGGGAGGGGCTGAGCTAGAGATGGGCGGGGCATAGCTAAAACTAGATTCCTACATTGTGATGCCCAAATAGTACATTGTATTTATGTCACTGCCAATGGACCTCTCCATTTTTAGCTATGCCCCACCCATCTCTAGCTAAGCTCCGCCCACAACTCGATCGCATTGGAATTGATCGATCTCTGAACTCCCTGGCTATCAATTTCCAGAAAACTAAACAGGTAAACTGTTGAATATTTTGAAACTAATTTGACTGGGTGTTGTTGGTTGCCTAAATATTCAGCAACATGTTTATTAGCTCAACTGGCCTAAAAGGTCAATTGAGCTTATGCCATGGCGACCGTCCATCATGTGTCCATCCGTCAACTTTTCCTTTAAACGACTTCTTCTCATGAACTACTGGGCCGAAGTAAATTATATTTGGCAGGAAGCATCCTGAGGACAACATAGGGATCCAAGTTTGTTCAAATGAAGCCGATCGGCCAATTTGGCCGGTTGCCATCTTGGATTTTGGTTGATTTTAGGAAACGTCTTTAAAAATCTTGTCCGAAACCGTTTGTGGGATTGATGCAAACCTCATGAAATATGATCTAGGGTAACAGCTGAACCAAGTTTGTTCAAGGGAACTTGATTGGTCAAATGATTTGGCAGCCATCTTGGTTGACATAGTTTTAGCGAAAATGATTTCTCTAGAACTGTTGGAAGGGATCGGGTCGAAATTTGCTAGATATGATTAGGGACTTAGGGCCATCAAGTTTGTTTAAGGTAAGTTGATCCATCAAAAAACCTGGCCGCCGTAGGCCAATCAAAACATAGCGTGTCTGGCGGCTATATTGGATTTTTTTATTTGATGGATTTTGAGGCCGAAATTGGTTTTATATATGTTTTTGGGTATTCCCAGTTCAAATTTGACATTTTCTTTAAAAACCTTCTCCAAAACCGCTTGGGGGAATCATTTCAAAACGCATGAAATATCGTATAGGACAAGAGCTGCACCAAGTTTGTTAAAGGGAACTCGATTGGCCAAATGGTTTGGCGGCCATCTTGGATAACCAATTTTTTGCCAGAACCACTAACGGATTGGGCCGAAATCTGGAAGATATTATTAGGCTCTGAGTGCCATTAAAGTTTGTTCAAGGGAAGGAGCTATGTCAAAAACATGGCCGCAGTGGACAACCCACCAACAATTTTGACCAAAAATTACAGTGCTCCAGGGGCCTGCAGTGTGGCGTTAAATAACGTCAGACGTTGACCAACGTCTGTCGCAAATCCGACCGACCCAGTAACTTCTGACTCGCAATTGGAGAACGTAATTCCGACCTACAAACGCTTGACGTCAATTTGACGTCTGTCATTTAAAATTAATTACCCGGTTCCTAGCATGGAATCGTGCAGATTTTCACCACTGCAAATTTCATGCATTGCATGTTTAACAGAGCGCGCATTTACTGCTCACTAATAGGAGACACGTTATTTATATTTGGAAAGATGAGTAAGAAGGCCACGTACTCTGAAGATGAAATTCTCCGGTTATTAGAATTATACAAGGAAAATAAATGCTTACTTCTGTCAAATGTCACTAATAGGAAGAAGCAGGACATATGGAAGATGATAGTAGAAGTGAACAAGACCGGCCACAAAAATCGGACATTAAAAGAAATTACACATAAATGGAAGGACTTAAAATCTCAGGCCAAGAAGGATCTGTCAGGACGCAAATATCCTAAAACAGAGGCGGAAAACCTCACAAAGAAGGACACTATACTGAAATTGTTTTAGACATCATTGGCCATGACGCACCTCCGTGACTGGTGTACCGATGGATGGGGTCGAAAGTGGTGTCAGAGGCACATCCATTCCGAAAACCTCAAAAGTACTAACAGATGTATTCGTTAATATTGATCAAGACTGCAGTGATAACAACGTCCAAACCCACGATACCAGCAGCAACAACAGCAGCGGTAACACCAAACCTATCAACAGCAGTAACAACAATGGTAGCAACAACAACAATGGTAGCAACAATAATTACAACAACGGTAGGCCTAATAACCATACAGACTACTACTACTACTACTACTACTACTACTACTACTACTACTACTACTACTACTACTACCACTACTACTACTACTACTACTACTACTACTACTACTACTACTACTACCACTACTACTACCGTATCAAAACAACATCAAATACAACACAGCAATGGCAGCAGCATCAGCAACAACAGCAGCAACAATAACAACAGCGGTGCCGTAGATGATGAAATAGATGACATAGCTCATGTGTTCGGCCCACAAGCTGATTGTTCCTTAAGACGCGTGGTCTTAAGACCACTTGTCTTAAAGAACAATCAGCCAGTGAACCAATGATAGACATTTTTTGTCCACATTTTCAAGTGCGATAGCTATCTTAGACTAACGCCTGATATTATTAATTTTTTCAGCACCATTAGAGGTACCGCAGTCACCACTAAAAGAAATTCCCAACCCCACGCCAAAAACATCAAGAGCGAAGAGGAGTCTATCTGACAAGAAAGGGGAAGAAAATGTTATTCGCGAAGAGCTGCACAAAATTCTTCTTCATGAGGAGATTAAGAAAGTGAAGTTAGAACACCGCAAACTCGAGCTACAAATTAACGAATTGGAACAGAAGAGATTGCCGAGACAATGTGGACGATGTTGTCACACCTGTGTCGATAGCGCAAATATTTATGAGACTCCAACCCAACAAAGCGCTGGTTCAAGTGGCTCAGGACAAACAACATTTCCATTATATATGAATTTATGAGGTTCAAATTATGTAGATCATTAAAAGTAATACTGTATGCATGAAACACACCGCTCTCCCTTGTTATTTTATTAGCTATTGCAGCAACATTAGCAGCAACAGTAGCAGCAACATTAGCAGCAGTACAGTGAAACCTGTCGACAGCGTGTGTCCTCAAGATGGTGGTTCTTTAGGATCGGTGCTCACCAGACCACACGTCTTAAATAGCCGCTATCTTGAATTAACTTTTATTTAGCGATAACCTGTTTGTAGTATGCACGTCTTGTTGGTCTAAAAGTGTCCGTTATAAACAGGTTTGACTGTAGTAGTAACTAGTCGAATTGAGGTCAGCTGTGCACCGTTTCCATGCAACTTGATAGATGAAACATTAAATATTAGTACAGTAGAAATTGACATGGACCCGGACATTTTGTATAACAGACAAATTTTTGTTTTAATCACTTCGGTATGGCCCAAAATACATTCTCCAAAGTTCACACATGGGGAAATATGTTTTTTAGAGGAAATTCAAAATGGCCGCCAATGCGATGACCAATAACCAGGTAATATGTATTTTGACTCTAAAAACCCGTGTTTTGGTAAGTGTTGTACAGTTTAAAGTATGTCATCATCAAAATCACTTGATAAACTATAAATTTAATGCAAACTGAGCGACTGTTGTGAAACACAGCGAACAGGCAGATTGGCTGAAATTTGTCTATGCATTTTCACTTTCAAATTTCGAGCTGTTAAGGCAGTGACCTTCACATTTACAATGTATGCTACAGGGAATGCCTTTCTTGGAGCAACTACACGAGGAACACAGACGTGTGCTGCTTTTACACTGGCACCTTATATTTAGAAGTAGCTCCAGAGGCGATGCTGACTTGTCCGTAATGATCGCCGTCACTGAACTTGTTCTACTGCATAACCATACGCTTCTTTCTTTAACACAGTTTTTAGGTGAAGCCATGTGCTTGCTTGGAGATGAACCCGAAGGCTATGGAAGTATGCTGCCCTACGTGTGGGTGGCATCCTTTCAACTGGTACATGCTTAGGAGAGATGGCAGTCATGTATCTGAGATTGTCTAAGCCAGGACTTCTGGATCCAGCACTATACAAAGACTTAATGTACTTTTCACCAATAACCATTATATCCGCCTTTGATCTGGAGATGTCACCAAATGCAAGTACATCTTGTCTGAGGGTTGGTGAAAATTGGATCATTTTCATATGCTTTACTTTGCCCATGCCATATAAAGCTGTCGTGTCACATCCAGACATACTATGGACGAATGGCAGGCACAATTCCTTGCCTAAGATCTCTGTGGCCACTGATGCATAGCTTATGTTGCTTTGTTTGTAGGAAAATATTTGCAGAGGTGCTTGCATGATAGAGGAGTAGGATCAATATGTCTGTATCATCAGCAACAACTATCGTTGTTCTTTCAGTTCCTGCCAATTCTAATGCTCTCCTTACAATCACCACATCAGCATCGCCTTCATCTACTGCATGTACCACCTCAACACCTGCATCTGATAAATGTTTTGCCAACAGATTTATGGTATTCTGCTTGTTGCGTTTGTTTGATAGAAATACAGTTTTGTTTCCTGGAACAGGTGTGTTGTCTTGGACAGCTACATCAGGAGCGCCAACTTGATTAAGCCGTCGTCGCTTCTGTTCTTGATCTTTTGTGGTCTCAGTTTAATAGTTATCAAATATAACGCATACAGGCGTATCAAGCCTCTGATAATGTACTACTGATGCTACGAATGAGCTACAAACGGTCTCCATTGTTCCAACCTTAGGCCATCGTATCCGATGCAAAAGTGCGCAGCCATCAAATACTCTTCCAGCTGGCTCTGTTGTCTCTTGCTGTAGCATTGATGTGTTCATTTCAATTATATACTTCGCCAGTTGTGACTTTTGCGATTTCCTCATAGTTCCGTCATCGTGGAAGAGGGCGGGACATACCATTGCAAGCTCGTATTCAAAGATCGCTTTGTCTGGATGTCCTGAAACAGATGCAGTTGACATTAAGCGATAGTACAGCTCCTGGGAAGACATATGGAGATCTTCATTTCCTACTTTAACTACCTTTCGCATGACAGCAAATGTTACAGCTTGATCTGCTTTTTTTAGCGTAATGTCGCCAAACCTTTTCTCATTTAACTTCTCATGAATTCTTCGACCAATATCAATGGCATCATCGGCAGTAACACGATGGTCTGCAAACAAACCAGTTGCGATATTTCTCAGTTGGTCGTCTTCAACTGCGAATGGATTGTGTTCTCTGAGAAACAGAGTGAATTTCTTCATGTCTTCTACATCTCGTCTCATATTTGCAGGGTGAACATCTCTGTGTTGTTCCGACCATGTCCCGGTGAACGTGTCAGTCAATGACCGCAGAGCATGTGTGTACTGTGCTATGATGTGTGCAGTGAGAAGCCATTTTGTTCTAGCGGATTCCTTGTGCGTTATATTGATCAATCCACCCTGTGTCTTCCCAGCTCTCATTAGACTCTGTTCAATTGTCATATCAGACCAGGTACCACTCCAATACAGTTTAGCATTCCTGCGTACAGCAAAGTGCCCTTCGTGCATGGGACCATCCAGACAAGTACATAGATCATCTGAATCTTGGAGGTAAAGGCGACAACACTTTGTGTAATTGTTGTGCCCTGCAGCAGCAAAGAATGGCAACATTAGTTGTGTCGCCTGTAAATGAAGGAGCCAATTACCAGTACGCTCAGCCCTGATGAATAATCGTACAATGGCGACAAATTCCATGAACAATGACCACAATTTACCAGTTCTTGATTTCTCTATGTTTCCCTTCAAATTAGAAACTTGCTTACATAGGTCTTGCAAATGGTCATTGTCACAAACATCGTCTGCTGAAATATCATGTGACATAATAGCATTGTATAAATTGCGCAGCTCTGACCACATATCATCCGTCATCGTCAGTAGGTCTAATTTTATAAAATTCTCAACAGATTACCTATTTATGCTAAATATTTTTCACATTTCATTCCCTAACTTCAAAGGGTTAAAAATCAGGTTTCCCCAAGTGTGAATTTGTGAGAATTTCTTGTGTGGACTCTGGACAGTCATAGAAAGTGTTTGGAACACAAAATCGTCTGTTATACAAAATGTCCGGGTTAGCCTATATTTCTGTTGATTTCTACTGGACTATATGTCCTATATAACCGTTTGAAAAAATTACAAACATTATGAAATCCAAAACAGCGTCTGATTAGTGCTGCGTGAAATACATCTGCACCAGTTGTAGCCTTCTTGCTGGCCCACATACATTGTCATTGTGCGGCAATACAGCATCGATGACAGCATCATTTACTTATGAGAATTATTGTAGGCATCTTGATGGCAGTTTGCTGTATGTAGGAATGGTGTCATTAACCACTGTTTTTGAGGATACCCACTGTCGCCTAACACTAAGCACTGCATATTGGACTCCTCAAAATGGCGATAAATTGCACTCTCGGTTAGCATCCGCGAATTATGTGTGCTTCCTGGCCACATTATTACACAATTTATTATTCTGAGATTAGCAACACAGATTAACTGTACGTTTATAGAATGATAACCTTTTCGATTCACATACTCCCATTCCTGGTGAGGTGGTCTCTATCCGGACATGCGTTCCATCGACGCAGCCTATTACGTCTGGAAATCCAGCAATTTCCTGTCAGAATAATAATAATAATGATGATGATGATGATGATGATAATGATGATGATGATTATTTTTATTATTATTATTATTATTATTATGTCGGCGTCGTTGTCATTGTTATTGTTCTTCTTAATAATAGGTTCTCGATAACGGACATGGTATTAAGAGTTGAACTACACGACAACGACGACAAGAGGCGATGCTATTAAGTGAGAGATGGCATAAAATGTAGAGAAGCTATGGCATGACTGAAATAACGTAAGTCAAACAAAAGTGTATTATTGAATTAGTAAACATTGAGTATATAGAGGGTTGATCTTCCTTTGACAGGACATTGCTGCTTGAACATGAGTTCATTAGTAAATGTGCATATGATAGTGTTATATAATGAACAGCAATATATTCCAGTAACAGTAACTTCGGTATCTTCAACAATTTCCTTCCAAACGTAAGAATAATTGGTTGCCAAAAGATGACCTGTAGAATAAAGGAGTGTGGCTACATCATTAAGTCATACGATAATTTACAGATTCAAAATCAAAATACGAAGCTATATTCTATAGAACTTACCTCAAATTTGGTTTTCATATTTGTCACATAGTTTGCATCTTGACATAAGAATATGCGTTGTTGTAACCGTCTCTCCAATGCAAGTGGCACGCGTCTTATAGCTCTGCACGCTGTTGACTTGTGGACATTGATTGCGTCTCCAGTCAACGATCGATAACACCCAGTGGCATAAAATCTTAAGGCTATTAGTACGTGTTCCTATGGTGACAGGGCTGCATTCCTATCAGTTCTATGTCTACCTGTATATCTTCAACTAACTCGAGAATGCCATTCTGGCCAAAACGATATCGGGCAAACAGGTCCATATCATCATACATTTCTATAGGGTTATTTCTGTTGCGAATAACTCGTGCTCTCCTAAGATCCCTACGATATTGTACGTCTAAATCGAAATTATGAACTATTCCTGTCATGATCAACCACTAAATGACGCATTTCTCGTGCTACTAGCTCGAAAATTTGGCAACGCCAATGTCTACGCCTCAGCTACGCCTGCCCCCTAGCAGACGTGAGATTTGAGACGTCACTGCGTTGTGACGCCCTATAAATGCTAAATTGTCCAACCCGCGTTTCCAATTTATGACAGACGTTGCCTGTTTTTCAACGACCGACCAAGAAACATACCAATGGTGCACCAGGCCCCAGGAGTCCAAGTGAGCGACACAGGTCCTTTGGGCTTCTTGTTAAATAGTACGCCGCTTAGCTGATTATCATGTCATTACTCTGGAAAGGTCCATTATTTTTACATTTTAAGACAGTCTGAACTATAGTTCTTAATCGCACATGTTTTCATATTTCTTCTCTATTATATAGAATTATCAGAAATAATATATATATTTCTACTATCATACGTTACTCTCTATTCTCACATGAAGAAATCTAGCAAAAAGATGGGTTATCATGTGAATGATCAAGACGACTGAAAATGACTTCTGTAGTGGTCTTCTTGTTTTGAGTAATGTCCATTTTCATACCCGGAGAAGACTTAGGCAGTCCAATCAAATTAAGGTCATATTATCTAACAATATGTTTTGTTTTGTTTTGGGAACATGATAACGTATTTCTGAGAAGTACTGGACTCTTACCTAGTTGTTTCCATTGAGCACGTTTTATCGGAGCTGTAAATGAATGAAATAAATAAATTATGAGTTAATGACTGCACATCAGAGTTGTAGGCTTCCTTAGTTCAATTATTGTTAGTGGTCAGGAGCACCACAAAATCACTTCTAGACTGATCTTCAGAAATGTAGTTTTAAGGCCAACATAAAATTGTGTAAATAATTATCAATGAAATGGTTGGTTCACTCACAAAGCAAGTCTGCCCATTGGTAAATTTTCACTAGATTCGATGATCAATGATGTGTCATCTCAAATCTCCACGTTCAATGCTTTGACCACCCTAAGGGGTGGAGCAGATGTAAATTTCTTGGTCTTGCACTACGTAATTATATTGGTAACTCACACAGCAAAGCAAAGCTTCTTGGATTCCGTCTAAGAGTTTCAGAGGAGTTACGTTACAACCAATTCTGTGACCATATCCCACACGCACACCCGTGCACACGAACACACACGCGCACACACACACACATGCTCGTACGCACACGTACACACATGCTCGTACGCACAAGTACACACACACTCGTACACACACACTCGTGTGCACGCACACACACACCCTCGTGCGCACGGACACCCTTGAGCTGTACTGTATGCCTACATGTAGTTAAGTCTCAGTCTTTAGCTTGATCGAACTCAGTCCAGAAATAACCTAAAGTGCTACCATTGCACACACACACACACACACACACACACACACACACACACACACACACACACACACACACACACACACACACACACACACACACACACACACACACACACACACACACACACACACACACACACACACACACACACCTACCATTGCACACACACACACACACACACACACACACACACACACACACACACACACACACACACACACACACACACACACACACACACACACACACACACACAAGCTGAGCTAAAGATTAACCATAATTAATGTCATACAAGTATTATACACTAGAAAATCACTGGAAATACCTTTCGCTATGTAGTAGGTAGCAATTTTGTTCAAAGCCTTCATGTTATTAACAACAAAAAACAAAGATTTTGGAGGTCAAAGGTGAATCCTTCCAAAGAAGCATCTCCCTATCATAAAGCAGACAACTTTAAAGTTTCATTAAATTATTTTAATCGATTCCGTATCATATGCCGTTTACGAGAATATTGACAAGAATCATGAATTTTTGCATTAAAACCCCCTTTTTCACCCAAAATATTGGACCCATAAATGTAAATCCTTCAAAAAGGCATATTTGCGTATCATAACTGAGGCATACACCAAGTGTCATTAATTTATTTCAAGCGATTCTGTATGACATGATGTTTATGAGAAAACTGACAAAAAGCTTGAGTTTTTGCATTAAAAAGACCATTTTCACCCGAAATATTTGCTGTATAAAGGTGAATCCTTCAAAAGGCACATCTAGACATCTAACGTGGAAATTGACCAAAAATCATGAATTTTTGCATTAAAAATCCCATTTCCACCTAAAATCTTGGACCCAAAAAGGTGAGTTCTTCAAAAGGCACATCTGCGTATCATAACCAAGGCATGCACCAGGTTTCATTAAAATATCTGAAGCGGTTCTGTATGATATGCTCTTTACGAGATATTGTGGACAGATGGATGGATCGATGGATGGACGGACGGACAGACAGACACGCCGATTACTATAGGGCTTCCCTAATTATTCTTACTCTTCCACTTACCCTATCACCACCAAATCCAAGAAAAACTATATTCTTTACAACATAAAACTTATTCTGTTCAATATTTTGAAATCAACTTGACTGGAAGCCATTGATACCTAAGGCAGCCAGGCTTCCAGTCAAATTAATTTCAAAATATTGAAAGCTGTTCCTGTACGTTTGCCTCGAAAATGAGATATGGGGAATTCATCAGTAAAAGTATTAAGATAAAATGATCTCTGCGGTTTTAAGAAATGTCCATTTGCAGACCAAGAGCTCTTTTCTTTAAATTTACCTGACTCAATCATGTGTCAACAAACATTTATCTCGTGAGTCTTTCCAAGGGTACATTTTCAAAGATAATCTCTTGGCAGATGCAAATGGGTATTTCCCATGAAAATTTTCATAAATAATTATGTTTAATTATTTTATCCTAAGTACCTTTCTTTGGTTGTGGGTCACTGCTTTTTCTCCCACGAAATATACTTGTTAAAAAACCTTTAACACGACCCGGTGCACCTGCATCAGCATCATCAGCATCATCATCATCATCAGATCCACTACACAAAAGTATTAAACAGTACAGCTCAGAATTAAATAGTTTCCGATTAACAGGTTTCCAAAATAAGTTACTAGATGGACTGCCTCACACGTGTCGAGCCCTTTAAATAGTCTTTCCGCACAATTCACACATCATGTCTGGCAGTGTTGCGACATAAGGATTTCTTAAAATAGTATACCCCCTTGACGAATCAAATGTCTATTGAAAACCTCTTAACATTCTTCTAAGTACTGGTAATTCTTGAAAAGGAGACAAATCACACAGAAATAAACGTCCCTAAATAAGTCCAAATGGGTAGAGTCCACTTTACGGGCCACTAATAATGGCGGACAAAGTCACGCATATTCACGAGATAAACAAGATTTGACGAGAATTTAATCGTTGCTAAGGGATTCATTCCCCTGAAATTTAAAGGGGAATTTTCTTATATCTTACCTTAATTGCAATACCTGTGATCATGTAATATTAAAGATTCTGTACTTTTATTGATAACATGTTCAGGAATTCCCACGATGTATACGCATCTAATCAGTTCCAAACGCTTGTCAAGGGGTTTGGGGGGGAACCCCCGGGTTAAGAATATTTTGTATTTCTGAAATTAAAATGGTGCCTAGGAAAAAGCAATGTCTTGAGTAGGGTCTATCGACCAAGCTCACTAACGACAACAAGAAGTAAGGACCCCTAAAGTGCATGTGTCCCCAGTAATAGGATATACATAGTTTTTACTGTGGTTAACGGTGAAATGTTCATATCCGCGATCAGCTAGACAATTATATGGTTTCCAACAATCTGAAATGATTGTGGTACTTTTGATGATATATTTCTCAATTATAGGAATTAACGTGTCTTGTTTTCGATCCTCCACTACTTCAAAGAAGCACCTTCCGACTTTCCTCTTTCAACTCCTCCAAACACCCAGCAACCATCCACTCTTTTTCCACGCTCGTATTTTTATTATTTTACTGTTACTTTTAACAATAAACGGCAAAACCGCCCTTTAAGAATGACGTTATACATTGAATCTAAATTAACGCTATCTATTGATGCGTCACAGGCATCGGTGTGATGTCATTAACGCGTCATTGATATTAACCAATCGCGGTACAATAAAAAGGATTCCATTGACGTCATTACGGAAATCCTAGCAATGGTTAAAATGTCGGTAAATCTCGTCTGTCGCGATATTTTGCGTGATTTTGTCCGCCATTATCGGCGGCCTGTAAAGTGGACTAGTACCATCCAAACCATGTATGGAAAAAACTTAAATCATTCTAATTTTGCTGGAAACTCAATGCATTTGATCTGTAAGGTTTTGTTGGGATCAGATAAGCACCTGATAAACCCGGATAAGAACCTGATAAACCCGGATAAGCACCTGATAAACTAAGAGCATTAAAAAACTTTAACATCCTCCTAATACTTGGTCCACACCAAACTAAGTCCAGAGCCCATAAAAATACGGAAACAATTTGAAAATCATTTTAACTTTGAAGCAGACCAGATGCAATGATGATATCTAGATCAAATCTGTATAATTTTATTAAGATAGGATAAGTTCTTGATGAATTAAATATACTGGTACATTGACCCGCACACCACACGCCATTTGGGTCGCTATGTCGAGCCATCCTGATGCTTCTCCCAAAAAATACTGTTGAATATTTTAAACATATTTGAATTGGGAGACAGACCTGCCAGACAGAGCCTTTAGCAGGCCTGTCTTCCAATCCAAATATGTTCAAAATGTTCAACAGTGGCAGCTGAACACTCATATATTGGCGAAATCTAGGCTGTTTTTTCCTAACAAAATGGCTAACATTAATTACATTTCACAGAAGAATAAAATAAACAAAGGGTATTTTAGATTAGGTTATATTTTCTTGCTACAAAGCATGGAATTTACAGATATCAGGCATGCGGGTGTGAATGTCCCACTGCTGACGATGATCAGGGTGTGGATAATGAGGCTATACTGCTAGCTCTTGAACCTGTACTATCCATAGCGACCAGCAGCAATGTCAAACCACAACATTATAATCTAAGATTACAATCAGGCCATATGACATTATCTTATACAGCTGTGACAGATGGAAGTGGTCATGTTGGTGGGTGTCACTGTGAAGTTATCAAAGTTATCTGACCTAACCGTGAGATAATACATGTAATATACTCTGAGCATTGGAAGTCATAACTCAGGGCGTGGAAGTCATAACTCAGGGATTTGACATAAAATATATTTCAATTTCACAATTTGGTGAAAATCAATGTCTTCATAATTATATGATTGCATTATGAAATGTGAAGGGGTTTAGATTTACCTTATTTGGGCACACCACCTATCTGGTCCGGAATCCATCATTGCCCCTACAAACCAGTGATTTGAAATCTGAGAGATTGATTTAGAGGCAGTTTAGTTCTCATAGAACTATGCATGTAAGATCTCTGAATGGTCATAAAATGCTACAGAATCATCTCTGCATATTTAATTGCCTGTAAATCAGTTAATTAGTGTTCATAGCAGCCAGTAGATTTTAATTTGGGCTCACTAATATGGGCGGATTTCATTTGGGCATGACTTGTAATCTAAAGCCCTGATGTGCCACTGAACCATTATCTTTCCCCATTGAGTCCAATATGTAAGAAAACTGTGAAGTTGGATCGCCGTCATTTCCGCAGTGCAGTACTAGTACATATTGGATGGCAATATGAACCTTTTGAAGAGATTTGATGTGAACATATCAAGAAATAACAGCCAGCATGTGCCAACATAATAGTTATGCTAGATGAACACAGACAGACACAGACAGACAGACAGACAGACAGACAGACAGACAGACAGACAGACAGACAGACAGACAGACAGACAGACAGACAGACAGACAGACAGACAGACAGACAGACAGACAGACAGACAGACAGACAGACAGACAGATAGACAGACAGAGACACATGCGTTGGGGGGGGGGGGCATCGACATAGCTCAGGTCATTGACAAGTCAGGTCCCACAGAAAAATCTAACCCTTCAACGAGAAATTCCCCATATCTTACTTTCAAAGCAAGCATACATGGATACAAGACACATAAAAAGTATTGAATATTTTGAAATTAATTTTACTCGGAGCCAATTACAACAGCTTCCATTCAAATTAATTTCAAAATATTTACTTAAGAATAAGTTAGATTTTTTAATTTACTCATTCAGGGATTTGTTGGTGAAATGGTTAAGTTTTGATATCTCTAACCTGATGTTCATTCCATGTTCCAGCTCCTCATCTGATACAACCTCCTCATCCGAATCGCCTCCGTAGTCGTACGCGTATTCTGACGCAAAAAACATGCTTAGTCGTCAATTAATAATGATATATCCACAAATCTCCTGCAAATATAAGACATGTTCTATGATTTAATGAATTAACACTCACAGGGAATATTTTGAGCGGTATCGCATCGCAAAATGCGATGCAAATGAGTACCTGTTGCCACACATTCACAACTTTGCTTAGCTATTTGCTGCGATACATGATTTTGGTGTAAAATTCAGTCAATTCACAAAATTTTGAAATATTTTTGATAAAGTCGCTAAAAGTTGCAAAATGATTGTCAAATTTAGTAAGGAAGCGAGATGCGCATGCGTCGGAGACTGATTTCCGATATAGCCCATAGACATATATAGCTATAGAGCGCATATCTTCATACCTTCCTTCACTATGGGACAAATGACCGCCGGTGAAGCGAGTTCAGTAAGCGCTCTATAGATCAAAATTCTAAAAGCTAGCGATGCATGCATGCGTTAGCGGCTGCATTCTTCGGTTTTGAGCTTGGACACCAGTTAGAAACTCGCAATATGTATCACGGGGTATTCACGGTCGTCGACATATTGCTCGTAACAGACTCTCTTGTAAATCTAAATTCTCCTATAGGGGGGTATGGCTATTGATCATTGCCTCGTCATTAGTTAGCATTATGATAAACCTTAAATATACAAGTTTATCTAGGCTGATTCTGGTCGATTTAGACAATATTTGTCTCGGAAACTGAGTTATATCATCGCGAATGCTAAACTCCTGTTAGCGTATCCCCAAATCAAGGCCGACACAGTATATAGTTAGCCATGCTACGGCGGCGTATCGCACTTGATTCGCGTACGCGACAGATTTAGAATGGGATGTCGCCAAGATCAACGCATGCGCGAGTGTTCTCAAGTACTCTTCTCCAAAGTCGGGAACATACTTCCTCGCGAGATTATTGGTTAATAAATATAACTATATAGAGCAACCAATGAATCGCAAGGAAACTACCGATGGTAAAGAAAATAAACAATGTTTTACGCAGTAATTTTAAGAATGACGTAGTAGAGTATATATATATATATATATATATATATATATATATATATATATATATATATATATATATATATATATATATATATATATATATATATATATATATATATATATATATATATATATATATATATATATATATATATATAGTATTCGTAGTAAAACTAGTAACACGTGGGCCGATTGATACATGCTGATCACAGTAAATTGGTATCATTCACTATTTAAGCCAGAGAAAACAAACATTAGTAATTTTTAAATAAAAATTGTTAACTCTTTCAACTGAAGTCATAGTATCGCAAAAATATGTTGCAAGTTTTTAGAGGGGACCTGGTGCTCACAGCTGCCGTAGCCTGCAACAGCTCCCAGTTAAGCACTAACACTATTCAGCCTTATTACGTTGTATTGAATGATGTGTACTTTGTTTAGCCTACCAGTTGAAAGGGATCTGTGATGTACCTTGGTTAGTTACAAAATACATGTTAAACCCAGTCAATGAAATCACAGTATTCATGGGAGGTGCATTATTGATTTTTTTAGAAAATAATTTGACTGAGATGTGTTGCTGCCCTAAGCAGCAACAGCTTCCAATCAATGTAATTGCCAAATCGGCCAATACGTATTATTTTTTGTTCCCTATAAACCCTGACCTTGGCCAGAGCCAGTACATGCATATTCTGAATCTGACATATGTTATACTGACAAATGACAATACTGGCTACTGTAGACCTGAAGACTGATACACTATCCTCAATAACATTCTCAGAAGTCCAATATTAATTATTCAACCATCTGTTCATGTCACATTTGTGCAATTTGTGTAAACTACGTGTCGCATATTACACGCCTTACGGACCACTAATTTTTAGGACGGACTACTGATTTGCCAAGTCTGGTACCATCAACTTTTCGCTAATTTCGAACCCTCGTTATATTACACATTTTAACACTGATCTCCATCTAGATTATTTTGAAACCATATTAGATAAGACTACATTCAACATTTATTCTGTTCGTGGCTTGAACAACACGATCGAAGCGTCAATACATGATAAAAATCAGGAATTCTCGGCTCGAAAATATTGACTAGCTACCGGTATGGTATGATTATGCCTGCTACATTGGAACCAGTCCTGCATCCCATAGGGAAAACGTTTTGCGAAATCGGAAAACTGTGCTTTTCGGTTGTTTTCGGATTCACTTGCTCATAGCGTGTGTAGATGAAAAAAGCCGTTTTTGATCATACAAAAATGTTTTGAAACGTTTTCCCATTGGAACACCAACCAGGTTCAACACAGTTTGTTTGCTATGCAAGTGCTATGAACTGCTATGCATTATTCGAATTGTTTAGCAGTTACTGCTACGCAATTTTTTCCCAACAAAATATTCCCTGACTCAGTAAAGCAAGACATGTTTTAATTAACTACTGGACTCCAAAGTGGTCATGAATAACAGACATGGAATGGCATGGAGTGGATGAGCCTCAGGGTGGCATGGAGTGGACGAGCCTCAGGGCGGCGTGTCAATAATTAATTAACCCTTTAATGGTCAAGCTGGCCAAAACCGGCCTCTGCAGTTGTCTTGAGGAATGGTCATTCGCAGGCCAAAAAATTATTTTTGAAAATTTATCACTGGAATGACTGGCTCGATAAACGAGCCAGTCAATCCAGTGGTAAATTTTCAAAGATAGTCTTCTCTTGACCCGGCATGCCCAGTATTGACACTGAGGGGGGTTTGGTCTTGTGGAACCTTCCCGCACAGATTTCAATGCGGCAGCAAGGTAGCAGGTGAAAAGCACCGGAGATAGACCATCTCCTTGTGGGGAGCCGATAGATGTGTCACTCTACAGACTTCACTGACTTGACTCGTACTCTCAGCTTGGTGTCTGCAAGCAGTCGTCTAACTAGTCGTAGCTCATCTTCATTGCAACTGGCCTGGCGTAGTACATCTAGGATCCTTGAGCATTTAATTGTGTTGAAGGCTTGTGACATGTCAATGCCAAATTTGTGGAAGTCCCAGTGTTTGGACATGACTACCGACACAAGCATGCGTTGCCCCCATACAATGTCTGCGCAGCTGCGTCCACGTTTGAAGCCACTTTGACATGATCCGGTGAAGTAATCGATCTTGTCTCGGATGCGGCATAGAAACATTGGATAGGATTTTCCGTATGCTGTTGAAGAGCACAATGGGTTGCAGATTGGCTGGGGCGCCCAGGTGGCTTCCTGGGCTTGGGTAGTGCGATAAGTGTGCCTTGGCCTACAGCGTCGATGGGAAGGTGGTGCATAAAAGCTGAATTGATTAGGTGCGTTATCGGATTTGAGATAATGTCACTTGCATATTTGAATAGTTCATTGCTCATGCCATCAGGTCCCGATGCACTTCCATTTTTCAGGGCTTTAAGTGCCTTCTCAACTTCTGCTGTTTCATTAGCGTTGTGCATAATGCTCTGGTTAGCCCCTCCAAATGTCTGGATTGACACCCAGTGGGTTACACCCCTGCGCCACGTTGAGGCCGCGCATATAGTCTTAAACAGGTCAGCCTACCGTCTACTCGCGCCGGTGGCACTCGACAACAACGCCGGACTTGGCATTTTGTACAGAAGACATTCACAGAAACCTCAGTAGACTGGTCGGATCGCAGTTAGGAGGAAGCGACCACCGCCAAGTCCTCCTCTCCCTTTCTGGAAGTATTTCAACACGTTCACCTCAACATCCAAGGTGGAACTGCAAAAAGGCAAATTGGAGTCTGTTCGGCATTCGTTCCAATGAGCTTACCCAAAATATTGCAGTAGAAGGGAGAAACATCAACAATGTGGTCAAGGAATTTAATTCAAGTATCCTCAAGGCTGCCAACGGAGCGATTCCTCGAGTGTTCAGGAAAAACTACCGCCCCTACTGGACAAGAACTGCAAGCAGCACATGATAAACTAGACAAGGCCAGAGAAGATGCAGAGGGTAATCCCTGTCATGAAAACCACTTCACGCTACAACAAACTAAAGCCAGGTATCTAAAGACCAAGCTGGAGGCCAAAAGAAGAAGCTGGAGGGAAAAGACGGCAGGGTTTAATTTAGAGAGACACCACAAAGCTATGGAGACTAACTAAAGCACTGAATGATGAGGGTGTCAGGGGAGAGAAGATTACTCTTGAAGAAGATGGACAAACACTGACAGGAAAGATGGCTGCAGATGCCTTTGCGAAGGCATATGCAAAAGAAAGCAACATTTCTATACCACGAATGCTTCAAAGAGGTTAGAAAAGAGCAAAAGGAAAGAACAGACACCAACACTCATGATGCAATGAAAGTTGACATTAGTTTAGCAGAACTGAAGAAGGCTATCCGCCAATTGTAGAAGAAATCTCCCGGGCCAGATGGCATTACGAATAAAATGATCCAACACCTTGGTAATGCATCTCTCTTCAAGTTGCTAGACATCTTTAATCTCAGTTGGACCAATGGAGAGGTTCCTCAGTGCGGGAAGGAAGTCAGAATGACCCCTATTCTGAAAAAAGGGAAGAACAAGACGAAAGTGCTGAGCTTCCATATGCAAGACCATGGAGCGCATCGTCAACCAGAGGTTGCAGTGGTACCTGGAGTCGGAGAACATTATAGTTTCAGAGCAGGCCGGCTTCAGAAGATACAGGAGCACAGAAGATCAAACAACACATCTTGCACAGGTCATAGAGGACACTTTTCAAGCCAAGAAGGTGATGCCAGTTGCCTTTATCGATCTGCAGAAGGCATTTGACAAGGTGTGGAAGGATGGCCTCCTCGTGAAGCTCCGGCGCACAGGCATCGGTGGCAACATGTTCCGATGGACCAAGTCATACCTACACAATCGCAGAGCTAGGGTGCTGGTGGATGGACAATCTGGACAGAATGTATTGCTGAGACAAGGGGTACCACAAGGAGGAGTATTATCACCAACTCTGTTCATACTCTTCATTAATGACATTGTAGCAGAGCTGCCCAATGGGATCCAAGCATCCCTCTATGCAGATGACCTCGTACTTTGGTGCACCGAGGAGTACACAACGACTGCCACGTACAGAATGCAGCTCGCCTTGGACAGAATTACAGCTTGGGCCAATCGCTGGTGTATTACCATCAACAAAGAAAAATCATCAGCCATGCTATTCTCACTGTCCACCAAAACCAAGGTTGGCAATCTGACACTGGGCGGTACTCCACTCGAGTATGAGGACCAGCAGACATACCTGGGAGTCACCTATGACAGAAGATTAACATGGAAGGAGCACATCCAGAACGCAGAGGCAAAGGCCAGAAGGCTAAACATCATGAGGAAGCTGGCAGGAACAAAGTGGGGTGCCAATGAAAGGATCCTCAAGACCATCTACCTAGGTGCCGTATGACAACACCTTGAGCATGGATCCAGCTCATGGATGACAGCAGCTAAATCTCATCAACAGAACCTCGACAGAGTATAAAACCAGGCACTGCGCATTATCACTGGTGGAATGAGATCAACACCAATAGAAAAAATGGAGCAGACAGCAGGCATCCTCCCACTTAGCAAAGGAAGGGAATGCAAAGCACTGATCCAAGCTGCAACGTTCAAATCGTTCAACAACCACCCGATGAAGATCAGGCAAGCACAGCTGTCATCAGG
This sequence comes from Chaetoderma sp. LZ-2023a, assembly GCA_034401795.1. Classification (NCBI taxonomy): domain Eukaryota; kingdom Metazoa; phylum Mollusca; class Caudofoveata; order Chaetodermatida; family Chaetodermatidae; genus Chaetoderma; species Chaetoderma sp. LZ-2023a. Next base: position 16,461,958 of record CM067374.1, read on the forward strand.
AAGACTTAAAAGATCAAGTTTTGTGAGAGACAAAAGCACTTCTAAGGAAACACCAAGAAATGTTGCCAGCACAAATAGAAGACGCACACCACACACTTGATCCTCCACCCTGGGAATACAAACTAGAAAGCATAGCTATTCGCACCACAGTACCTCATCTCACAACCAAAGATGACCACAGTGATGTGAGCAAGAAGGCCCTGACCTTCATCATGCTGGAAGAAATGTACCCTCAGGAGACATGGATAAGGATCCACACAGATGGATCAGCCAAAGATGCAATTAGGAGCGGAGGTGCTGGACTGCACATACAGTATCCAAACGGACAACATGAGCCAGCTGCAATACCGACAGGCAAACACTGCACAACCTACAGAGCTGAAGTCGAAGCACTGGTTCATGCAGCTAATACCATCAGCAAAACAGCAGCCCCTATTGCACAGATTGTCTTTTTATCTGATGCCCGTTCCATCCTTGAGGCTATCACCAAAGGTAAGCTGCCACAACTTGAAGAAGCACTACAAACTATCAAATGCTTTCGGATAGCATTGCAGTGGATCCCCTCACACTGTGGAGTCCAAGGAAATGAGGAAGCAGACAAGATGGCAAAGGTGGGTGCAGAAGAGAATCAGACAGAAAACATGGTTACCCATACAGAGATGAAGACTATCATCAAGTCACTCTATAGAACATCAGAAGATGCTCGAGGCCAGAGCAAGTGACCATTTTTCGTCTCAGAACTGGACACAACAGACTAAACCAACACATGTACAGGCGGTTCCACCTTACGACATCGCCCGCTTGTCCTTGTGGAGAAGCAGAACAGACCACAGAGCACATACTTCAATGTTGCAGTGCGTATCAGCTGCTGAGAGACGAGATCTGGCCTTTGTCAACCTCTTTTCTTGAAAAGCTGTATGGGCCTGTGGAAGAACTGCAGAAAACCACAGATTTCATCTTGAGAACGGCTCTCCAAGTGTGATACCAGCGATCGAAAAGAAGAAGAACTTCTGCTGTTTTAATTGGTGTTAATAATGGCCTGAGTTCTCCTGAGAACGGGTGCAAGGAATCATCATAGTTGTCAGTGAACTGTTCCTTGAACCATTCTCGGATCGCCTCGGCCCTTCCCCGGTCAGTCCCGATAAAGTGTCCTTCAGAGTTGTGTACAGTGAGTGGTGGTGTGTAGTCAGTAACTCTCAGGGCTCAGGCTGCCCAAAACATTGTGTGGCAGTCATCCGTGGCAGTGATTTCATCTACTAGGGAGTCTGCCTGTTGAATAGCAAGATCTTTTAAGCGTTCGTTAATGTGGCGCAGAATAATATTGCGCTCCCGGCGTAGTTTGGTGCGGTCTTCACTTTGGCCACTTTGATAGATGCGCAGACGTAACGCTTTCTGCTCTGCTGACAGTTTTACTACTAGAGGGTCATCAGTATACCTAGTTTGGTTGTTTTTAATAACACCCTATGGCCATGTGAGCTAAAAAATGTTGCAGAAACGTGTTGCTGTCGTGCACAGCAATGGTTGCTGTTGTGCACAGCAATGGCTTACAGTTGCATTGTTACCAAAATGAACACATACTCCACTATGATAGAGAAAATTGAATCTATGAATATAGATTTTGAGACTCCGGCCTACAAGTTAATCCTTTAACACCAAATTTGTTCAAAAAGATTTCAATTTTCTCATTGCAATTGTCCATTTGCAGAGCAAGAGAAGACTATTTTTGAATATTTACCACTGGAGCGGTTATAAAGTCAGTCCGAAATAACCTCTTGGTCTGCAAATGGACATTTCTTAAGACCACGGCAGAAGGCGTTTTTGACTGATATGAGTGATAAAGGGTTAACACCCAGTCTTCGCATATATTTTAGCCGTGTCTTAGCCGTGTCACCTTTAGCATTGTCTTAGCCGTGTCACCTTTAGCATTGTCTTAGCCATGTCACCTTTAGCATTGTCTTAGCCGTGTCACCTTTAGCATTGTCTTAGCCGTGTCACCTTTAGCATTGTCTTAGCCATGTCACCTTGAGCATTGTCTTAGCCGTGTCACCTTTAGCATTGTCTTAGCCATGTCACCTTTAGCATTGTCTTAGCCATGTCACCTTTAGCATTGTCTTAGCCGTGTCACCTTTAGCATTGTCTTAGCCATGTCACCTTTAGCATTGTCTTAGCCATGTCACCTTTAGCATTGTCTTAGCCATGTCACCTTTAGCATTGTCTTAGCCATGTCACCTTGAGCATTGTCTTAGCCATGTCACCTTTAGCATTGTCTTAGCCATGTCACCTTTAGCATTGTCTTAGCCGTGTCACCTTTAGCATTGTCTTAGCCATGTCACCTTTAGCATTGTCTTAGCCATGTCACCTTTAGCATTGTCTTAGCCATGTCACCTTTAGCATTGTCTTAGCCATGTCACCTTGAGCATTGTCTTAGCCATGTCACCTTTAGCATTGTCTTAGCCGTGTCACCTTTAGCATTGTCTTAGCCATGTCACCTTTAGCATTGTCTTAGCCATGTCACCTTGAGCATTGTCTTAGCCATGTCACCTTTAGCATTGTCTTAGCCATGTCACCTTTAGCATTGTCTTAGCCATGTCACCTTGAGCATTGTCTTAGCCGTGTCACCTTTAGCATTGTCTTAGCCATGTCACCTTTAGCATTGTCTTAGCCATGTCACCTTGAGCATTGTCTTAGCCGTGTCACCTTTAGCATTGTCTTAGCCATGTCACCTTGAGCATTGTCTTAGCCATGTCACCTTTAGCATTGTCTTAGCCGTGTCACCTTTAGCATTGTCTTAGCCATGTCACCTTTAGCATTGTCTTAGCCATGTCACCTTTAGCATTGTCTTAGCCATGTCACCTTTAGCATTGTCTTAGCCATGTCACCTTGAGCATTGTCTTAGCCATGTCACCTTGAGCATTGTCTTAGCCGTGTCACCTTTAGCATTGTCTTAGCCATGTCACCTTTAGCATTGTCTTAGCCATGTCACCTTTAGCATTGTCTTAGCCATGTCACCTTTAGCATTGTCTTAGCCATGTCACCTTGAGCATTGTCTTAGCCATGTCACCTTTAGCATTGTCTTAGCCATGTCACCTTTAGCATTGTCTTAGCCATGTCACCTTTAGCATTGTCTTAGCCATGTCACCTTGAGCATTGTCTTAGCCGTGTCACCTTTAGCATTGTCTTAGCCATGTCACCTTTAGCATTGTCTTAGCCATGTCACCTTGAGCATTGTCTTAGCCGTGTCACCTTTAGCATTGTCTTAGCCGTGTCACCTTTAGCATTGTCTTAGCCGTGTCACCTTTAGCATTGTCTTAGCCGTGTCACCTTTAGCATTGTCTTAGCCGTGTCACCTTTAGCATTGTCTTAGCCGTGTCACCTTTTAATCCCTATGATTGGCATGTAAACTAATTACTAGTAACCAAATTTGATTTTGTCCATATATGATTGGCAAATCAACCCATTCGTTTTAATGTTTTCCGCTGTCGTATTGCAAGCTTGCCAATGATATATATCTTCCTTTAGTCAAACCTGTCTATAACAATGCTTGGTTTTGGCGACAAGTGCCAATGTTTTTTTAAAACGGGGAGTTATTTGTCACAGTAGATAAGTTATATGAGGAGACTATTAGTGGTTAGTGATCCCCCTTTTAATAATCCATACATTGCCATTACACACACGTTTCACTGCGTCAAGAAACAGTTATGTTGGCAAATAAAACCGTTATCAGCTTGCAGTGTACATCATTATAACACATAGGCTTATTTAAAAAACCGTAACTGTAAAATGTTCCAACGATTACAAATTAGCACATATTAGGGCTCCATGCATATGCATATTTACTGTACAGCCTTCGTACTCAGCAAACATCATGTTGGCGCAGTAAGGACATCACAATCTCATGAAATCTCATTCGTGTTGCAAAAGAAATGGCTGCGTCCGGGGGATGGAATAATTTGCGAGGGTATAATTCTTATTATTTGCCGATTGTTAGTTATTCAAGATCCAATATGTTAGTCATATAATACTCTTTCAACTAAAGTACACTTTTACCCGTCCCGGAATTGTCCTTTATGTCACGTGATTTCGTATCTATATCACATGATTAGCTGTATGGAATATACAGATCTATTTGTAGCTAGCACCCTCGACCATTGTAACCAAGCTCTTCCCAACCATTGTGGGTGTTGGGATTGAGCTATATACTTTGAAGGCTGAATTACCAGGATCCCAATTGCAAGGTACCTATAGACCTGGAAGCTTTTCAATATTTTGAAACTAATTTGACTGGATGCTGTTGCTGCCTATTTCAAAATATGCAATAGAATGTTTATTAAATGGTAAATCCAACAAAGCCTTAAACAAATCATACACTTGACGGACTTTTCCAGCTTCATGACAGATTATTCTCCGTCATTTATGATTGTGACGTCAGCCTACATGTGATGTAATTGATTATGACATCATATACTTAAGTGACAGATTAGATTCATCCAGTATAAACGTGTGGAAACTGTGTGAAATCGCTCAAACTAACTTTGCTTTCACACAGATCCTATAAATAACTGTGCCTTCACACATCCTATAGCCAACTGTGCCTTCACACATCCTATAGCCAACTGTGCCTTCACATGGATCATATAAAGGTACCATAATCAATGCTCGGGTTCGGCGCTTGTCTAACTACAGCCACCTACAATATATATTTAGTACCCTGCGACTTGTGGTCATGTCATGGTAACTCATACACCAAACATCTCGCGCTAGAAACCTGCCTCCACTTGATGAGCGCCAAAATGACAAGCCCATGGGAGGAGGCGGCTCATGGTGTGTGCATGAATAATTCATTGATTACAATTCCATATTACCTCATAAACTGCTACATATATACATGTACACACCATGAGCCTCATCCACATCATGAACAGTTTTGTCCTTTTGGAGATGATTATGCAGGTATAAGATAATCATGCGGAGAGTAAGATGATCATGTGAGGGTAAGATGAACATGCAGGTATAAGATGATCATGCGAGGGTAAGATGATCGTGCAGGGTGTAAGATGATCGTGCGGGTGTAAGCTCATCATGCAGGTGTAAGATGATTGTGCGGGTGTAAACTGATAATGTGGGTGTAAGATGATCGTGCGTGGTGTAAGATGATCATGCGGGGTGTAAACCGATCATGTGAATGTAAGATGATTGCGGGTGTAAGATAATCGTGCAGGGTGTAAGATGATCATGCGGGTTTAAGATGATCATGCGGGTGTAAGATGATCATGTAGGTGTACGATAATCGTGCTGGTGTAAGACAGTCGTGCGGGGTGTAAGATGATCATGCGAGGGTAAGCTGATCGTGCGGGGTGTAAGATGATCGTGTGGGGGTGTAAGATGATCATGCGGGTGTAAGATGATCATGCGGGTGTAAGATGATCATGCAGGTGTAAGCTGATTGTGCGGGGTGTAAGATGACCGTGCGGGGTGTAAGATGATCGTGCAGGTGTAAGATGATCATGCGGGTGTAAGATAATCATGCGGGGTGTAAGATGATCATGCGAGGGTAATGTGGGTGTAAGATGATCGTGCAGGGTGTAAGATGATCGTGCAGGGTGTAGGATGATCATGCAGGGTGTAAACCGATCATGTGGGTGTAAGATGATTGCTGGTGTAAGGTGATCATGCTGGGATAAGATGATCATGCAGGGGTAAGATGATTATGCGGGTGTAAGATGATCATGCAGGGTGTAAGATGATCATGTGGGGTGTAAGACGATCGTGTGGGGTGTAAGATGATCATGCGGGATGTAAGATGATCATGCTGGGTTAAGATGATCATGCGGGGTGTAAGAATCATGCGAGGGTAAGATGATCATGCGGGTGTAAGATGATCATGTAGGTGTAGGATAATCATGCGGGTGTAAGATGATCATGCGAGGGTAAGATGATCGTGCGGGGTGTAAGATGCTCATGCAGGTGTAAGATGATTATGCAGGTGTAAGATGATCACGCAGGTGTAAGATGGTCATGCCGGTTTAAGATGATCATGCGGGTGTAAGATGATCATGTAGGTGTACGATAATCGTGCGGGTGTAAGATAATCGTGCGGGTGTAAGATAATTGTGCGGGGTGTAAGATGATCATGCAAGGGTAAGATGATCGTGCAGGGTGTAAGATGATCATGCGAGGGTAAGATGATCATGCGGGTGTAAGATGATCGTGCGAGGGTAAGATGATCGTGCGGGGTGTAAGATGCTCATGCAGGTGTAAGATGATCATGCGGGTTTAAGATGATCATGCGGGGTGTAAGATGATCATGCGGGGTGTAAGATGATCGTGCGAGGTGTAAGATGATCATGCGGGGTGTAAGATGATCATGCGGGTGTAAGATGATCATGCAGGTGTAAGATGATCGTGCGGGGTGTAAGATGATCGTGCGGGGTGTAAGATGATCATGCAGGTGTAAGATGATCGTGCGGGGTGTAAGATGATCGTGCGGGGTGTAAGATGATCGTGCAGGTATAAGATGATCATGCGGGGTGTAAGATGATCGTGCGGGGTGTAAGATGATCGTGCAGGTATAAGATGATCATGCGGGTGTAAGATAATCGTGCGGGGTGTAAGCTGATCATGCGAGGGTAAGATGATTGTACGGGGTGTAAGATGATCGTGCGGGTGTAAGATGATCGTGTGGGGTGTAAGATGATCATGCAGGTATAAGATGATCATGCGGGTGTAAGATAATCGTGCGGGGTGTAAGATGATCATGCGAGGGTAAGATGATCGTACGGGGTGTAAGATGATCATGCAGGTGTAAGACGATCGTGCGCGTGCGGGCTGTAAGATGATGATGCGGGTGTAAGATGATCATGCGGGTGTAGGATAATCGTGCGGGTGTAAGATGATCATGCAGGTGTAAGATAATCGTGCGGGTGTAAGATGATCATGCGAGGGTAAGATGATCGTGCAGGTATAAGATGATCATGTGGGTGTAAGATAATCGTGCGGGGTGTAAGATGATCATGCGAGGGTAAGATGATCGTACAGGGTGTAAGATGATCATGCAGGTGTAAGATGATCGTGCGCGTGCGGGGTGTAAGATGATCATGCGGGTGTAAGATGATCATGCGGGTGTAGGATAATCGTGCGGGTGTAAGATGAACATGCAGGTGTAAGATAATCATGCGGGGTGTAAGATGATCATGCGAGGGTAAGATGATCGTGCAGGGTGTAAGATGATCATGCGAGGTTAAGATGGTCATGCAGGGTGTAAGATGATCATGCGAGGGTAAGATGATCGTACGGGGTGTAAGATGATCATGCAGGTGTAAGACGATCGTGCGCGTGCGGGCTGTAAGATGATGATGCGGGTGTAAGATGATCATGCGGGTGTAAGATGATCGTGCGGGTGTAGGATAATCGTGCGGGTGTAAGATGATCATGCAGGTGTAAGATAATCGTGCGGGTGTAAGATGATCATGCGAGGGTAAGATGATCGTGCAGGTATAAGATGATCATGCGGGTGTAAGATAATCGTGCGGGGTGTAAGATGATCATGCGAGGGTAAGATGATCGTACAGGGTGTAAGATGATCATGCAGGTGTAAGATGATCGTGCGGGTGTAGGATAATCGTGCGGGTGTAAGATGATCATGCGGGTGTAAGATAATCATGCGGGGTGTAAGATGATCATGCGAGGGTAAGATGATCGTGCAGGGTGTAAGATGATCATGCGAGGTTAAGATGGTCATGCAGGGTGTAAGATGATCATGCGGGGTGTAAGATGATCATGCGGGTGTAGGATGATCATGCGGGTGTAAGATGATCATGCAGGTGTAAGATGATCGTGCGGGGTGTAAGATGATCAGGTCTACACTGAAGCTTCGCATTGTGTCTACGTGGCCGATAAATCATGGGTGACTGATATACCATAATTAGACACCATGAACACAGCATTGATCATAAATACACAACATTTTAAGTTCCTTCAGTATAAATTACTAAGAACTGTATTCAAAGCTCTGCTAATTATGTTGTTCAAGACTAGTTTTTGGTACAATGACTACACTCAGATTATTATATTTTATATTGAACTTAAATATTTCAACAGACAACAGGAAGGTAAATTAAAATACCTGTATGCGATATAACATTACATTTTTAAAATTAAACTTCCTCTTAGTTTAAAGCTGTTGAACGACTTGCTCTGAATCGCTGAAGCACGCAAGTAAATGTGAAAGATGGGTGTGGTCAATAATCTACATCATAAATGTGGCTGGTGCCATTAATCGATTTTAAGAGCAAACACGGACCTGACAGCTTAAGCATTAACCAATCTCGCCCCCAATCTTACAGGTAAAAGACCTACACTATTTTGAAAGCAATCTTGACTATGAGCTGAATATTTTGGAAACAATTTGTTGCGTAACACAGCAAAACCCTTTTGTCTTCACACAATGCAATAGACATCCTTTAGCACTTGAACACTCAAAATGGCCAAAAATCATTTCTGCAGTGGTCTTGGGGAATGTTCATTTGCAGAGCAAGAGTAGCCCATGTTTGAAAATTTACCACTGGAATGACTGGCTCGATAACTGAGCCAGTCATTCCAGTGGTAAAATTAAAAAAATAGTCTTCTCTTGGTCTGCAAATGGACTTTCTGAGAAAAATTTAAATTTTCTTGAAAAATTGTGAGGATTAAAGGGTTAATGATCTGATTGTCAAACAGGATTAATACTTTATACTCTGAAATTCCAGTGTCTCACTTGCACGGTAACTATACAGAAAACATACTGAATACAGAATATTTTTGAAACCATTGGCAGCAACAGTTTCCAGTGAAATTACTCTCAAATATTCACCAGAGCATTAGCTAAATCATAAAGAATTTGCCATTTCTGGTTTGAGGGGATTAAAGGGTTGATAGCAAGCAAATGTTCTAACCAGAGACATGTTTGCATAAAGAAAAGCTGACAACATCTATTAGCAGCTTAATGACATCCATCATTAATCCTGTCAAGCTAACAAGTCACCACATAAAATAAGCCACTACTCAAAATATCCAGGTACATGTATGTATGAAAATAATAATATGAAACTCAATTTCAAGGCTGGATACTACAGGCGGCAGCATCGACAACTGCCAGGCACATTAGTTTTAAAAATATCAAGTTTTAAAATAGTATGGTAGTATAAATTTGTATCTGAGGGTATGCTGGGTTAAATGAGGACGACCAGTCAGTAGTGTCAGTCTGATTCCTATTCGGTGTTTACTCACTTAGTGTAAACACTTCGCCTGTTCATTCAATGCTGGATGATAAAACAAAATGATGGCTAATTGCTGTTGTGATAGTGACTACATATACATCCAGGCACACTAATTACACCTTAGATTAACCGATTTCTTATTATATTTATATAAATACGGAATGAGAACGATTTCCCCGGGGGGTAGTGATAATAATGCCTGGACCATATTGAAGTGCAGGCGTCAAAATAAGGCCTTTGTTTTCTGCATCACAGATTCCTGGATTATACCACCAAAAACACATGATAAACAGACAAAGTTAACAGTAATACCTTGTGACCTAAATGACATTTCATGAGTTTTAAATCGATCCACAAAGCGGTTTCAGAGCTGGGCCTGCATCGCTCGCCTGTAATTATTGGCGACTGGCATAACCAAACAAAATGAGATGACCACTATAAAAATTTACAGATCAAATTTCTGTGAAGAAAGTTTAGCCAAGTTTTATTAAAATTGGACCAGTGGTTAATAATTATGTCTTTTTATGTTTTTCTCAGAAATTTGTAAAACTATCCACCAAAAAACGATTGATTCATGGCGAACATGGTTTTTTTACATCTCAACTTTCCATGGACACATTTTAATGATGTTTCGGCCCTAATCATATCAGGCAAATTTCGGCCTGATCCATTCAGCGGTTCTGGAGTTGTTTTCGCGAAAACTAAGTGATCCAAAGGTTGGCGCCAAACCATTTGGCAAATTTAAAGTTCCCTCGAACAAATTTGGTTCAGCTCTTACACTAGATCATATTTCATGAGGTTTGCATCCCCCAAACCCCCCCCCCCCCCCCCACTCCGCCCAAGCAATTTCAGATTTTCAACGATGTTTCTAAAAGTCGGTCAAAATCCAAGATGGCTGCGGGTGAAATTGGCCGATCATCTTCCTTTGAACATATTTGTATCCCTATTCTCTAAGGATGCTTCCTGTCAAATATGCTTCAAATCGGCCAAGCGGTTCTCAAGAAGACATTTTAAATTTCTCAATACCTTAGTATGGGCATTTTTGGCTGGAAAGAAATCCAAGACAGCCGACAAATCGCTTATCCAACAGTTTCGAAAGTGGCAAATTTGAAATCAGCATACCCAAAAATATATATAAAACTAATTTTGGCTTCAAGATTCATCAAATAAAAATATTCAAAATGGCCACCAAACACGCTACACTTTGATTGGTCCCGGGTAGCCATGTTTTTTTATGTATCAACTTCTCTTGAACAAGCTTTAATGGCCCTTAGTACCTAATCATATCTGCCAAATATTGGGCCGATCCGTTCAGCGGTTTTGGAGAAGTTATTTTCACGAAAACTAGGTCATCCAAGATGGCTGTCAAGCTATTTGACCAATCGAAGTCCCTTGAACAAACTTGGTTCGGCTCTTACCTTAGATCATATTTCATGAGTTTTGAATCGGTGCCCCAAATGGTTTTGGAAAAGAAGATTTTAAAGGCATTTCTCAAAATAGACTACGTCCAAGGTGGTCGCCGATCGGCTTCATTTGAACAAACTTGGATCCCTATGCCCTACTGATGATTCCTGCCAAATATACTTGAAATCGGCTCATGGTTCTCGAGAACACATTAAAATTTCTCCATTAGTATGGGAGTTTCGGCAGGAAAACTATTCAAGATGGCCGCCAAACCATTTATCCGATCGTTTCAAGTCGCAACTTTGAAATCAGCATATTTAACAACATATATAAAAACAATTTCAGCTTCAAAATCCATCAAATAAAAAAATTTACAATGGTTGCCAAATGCGCTACATATTGACTGATTAGTCCAGGGTGCCCATGTTTTTTAACATATCAACTTCTCATGAACAAACTTTAATGGCCCTTACTCCCTAATTATAGCTCCCAAATTGCGGCCTGATCGCTTCAGCGATTTTGGAGGTCGTTTTTGGGAAAACTAGGTCATCCAAGACGGCCGCCAAACTATTTGGCCAGTCAAGTTCCCGTGAACAAACTCGGTTCAGCTCTTACCCTAGATGATACATGTATTTCATGAGCTTTGAATCAATCCCTCAAGTAGTTTCGGAGATTTTTAAAGACGTTTCCAAAAATCGGCCAAAATCCAAGATGGCCACAGGTCCAAATTGGCCGATCGGCGCCGCTTAAACAAACTTGGATCCCTATGCCCTAAGGATGCTTCCTGCCAAATATAATTGAAATCAGCCCAGTGGTTCTCGAGAACACATTAAATTTCCCATTGCTTAACAAGAGGCCCAAGGACCTGTGGCGCTCACCTATACCATTGGCACTTAAAATATTTGCATTTAAATAGACATGGGTGATTTTTGGAAAATCCAAGATGGCCATAAAAATAAATAGACCCATCAAGATTCTCGTTTAATGTGTTGAAGCCTACCGTCGTCATAGGATTGTTCTAACCAAGTTTTGTTAAAATCGGGCTATTGATTGAAGATGTATTGTTTTTTTCTATGGTCACGGAAAACTAAGAAAAACAGAGATGGCTGCCAAAACATTGACCTATTAAAATTCTGAATAGAATTTATAGAGGCTATGACAATAGGATCCTTCCAGCCGAATTTGGCTGAAATTTCCCACGCGATTAATGAGGAGTAGCATTTTACACAAATTGCAGGAAATTTCAATTTCCCTTTCTCCGAGATCTAACAATACTCACCATTCTGTTACTTTCGGACACACAGCTGGCCTTGACTATAGACTTAGAAAGCTTTACCGACTCCTTGGAACCGGGTACTCGGCTCCCAACAGCCGAGTACCCGTCTACCATAGAGCTCATATTGTTTGCATAGCCACCAAACAAGAGAAATCCATGGCTTGCCTCCGTGGGGCTGGGAGGCTGGGTCCGTAACAGAATGGTGAGTATTGTTAGATCTCGGAGAAAGGGAAATTGAAATTTCCTGCATTCTCCTTCGATCAATACTCACCATTCTGTTACTTTCTGATATACACCAGATTTGTTCAGTAACCTGGTGGGAAGGGGCAAGCCATAAATGCTACTTTTGCCCCTTGGAGAAAGATTTAGACTTAACAACTTGACTAACGGAGACCTAAAAAGGACCGTCAAGTTATCGGAACCGAATCACATTCGCGTCACTGCCACCCCCCTTTTTCTCCTAAGAAAAGGGAGAGAACTCACAAACATGTATCTCGCCTGAAACACAAATATGCCAAGAGGGTTAACTGCTCCCTGCATATCCACATGTATTAGCCTGGGAATGAGCATGAATATATAAGATGAATGAACATGACATATAGACATAATACAAAAAACTCTCACTAATGAATTACCTTATGATAATTGGACTTCAGACGTACCGCCCCCAACCATTCACTGGTCCGGCCATCAGTGACACAATCTGGTTGTCATCCTCTCGCTTGACCATGCCTGCTTTAGGTTCTTTTCTTACCAAAGTGAAAAAAGGGTGAAGAGCAGTGTGGTCACTAACTATCGTTTCAAAACAGCTAAAGCAAGTGGATTGGCCGAGTCTGACACATCCCTCATATAGTAATCCGTAAATGAGGACTCACAGTGCCATTGTGCAATGGCCATGATGTCCTCTAACGGACCACCATTGTAAAGGGCGGTCAAGGCAGCTATTCCTCTGACATCGTGTGCCCTTAACGCCTTGCACCTGGTGCCCAGTCGCCATCTCGTGAGTAGTCTGAATGCATTCGACCACCCAACGAGAGATAGTATCCATGGATGCGGCGCCATAAGGCTTTTTATGGCAGATCCACAGATGTCTATCGTTCGACCGTAACGAGTCAGTCCGTTTCTTGTACTTAGTCAAAGCACGGAACGGGCACCAGACACTGGCATCACGATCAAACCTAGTTAACTTCAGTATTATGATCGGTTTGCCGGGATATCTCAAAGATTGATTCTTTGACATAAACTCTGCTCTTGGCAGAAGACGCAGACCCTCTCCAGAGACAATAAATCGGTCCCTCTCTGCCGAAAGCGCATGGATCTCACTGCGCCTTCTAGCTGAGGAAGCTGCCAATAGAAAGACCGCCTTTAGAGTCAAATGCTTTAGACTAGCCGAACGCAATGGTTCGAAAGGGTGCTTGGCCAGCACATTAAGCACTAAAGATAGACTCCAGGCTGGAATGACTACCGGTTGTCTCGGTCGGAGATTGCTCATTCCCATCACCATCACATTTAACTGGGCCACCTCTGGACTATCCCTGTTGGCTAGACAAGGGATAACTGATGCCAAAGCTGACTTGTATCCAGCAATTGTGACGGGAGCTAGTCCTGAAAAGAACAGCTCACAGAGAAAGTCTGCTATTTGCTGAATAGTGGATTGAAAGGTATCAATACCCTTTTCTTCACACCAGTCTGCAAATCTGTTAACCTTGTTGTTATATGACTTGAAGGTTGACCTCCTTCTCGCAGCCGCGATGAAATCAGCAGCTTGTCGAGAAAAGCCTTCCGACGTGGAACGTTGTTTGATAACATCCACGCAGTCAATTTGAACATTTCGGGACGCTCGTGTAGGAAGCGTCCCTTGGCCTGGGAGATTATGTTCGGAATCTCGGGCAACTGCACTGGGTTTTCCACCAGCAGATCTAGCAGATCCGTGAACCACGCCCTGCTTGGCCAATACGGCACTATTAGCAGGACCAGACACGGTTCCTCCCTGATCTTCACCAATACCTTTGGCAGAAGGATGGTGGGTGGGTACGCGTAAGCGTGCATCCCCCTCCAGCTTATCGCCAGAGTGTCTGTATCGACGGCATTTGGATCTGGAATCGGCGAGACATAAGTCATGATTTGAGCATTTTCCCTTGTCGCGAACAAGTCCACGTTGGGTTTGCCCCAATGCTCGAAGATCCTTCGTAGAACTGGAGGGTTGAGGGACCATTCTGTTGGCAGAATTCTCTGTCTGCGAGACAACGCATCCGCCAGAATGTTCAATCGGCCAGGAATGTGAGCTGCTTTCAAAACAACTGAGTAATTCCTGCACCACTGAATCAAGTGCCACACTTTGATACAAAGTGTGGGTGACCTGGTCCCGCCTTGGCGATTTATGTATGATACTACCGTCGAATTGTCCGACCGTATCAATATCACCTTACCCCTGATCATCGGAAGAAACTCTTCCAACGCCAGTTCCACTGCCATCATTTCCAACAGATTGATATGCAGCTGACTCTCCAGGAGAGTCCATGTGCCCGAGACCTGGTGTTCTCCCAGGCAGGCACCCCGCACTTCCAGCGACGCATCCGTATACGCCGGACAGCTGGGGGCGAGGTAGGTGCAGCGAAACCCCTACTAGGAGATTCTGACGCGGTGTCCACCATACAAGATGCGATATTATCGGCTCCAAAACTGGCACCAGTTTTGACAGGGGTTCTGTTCTCCGTTTCTTTTTTCACAGAGACATCAGATACAACTGGATAGGTCTTCTCATTAGAGCAGCGAACGGGATCACTTGCTCCATGGAGACCATCATGCCCAGCATCTGAAGAAACCGCCTCGCCTGAATGTGGTTTCCCACTCGAAAACTCTCGAGGATGGCTAACAGAGACACCACTCTGGGCTTTGATGGGTAAATCCTGCCCTCCTCGAGATCGAATCGCATCCCCAAATAAACGAAATGTTGAGTGGGTGTCAACTCGGATTTCTCCTTGTTGACTATCCCGCCTAGATCTGAAAGTAACTTCAGAGTCAGAGCAGTATCCACGTTCAACCTGGCTGCTGAGTCTGCCTTGAGCAGCCAGTCGTCTATGTAGGTGTGTAGCGCCACGCTCTCTTTTCTGAGAAATGCTGTCACCGCAAGGACCACTCTTGTGAAAACCCTCGGAGCTGTCGACAGGTCAAACGGGAGAACAGTAAACTCCCATACTTGATTCTGAAACGCAAATCTCAGAAACCTGTGCCAACTCCGGTTCATTGGAATGTGGAAATATGCATCTTTCAGATCGATCGACACACACCACATTCCCTTCCTCAATCCCGCCATTACCGATCCCGGCATTTCCATCTGGAACCGAGGCGTATGGATAAACCAATTTAATGGCCTGAGATTGAGTACGGGTCTCCATCCACCCCGTGCTCTTGGGGACAAGGAACATGTTTGAATAGAAGAAGCCTGGAGTGTTCCGGTTTGCTGGTTTTATTGCTCCCTTCAGAAGCAAACCCGACACTTCCTTTTGAACGGCTTCTAACTTGTCTGGCTCCCTTGGTACGGGTGTCCAGACAGGTGCCAAAGACAGATTTTGTGGTGGAAAGTCCCACCACTCCGGCATGTAAACCTGGGATAACCATCCCAGGACCAGACTGTCTGACGTCTGGCTCGCAGTCCGCTTCCCCCCCTTTCTTAACGAGAGAGAGAGAACCATCGGTCTCGGCACGGCGGGTATAACTGGCACCGCTGTTCCTGTCGCACAGGTGCGGTCCAGGCGGATATGAAGGGAGCTCTCGTACCCTCAGGTACGATCCGCTCCCTTCTGTCCGCCCTTGGAGGACTTACCCTTACCCTTCCCCTTGCCCTTCCCGCCTCTAGGGCGGTAGGAGCAACCTTGGGGAGGGTAGGAGCCTCTACAACCTTCCTGGATTTCTTAGCCGGCGGCGGCTGAGAGAATCCAGCTGAAGCAGAAGTCGCAGCAGGCTTAGCTTTCGCCTTGCCCCTATGCTTCTTCTGCTTCTTTGGAGGTTGTCCAGCTAGCGGTTTCCCCACAGCCCCTAGTGCGTGCGCTTGCCGCACTAGCTCCAGCTGTAGGTTGACCACCAACCGATTCTGCGCGATGCTGGCCGTCTCCTCTAGGATGGCCCGCGCTTGGCCACCGAAGATGCTAGGCCCTGTCAGGGGCGTCCCAAGAAGATGCTCCCTGACTGCCGTAGCCGGACGCATATGGTCAATAACCATTTGCCTCCTGGATTTGGTCACACGCGCCTGCACCCTTGCCAGCGCGTCCATAGACAGCACCAAGCCGTCATTGATGCACGAAAGCGCCACAGGTGGCACAGGGTGGCCTGCCCCCGCTTCAGCCCACACCGACTGAAGGAGACGATAAGAATGATTGACAGCACTCATAGCTGCCCTCACACCCTCGTCGCATACGGACAGGACTTCCTCTTGGTGTACATGGGACCTGTCCACAAGTGCCGGACCGAGGCCACCCGCTCCAGCACTCTGAACCCCCAGGACCAATCGGTCATCCTCAGTGATGGACGGTACTACACCATATCTGTCGTATTCCTCCCGCGGAATACGACACCTTGCCCACACCTCCCTGGAGGCCGCAGGGAGCTGGCCCTTGGTCGCAAGTTGCTTGCTATAAATAGCATCCAACAACTCTATGAACCATGGATCCAGTCCCACTGACTGGATCCGGGCACGGGGCGCATCCTCCTCGGCCGTGGCCGAAACCACAGACGGGTCCACCCTGGCTAGCCAAGCCAGAGCCTCGGACCAGTCTATTTCCGAGGAGGAAAGACCCGCAAACACGTCACCCGTTGACGCGCTCACGGGCCTGCCAGCCATGGCCTCCCGGCAAGGAGCCGCGGCTGACACACCAGGCACTCCGGTACCACCCGGTTCCGCCGCCACCCCATGAAACAAACCAGTCCATGGGGTAGGTCCGCACGGAAAACCGTACGGACCCGTAGCGGACGCGGAACCGTGGCCAGACACGGGCGCCAATGGCACCCCATGTCCGACCGCCAGACCGGGCGAGATAGGCGAGTACCACGCCCGGCCCGGCACCCCGGTCACCATGTCAGCTGGTGCCAAACCAACCGACACGGAACCGGAACCGGTGCCCGGTACCAGATTGGCCTCAACCACAGGCGGAGCCGCTACCCTGGCTTGCGCCAAGCCAGACAGATGGAGGACGGTTCCGTCCAGGACGGAATCGACCTCCATATGCTCCACCCGTGGCATCACAGGCCGCAGCAATAACTCCTCCTCGGCCTCCTCGTCTTCAGACTCCGAAGAGTCGTCATCAGACGAGGAAACCTGGCGGACGGCTCCCACACCTGACGGACCGGCCACCGCTACTGGACCACCTGGAGGTGGCCGCAGAGAGACAGAACCCGCCAGGCCGGAGCCAGACGGGACTGCCAGGGGGCCGTACGAGACGGCCCCCTCGGTAACCAGTCCAGAACCCTGTCCAAGGACAGGGTCCGTACCAGGCATTGGGAGAAACTGCACCCCCCCCCTTCGGTAGCAGTGCCGACACCAGCGTGGGCAGAACGATATGCAGAAAACCCTGCAGAGCCGGACCGAACCACGCCGGCGGTGCCATCTCCGCCACCTCCAGCTGGGGACGTGGAGCGCCCCCACCGGCCGAACCGGACGCCCCACGATTTAACCTCGGACCGCCTGACCCCACGTCAGACCCAGCCACATCCTTCTGGCCAAGGACCTTTACCATCATATCGACGGACCACACCGCACACACATTACATCTATGATCAAGGTTACAGGGCATACACCTAAAACAGACATGGTCCTTAAACACGACGCGTACAAACTTATGGCACTCGTCACATGATGGCGGGGCTGGCTTGGCCTATAAAATAAGCACAAACCTACAATAAGCAAGCGGAACGAGACACGGATGGAAGGCTGACAATTAATTTTCAAATAAATTGACCATAAATTAACTGTAACCCTCCCGCACCCCACCCCGCAACATTACAGTAAAGATCGCATTGATTATGACGACAAGAACGAAGCGGGCATAAATACACCCATAATTGATCCTCCAGGATGTATCACGGCTCCAGGAATCATATCGCATAGCATTCGGGGTATATTTACCAATCAAAATAAATTATACTCCTACCGAAAGCCGACACGATATGTGAAGAAACAACAAAATGTAAACAAACTGCTGTAGCACACGGTAAAACCGCAGACCACGCATCTCTCAAGAATTTTGACACCACCGATCATTGCAAACCGATCGTGATCACACGTAAACTTGATCATTCCAAAGTTTTCTGGTACCATTTTTAGTACGCAGCACCCAGAACAAGATGCGCGAATTAATGAAAAAATTTTCTTCACATAAACATCCGAGCATCACGGGTGTGACGTCACCCGCTCGGACCTTACGGAAAACGACGTCAGCCGATATTTGTGTTAGAAATACCGTGGCAAACACCTATTATCATATCTGCCGATCGCCTGTTGGGGTTTAAAGAAGGCGATCGCCTGGCATATCTCGTTGTTAGCACACGTCCCAGATTCTATGGGGTCAGAAATTGGAACATGCGACACAACGAAATTTAGAGACCTAAGTCTTTTAACTATGGATAATAAGGAATTATACAACCTGGTCATCATTGGCGGTATTCTCCATTTTATCCAGTTAGATCCTTTCAAGAACGCACAACTATCAATTCACAGATAAGACTTAGATTTCTTTTCACAAAAACTTTTAAATCTTTCCCTGCAAAAAGCGTGGACAGCTCTTGTCGCTATGCAAACAAGAATGAGCTCTATGGTAGACGGGTACTCGGCAGTTGGGAGCCGAGTACCCGGTTCCAAGGAGTCGGTAAAGCTTTCTAAGTCTATAGTCCTAGAGCCAGCTGTCAAGGTCAGCTGTGTATCCGAAAGTAACAGAATGGTGAGTATTGATCGAAGGAGAATCCTATTTTTCGGAAAATCCCAGATGGCCACCATCAAAATCAAGCCATCAATATTCTGTATAAATGGTCCGAAAGCCTACTGGCCTAGGGTTCTTTCAGCTGGGTTTGGTTAAAATCGGCCAAGCCGTTAATAAGAAATAACCGCTTAACTGCTTTCCCAAAATATTAATAAAATCCAAGATGGCTGCCAGAAAGATTTACCAATCAAAATTCTGCATTCAAGTTCTGAAGCCTACCGCCCTAGGCTCATTCCAGCCAGGCTGGTTGAAATCGATCTAGCAGTTAACGAGAAGCAATGTTTTAAACGATTTTCAGCCATTTTGACCCCCAAACAAACTGATCAATCAAAATTCTGTATACATGCTTTGATGCATACCACTTTAGGGGCCTTCCAGACGGGTTTAAATGATTTAAAGAAATTTTCAGAAAATCAAAGATGTCCGCCTGAAAAATTGACCAATCAAAATTCTGTATACAAGTTCTGAAAGCCACAATCCTAGTATACTTCCACCCAAGTCTGATTGAAATTGCTCAAGCAGTTAATGAGGCGTAGCGTTTTAAACGATTTTCCGCCATTTTTCGGAAACCCCTAGATGGCCGTGGGAATAATGGACCAATTAAAATTCTGAAGCATACTACACTAGAGTTCTTCCATTCAAGTTTGACTGAAATCGGCTCAGTGGTTATCGAGTAGGCTTTTAAGTGATTTCCGGAAATTTTCAGAAAAGCCAAATTGGCGTTTGAACAAACTTGGATCACTATGTCCTAAGGATTCTTCCTGCTAAATATAATTGAAATCGGACTTCAGTGGTTCTCGAGAAGACATTTTAAATTTCCCACTGCTTTAGTATGGAAGTGTTGGGCAGGAAAACAATCCAAGATGGACACCATATGGTTTACATGACAGTTTCGAAAGCGGCAAATTTGAAATCAGCATACCCAAAAACATATATAACTAATTTCGGCTTCAAAATCCATCAAATAGAAATATCCAAAGTTTGATTGGTTCAGGGTGGCCATGTTTTTTTACGTATCAGCTTCTCTTGACCTAGCTTTAATGACCCTTAGTCCCTAATAACATCTGCCAAATTTCGGCCCGATCCCTTCAGCGGCTCAGGGAATGAAGTCTTTTTGGGGAAAACTGGGTCATCCATGATGACCACCAAACTATTTGGCCAATCAAGTTTTCCTGAACAATCTTGTTTCAGCTCCTGCCCTAAATGATATTTCATGAGTTTTGAATTGATCCCTCAAGCAGCTTCGGAGAAAATGCTTCCTGTCAAATATAATTGAAATCAGCCCAGTGCTTCTCGAGAAGACATTTTAAATTTCCCATTGCTTTAGGGTGGGTGTAGTGGGCGGGAAAACAATTTGGCACCAAAAAATCGATAGAGTTCTTCTGATCACCAAGGACAAGCTCCAACCCCTGATTGATAACAATCCTTTCAATAGAACTCGAGTTATCATCTGGAACCGCAATATTACATAATTAATTAAGTCACCATGACCTTGACCGTAGACCGCTTGACGCCAAAATTGATAGCGTTCTTTGGACTACCAAGGACAAGCTCCCACACCAGATTCGTAATAATCCCTTCAATAGAACTTGAGCTAAAATGGAACGGATAATACAGCAGAAGAAAGAAACATGCTTTTGCATTATGACTAACGCGTCAATTACTTTGCGCATTGTAAAGTGGTAAGCGCAAGAAATGCATCTGCACGATTTATGCAGTCTTTGCTAAATGTATATTATAAATATGCTTTCATATGCAAGACTTCTGCATTATAGAGTAATGCACATTATAAATATGCATGAGTCATGCATTATAGAGTAATAATGCATCATTGCATCAAATTAACATGTAATTGTTACACGTTTAATAGCGAAAATATATAGATATGGCATATATATATTTATATAATGTTGACCTTAAGTATAAAATAGCTGAACTGACCTGATGTAGAATTAATATATCTGGGCTATCCTATAAAATATCTGTGCTGACAAATGTAGAACTGGCATTGAATGGCTAACCTAAACTGAATTTCACTATACATAGATGCATTTGCATCATAACATATTGAAGATTATTGGTGTCTTCGGGTTCTAGTTAATTACAATCTCTTCCGACCTCGGTACGGCTTGTTTGTGCGGTTGCTGCGACAACCAGTCTTACCGATGATGAAAAAGATGGACACAAGCTCGCCTCGTTGGTAGATGAACGTAACGATATTTATGTTTGTATTCGGGCCTGATCTGACTATTCTACTAGAAGATGATGGTAAGATACAGCGGTCTTCCGTATTTTCCAGAGTGAATTATTAAGAACTCAAACTCTTGCCTTGAGATAAAATTTCAAGGTGATAATTTTATTCTCCTACATGAACTGTACAATAATACTACAACATAGAAGTGACTTTTACTGTCACGTATAGAAGTTAAAATTGACTTTATAAGTCTTGCCTATTTATCCTACATTACTAGTTTCGCTATCTAATGTTCCTATATGACTAGTATTACTCCCAGGCTCAGCTGGTCTGCTATACTATCAAAACCTAACTGTTCTTGCCTACTCCAATATATATTCAGCAAGAACATTCGATACAAAGGACGGACCCCGACGAAAAACAGTGCCCATTATATACTCTTGAGTTTTGCGCCCACGTTCGTTTGGCTTAGGTTCCCCAGAGTTTGATCGGATGCCCATTGATTGTGACGTCATCCCGACTAATCAAACTCCGAGTTTCGCTTCTAGGACGAGAATGTTGAACGTGGTCGAACCGGTTTGGGCTGGTTCTGCTTTGATGCGATCTGTCAGCTAACCAACAACATTACCGAATGTGTTGTTGTTGCATGTCTCTTCTTGAGGGACATATAGTCGATATACAAATCTAGATAAATTTAGATTGTTTTACTTATTCCTACAGGACGCTACAATGTCTCCGTCCTGTCCCTTGCCTATTAGGCATCTGCCTGTAGGATAGGAAGGTTAATAGCACGTGAGCTACCTGAGCTCATCACCAGCTGGTGTTGTTGTGCTTTCTATAGGGGGTCGACATGCTGACTGTCATCCCTAAATGTTAACCCTCATTCACTCCGTCGCGTCCAAACCTATCGATTCTTATTGCTAGATTATTTACTAGACCACCGGCCAAAACAGCTGCTGAATATCCTGAAAGTGTGTGCAGATCCCACATCACCAACTTCCATCCTCAACTATTGACAGATATCATCAACCCAGAACCGGTGGTCCTTTCCCATCCCATTCAATTTCTAACTCAATCCTGACTTAATACAGTTATCAGTTTCGCATCAGTTTCCCATGAAACTGTGTTTCGGCAGCACTGGCCGATGTCAACCAGTGCAGTGGTCCTTCTATGTATTATAGGATGATCCTTATCGTGCTACACCGTTCATTAGCCCACCTGGTATTTTCAAAGATGAAATTCATTAAGGTCTTACTCATAAATATAAGATGTCCATAGGGTCATGACTCCCACCAGACAATCCGATATCTACAATATGATGCATATACTTATAAAAAGCGGGTACATGGATTTAATCCATATACACATAAACAGAGAGCATTATTATGACTACACGTCATGACGGACAATAAATACAGTTAACAATACAATGCGTATGATTAATGCGTAACAATTTACACATCATTTAACAACGCATATTTGTAATGCGTGATCAAGAAATGCGTAAATATAACCACGCATTACTACGCGCAATTATTCACGCGTCATTTGAAAAACGCGTAATTATAATAACATGTTCTGTGAGTCATACAGCGATGGACCCCTGTTGGTTTTTGGTATCTCAAGGAGCATTCTTGCTGGAAAAAGCCACTATGTGCTTATGTGTCCAACTAATTTAGTTTCACAAAATCTTACAAAGAATAGAACATCACGATTTTGCTGTTGCTGAAACTAAAGTTAAGATGGAAACGGAACATAAGCCCATGATTATAAATGTTTTCCGGACAAGTTGAATGTCTTCAGTGTCATGCAGGATGTTAGAATTTGAAGTCATAATTTCATATCATCTGGATTACAGTAATTCTTTTAATGTTGAATTACTGTTACCATTGCAGATTATCACATTACGATTGTAGTACTGTACTACGCCCGAAAAGCTAACTGCAGTCCGCAACAGTACCATGACCAAATGAATCCAAAATAAGACGAAACCAGAGGAACATTTATGCAGGGTCACAAGGACAAGGACTTATGGACAAGTAGGGTCCATGAAGACTTACATAGTCTAATTCACGAAGGCTTAAAGAGCATTCTAATACAGTTCATAATCTAGGAACCTGTTGGGAAGACGGCACTGCCTTCCTGTTCGACTCTGAATGGCGTGAGTTTGGAGTTGGTCATCTCTAGGAGATGTGTGATGTATTTCCCCTCGGACCTGACACCTCATGCGCCTAGGGGAAAAAGTGTGATGCGGTTCCCCTCGGACCTGACACCTCATGCACCTAGGGGAAGTGTGATGCGTTTCTCCTCGGACCCGACACCTCATGTGCCTAGGAGAGTGATGCTGTGTTTGTGGGATGGGTAAAACCGAGTCGATATCCAGGTCATCTGTCAAAACAGCATCTAGATCATCATGCAGAGTTGATGAGGATGGATCAATACCATATGGAATGGTTTCATCCAAATCCTCTCCAAAAATGGATACATGGTTATCATCAGATAACATACGGCCATTAGCGGGAAATAATAAGTCATCGTCATGATCTTCAGAGCTAATAGCACGTCTCATTCGCAATACCCAGAGAGGTAAATCACGATCTCTGTACAGCTTTAATCTATTATGGTGAACAATCAGTTCCCGGCATTGGTTTTTGATACCAAACAATGCTTCTGACAAATTTTTATAAACAATAAATGGACCAGTCCAAGGAGGTTGTAGTTTACTGGGCTGACCTGGTTGTAGTTTACTGGGCTGACCTATCTTAGTTGCAGAATTAGCAAGATAAACTACAACACTAACATGATATGCACGCTCATGCAAACGTAGATCATACTCTTTTTTCTGGCGCTTCTGAGCCATTTTAAGGTTATCCCGTGCTATCTCATGAGTTTCATGCAACGTTTGCTGTAACTGTTGGATGAAGTCACTGGCATTTGAAGGGGCATCCTCTGTAGTCGCAGACACAGGGCATTTGCACATTATGTCAATAGGCTGTAGCACTTCTCGACCAAGCATCATCATGTTGGGAGTATACCCCGTCTGTCGGCTTACAGTAGATTGCATAGCTCCAGCGATGAAAGGAATACACTTGTCCCAATCTTTCTGTCTGTCATGCTCTTGCAGGTAACACCGTATACACTGCAAGAGAGTACGGTTTATACGTTCAATCTGTCCATTTGAACATGGTCTATAAGCTGTGGTGTGTGTTTTTGAACTCTCCAGTAGATGGCACAGTTCCTTAAATAGGCTGCTCTCAAAGTTACGACCCTGGTCGGTGTGTAAGAAATATGAACAGCCAAATGTGGTGACAAAACGCTCCACATACGTTTGGCTACCAGTTCTGCCCCTTGTTCAGGGAGCGGATAGCGCTCAACCCATTTAGTGAACTGATCTAAGATCATCAACACATATCTATTTCCCAGTGCAGATGTGATAAAGGGGCCAAAAATGTCCATATGTACCCATTCCAAGGGAAAACCGGCATTGAACTCGCCCAGAGCAGCTCTAGTTCGGATGGAAGCTTTTTTGCTACAGCTACAAATCCGACAGGATTTCACATACGCCACCACATCACGAGAGTATCCGTGCCAGATATATTTAGCCTTCACTCTCTCTAATGTCTTCTGCTCACCCATGTGACTGTCAAGTTTGGAATCATCTGCTAGGTCATTATTACTCAGTTGAAGGGCCCTTATGGTTTGAAAAGCCAAAGGAATTACATCATCAACATCTTGTTCAAATTGAGCCTATTGTTGCTGAAGCTTGGTACAATATTTGCACCCACCACATGGTAATGAACTAAGAGATTGGCCAGCTTTATAATAGTGGCAAGGTGACAAATCGCTTGGAACTCGTGATAGCCTATCAGCATTAGAGTGCTGTTTACCGGGCCTATACTGCATCGTCATATTATATTGAGACAGTTCTTCTAGCCATCTAGCTAGTTGTCCTTCGATGTGTTTGAAACTGAGCAGCCAAGTGAGACTGTGATGGTCAGTCAGCACAATAAATGACCGTTCTAGCAAGTACATACGGTACTGCCTAGTAAATGCTACCACGGCTAGCAACTCTTTGCGTGTAACACAATATTTACGCTGAGCCGGCGTCAACGTTCGGCTCACAAAACCAATAAGCACCTCTTCCCATTCTGAATTTGGGATAACTCTGCACCAATAGCAGCCTCTGAAGCATCAGTATCCAGTATGAAGGTACCATCCGGTGTCGGATAACCTAACACTGCAGGGTTGGCCATAGCACCCTAAGTGCAGAGAGAGGATCAGAAATACCAGCAAAACCCTGTATGTGCTCTCGGTGGTAATTCATGAACCCTAGGAAAGATTCCAGCTCTTTCCTGGTCTTAGGAACACGCCAATTAGCGACGCTTTCCATATTGTTTGGCACAACAGCGATTCCCTTATCACTCACCAACTTACCTAAGAAACAGCGTTTGTACGGAACAAATTACACTTCTTAGGTTTTAATTTACGGTTGTGCAACAGGAATCGGGAAAGGACAGCTTTCAAGTTGGTCATATGACTGTCAAAGTCAGTCCATGTCACTACCACGTCATCTAAATATGCAAGACACTCGCACCAGTTAATACCTCGCAACACCAGCTGAACAACCCTCTGAAAGGTAGCCGGGCTGTTGCACGTACCAAATGGCATCCGGACAGACTCAAAGAGCCCATATCTTGTGATAAATGCGAGCTTGTGGCGGTCCTCTGGGTCAAGCTCGACCTGCCAATACCCGGCAGCCATATCAAGTGTGCTGATGAACTTAGCACCACCAAGTGCATCCAGACATGTCTCAATGTTTGGTAGGGGGTAAAAGTCTTTGCAAGTTAGACTGTTCAGAGCTCGAAAATCGACGCAGTACCGTCTTTCTTCCGAACTAATACCGGGGCTGACGACCACTCAGATTTTGACGACCACTCAGATTTTGATGGAACTATGATACCTTTCTCTAACATTTCCGCAAGGTGTTTCTCTTCCTCATTCTCAAAACCAAGAGGAGTTCGTCTAAGTTTAGAAGGAACAGGTTGTGCATTACCTGTGTCAACCTTATATCTTATCCCCTTGAACAAACTTAAATCAAGATCATCTTTTGCAAATGCATCCTGATACTCGATTAACATGGATTTAACTTGCAAAGACTGCGTCTCCGATAAACCCGATGTCGACCTCTCATACAGATCCTGTAAGAACACAGGGATGTCCACCTCAGTGGCTGTAGAAGTCTGTAAACCATCCTGGTTTATGGGGTTACCAGCAAGTTGAAATTCTGTTCCAGGGTCTAAAACCGCCTCAATTTCTGTTACAATACCAAGGTTGTAGTCTTGTTCTAGAGTAATACATTGGGCCGACAGGTTCGTAACAAAATAGGAATCTGCGAACCTTTGGCAGTGGCCACTGTATGAGGTGTTACCAGACCCTCCAGTTTAGACCTCCCGATCCAGAATGCCTGTGGTCTTCATGGCCTCAAAAGGACCAACGACCACTTTCTGCTTCAATGTTACCCGAGCTACTTGGGCTTCCTTCCCATGAGCTCTCAACATTGATGCTTGAACCGGTTCTCCATTAATTGTCAGATACAGTCTAGTCAGATCAATGGTGGCCTTGTGTGCCTTCAAGAAATCCAGGCCTAATATAATCGGATCATTAATATTGGCAAGAAGGATTGGCCAGTTGAACATCATAGAGCCTAATGCAATTGTGACCGGCTCAACACTTTCCGCAGGGATAATATTGTCTCTACCTGCACCTTTCAATGAAAGACCCCAACTTCTTTAAAGGGTAAGGTAATTTATTTGCAAAGAAATTGCCAATTACTGTGTCACTTGTGCCGCAGTGTCCATTACTGCATCAACAGAAACACCATTTACTTTAATGGTAATGACTAGTGTCATAGGGTGACGATTAAACTCATACATGCGAACATCATATGTTTGCACAGGCGAAGATCTCGGTGAAGCTGAAGGCGATGGCGACCGTGTACGCCTCGGCTCCGGACACTTACAGGAAAAATGGCCCTCTAAATTGTAATTAAAGCATTTTCCCGATCTGAGGGGAGGAGAAGGGAACGCGATGGAACGACCTTCCCTCTTGGAGGAGAATGACCTCAACCGAATTGACCAGATATAAGATTCAAAATCTTAGCAACATCTACCTTCATCTCCGCCATATCCTACCTAAGTCCTTCGACATCTTCCTCTAATTTATCTATCCTGCTTGGAGCCGTTATGCCTCTTAACTGCTCAGGATTATCTGCCTCCATCAAACCAGAAGCATCATCCGGAAAACGGACCTTTCGAACCTCAGGTCTTCTGGAACCCATGATCAATCTTTGATTATGGATAGCTGCATTGACCATTTGTACAGCCTCCTCCAGGGCGCTCAGATCTTTATACATAGCTTTCAGAGCGGCTCGTTTATGCTCAACACCCCGTAGGAATGCATCAATGTCAATTGTCTCGCCCAAACTCTCTGAGGCATCAGGGTAGCCATCTAAAGTGAGCTCCTGAATGATATCTGCAAATTCTTCTAAAGAGTTACCCTCTTGTCGAATGTCTTGCATTTTTTTTCCTGATGTGGGGCAGATCTTTCTTCCCGAATCGCAACCTTAATTTGTCGCATAAACTGAAGTAATCATTTTGGACTTGCACAGAACAGATGCAGTAAAAACCCCAACAGACCCCCCCACCCCCACCCCCCCCCCTTTAGTGGGTTGGTCTGTAATTTTATTAACCACTATAAAAACATACTTACCATTCAATCACTACTTGCTAAATCAAATATCTGCATTTAGCTATCAGAATAAAGTTTTTATTCTTGCCTATACACTCCCTAATGCCTATACCATCACCATGTAGACCCTCCACCAGGCTTCTGGTAGAGGGACCCCCTGCATTAGCCTTCCAATAGACGGGCACCAGTCTGTACTCGCTCCTTGGTGACGCTGGTCAGTAAGCACGCTCGCGCATGCGCAGTAGGTTCCAATTGTGAAAACTGAATCACTTTTCTAAATTTAAGTGCTCTACATCCAGCCTAGATTCTCAAATCAATACCCAGCGGGGTGGCTGAGGCCGGGTCGTAGTGATTGGTAAGTATGTTTTTATAGTGGTTAATAAAACTACAGACCAACCCACTAAAGGGGTGTCTGTTGGGGGGTTGTTATTACACCACAAAAACATCCATTACCGTTCAATCACTACTTGCTAAACCCGTAGATTTGGTCAGTGCCCCACAACGAAACTTTGGTGGGAGGTGATTTGAGAATCCATAAGTAAGGATAAAAATCAAAACAAACATAACCAAATGTTAATAACATAACATAATGGTGCATTCTAATCAATCACACAGTGATTAACAACCAAATAAAACTTTAAACAAAGATTTAAACTAAAAACCAAGGAACAACTCTCACCATTCTCCGCAGACGCACAGTCCTAACGAAAATGGTGGGATGTGCTTGGTAAATGGTCTTCAGCCTTCTTGGTTAAAATAGTAATGTTCCTAAAGAAAGATGCCGCTGCGCTCTGGTCTTTCAAATAAAGAGGTAAAAGTACTCAGATTTCCATCCAGCAACTTGCATAACTTCGTCTACAGAAGAGCCAGCAAATAGAGCGAAAGAGGTAGCCATCCCTCTAACATCATGAGCCTTAATGTGAGAGAGATTGATTTGCTCAGGAGAAGCAATCTCGTAGCATAGTTGAATGGTGTCACAAATCCATCCAGCAATGGATGCTTTAGAGACCGGTCTGGCTACCCCTTCCGTGTAGGGAACCCATAAGTGAGACGGATCAGATCTTTTAAAATCGGTACGACGCTTATAAGCCGTAAGAGCTCTGACTGGACACCAAAATCTGTCAGACGGAGAAAACGAAGATAAAGATTTTAAAATAATCGGCTTAGCTGGATAACG
This sequence comes from Chaetoderma sp. LZ-2023a, assembly GCA_034401795.1. Taxonomy (NCBI): domain Eukaryota; kingdom Metazoa; phylum Mollusca; class Caudofoveata; order Chaetodermatida; family Chaetodermatidae; genus Chaetoderma; species Chaetoderma sp. LZ-2023a. The sequence goes on from CM067374.1 coordinate 16,490,981, forward strand.
GTTTGATTGCGTCTTTGACAAAAAATCCCTTCTAGGATATAATACCAAACCGTCCCCAGCTTCAATAAATCTATCCTTTTCAGCGGAAAAAGCATGGATCTCAGATCGTCTTCTAGCAGAAGCAGCAGCTACTAGAAAAACCCGCCTTAAACGTTAAAAGCTTTAAGCTAATCGAAGCGATGGGTTCGAAATGATGACCTGCCAAAACCTGAAGAATCAGCGCCGAGTTCCAGGAAGGTAAAGGTTTAGCAATAGGAGGCCGAATATTACCTAAACCTCTGATGAACCCATTCAGCACCTTAGTATCCTTAACCTCCGCATTTAACAAACAAGGAAGAGAAGATACTAAGGAAAATCTATATCCTCTAACAGTGTTAGCAGTCAGATGAAGAGAATCGAACAGATAAGATAAAAAATCTAACACTTGGGATATAGAAACAGAATCGGGCATGAGATCATGATTTGAGCACCATTCTCCGAACATCTTAAGTCGACCCTTGTAAACTCTTCGGGTCGACTCCCTCCTGGCCGAATTAATGATTTCCTGAGATCTTGCAGAAAATTTATTCTCAGTCACCGAGCACTCGATATTCTCCAAACACACAGACTGAAGATTCCTGGGTTTGGATGAAGGCACATTCCCCTTACTTGAGATAACAGATCTGGGGACACTGGCAGCAGACGTGGGAAGTCTACTAGAAGATCGAGAAGGTCTACGAACCAAATCCTTTTTGGCCAAAAGGGAGCTATCAACAAAATCTCGCAGATTTGATCCTTGACTTTCTTCAGAACCAAGGGAAGCAGGATAGTCGGAGGGAACGCATACGCGAAGATTCCTGTCCAGCCAACGCCTGATTGTCCGGAAAAGGAGACATGAAAGAGGAGATCTGGGCATTCAGAGAGGTCGCGAACAGGTCTACATGGGGACGATCCAGGAGGTTGAAGATCGCTTTGACAACCAACCTCTTTAACTGCCACTCTGTGTGGGCGAATTTGGAAGGGCGCGACAACTGATCCGCCAGAAAGACATCCTGGGACATGGGAGGACACCAGGAAAATCTGCTTCATACGACACCACATGAGGAGATTCCACACCTCCAAACAAAGGCGAGACGACTTTGTGCCTCCCTGCTTGTTGATATACGAGACTACTGTCGAATTGTCTGATCGAATCGAGATCTTGAGGCCCTGCACCTGATCCGACCAAGCAAGGAGAGTCTTCTTGACAGCCCACAATTCCAGAATGTTGATGTGGGCTTACGACTCCTCTAGGGACCACAGGCCTGAGACCAAAAGGGAACCCCAGCCCGCCCCCCCCCCCCATCCCTCCTGGGAAGCGTCTGTAAAGATGATCGCTTGAGGAGAAGACTTGACTAGAGGAACACCCATCATAAGCAGAGAGATCCTTCCAGAAATCTAGGTGGGGCCTTAAATGCTCTCTGACCGGGATCTGATGGTACACTGAATGGGTCGACTGTTTCCACAGGGACATTAGATACATTTGGAAAGGTCACCTCATCAGCGCTGCCCACGGAATGATGTTCTCGACGCTGACCATCAAGCCTATCACCTGGAGAAAGAATATTGCTCTGACCACGGCAGAGGATGCCAGAATTTCCATGGCCACTAGGATGACTTCTACTCTTACATCTGAAGGGAAGACTAAGCCTTGACCTAGGTCGAAAGCCACACCTAGGTGGGTGAAAACCTGAGACGGGAACAAAGATGATTTTTCTAGATTTATAACCCAACCTAGACTGGAAGCCAGACTGCAGACCTCTGGAATGATGCTTGCCAGAATTGAGGCAGATTCTGCTTTTAGCAACCAATCGTCTATGTAAACGTGACGGGGAATAGAATGACTGTGCAGAAAACCCGCCACTGCTGACACTAGGCGGGTGAAGAAGAAAGGAGCAGTGGTCAGGCCGAACGGCATGACTCTGAATTGCCATACCCGGCCCTTGAACGCGAATCTCATGAATTTTCTGAATGGAGGGTGGATGAGAATGTGAAAGTAGGCGTCCTTGAGATCTATGGACGCTGTCCACATGCCTGGACTCAAGACTGGCGATAATCTGAGATACCGTCTTCATCTTGAATTTTGGGGTGGATATATGCAGATTTAATCTCTTCAGATTGATGATTGGACGCCATCCACCTGATCTCTTGGGGACTTGAAATAGAGTTGAGTAGAATCCCGGGTCTACTCTCCAACACGGAACCTCTTCTATAGCCTTCTTCAACCGCATTGACTCCAATTCGTCTTCCAGGGCTCCCAACTTCTCCAGATTGGATGGAACTGGAGTCCATTTGGGCTGGTAAGACAGAGGAGGAGGAGGCAGATCTATACAAGACCGTGCATAACCCCAGCGGATTTGATCTAACAGCCAGGAGTCCTGCGCGAGGGCTTGCCAAGTCTCCCAGACCAGAGACAAGCGCCCTCCTACTGGCACGCTAGGAAGAAGGGACTGCACCGATAGATCCAAAGGTGGTAGAAGAGGAGGAAGGACTGGTAAATGAGAACGGGAAAGGCCTGCCCGGGCTGAGGCCACCCCTTCAAACCCGTCTAGGTTGAAAGCCTCTAGAGGAGCGTCCTCTAGAACTAGACCTGGAACCTCGAGAGAAAAATTGACCGCATCTCACCTGAGGAGGGGCTTGATGAACCTGGGCTCTAGGTCTATGTGAGGAGATGGATTTAAAACGATCCTCCTCCGCAGATCTGGAATGGGAAGGAGAGGACCGATTTGAGTTCGTAAAAAACCTTGACGGATAAGCCCCATATTCATCCGGCCTAAGACTCTTCCTCCTGGGAGAGGAGGAGGGACTCTTCACCGTGGAAGAGTCTCTTTTTGCTGACGGCCTCAAAAAAGAAATCTGATCCCGCAGATTCTTAGCTGATCTAAGACGATCAGACTCCGCCCTAAGGATCGAGGTAGAATTCTGACCGAAAATATCTGATCCGAAAGGCGGAGCAGATATCAGGTTACTCCTGAGGGAATCCGAAATATTCACCTCAGCAAGCTTCCTTGACCTTCTCTTAGAGGTGATGAAACCTAGTGAACGGCAAACTGAATTCAACGAACCTCTTGACAGGTCAGCTAAAGAACGAGATATCTCCGGAGGAATCCGACCCCCTTTCTCCTGAGTTTTGAGAATAGCCTCCGAAAGAAGGGCCAAAAAGTTTGCTGATTTCAACTGAGCCCGACAGACAGACTCCCATCTAAAAAGGTCTGACGAAGATTCTACCTTAGCCGCTTCCTTCAGATGCGATGAAAGAACATCCCATGTCGGACCATTAAGAGATTCAGTAGAAGCCAATCTAATGTAATCATCTTTCGGAACCTGAACTGGAGCATCTACCTTGGGAGTAAGAGAGAAATCTTTCAGTTGGACATCGTTAATGTAAAAATCTAACATGTCTACTACCAAGTTATCCACCGGAAGAACAGAAGAGAAGGAACATTAGCTGAAGAGTCTGAAGATGCAAGCGCAGAACCAAACGACGGAGGATCAATCGAAAATTCATCCTGAAGAGGAAGAGATAGAGACGAAGCTATCCATTGATGAGCCCTAGACCAGTCATCTGGCGAGGCCCTCTCATGATAGAACCTCTTCAGATCCCTGGCCCTGACTGATCTCTGAGTAGCCTTGACAGAAAGGTGAGATGGAGAAGAAGAAGGAGGAGGACAGATGTCCGAGTCTAGCGAAACAGAAGGATCAACGATCCTCAGAGAGGAAGGAGAAGCTAAAGCTCTAGAAGGAATGTCCGAGAGTGTCCAACGTCAACGGAGACTGATAAGAAGGACTAACAACACGAGCCGCTGGCTGACTAGAACTGAAAAAATAAGGATCCAACTGACTAGCTGAAAATCTGGACAAAATTGAAAATCTAGCTGAAATAACACATCGGTGAAAAGAGGAATCGCGGCTTACTGAAAACAAGGAAAAATCTAAGCCCGAATCAACTATCTGGAGACAGAACGACCGAAACAATAGGATCCAAATGATCAAACTCCGGAGAAGATGAAGAATAAGACGGCAAAGGAGGGACACACTGAGCAGAAGAAGGTATGCGAGACGACGCAGAATAATTCTGATGAAGGGAAGCCGGAATATGAAGAAAACCTGGAGGCGGAGATATAGATGACGGATGAAAAAGAGAAGACGAATTAGAAACATGAGAAGACGAAAAATCCCTAGCAGACAAGCCAGATACAGAAGAAGAGGACGGATGACTACTACTCTTCTGAGAACCTGCTTGAGAGAAAAAGGAAGGAGATGAAGAACGAGAGAGAGAGATACTACCTCACGAAAGGAAGGATGAACAAAATCTGACGCAGAAACAGACTGAGAACTAGAAGAACGATCAGGATAATGTCTATCAAAAACGGGAGGACGGGCCGCGAAAATAACTAGAATCGGAATTAACAGACCTATTACTGGACTGGGAATCTGAGTTATTCGGAAGCTCATAACTTGATGCGCAAACAGAAGTTCCAGCCGGGACTGAAACACCGAGACCGGAAATAGAACGCTTCATATCTCCTAAGCCGGAAGTAGAAAAACTGTCAGCAGAAGCGGAAACAGAAACCCCGGAACCGGAAACGGAAGTCGCTTGCAAGGACGGGTCAAAACGACCCGGACATGCATGATCCAACTGACTAGGATAAGCATAATTCCCACCGGAAGTAGCCACACTACTACCGGAAGAAGAGCCTGACAATCCAGAAACGGAACGGTGCATAGACGGGTCCAACAGACACGGATGCACATTCTTCCTACCGGAAGTAGCAACACTACTACTGGAAACGGAAGTCGAAGAACCGGAAACGGAAGACGACATATGATGCACCGCCGGGTCCAACAGACCCGGAACTACATTCTTCCTCCCGGAACCGGAAACTCTATAGCCGGACACTGATGAACCGGAAACGGATGTTGACGCATAAGCCATATTCTCATGAGTCACCGGATGTTCAGCCAGGCCAGAAACAATCACGGTGCTCATTTCCGGATGCCCGGTAAAACCAGAAGACATTCCAGACAGCAAACCCGCTTGCCCGGACAAGCCAGGAGCATAGACGGGTGCTTCTTTAGAGGCGATCGGCGATCTTACATTCCTGGCAATCGGTATCACTGTGAAACGGACCTTAGCTTGAGGTGACAAATCGGAAGCTTCCGCCCCCGATGCCACCGCTTGAGGATTAAGCTGATCCTCAAGTCTAACATGGTCTTTGACCTGGCTCCTACCGGAGGATGCCGTACCAGGTTTCTCTCTTGTCTCGCCAGACTTACCTTTGGGAGACTTGATTTGCTGCCTCAATGTTAAAGAAACCGGCTATCCCCACTTATGAGATCGAGACTGGGGGCTAAATTCAGTTTGACGACTCCTCTTTAGCGGCCTTAACAGATGTAATTCACTCGTCTAAAGATTTAGTCAATACATTGGCAAAGGATTCAAATCTGGCGAATAATGCCATAACCGGATCTGTGATAGAGGAGCTGCCACCTCCTTTGTTGAAACCGACGTATTAACAGAGGTGGAAGCCGATGCTACTGCTTTAGGACCTTCAACAACAGAGGGAGAGCGACCTGAGGGCACAGTCCTTGAAAAACGCTTTAGATATGACCAATGGCCAACCCTTGCACACTCCACACATTTTTAAAGGAGTGCAGGTGGTACACCTCAGGCAAACATGTCCCGCATAATCCTTAGCGTGAACCCGATCACACTTATTCGACGCACACTTTATTTTCTCAGAAGATAATGACACTTCCTATAAAAAATAAGAAATGATGCGAAATAAAGCAACTAGCTTTGAGAAACCCCTGAGAAATCACAGAGGCTACAACTTGGGCGATTTTAATAAAGTGTCTGAGGAAAGAATCAGTAATGATTCTGATTAATGTTTGAGAGCACTAGGACCTACGTTACTAGGAGTGGTACTGGCTATTATTATTATCACATGGCACACTTGATGGTATATAATAAGCATGGTTACTCTAACCTCGAAAACGGTAGTGACACGAAAACTGGTAACTCCAAACGCTAGAGTTACAAACACCTCTAAAACACCATGATATAGAAGTTAAACAAAACTTAGGAAGAATAGACTTCATGGTAGGTATTCCTGTGTCAACCTCGTGATAACTGGAAAGTTTCTAGTTAGCAAGCTAAAACTTTTATATCGATTTGATAGCTAGCTGACAGTACTGTATAGCTAGCAGAATATTTGAAACGTGATTCAGTTTTCACAATTGGGACCTACTGCGCATGCGCGAGCGTGCTTAGTGACAAGCGTCACCAAGGAGTGAGTACAGACTGGTGCCAGTCTATTGTAAGGCTAATGCAGGGGGTCCCTCCACCAGAAGCCTGGTGGAGGGTCTACATGGTGATGGTATAGGCATTAGGGGGTGTATAGGCAAGAATAAAAACTTTATTCCGATAGCTAAATGCAGATATTTGATTTAGCAAGTAGTGATTGAACGGTAATGGATGTTTTTGTGGTGTAATAACAACTTTAAGGTCTTGTCCCTTAAAGCTGAGATGAGCATGTCTAATTTATATGTATCAGACCAACGGTACCTTGAAGCAGTATGCTCAAACTGTATGAAAAATGGTTTCCACTCACATTTTTCATCAAAAGTTGACATTTTAGGTGGAGGAGGACCATCAGAGTAGCTTCTACGACCAGGTGATGACATTCTGGAGTCCTTGTACGAAGAGCCATCCAAGTAGGCTCTACGAACTGGTGATGACGTTCTAGTGTCATGGTGAGAAACTGATCGCGACTCCCTCTTAGGTACTCTAGGGGTCTATACCCCCCCTAGGAGCCAGGTTATCAACTAGGTTCTGATCACCCACCCCCCCCCCCCCCTTTGTCGACTAGTTGAGTTAAGGAGTGCCTTGTATTTGATACCTTGAGCTAGCAGTTCCATGTTCAGTCTAGCTACTTGCTCTTCCAGGGATTCTTCCCTTGGGTGTGAGTCGACCCCACCAACAGCGCCTTCATCATTGATGTCGAATACGACGTTCCCCGCATGGAGCAATCGTTCAATGACTGTAGCTGTGGCAGGCAGATCAGGATCTGCCTTAATGTCGGCCAGAGATATGGAACCTCCTCTGGACTCACGGAAACTTACTATGCCAGCAGCTCGAATTTTACCAATATTATGGAGTGCACTAAGTTCCTCCACGGTTGCAGTGCTAATACACAAAGGTTTCGGCATTATGGGTCACCTGTTGATTTATACCAGGGAAACAAAATTATTATTCGCTAAAAAAGTAATATTACTTATTGAAATAAGTTGTGAGTATGCTTACTGAAAATTATAACTCACTGAGTAGTGATGGTGGTGCAACTCCGGAGAACGTCTAAATGAATCTTCCGAAGCCAGAACAGATTCAGTAGCGTACCTGCATGCAAGCCGTCCTTCCGAAACTCGAAAGTATAATAACGGAGGCATTTACATGCACTAGATTCTTTACGGAGTATTAACTCTACACTGCATTTGATGGTGTGTACACCAATATCGGCATTAATTTTCTCAATTCTATCATTAAGAAGAGAGTTGGTCATGCAGTTGCATCTCTTGGTCTTTGAAGGAACAGGGATTCAAATTGGTGCAGTTGCTCATTATACAGGACCAGAGAATACGCCAGGATATCGATAAACTTCAACATTTGTCCGTCACACGCCTTACTATGTCTATCGCACGGTGATAATGTTGGCAAATGCGGTCTACTGCGAGTTCATCATCGGCCATCCTTAAATAGACAAAACAGTCACCTCGTCACCAAAGTTCTGTTTCCATTTAAGGTTACTGATGCTAAGCATTCTATCTAACAGTACTGTTAGTGTTTCCAAACTATCATATTCTATATATCCATGTCTGGTAATGATCAATGCAATGAATGTACTGTTTTGTTTTTTACAGACTTAAATTTCCCACCAATTTACCAGGTCAAGGTCACCTCTAGTCATGACTATACAGAACCTGTTCTTGCCTTAGTGCAAGCTATTTCAAGATAATCCAAGGTAGCGTGAGTCTACAAATTCAAGGATATCCAAGTCGCTTGAATTCTTTTATGTCTGACAATACAAAGTCCTAGAAAATCCAAGCTAGCTTTAATTCTGTCAAATCAGAAAGGTCCAAGCAAATCCAAGAAGCTTGCACTTTTTCATGATGATATTCAAAAAGTCCTAGAAAATCCCAGCTAACTTGAATTATGAGGGGGGATTTTAAAGAAGTTCAAGCAACTATATAAAGCCCAAGATAATTCAAGGAAATCCAAGCTGGTATGGGTTGAATAATTTTCCAATAGCTTGGATATTCAAGAAAATCCAAGCTAATCCAAGTTAACTTGAAATTTATTTCACACGGGTAACGCCGTACTATGTCTATCGTACGGTGATAATGTTGGCAAATGCGGTCTACCACGAGTTCATCATCGGCCATCCTTAAATAGACAAAACCGTCACCTCGTTTCTCGGTAAGATCACAGGTTCCGGCCCAGATATAGAAAACGATACGGTGAAATTTCTGAATGGCGTTGTCTATTCTCGACTGCAAAATATTAACCAGGTCTTGTGTAGTACCACCGCTTTTACACCAATACTCAACAAACCCAGTTTGATCAGCCCTTTTCAAAATGAAACCTTTACATGTACCCAACAAAATTGATTTGTGGGTAAAGGATTGATCCACAGAAAACTGGGTGCGAGCCAAAAACTCGTCAGATTTAACTTGAAAAGAAGGCATAAGCTGAGTAGTGTTTTAGCGGAGTAGCTAGCAATGTGATAATGAACTTTTTGAATTAATAATAACAAGAAAAGACAAATAGTGTTCAGCGTAATTAGTAAACCTAATATTACAATTGAAACATATTTGTTGATTAGAAGGGAGATTACCCTCTAATGTTCAAAAAGTTAATAATAATAATGATGATGATAACAACAACAACAACAGTGATTTATATCACTTCTTTATCTCAAATAATTCTGAAATAAACAACGAAATTGAACTGTAATTAAAGTATAAAGAAATAACCAAAAACCGACGGTTAAATTACAGCTCAGAATCGCGGTTTCCTACATATGACACTGAAGACAACTAACAATAACAATCCAGAAACTATAGGGTTGTTATTCCACGGAATACTGACATAGATGATAGAAACTTAGCACTAAAATATACCTATATTCATTACAGTTCAAATAAATAACATTGCATCTTGAATCTATGACGTATGTATATAAGGTATATTAATCTATATACTCGACACTTGCATGCAATAGTATAAATAAATAATATATATTTTACTATAACTCACCTATCATCTGTGATTATTAAATAATAAAACATTAAAACAAAATCAAAATGGCGGCCAGAGTCTGTCAAATTGACGTTCGGGCAAGACTAGAGTAGCCCTTATATTTCCGAGAATTCTATCTTTTCTTAACAGCAAAATCGTGAGTAGAATTTAGAAATAACAAACAATAATTTTTAATTTAGGGCCCAAAGTACTCCTAACACCATTTGTAGTAACTTAGCTACATATAAAAGGTTAATCACCCAACAGAGGTCTTGAATCGGCCCGTGGAACCGTCGGCAGGTGCTCACATTTCAAGTTCCAAGGTACGACTGCCGGGCGTCCGTAGAAACGGTGGGAATCAGCTAGCCTGGCAGCCGCGAACTCCGGAATTGCGTGATACCACCAGCACCACACATTATTAATTCTTTAAAGCTCAAGATTTGTCAAGAAAATAAATTTAAAATCTGCTCAGTCATTGTCCATATGCAGGTCAAGAGAAGACTATTTTGAAAAATTCAACACTGAAATGGCTGGCATGGTTAGCGAACCAGTCATTCCAGTGGTAAATTAAAGAAAATAGTCTTCTCTTACCTCGCAAATGGACTTTGCTCAAGACCACTGCTCAAGCCATTTTTGGCATGCTTGTCCATTTAACCCTTCTCTGGGGTCAATATTCTATCTTTTACTGTGTCGATGGCAAAGAAACCAGTGCACATTTCTCTACAAATTTGGTGGCTGATGTTGGTAATACAGGAATCTTCCACCAAATTTGTTGAAAAATGAACAACAGTTCATCTTTTAATTTAATTTGAAAATTTTGACATCAGTGGTAAAGGTTACGGGTTAATGAAAGAGTACATGCATACTTGAGATAGATTATTTCCTCATAGAACATCTCTTTTTGCAGACCAAGATGATTATTTTTTTTAAATTACCACTGGAATGACTGGCTCTGTTATTGAGTTATAGTCATTCCAGATGTGGTAAATTTTCAAAAATACTTTCTTGGTCTGCAAATCGACATTTCTCAAGACCACTGCGTAAGTTGGGGTTTTTTTCTTGAGTGTTAACGGGTTACTATAACATGAGGCACAAGGGGCCTGTATCGCTCACCTGGACAATAGGCATTTCAACTAGAATGCTCTAATGATGTGCAGGGGTCGAAATTCGCTAAATTTCTCCAGAATCAATTCGGATTCTCGTAAATTTGCTCAGCAGGAATCATTGGGAATCCACTTTTGGATTCCTGTATAGAAAGCTCAACGTGAATCCAATACAATGAGGGGTTTTCGTTTCCATGTTATACACTGGATAAATACATTGTCTTAAGTACTTATTATATATAAAATTGTATATTTCAGATGTTGCCCTGAGCACATTTCACTCTCATGATTCTGATTTTATGTCCATGTTGACAAACAACAGACAGAGATCATACCTGATACTACAAACTTTCCTTGAATTCATGAACAATCACACCAAAATATAACTCAGTTGACATAGAAATTGCTGATCTTTTTTCCTAATTATCATATGGAACCCCAGCCATATGCATAAAAATATGGGTAGTAATTAATACTTATATGCCTATCAGGATCTGAGTGTACTTGTCACTCAGGAAAACTTTTAGTATGATACTGTACATACACGGAGTATTTATTGTAAACCAGTCATTCTTATTCTAAGTGACAGATATTATTTTCAAAGTAGAACTGAGATTTCATATTAATGGATGAATCCAATCTGTTACTCAACTATTGATCTCATAATCAATTACATCACATTATAGATTGATGTCACCAGTCACTATTATAATTGACACACACTACTAACACTCATAGTAGTCTGTCAGTAAGTATTAATTGTGTCTTTGCAATTTAATAAACATTCTGTTGATTGTTTTGAGGGGAAGTTTGTTTCAAAGTATTCACCAAGTTAGCTGTATAGTTACCATGAAATTGAGATTCTCGGACAAAGCTTGGAGCATAGCTTAGCTAGAGATGGGTGGGGAATAACTAAAAGTCGATTCATCCATTGTGATATAAGTACTGTAATATTTCTCAAGTAAATTTATCAAAAAACAGATTGAGATTTTGTTTTATGTCCATTCATTCGTTCCATTTCTAGACCAAGAATATTTTGGAAAATTTACCCCTGAAATTACAAGCTCACCGAGCCAGTCATTCAGTGTTAAGTCTCCAAAAACAGTACTTCCTTGGTCTGCAAATGTACATTTTCTCTGCCAAAATATCAGTATTTATATGACAACACTCACTGGTAACATCTTTCCAGCTTGCAACAATGTCAGGGTTCATACGCCTTGGGCACAATAAAATTCCATACTTTTTCCAAACATATAGTTCAAAATTTATAAATATCTTAACACCCTCGTCCCACCCCACCCACAAACCCCACTACAAAAACAAAGAATTGAATATCTTACATTGTTGTGGCTTACCTAGTTGAGCAACCCTCCCCAGCCCACCCACCACCACCTTGAAAGCAATGGCTTCCCGTCATATTATTTTCAAAATATTTAAAAGAATATGCTTTAATTTGTAAAGAATTCCACCTGTATCAAAGAACTACTGTCTTAATGGCCCCCAAAACAAAGGGGTTGAAATGTTTATAAAATTGTACCTGTGCCGGGTAGATTTTTTTGTAACTGTCACCAAATATTTGTACTTGTACAAGCAGCGTACATTTCTAATTTAAGACAATAACCCGCAAGTCCGCCACAATAAAAAGCGTAAGCAGCTCTAAGGCATTTAGTAGATAGCTTGACCCTTCTTAACTTGTACGCTTTAAACTGACAATTTAGTGCAAATGCGATTTACTGGAAATAAGAGTTACTACGCACCGGTTTTCCTGACATATAGTCGTTTTCTCGGTCGCTCCAAAGCAATGAAACACTTAAATATCTGGTGGTATTACTGTCAGAACCTTCTAATAACAAGAGGCCCAAGGGGCCTGTGTCGCTCACCTGGAGCACCATCAATTTTTGTAAAAATTGTTGGTGGGTGGTTTATCATTCTTTTAAATGAGTTTGTGGACATTTTTGCAAGTGCAATAATGGCCACCAAACACACTACATTTTTATTGCCCCATGGCGCCCATGTTTTTTTGATGGATCAACTTCCCTTAAACAAATTTTAATTGGCCAAATTTCGGCCTGATCCATTCAGCGGTTCTGAAGGAGTGTTTTCGTAAAAACCAGGTCATCCAAAGTGGTCGCCGAACCATTTGGTCAATCAGGTCCTTTTGAACAAACTTGGCTTACCTCTTGGTCTAGATGAAGATTTCCAACGTGGTTTCGGAGCAGATTTTTAAAGACATTTCCTGAAATTGGCCGAAATCTAAAATGGCCACCGGCCAAATTGGCCAATCGGCTTCGTTTGAAAAAAATGAAATCTCTATGCCATAAGGATGCTTCCTGCCCAATATAATTCAAATCGGCCTAGTAGTTCTCTAGAAGACATTTTAAATTTCCCATTGCTTTAGTATGGGAGCTTTTGGCGGGAAAATAATCCAAGATGGCTGCCAAACCGTTTATCCGACAGTTTGGAAAATTGCAAATATGAGATCAGAATACCCAAAAAAATAAATAAAACGAATTTCGGCCTCACAATCCATCAAAATATAAAAATCCAATATGGCTGCCAAACACACTATATTTTGATTGGTCCACCACGGCCATGTTTTTTGACGAATCAACTTCTCTTGAACAAAGATTAATCGCCCTTAGTTGCTAATTATATATCACAAATTTCAGCCTGATCGCTTCAGCGGTTCTGGGGAAGAAGTCGTTTTTGTGAAAACTAGGTCATCCAAGATGGCCGCTGAACCATTTGGTCAATCAAGTTCCCTTGACCAAACTTGATTCAGCGCTTACCCTAGATCATATTTCGTGAGTTTTTAATCGATCCCTCAAATGGTTTGGGAGAAGATTTTGACATTTCTAAAAATCGGCCGAAATCCAAGATGGTCGCTGGCCAAATTGGCCGATCGGTTCATTTGAACAAACTTGAATCTCTATGCCTTAAGGATGCTTCATGCCAAATATAATTGAAATCGGCCCAGCAGTTCTCGAGAAGATATTTTTAATTTCCCATTGCTTTAGTATGGGAGCGTTTGGCAGGAAAATGATCTAAGATGGCCACCAAACCGTTTATCCGACAGTTTTGAAAATTCTATATTTGAGATCAGAATACCCAAAAACCTACATAAAACCAATTTCAGCCTCTAAATCCATCAAATAAAAAAATCCAATATGGCCGCCAAACATGCTATATTTTGATTGGCCCACGGCGGCCATGTGATCTGATGGATCATTTCTTGCATTTCTCGGCCGCACGCTTACTGCATGTGAAAATGCATTTTTCACTGGTCCACATTGGCGGGTAGCGAAGGCAAAAATTCACCATATTGCAAAAGCAGATAACGAACGTTAGCAGAAAACGCTTAAAAGTTTACCCTACCGAACATGGGCCGCCTCCCAGGGCTACCCGAAAATCAGCGCCATGAAGCAATGGGAAGACTCGCTGCTGGGCAGAGCATTCGCGCTGTTGCTCGACATTTTAATGTTCACGCCTCAACCATTTCCCGTCTCCACCAACGTGAGCAAGAAACTGGACATGTTAACCCTAAGGAACCTACGAGCCGTCTAGACCGCGCGCAAAAAGCGTACAAATAAACCTACGAGCCGTCTGGACGGTTTTCAATAAACTTGCCTAGAGACCTACGCGCCGTCTGGACGGTTTTAAGAGCACCAGTTTTCGATCGCTAAATACGCAAGCATTACGGGCGTTTTATCCAATCAAACGTAGCGTTACATTACGGCAGATGACTGAATTTTATAAATCCACTGTTGATTGGTTAATTCAGTTTGTTTACAAATTTCTACGGGAAAATATAAATGGTTTTCTGTGAATGAAATTCCTAGCGTAAAATCGTCAACGATAGCGTGTCGATTCCTTTATTTAACCGAGTACTCGATTCCCTGATGGCCGGAATCGCTTAGTGAGAATGTCTAACCTAATTTATAATTGCGTCGGTAAAATATTACATTCAGCTGAATAGCTACACTGACACCTACAAGATTTAAAGTGCATCCTTACATAGCTTGCCCATTAATACCATTATATCACAACCGTCATTTAGCTTCTAGGGAGATATTGTCGTGCGTCTACGGTCTAATTTCTGTTCCTCAATCATCTATCATGATACCGCATGTTACGGGGCCGCTACTGGGTCAACGCATGTTACGGGGACGCTACTGGGTCAATACGGGCCCGTAACATGCATTATTAAAGTAATGCGAGTCATGAGACATTAGCTTGGTATTGCCATTTGAAATCACCTTTGTTGACTGTTCCAGAATCCAGTTTTATTTCCGTTTTCTATTGTTCTTTCATCTTGTAAATGTTTCCCCTGTTTTTTTCTTCAGGATCATATGGCGAATAGGACAGTTATTTGGTTGAGATTTCATGAAAATGATGATTCTGTAATTCTATCTTCTGCACTATTTTATTAACCTCTACCATTCTGTCAAAATTTTAAATTTTCAAATTAAATTAAAAGAACTGGTGTTCTTGTCTCAACAAATTTGGTGGAAGATGTTGCTGTCGTATATAGCAGCATCATCTACTAAACCAGTTGTTAAAAAATGTACACCAGTTTCTATTAGAAGTAGAACAGTACCAATTTTCCCGGCTATTGGCACATTAAAAGATAGAATATTGACATAAGAGTGGTACGGGTTAAATCTGATGCGCTTGATGTAAATCTACTGTACCATTTTATTTCGAATCACTTATTGTATAAGTTGCCATTGTAAACTACATGTATGTCAAATACAGTTTCTTTTGTGTAAGAGTGTCATATTACTTAGTAGGACTGGTGATTAAATTGTTGAATATTTTGAGATCGATTGAACTGGAAGATGTTGCTGCATTAGGTGACAACATGTTCCAGTGGTAAAGCTTGCGTATTAAAGGGTTAAATACTGTATTATTTTTAAGCTATTAGTGTAAATATCAAATAAAGTTTACTCGAAGTGAGAGGGAGAGAGAGAATCTCATCTTAGGTAATCAGACTGGAGTATGTATAGTAGATTTGTTGAATATATCGAGTCCAATTTGATTGGAAACTGGTGTTGTTTTGGACAATAGATTCCAATTAAATTTGTCAAAATATACTCAACAGATTGTTTCTTTAGATTGCAGGTACTACTGATCTTTATTGCTATTCATTCCTGGATTATTACCCTTGCCCTAAGGGGAAAGCGGGTATTATGTGTGTGCATGCGTCCAGTATTGCATCTAAAAAACTACTGATCCGATTCGTTAAAAATTTGAACACAACAAACCAATATAACCTAAACAAGGGTTTCCAGACTTTGGCTGTGATCTGCGTGATCATACATAAAGATTTAACAAATTTGGATATGACAAAAATGGTATGGTGGTCTCGGCGGTGGTTTACAATCTCTGATTACTCCTGTTCATAATGTTATTTATCAAGCATCAAGTCTTTGACAATGATGGTAAGTGAGTGATAACTAGATTGCTTGGTCGATGACGCATTATAGCAAATCCCCATGCACTTTGACCTCTTTACCCATCCCATCCCTGGGGGCGTATCCTCTGCACTCCATAATCACATACCAAATTTGTTTGAATTAGTTACATTACACAGAGACTGGAGTGGAGTGATTTGAAAAATCTGGATGTCATCAGAGGAAGTGATCTGTGAGAGCAGGAGTTAAAATTAACATGAGCCAGAGGCTAGTAGAAATTGACCAGGGTTAATACAATGACCAGCCCAATGGTAACCATTTCATTTGTCAACCCTTTAATGGTCATGGTGGCCAATGAATGCCTCTGCTGTGATCTTAAGAAATGTTGATTAGCAGAGCAAGACTTTTTGAAAATTTACCACTAGAATGCTCGGTAATTGAGCCAGTCATTCCAGTTGTAAAATTTCAAAAATAGTCTTCCCTTGGTCTGTATAGAAAATTTGAAGGGCTAAAGTAGAATCTAGTAATCACTAGTCCTATCTGAACGTAGTGGCTCATTTGGCTTAATTTCAATTCATGGAGAGGGTGTCAACTGGTGTGCGAGAGTGGTCTATCAGAAATCTAGATAAATCTGGAAGACTCCAATCTCTGCTTACAATAAATCTCTTGACCTTTTAACCCCTTCTCCAACCCAAAGAAATAAATGTCAGGCAATCCACAATTATATGGGCAACCAACCAACACACAAAATTTCTTTGAATTCCACACAACAGTTTGGGAGTAAAATATGAGACATTTTTTTTGGATATTTGAACTTCGGACCCCACCCCCTGACCTTCAGTGGGCAGGGCCAAATCTAAATGTTGTCTTGCAAATCGCAATCATATGGGTAACTGCCATACCAAATTTGGTTGAAATCGACCCAAATGTTTGGGAGGAGATAGCATGACGGACATACAGATAAGTGGATGGAGGCAATTATATCCCCATTTTTTCAAAACATGGAGATAATGAATGGACTCAAGGAGACAAGGTAGGTATGGGGATAATGAATGGACTCAAAGAGATAAGGTTGGTAGGTATAATTAATTCAGTCATCATACTAAAATGTAATTTTCATTCGGATTGAGAAATTAGGCTACAACCATCATTTGCCATGCCACATTGTTTTCAGGACTTGTCACGAAAGGGTTAAACATAGTAAAAACTGGAATTGACAAAAGGAAGGACAGAGCAGAAATTTAGATTTTCTAATGGATAATTTTTTAGCTATGCCCCGCCCATCTCTACATAAGCTCCATCGATGATTTGCGCGTGTTGCGATCAGTTTATATACTTTGAATCCTGAATTCCAAATTTCGTGGTAACCATAGATATTGCTAACTTGGTGAATATTTTGAAACCAATTTCAAGTACTTTGATTTGACTGAAAGCTGTTGCTGCCCAACTCACCAGGTCAGCAAAGGCAAACTAATTCTAAAATATTCACCAGCTTTCCTTTATAAATTTTAATTTTTCCCCATTAAAATGAGATATGGGCAGTTCATCTCTTACCTTGATCTTGTGCACATTACATTGTGTAGATTTCACTCTGCTGTCGCCGCTACTCACATAACAAATTCAGTTGACGTTTTGCCCCTCCCCCATCAGCCTCTTCCGACCCGAGCAGTGTCACAACCTAATGTATTAGGTTGTCTCACATTCTACACCCATAGGGCCATGATATGGTAAATCACCAGATTTGGTTATATTCCTTTAACTTCGACAGTCTTCCATCAACCCTACCCCTCTGGGAATGGAGCCTAGTGTAAATGGTGTCTCCCAATCCACAAGCATATCGGTAATTTACACAATAATTTTGATTGAATTCTACCAAAAGCTTTCTGAGGAGATGGATGGACAGACAGACAGGTGGAGGCGATTGTAATATCCCTGCAGTTTTTTCAAAACGTGTGGGTATAATTAAGAGATTAAATTTAATTTATTGATATTTGATTCAAATCCCACCCAATCTCAAATGATACATAGAGCTTATGTGAGATGCACATTAGCTGAGCCCTCAGGAATACGGTTGATAACAGTCGGCAGTCGATCCAGAACAGCCGCCGGCATAGCTGTCAGCCATTGATGTGTGTAGTAGCTGATCATGTTTCGAACGTACATCAGCATGTTTTAGTTCAAATATACTGTTTCCATACAAAAATTAGATTATAGAGTAACACAGGTCATAAGATTTTTATTTTTATAAAATCCATGTTAGTAAATCCATTAGGCGTAGCAGGAAAAACTGAGTCCGTTTAGAGTTTAGAAGCCATTGCCCATCAGTCACCTGCAAAAAATAGGAAGGATAAGTTAGAAATATCCAAATTCTAGAAGTGTTATATTAAGACTAACAATCACATTTTTTCATGAAAATTTAAATTTTCTCATAGACAATTCCCATATGCAGACCAAGAGCAAGTCATTCCAGCGATACATTTTCAAAAATAATCTTACTTTGGTCGGAAAATTTACATTTTCCTCGACAACTGCAGCAGTTTTGGTCTGACTCAAATGTTAAATGGTTAACAATATACATGTACGGCGCAAGGTCATAGGTATATATAGTCCGAGTCTGCTCTGACTCTACCCATTCCAGTGACAGATATTTGGACAGACTGTCACAGACTGACAGTCTGTCCAATTATCTGTCACAGGGGCAGGTTGAGTCAGAGCAGACTCAGACTAAGGGATATACTGGTAAACATTATGACCCGACAACGGGTGTTATGGTCATACAACACCCTCAGATTTTAGTGCATAAATGAAATGAATAATATAATAAATGGTGGGCATATATCGTCCAAGGAGGGAGTATGACTACTAGTTACTGGATTAACCTTTTCAATCGACAAGAGCGAATAATAAATTTGCTACGAATGTTTCAGAATTCTGTTGAATATTTTGAAACTAATTAAACTGGCTAAGGCAGCACCAGCTTCACATTGGATTCAAAGTATATCAACATCTTACTGTTACAAAGTCTTACATTCATAATGACTGTAAATGTGGAGTTCTGGAATTTCAGGTTCAAATGTGACAATTGTTTTTGATTTTGGGCACACAAGTTTATTTCAGGGCCCCGGTTCTCTATAGCTTTGATCAGAGGATACTGGCCACACAGTAAATGGTGATAGAATGTTTGTAACGAGGGAAATAGTGAAATATTAGATTTCTAAGGAATTATTAGTAAGTTCCAGTCATCAATGATTATTAGTAAATGTGCTGTTACTTGTAAGTTTTCAGTTACTCAATGACTAATTTAACCGAGAAAGTTATAGATTGTGTTAAGAGAGCAGCTGAACCAATAATATATAAATCAATTTCGTTTACCTCTGGTCGCGAAATCACAATAAGGTTATAGATAAACAATCCGATAATCTCAATCATCGAATCCGATGCGTGTCTTTGTTTACAATTCCGAGATCACTTACTCTTCAAATTACTAGCATTAATTAGGCCGAGTTGAGATGCGAAAGTTGTCAAATATATCGGCATCCCACTTCCCGATTGGCAATATCGTTAATCTAGTCATCTGTCTACTTTTTAGTTTGTGGCGCACAAGACATATGCATAAATTCACATATTTGAACACACAGCTATTTTGCAAAACAGCTGATCGTGTCGCCATCTTGGCGAAAAAATTAATATTCATGTATTCCCGACCAATCAGACGCATCAATCTTATAGTACGCGATACAGTGTTGCCAATAACGGGTAATGAGCTTGGTACTCGTATATTAGATACGGGTACAATTCTACAAATTCCTGTCGTTCTCTCGCGATCTTTCACGATAAACGATTCTTATTTGGGACGCCGCTACGAAAAAATGTCCGATGCTATAGAATCTTAATGTAAACCATTCGCGTTCGCTTTTTAAACGGCTGAGTGCACCCAGCAATGCTACATAGCATAAAATTTGCCATTTATTCGCTGTCAACGCTGAGAAACCCTGGTATGTGTTCGATTATGTATAAAGGAATTATTCAACATTGAATGAGGCCTCCCCCCAAAATCATGACCGGAATTTCTCGAAATTTTACGGTACCATGACATAATATAATTGTCATTTTCACATCTTATCGGATGAAAACCTTCACGAAACTTTGGTATCTGTTAGTTTTAATACCATTGTGATTAAATTTATCAATGGCATTTGTAAAAGTAAAAAAAACTTCGATAAACTTTGCAAAAATAGACCAATGTATTTATCCTATAAGGTGTGGCCATTTTGAGAGGCACATTGACTAACTAAAATATATTTTATTCATACAAATTTTATATGTACTTAAAGGTATTTTATTGCCCTTTCTAATGATATATAGTTTTATATATAGTGATCTGTTACTTTGCCAAAAATAGTTAATATAGTTGGCATGGTAGCACTACGCCGCTATCACTCCACTACCGCTAACTAGCTAGGTTTCTAAGCAAGTTTCTAGCTTTTGGCTGTAGGGTTTCTAGCACTTTTTTGTAAATTCTTGGTAGGGCCCAGAGGGTTAATGACCGACTACGATCTGGCAGACCAAGAGCAACAACACCACGAGAAGACCGCTACTTAATAATAATAATAATAATAATAATAATAATAATCTTTATTTAATGAGGGTAAACGTCAGTAAAATCTGATCTTCCCGAGGCCCTCAGAAAGAATGCACACACATGCATACACACGCACGCACACAGACAAACTGACAGAGAAAAAAAAACCCACTGCAAGTACACTTACACACAAATCATACTATGTACAAATATATACAACATATTACAAGTAGAAATAGTCAGTTATTAGTCAAAAGTTTACATACATGTATTATATCCTGTGTACAAATGATATACAATTATTAGAATGCTAGCTATTTATTTATTTTCTTTTTTTTTTTTTTTTTTTTTTTTTTTTTTTTTTTTTTTTTTGAAAGCAGTGTGGGTGTCACTGCTAAACACACTTTAAATCATGTCATCATTAACATACTTAGCTGGCTTTATACCTATGCCCTTGGAATTCAGAGTGTAATGGCTCTGAGTTTATTACTTTATCATTACATTTGATTTATATATTCCTGAAGATTGGACTTGAAAGACATTAAAGTGGTAGACTGTGTAACAGTTGAGGGTAGAGAATTCCACAGTTGTGGGGCTGCATGTGTAAAGCTTTTCTTTCCATAATCTGTTTTAATCTTGGGAACTTGTAGATGATTAAATGTCTTTGAGCGCAAATTCCTAGTGTGTGCATCCTCGATTGAAATGAACATGTCTTTTATGTAGCTGGGAGCAAGCCCATTTCTCGCCTTGTATGTCATAATGCCTGTTTTAATCATCATTCTTTTAGTTAAAGTTGTCCAATTTAGTGTTTTATATAATGGCGCTGATGGTGTTCTATAAGGCATATCTAATATTACTCTAGCAGCTCGCTTTTGTAACTTTTCTAACCTATCCAACAGTGTAGGTGAAGATTGACAAAATACAAGACTGCAGTAATCTATGTGTGAAAGAATATAAGATTTATAAAACAGATTTCTTTGTTCTGTGTTAAGATAATTCTTATTTCTCTTTAGCATATAGATCAACGAAGAAATCTTTTTACACAATTTGCCTATATGTTCATTCCATGTAAGTGCATTATCTATATTTAAGCCTAAAAGTTTGTCAGATTTAACAACGTTTAGGTTTCCATTGCTTGTAGGTATTATAACATCATGTGTGTTTATATGTTTTAATTTATACCTACTTCCCAACATCATCAATTTAGTTTTATCTGTATTCAGCAACATTTTATTATCTAAGCACCAGTTTTCTACAGATTGCATACCGTTAGTTAAGTTTTTTCGTATTTCAGAGCTATTGGAGCTAGCAGTATGCATAGTCGTATCATCTGCATACATATCCATAAGGTTATTGACACACATAGGGAGATCATTGATGTATAAAATGAACAGGAGAGGTCCTAATACAGAGCCCTGCGGTACTCTGATATCAATTGGCAAATGGTTAGAAACCTTTCCAGAAATTGAAACGTATTGTTGTCTGTCCTTTAAATATGAACAAAACCAGTTTAAAGCATCTTCTCCAAATTTGTATATTCTTAGTTTTCTCAGTAAAATATCATGATTGACAAGATCGAATGCCTTCTTAAAGTCAATCATTACTGAGCCACCAAGATCTCCATTGTCTAATGAAGACCTCCATCGTTCTACTAGTTTTAGCAATGCCGTTTCGCAAGAATGCTTGGGTCTGAAGCCAGATTGTGATTCTATTAATAAATCATGCTTAGTTATAAACTTATAAATATGATCATGTATATGTCGTTCAATAACCTTAGAGATAGTAGGTAATATAGAAATGGGTCTATAGTTGCTGATATTATTTTTGGAATCAGATTTATATAGTGGTTTTACTTTAGCACATTTCCACATTTTTGGGAATTCACCCCTAGCTATGCTTTGGTTTATTATACTTGTTATTGAGGGTGCGATGATTGAGGCTGCAGTTCTTAGAAAGTATGCATTTAATTCATCATATCCTGCCGACTTGTTTGTTTTTAAATTAATAATCTCGTTGTAAACATAATCTACAGATATGTATGGAATTTGAAATTCTACATCTTTTGGAACTCTACTCTCAACATGATCTGACAGTTTCTCAAATGTTCCAGCAGTTTGCTTTGCCATGGATTGTGTCAGTCTGGATGCTACAGTGCTAAAGTATTCATTAAACAGTTCAGATTGCCTTTGTGGATCTTGTACTACATTCCCACTATAATCATATAATATCGAGGGTAACGTATTTGTTTTAGGATTTATACTTTTTAAAATTTTCCATATATTTGCAGGATTATGTTTGCCTTCATTTAATTTGATGGCAAAATGGTTTCGCTTGGAAATTTCAATCAAAGACATGACCTTATGTTTTAATGTCTTAAAATTTAACATATTTCCTATTTTTTTCTGATAATCTCTTTCTTTCATTGTATTTAAAATCTCACTGTTCATCCATCCTGGCTGGCAATACCGTTTGACTCGTCGTTCAATGACAGGAGCATGTTTGTTTACAATGCTAGTGAATTTTTCATGCCATTGATCAAGTGCTTGATTTGGATTATTTAGGTGATAAATAAAACTCCAGTCACATTCTAAAAGATTTTGAAGGAACTTGGTTTCATCAAAGTTTTTCGTACTTCTGTATTTAATGAGCTGATGTTTACTTTGAGTTTTACATGGCCTACACATGCGTACTGCAAAAATCGGATAATGGTCACTTATTGCTAATGAGCCTACTTGTGCTGACTGAATTTTGTCCTTGTTTGTAACATAGATATGATCAATCAATGTAGATGTTTTCTTAGTAACTCTGGTTGGTGTACATATAATTTGTTGTAAGTCAAAGAGCTCAATTACAGACTGCCACTTATTATTATCTGCTTTAATGCTGTCAAAATTAAAATCACCTATAAGAATAATATCAGAATTTTCAGAGTATACTTTTTCTAAAATAGCTTCAAATTCATCAATCCAACTAGCGAGTGAATTGGGCGGCCTATAGACACAGCCTAATATAAATGGCTTAGTTTTATAGGGCCTAATTTCAAGCCACATAGTTTCAATATCATGTTTATCAAAATCCAGTCTCCTCACATATGACTGATTATCAGCCACATAAAGAACAATTCCTCCACCTGTTTTCCTATATATATATATATTAGTGACGTCATAGGTCTGAGACTGCGCCGCGGCTGTCCCGTAATTTGCACACCGCTACCGGCACTACAGTGCGTGCACAAACTGTGCGAAACAGACTCCATGATGCTGGACTGCATGCCCGTCGTCCACTTGTTTCTGTTCCGCTTACAGAGCATCACATCGAGAATCGGTTTGCATTGGCAAGAACTCATCAGCGATGGCGTGCTCAACAATGGAGCCACGTTTTGTTCAGTGATGAGTCGAGGTTTTGTGTGGATGTGGCGGATGGTAGGCAACGGGTTTGGCGACGTTTAGAACCGTATGATGCAGCCAACATCATTCAGCACGACACATTCGGTGGCAGCAGTGTCATGGTGTGGGCTGGAATCCATGAAAATGGCAAAACAGATCTTATTGTGATTCTCGGAAATTTAACGGCTCAACATTACTGTGAAGAAGTTGTCGCCCCTGTTGTCATACCTTTTATGCAGCATCGTGATTTCAGCTAGGGTCACCAGTGATTTCCTTGATGCTAACAACGTTCCGGTGTTGGACTGCCCAGCGCGATCACCGGACCTGTCTCCTACCGAACACGTGTGGGACATTCTTGGCCGCATGGTGCGTGAGAACCATCCACATCTTCACAACGTGCGGGAGCTGGAAGCTGCACTGCTCCAGGAACGGGATGCGATTCCTCTTCGTGACATCAGGTGCTTAATTCGAAGCATGGGAAAGCGATGTACGGGGGTGGTTAATGCGTGCGGAGGTCACAACCGGTATTGACACCTCAGTGTCATTATTTAAATTGGACCCTTCCGTTGAATGATGCCGTGTTAAAAGCGTGATGCTAGCATTACAGTAACAAGAGACTGTTGTTCAAATTGGAAAATGACCTATCAATTAAACAAGAGGCTCAAGGGGCCTGTATCGCTCATCTGGACAAATAGGCATTTCAACTAGAATGCTCTTTATCAATAAGATGGCCAGCAAACCATTTATCCGACAGTTGCGAAAATTGCAAATTTGAGATCAGAATACCCAAAAACAAATATAAAAACAATTTCGGCCTCAAAATCCATCAAATAAAATAATCCAATATGGCCACCAAACATGCTATATTTTGATTGGCCCATGGCGGCCATGTTGTTTTAACGGATCAACTTCTCTTGAACAAACTTTAATGGCCCTTAGGCCCTAATCATATCCGCCAAATTTCGGCCCGATCCCTTCAGCGCTTCTGGAGAATAAGTCATTTTCACTACAACTAGTTTAACAAAGATGGCCGTCGAACCATTTGACAAATCAAGTTCCCTTGCCATAAATCATATTTCATGAGGTTTGCATCAAATCCCTCAAGCCGTTTCGGAGAAGATTTTTAAAGACGTTTCTTAAAATCGGCCTAAATCCAAGATGGCCGTCAGACAAATTGGCCGATCGGGTTCATTTGAACAAACTTAGATCTCTATGCCCTATGAATGCTTCCTATCAAATATAATTGAAATCGGCCCAGAGGTTCTTGAGAAGAAGTCGTTTAAAGAATTCCCCATTGCTTTACTATGGGCCCATTGCTTTACTATGGGCCCCTTGCTTTACTATGGGAGCCTTTAGTGGGAAAACAAACCAAGATGGCAGCCAAACCGTTTATCCGATAGTCTCAAAAGTGGCATATTTGAACTCGCCACACTGATAAGCATATATAAAGCAATTTTCGCCATAAAAATACATCAAATACAAAAAAGCCAATATGACCAACGCTAAATTTTGATTGGTTGATGGCGGCCCTGTTTTTTAACGTACAAACTTCCCTTGAACAAACTTGAATGGCCCTTGGTCCCTAAGCATATTTACCAAATTTCAGACCTATCCCTTCAGCGGTTCGGGAGAAGTCATTTTCGTGAAAACTATGTCATCCAAGATGGCCGCCAAGCAAATAGACCAATCAGGTTGCCTTGAACAAACTTGGGTCTACCCTTGCAATAGATGATGTGTTATGAGTTTTGAATCAATTCCTCCAGCGTTTTCGGAGAAGATTTTTTAGTGTTTCTAAAAATCGGCTATTTTGGCCGGCGGCCATCTTGGATTTTGGTCGATCGGCTTCATTTGAACAAACTTGAATCTCTATACCCTAGGGATGCTTCCTGCCATATATAATTGAAATCAGCCCAGTGGTTCTTGAGAAATTGTTTTAAAGGAAAAGTTGACAGACGGATGACAGACGATGGATGGACGGTCACCACGACATAAGCTTACTTGGCCTTTCAGGCCAGGTGAGCTAATAATATATTTGAATCAATTTATTGTTTTTGTTAAATAACATTTATACAGTAATATTCTCAGTGTTGCTAAACCCTTTTGGTTTAGTATATTAAAAATGTGTGCGTATACCATCCGGGGTGAGATCGACCTGGGGCGAGATAACACTGACTCCTCCCAGGGGCGAGATCACTGTAAATCATCCAAATAGTGTTGCAATAAGTAATTTGTGGGAGTATTAATGTGTAATTTAGTGTTTTTAGTATGTTAGGTGGTAAGTATGATTTAAGTCATCACATGATCCCAATGTTTCTTGCCACTTTAGATGTTACAATGATAAATCTCTATACTATGGGTACAAAAGTTCGTGAATCTAAGCAAGTAATGCACTCGTGAAAGAAAACTCTTAAACAGAGAATTTAACACAATATAAAATAACACTTCTGAATACAAATGCAAAGATTTCAGTACAAAATTCTAATTTTTAAACAAATTTTAAGCATTTGAACTGACCCACCTCGCCAGGTTATGTGTGAAGTAGCAGTACTGAATTTCATGAACTGGTGATTATGCATCTTCAGCTGTCTGTTACATGCTTGTAAATCCTTAAATATCACTATTAGTTTGTTGAATGTTTCAACTGATAATTTGCCCCCATAAATTAGTCTTACAAATGAATGTATAAATTATAAAAGCAGTTGATACATTTGAAGAAAAGAAAAAACCTCAAATAGATGCCGCATTCGTTAGGTAGTGACGTCACATGAAATTCATAAATATTAATGAGCTGAAGAAATAAACTAACGCTAGGGTCTTTAAAACATGTTCAGCAGGCATAAAGGGAAGAATAAAAAGAATTTCTATCGTTAAAAAAACCATGTGTGCACTTTATGTTAATTTTGACATTTTGGTAAATCACTGATAAGCACCCACCCCTCCCTCCCTCCCTCTAGAGCCTCTCCAATAAAATTTAGACATGCTCCAGTCAATCAGTCTAATCCGACGAGGCAGAAATATGTACACAAAGCAGGTGGTAACTTTGATTTGTGAAAATTGCTCATTTTAGGTGCTAAATAAGCGCAAGTAAGTAATCTAAGAAAGTGCATAAAGGAATCTTGAAATTTGTATCACTACCATCAGTAATTGTATGAAAAGTTTTTGTTTTGACCGTATCTTGCTCAAAACTGTGTCAAAAGGTGCAGAACTGTCAATCAAAAGGTGGCTACTGTGTAGGGCCGTTCCATGCAACGTTACATCATAGTACGAGAGCGATAAAAAGAAATTCACGAATTTCGGTACCGGTTCTCACGAATTTAAGCAACTCGACCATATATGTTTCTCCCAGGTTAGATCTGTATACAGGTAGACACCTAACAATTTAGCAAACTCAGCCTCCTGTATTTCCTGATTATCAATTTCAATGTACAGTTTTGGTAAGTCATTTTTCTTTTCTAATTCTATTCTAAGTAATCTAACTCTAAGGTCTTATTGGTTGTTTTCATTTTCTGTGTTCGTCGCTATCCGACTCCCGAGTCTCCTCCTCTATGTGTCTCTCTCCATGCAACCACCAAGAATTTTATTTATTATTTATTTATTAAATTATAGCGTTATTGTTATTCACTCACCAATCTTACGATACGAAATACAATACTTGCTAAATTTGAAACCAATACTTTTGGGTTAATGCATGCGACGTGTTTTCTAACACTTATTCACGATAAAGTTTCCTGCTCACAGATTTGCTACGCTTGCATTATTTTGTTTGCAAACATTGAACGACAATAATAATCCGCAGAGATAAAATAATCATGTAAATTAACATGTTATTTTACAAACGTCCATTAACCATACGTAATATTGACAGTCATATTTATTTACGCCTGTGATCTGCATAAATTGACGCATCGCTAATTTAAATACACGACTGAATCGCGGAATAAATTTGTAACGACGTTTGTTTTGGTTGGCGCATTAATTTCTCAGGAATTTCCCCCCAGAACACGTGGATGCTAAAAATAGGCGCTCGTCATCAATCAATCATAATCTATATCCTGTAAGAAGGCCTATCAGCCTGTTATGACAGGTTGTTTGGGTATTTAAATTTTTATCCGAGGGTATTAATTGGTCTACCGTTTTTAATAGTTGGTCTGATACCAATCGGGTTTTATACCGACTGCGATCGAGGTAATCATAGTATACTTATCCAGCCTAGATTCAAAAGATAATATTGTTTGGGCTTCAACTACGTGTTGTGGTACGCAATTCCATAAGTCTATAACTCGATGTTTGAAAGAGTATTTTTGCAAGTCGAGTCTTGCTCTTGGTTTGTATAACTTTAGACTATGACCCCCTAGTTATAAGATTTTTTCTTAACTGAAAAAATTCACAGATTTCTGGGTAATATTTTTTAGTTAGGATTTTGTAGGTCTCTATCATATCCCCCTTTTTCTTCGATATGCCAAAGTTGGTAAATCGAGTATTTTAAGTCTGGCTTCCATAGCTTAAGTATGATAGGCCTGGTACTACTTTAGTTGCTCGTCGCTGTACATTTTCCAGAAGGTCTATATGTTTTCTATAATGAGGACTCCATGCCTGGTTTGCATATTCGACATGGGGTCTTACCAATGATGTGTAAAGTGTTTTGAACAATTTTATGTCTAAATGCACAAATGTGCGTCGGATAATTCCCATGGTTACATTTGCTTTGTTGACCTTATCAACAATATGTTTTTCAACATCATCATCATCATTTTACGAGGCATAAGCCCTTGGCTTGTTATTGCCTCTGGAGTTGTGTTAGTATTGTATTACTAGTGCTTGTACTTTGTTTAGTTACAGTTGTTTATTTGTTTGGTTGACATTATTCATTGACAGTAATCAGGACCCTGGTTGACTTTGGGAGGTGTTGTAGGGTAGATGGGTTATCCCCGCGTCAGCTGCGGTGTGACACCTACGCTCATGGTTACACCCTTCTGCGCCTAGCATTTGGGTATATTTCTAGATTGTCTTATTATTATATATCTATTAGTTGGTTATGTCATGATCGTATATTATGTCATTTAGGTGCATATCTAGTTTTGATTTAAACACGCTGAGCGTTGGTGCCTCGACCACAAAAGAAGGGAGTGAGTTCCATGTGTTAATAATTCGGTTCGGGGAAAATGCCTACGAATTTCTTTTCTGCTGCGCGTTTAGTGTTAAGCTTGAATGTGTGACCTCTAGTGCGTGTGTTACTTGATCGGTCAAAGAATGTGTTTTTGTCAATGTTGTAATCATCATGGATAAATTTGTATGTTTCAATTAAGTCTCCTCTAAGTCTTCTGTATTTTAGTGACATGAGGTTCAAAGCCTTTAAACTGTCTGTGTAGCAGTAGTTTCTCAAATGGGAACAAGTTTAGTGGCTCTGCGCAGGACCCTTTCGATTATAGGCAACAAGATTGTCTTTTAAAACGAGGAGACCATATGCAGTTACAGTATTCCAAAATTGGTCAGACTAATGATTTGAATAACATGGTAAGGGTGTTTTCATCTATGTAATTGAAGGTTCTGTTAATTAGACCAACTATGCTGTTAGCCTTTGATGCAATTGCATTTATATGGGTATCGAAGGAGATTTTCATCTATGTGTACGCCAAGATCTTTTTCACTTGTGGACGGTATGATTTCAATGGTTTGTGACTGGCATGTAGTGTCTGTCATATAATACTGGGTCCTAGGATTATTTGAACCAAAGTGTAGTACATGTGTTTTGTCTGTATTAAGTGTAGCTGCCAAATCTGAGACCAATTACATACATTGTCTATAGTGTCTTGAAGGTGCATGGTGTTAGGGTTACCAAACAGTTTTGTATCATCCGCAAAGATCTTACAAGGGCAGGTTACAGAATCGGGTAGATCGTTTATATACAGAAGGAAAAGTGTAGGTCCCAAAACACTGCCTTGTGGCACGCCACCTGTGACGGCTGTCCAGTCGGATGTTGCTTCGTTGATCTTAATTACACACTGTTTTCTATCGGTTAGAAATGCTTCAGTCCAGTTAATTAGTTGCTCTCCTAGACCGTACATTCTCATTTTCTTTAGAAGTCTTTTGTGTGGTAGGCCTACTGTATCGAAAGCTTTGGAAAAATCTAAATATATTGCGTCTATAGGTTTGTTTTCATCTAGATTGGATGTTATGGTTTCCATGTACTCCAGTAACTGTGTGATCTGTTATGTCTGAAGCCATGTTGAAAGCTGGTGAAAAGGTTGTTTGTTTCCATGTGGTTCATTATTGCGTCACATACAATGTTTCTAAAAGTTTGCAAAGTGAGCAAGTTAGACTGATAGGTCTGTAGTTGCTTGGATTACGTTTTGGTCCTTTCTTATAAATCGGACAGACATTAGCCATTTTCCAAATCTCAGGTATTACGGCTTCCTCTAAAGATTTGTTAAATAGGATGCTAAGGGGTACACTGATCTCTTTTGCTATTTGTATGGGTTTGCCGTCTGGTCCATGACTTTTATTTGGGTTTAGTTTTTTTAGTTTGGCCTCAATAGTCTCTGGGCTTATAGACATGTCTGGTAAAACAATGTTTGTGATATTGGGGATATTTTCTGGCATTGTATTTACGTTCTCTTCTGTAAATACGCTTGAAAAATAGCTGTTCAAAACTTCTGCCTTTTCTATATCATTTGTACACACTTCATCGTTTGAATATTTAAGTTGGCCTACTGTTTCTTTGAGAGTTGTTTTGCTTTTGACATATTTCCAAAAGGACTTGGTTTTTTTTCTTGCATTCTGTTGCTATATTTCGTTCGAATGACCGTTTGGCTTGTTTGATACATGATGTAGAATTATTCCTTGCCAATTTATATTGGTTATAATCATCAGAACTCTTTGTTTTCTTGTATTTGTTGTACAATTTGTTTTTTGCTTTTAAGGTGTGTGTGGCACTCGAAGTAAGCCATAGGTGTTTCTGTTTACTCGACTTGTTTGTTTTTGGGATGTGTTGATTTAGCATTGTGGTTAAGATGTTGTAAATAAGGTTCCATGCTTCTCCTGCATGTTTGTCCAGTCAATATTGCTAACTTCCCTGCGCATGTCGTTGTACCTACCTTTATTCAGCAAAGGTTTGGGCAAATATGATTCAGTTGAAACATTAAATATATAGGCCTGAAGGTTTATTTGTAAGACATCGTGATCGCTTTTTCCTAACGGGGCTAGATGAAATATGTCATTGATAATGTTTGTAGTTTCCGAAAATGAGATCTAAGATATTTGATTTCTGGTTTATCCTGTGTCTTTTTGGTTTTAATACAAACTGGTGGAGAAAATTGTTTCTTATGGTATGATAAAGTTGTCACTATCATGAGTGCATGAGAGACCAGAAGACCAGTTGATATCTGGGAAGTTAAAGTCTCCTGTAATCAAAATGTGGTCTGGTTTTAGTTTACTAGTGTTGTTTATTAGGGTCATGAGATTTAAATTATTATCTCTATCACTATTGGGACTCCTATAAATACATCCTACTAAAACATTTT
Source organism: Chaetoderma sp. LZ-2023a (assembly GCA_034401795.1). Taxonomy (NCBI): domain Eukaryota; kingdom Metazoa; phylum Mollusca; class Caudofoveata; order Chaetodermatida; family Chaetodermatidae; genus Chaetoderma; species Chaetoderma sp. LZ-2023a. The sequence continues at coordinate 16,522,302 of CM067374.1, forward strand.
CTTTATTCTGAGTAGTCCATGTACACCAAACTGACTCCTTGAAAGACTCGCCACTTAGTGTCTCACAGGGTTGGGCTTGTAGTAGTTTGTGGCTGTAGATGGCAACTCCCCTAGCTGGGTTATTATTAAGAAATAAATCATAGTTATCTAGTTGCAGTTCGCTTAATTTGATGCTTGTGCTGGGATCTTGGTATTTAGGGAGTACTTCAGACTTGGACCCCTACATAGAACAAAAAATAAATTATACATGTAAAAATGGCACGACACTATATAATATAGGAAGACGTGAGCTTCAAGTTAAGTTCAATGTACTGTAAAGATATAGCCATTAGACATGTGATAAATTGACAATATATTTGCAGGACAGAGGGAAATTAGTTTATCTTGTTATATTAACATTCAATATTACATAGGTTCTGACTATCATTTACAGTTCCTTACCTTTCCCATGTAGTGCTGATGGTGGTTGCGATTGTAATAATGATAGTTTCTTGGTAGTGTCATAGCTTTAAGATGGTTGTAATGGCATCAGCCGTGGATAGGATTAGCTATGGGCTATAGGAAGAAGCAGATTATATTTTGGGGCAGTCCGTCCATCTTTTTGACCATTTGCGTAAATTCTGGAGTTTTTTGTTTGATAATTCAGATTCTATCTGCAGCCAAATTATAGGATATATAGAAATATTTTCACATTATTGCAAGAAATATTTAATTATAGAATTGTGCAATATCAAGTGAGTTCTAGATGGTATTATGTTCGAAAGCCTGGTTACAAACCGAGTGGACGATTAAGAGTTAAAGACGGTAACCAGGGTTGGGTTTTGGACAGTCCAAAACTAACTTTGAGCAGACATTGTCCAAAACCTGTCTAAAACCTATCTTAAATGGTTTAAACCAGTCCAAAACTGTCCAAAACTATGTTGGACATATCACCATACTCTTATGCATCATAATCCTATTAAAAAATAACAAGAAATCGGAGATTGGGTTGCAGAAAGTATAGGGTTAAGCAGATCATTGTGTGTTATTTCTAATCTTAAGCCAGCGCCCTCACAGGCCAATTATCACACCTATACCATTAAATTGTAAAGAGGCTCAGCATGTGATTGTGGTTATCAGAGATTATCAGACCTGGCTCTATTACTAGCATGGCAGAGAATAATTAACTCAGGTATCTGAACTAAAGGTGAGACATCCTGTTGATAACCCCTATGCGGCCAAGACAATTACAGTGAATAGTAACCTTACCTACATTGTACATTATGACTTTTAAACACAACTTAGCACAAATTTTTGAAAATTTTTCACTGAAATGACTGGCTTAGTAAAAGCGGCAGTCATTTCACGAGTAAATTTGTTTTCCAGTCAAATTAGTTTCAAAATATTCTGCAGTTTACCCGCATAGTGTGCTTGAAAATGATAGCTGAGGAATTCATCGGTGAAAGGGTTAAGGCATGTATTAGATATATTGGACTCCTAGCACTCCAATGTCAACAAAAAACATTTTTCAAATAAAATTAAAAGATAAACTTTTTTTTTATTTTCAACAAATTTGTCATCGCCCAACAAAATTGTTAAAAAATGAAAACCAGTTTCCTTGGTATAGTCACAATAAAATATAGAATTTTTAATTATTGACATTAGAGGGCAAGGGGTTAAGCATTAATTTTATTTACCTTCAAAATCTTGATGTCTTTGCTGATATGTGTGTCTGCACTGTCTGTATCAGCCTGTTCAACAGGACTTTCAGTAGACTTCTCATGCTTCTCATAGTGTATTTTCATCCTTGCTACCTTGTTGACAACTGTGTACTCACACTCTCTACAGTTAGCCATTTGTTTGCCATTAATCTTAACTTCCAAAAAGTGATTCCAAATTGGATCCTTAGGCCTACCACCTTTGAAATACATATTAACTATTTCAAATACCATCAACACATAAATATTCAGGACAACAGAAGAATTCAAAGATTAATGTAGCACAAGGATATCTTTTTACTAATTGTCTAATTGATATCTAGCATTAACTGAGGATAGATGAAAACATGAAGAATCTAATTTATATTCTATCAGCTTAATGCCTTAATCCCAAATTTGCATAAGATCTTATGTAAACATAGCTAATGTGTGTACTGAGTAGTGCATTCTAAAATAGCCATAGAGAGCAAGGGTCATCAGTTAATTGTTGAAACAACATCTTAGCAGACTATATTTTCTCTATGAGTTTAAGATTCTTCCATAGGCCATGAACATTTTGCAAGAAATAGATTTAGACACAGAGACAGTTCTCAATAATATAAACATCTAGCTGTACATAGGTAGTCTAATATGTTTACATTATTGATTAAATAGGGTTTCTGTGGGTTTAACACAACTGGTCGAAATATACAGAGTTAAAACATTTAAGACAAACAAAAGTTGAAAAAAATTAACCCATGGATTATAGAAAGAAGCAAATAAGACTCCTAATTTATTGAAATCATATGTGTCCTTTTAGATTATTATTATTATTATTATTATTATTATTATTATTATTATTATTATTATTATATAGCAATAAAGTATCCAAAAATACATGTAGATAACCATCCATCAATATGTACATGTACCTGTATGTGTCTAAATGCTATATAGTTGTTTTAAGAAAATTACATTTCAGAAAAATATTTTTTATACCAATATTTTAGGTTTTGGACAGTTTTGGACAATTTAAGGTGTCCAAAACCTATTTTGGGCAGACGGTTTAAACCATGGTTTAAACCGCGGTTTAAACCACTAGTGTCCAAAACTTGCCAACCCTGACGGTAACTACATGGACATACTTGGTCATTATGATATTATTTGATGGTAGAATCGTGCAAGATCTCGTACAGCACTGGTACATAATAATGCATGTTGAGTTATGCACGGCTAGATGTTCGACAATTGGTTACAAACAGAGTACATAGATATCGGTACATAAATTATTGGCATCTGACAACTTTTGGTCGCTACTAAGTGTATTATAAAATTACCTTACGATGGAATTTTTTTAAATCGATATTATATTAACGTATTTATATATCTACCTGACATTTCGGGGCCAAACTTTTTACAGACAGTAGGCTACCGAAAACCATGGATCTGCCAAAACTTGTGCAAATTTTTGCCATGGAATTGTGTGCTACGAAATTACTTCATGGTAGACATTTTTAAGCTTGATACTTTATTAGCATATTCATATACTGATCTGACCATATGAATGAATTTCGAACCGAATATGGGCCAAACGTATTGCAGACAGTATTGTACTGAAAATCACTGATCTGCCAAGAAGATTTAAGCCAATTTTCGGTATGGAATTACAGACTATGGAATTATTTCATTGTAGAATTTGTTTTAATTATGACTATAGCTAGCAATGATATGATATCATATTGTTTACAGCTGAAAGTAATTTAAGCTAAATTATACTTTTTAAACTCAAGTTTATGTGGGTGAAAATCTGGGGCCGAGCATAACCTACCGACAATAGGGCAGTGAAGACTGTGAATTGGCTAAAATTTATACACTATCTCGAATGTTCAGCCCAGTGTTTTATGCTATAATACATAAGGGAAATGAAACAGACACATTACCTGGTATTGTCGTCATAATATATTAAACATTTACTGTCTAAATTTGGTGAAGAATGTTAAAATATTTAGATATTGAATGTCCAAGAGAAGACTGTTTTTGCAGATTTGCCACTGGAATCTGGAATGACTGTCTCGAGAGTCATTCCCGCGTTACATTATCAAGAACTGTCTTCTCATGGCATGCAATTTGACATGGCTCAAGATCACTGTAGGGGTCGGTTTGGCCAGCTATGCCACGAGGCAGTTAAAATACAATAAGAGATAATGATAGGTCTATGAAGATTTTAAAACTAATTTTACTAGATGCTGTCGGTGCTTATAGCAGCAGCACCGTTAAATTAGTTCCAAAATATTCAACAGAATGTTTATTATATAGTAAAGACATACAATTCGCACAGCTTACAGCCTTTTCAACGTTCCTGATAGCCATAGCTATGTCATTCATTACGTATTTTGACTGTGACGTCAGCCTACATGTGACATAATTGATTATGATGTCAACACTTGCGTGACAGGTTGGATAACGTATACCTTCTTTCCATAAGAGAATCGGTCCATTGCGATTGGGTTTACTTGCGTGTGGCAGGGCAATGCTAACTAGCTGAATGCTCTTGCTAAAATATGTGGTCACTTATTGCAAGTGGGTGGACCACATATTACTAAGTGGCATTGGCCGTTTAATGATCAAATTTTTTCATGACAATTTGAAAGGTGGGGTCCATTTCTAGCTAAGCTCTGTCCGTTCATTCGGCATGTAGGAATCAATTTATATACTTTGATTCACGACTTCCCAGAATCCCAATTTCAATGTAACTATACAGGTAAGGTGTTGAATATCCTGAAACTAATTTAACTGGGTGCTTTTGCTGCCCATGATCGTAACAGTGCCCGGTCAAAGTGCCTGGTCAAATTAATTTCAAAATATTCAACAGAATGTTGATAAAAAGGAGACATAAAATTTGTACACTTGACGAACTATTCAATATTCACGATGGAGCTGGAGACGTCATTCACTAAGCATTTTGACTATGACGCCTGTGAAGCTTTTATAGGACGCAATTGATAATGGTAAAAAAAACATACAACGCCCAGGAAAATTAGTTTCAAATTTTCAACAAAATGTCGATTACATACTAAGGCCATACAATTCATACAATGCCCAGTCAAATTAGTATCAACATATTCAACAGAATGTTGAATATTCTGTGTATGTCCACATGTTGGATTTGTCAATAAAGATTGTTTGCTTGCTTAGTTTTTTAGCACACTGTCAACGCGATGACTTCAATTTCTGTGCTAGCCTCCCCTACAGAGTGCACCCGTTAGTTTAATCTGTTGGTCATCATTTCCCTGGTCAGGGATCGAACCGTCATCCTGCAATTCCGCATAGCATCAGCAACCCAGACATCTTTCCGCTGGACCACCACACCAAGACAAGAATCGAATATACTGATACACTGCCGAATTCATATGAGACTATCCTTTGAATGCACACCGTATGGTGTATTCTATGCCCTCACCCGTTCTCCATCACGACACTGGCAGTAGTTGATTGATTGATTGATTGATTGATTAAATTCCAGGGATTAAATCGTAAAGAAATAAAATTTGTACACTTGATGGATTATTCAATGTTCCTGATGAAGCTATTTACATCATTCATCACGTATTTTGATTGTGACGTCATCCTACATATGACACAAATAATTATGACGTCATATCCTTGGGTGACAGATCAGATCCATCCATTTTCATAGAGATATCCTATGCCTATTTGCAGACCAAGAGACCGTTGTTTTTTGGCACTTTGCCATTGGAATGATAGGCTCAGTTATCTAGCCAGTCATTACAGTGGTAAATTTTCAAAACTGCCTACCTGTTAGATGTAATTGGTAGTTTCTCAAGATTACTACAGAAGCCATTTTGGTCAGTTTGATCGGGACAAGTGTTGAAGTGGAGGTTAAGAGATGTACGTGGGTACAGTGGGACAGATCACAACACTATTTTATTTCTGATGCAAATGTACAGTCAACAATTAGCCCAGGCCACCAGCTAGTAGTGCAACTAGCCCCAATAGTGAGGGTATGCGTTTAATGCGCACGAGAAATCTAGACAATATATCCTAAATCTACGATCCAATCTAAATAGAGACGCTCTCGTTAATATATATATATATCGCTCTTGTAAGTGTTAGGAGATCTGACGAGAACGTGAATGACCACAATCCCTAGTGCAAAATGGCAGCACCGGCAATGGACCTTTCCAGTCTTAGCTATGCCCCGCTCACTTCTAGCTAAGCTCCACCCACACTTCACAGTGTTGGGATCGATCGATCCCCGCGAAAGCCCTGACTATCAATTTCCTAAAATCTATACAGGTAAGGCGTTGAATATTTTGTAACTAATTTGACTGGGTGCTGTTGCTGTCTATGGCAGCAACAGCACCCAGTCAAATTAGTTTCAAAATATTCAACAGAGCATGTATTAAATAGTAGACATGCAATTCTTACAACAACTCATAGTCCGTCTTCAATGGACCTTTCCAATTGTATCCTTCGATTATATGACGCCATATGACAGCATAGCCAACTAAGTGATGTGCATGCTGACATCATAATTATTACGTCATAAATGATTCTATTTGGCCCGTCTTTAACTCTTAATCGTGCAACACGTAAGAATTGTATGTCTGCTTTTTAATAAACATGCTGTTTAATATTTTGAAACTAACGGCAGCAACAGCACTGGGTCAAATTAGTAACAAAATAGTTAACAGCTTACCTGTATAGTTTTCTGGAAATTGATAGTCATGTATTTCAGGGTTCGATCGGTCTCAACACGAGCGAGGTGTGTGTGGAGCTTAGCTAGAGGTGGGCGGGGCCTAGCTGAAACTGGAAAGTTCCATTATGCGTTCGTGACGTACTTGTCTTTATCATATAAACAAGCCTTCTAGCCCGGTCCATACGATACGAGCACACGTGCCATATTCAACGGCGTATTTTCATTGGCTGTTGGGTGCGCAACCCATTTAAATCGACCAATTAAAACATCGGTTCATGTGAGCGTGACACATAGGGATTACTACGCGGTATTGTTTTACTACGATTTGTTTACTACGCTTTGTCATTCATAAAACGTCATCGCAAAATGTCATCGTTTGACAGTTTATCAGTCGGCAGCGAAGTAACGATTGATGGCCGTGGCTATAATTTATAATGACCAGTTAAAATACTATTTAACGGCTGACATCGCCAGATTTTGTGTTTGTCACTATACGCATTCAGTATCTGTTATCAAGTAGTGGTGCGTCACAGCGGCGGTATCGATTTCACGAAAATCAACAATGAGAAATTAGATAAAAGTCACATCAGCAACTCTTGGCAAATATTTCAAAATTACAGTTTATATGATAAATAAAATCTCAAACTCGCTAAAGCTCGTGCAAATTGATAATTTTCAACCCGGTCCATAATAGTGATATGAAGAGTGACCTCGTTCCAGATTCTCTATAAGTCATTCATGACGTCATAATGACGTCTTTGATTATGATGTCATTCTACACGTCACGTGGATGGCCCATTCTAGACACAATCAAGTGAGTGCGTAGTGCTGAGCGGCCACAGAAAGAGATGATAAGCCTACACGCACATTCGTCGTAGTCGTCGTGATTTATATACATACTTTGAACCATGACTTCCCAGAAACCCCTTTTCAAGGTATCTATGGAGGTGAGCTGTTGAATATTGTGGAACTAATTTGGCTGCTGCTTGTTAAATAGTAAAGCTGAAGGACTTTCAATGTTCCTGTTGGGCATAGCTCCGCCAGTCATTACATATTTTGACTGTGACGTCACCTACCAGGAAACTAATTGATCCTTCCATTATATGGCGTCATATGACGTCATAGTCAACTAAGTGACGTGCATGCTGACATCATAATCATTACGTCATAAATGATTCTATTTGGCCCGTCTTTAACTCTTAATCGTCCAACACGTTGTAAGAATTGTATGTCTGCTAATTAATAAACATGCTGTTTAATATTTTGAAAATAATTTGACTGGGCGCTGGTGCTGCCGTAAGCAGCAACAGCAACCAATCAAATTAGTTTCAAAATATTTAACAGCTTACCTGTATAGTTTTCTGGAAATTGATAGTCATGTATTTCAAGGATCGATCGATCCCAACATGAGCGAGGTGTGGGTGGAGCTTAGCTAGAGGTGGGCGGGGCCTGACTGAAACTGGAAAGGTCCATTGTGTACATGACGTACTTGTCTAAGTCATTCATGACGTCATATTGACGTCATTGATTATGATGCCATTATACACGTCATGAAGTTGATTACGACGTCATGTGATGGATGGATAATGTGGAAAGGTCCATTCTAGACACAACCACGTGAATGTGTAGCGCTGAGCGGCCACGGAAAGAGATGAGAGGCACATTCGTCGTAGTCGTCGTGATTTATATGCATGTTTTGAACCATGGCTTCCCAGAATCCCCTTTTCACGGTAACTATGGAGTTGAGCTGTATTTTTTGGAATTAGTTTGACTGGGTGTTGCTGCTTATTAAATAGTAAAAAGCTCTTCAATTCGTACAGCTGAAGGACTTTTTAAGGTTCCTGTTGTACATAGCTTACGCCAGCCATTACGTATTTTGACTGTGGCGTCACCCTACCGGGGGCGGGCGGGGGTGGGAGGTGGGAGGGGGTGGCAGTGGGGGTGAACTAATTGATTATAAAGGCAAGGCGCTACAATATCTGACCGCTCTTGCTAAAATATGTGCTCACTTATTACAAGTGATTCGACTGCTTAGGCTACGTTATACAGGTCATAAATAACTTGATGTATTTACAAAACATAAACAGAAATTCTGTCTTGTTTTGCAAACATGTTAATTTATTCTTTAGATGTTCTATACCATCCAGTAGGCGGTTTTACAGTACAGCTCATATATTTAAATAAGGGACTATATTTGCAAAGAAAACCAGAAATTCTACCTTGTTTTGAAAACGTATTAATTTATTTTTGATGTCTTCTATGCCAAACGGTGTCGGGTTTCGCGGCGTCAGGTTTCCCGGAAACTGGAAGATAAAAAAAACCCTCTAACCATTAACTTTCTGCTTTCAAAGGCTAGGCCTAGTTGTTTCACGGTCAGTACAAGAAAGATTTGTGTAGATTATGTAAACAATAATGCTGAAAATTGTCTACATGTGTGCAGTAACGGGTTACGGCAGCAGTTTCCAAAATGAATACAAGTTATCATATAGTTATCATATGTAGATAAATGTTTGTAATTTCAGCGATGTATGCGTTAGGTTTTAGCGCATTTCTGCCATTCTTGCCGCCTCTCAGTATTACCGTATTTCCCCTATTTATTTTTACCATAGAATTGTAGTTCCGTATTTTGCATGCTAATTAAGCAGAATTTCTATTCCAATTAACCAAAAAATTATTTACTTGAGTTTTGGAGACAATATACATATCTGATCGTCTGCGTCAGATGTCAGTCAGTCAGTGAAGATCCAGCGGTCCGAGACATCTATCCCATTCCCCGATAGTGAGCGTATGCGTATGAGCGATCAAGCCAATATATATTCTAAATCTATGGTTCCAACTAAAAATAGAGGCATGCTCTATCTATCTATTTAGCTGTTGGAGACCACAATTCTTTGCGCAAAATGGCCGTGCATATACGCAGTTCCAGACACAACCCAAATATAAGCGTAGCCGCAATTAGAAAACCTAATGAAAATTTAATGGTCTATGTAGGTGCATTGAGGAGGCTTGTAAGGCGGGCTTATCCAAAATACAATCAAAAAGCTCGTGAGGATGTTGTCACGATGTTTTTGGCAGAAATTGGTGTGAAGATAAGGCACAGGTATCCCAAAACAGTTGAGACAGCCTTGGAGAAAGAAGGCTGCCAGGCTGGAGTGTCACTTAACTGTGGATAAGGATCTGTTAACCAATAATTCATGCCATGCCCTCAGTGCTGTTGTTAGTGTTTGTGTTATGTTAGTGGTATAGTGTACCTGCAAAGGGGGTGGGGTGGGGGGGGGGGGCGGGCGCGGGGACGGGAGTCTTGAATATGAGATTCTCTGAGAAGCCATTTCATGCATTCTGGGCAGTATTTGCGGCCCTCTGGACTGTGCACACCACCCCCACCACACACACACACACACACACACACACACACACACACACACACACACACACCGCAACTGCACCCCATCCCCCGCAACTGCGGGGCTGCAGGGCCCTAAACACGGCACTGCATGCCTACGTCAGCCAAGTTACAACTGGTTGCTGAGAAATCTGACAAAGATCAGTGTATGTACAATTTTGCCCAAGAGATTCATGAATTAAAAGTGCAAATTGCTGCATTGTCACTTAGGGAAGGGGCAGTCCATGGGTCCATGCTGGTCTTGTGGGGGCCTTTGGTCATGTTTCCCGTGAGTGCCCAAATAAACAATATAAAGTTATGATCACTTTACCACTACTAGAGGTAGAGGTTTTGGATATTCTAGGGGTCGAGCGTGAGGCAGAGCCTGTGGTTATGGTAACCATGGTAATTATACATCTTACAATACCAACAACCAGGATACCCCTAGAGCTTCCTATGGTAATCAACAAGATCCGTTAAACTAGAAACTGCCAATCCTAAGCCCCAAGTATTGGTGGAAAATGCAGAGATAGTGGCACCCAAAACAGTGTCAGAATGTTCTACATTATGTGATATTAACATTGAAGGTATCAATACAATTATGGGTCTTATTGATACGGAATCGAGTATTACGATTGTAGTGCAAGATTTCGGACAAGTTTTCCTGTATTAAAGTGTCATAAGTTGGAAACAAATACCAATTTTCAGGCTGTATCTGTAAATAACCTTCCTGTACAAATTTTAGGATCTGTGGTATTAAAAGTGAAATTAGGTGCTCTAGATACTGAATTTAACTTTTACGTTGCTAGAGATATGTTACAGCCGGTATTAATTGGAAGGGATATCAAGCAAAGTGTATTTAAATTTGACAGTGGTTCAGTTCCATTGTTACCATTGTGGAAAGCTTTTACTCGGGTTTGTTCTGAGCCGAGGCGTACACGGTCGCCATCACCTTCTGCTTCACCAAGATCTTCGCCTGTGCGATCATATGATGTTCGCATGTATGAGTTTAATCGTGACCCTATGACACTAGTCATTCCCATTAAAGTAAATGGTGTTTCCGTTGATGCAGTGGTGGACACTGCGGCACAAGTGACAGTAATTGGCAATTTCTGTGCAAATAAATTACCTTACCCTTTAAAGAGGTTGGAGTCTATTGCATTGAAAGGTGCAGGTAGAGACAATGTTATCCCTGCGGAAAGTGTTGAGCCAGTCACAATTGCATTAGGCTCTATGATGTTCAACTGGCCAGTACTTCTTGCCAATATTAATGATCCGATTATATTAGGCCTGGATTTCTTGAAGGCACACAAGGCCACCATTGATCTGACTAGACTGTGTCTGACAATTAATTGAGAACCGATTCAAGCCTCAATGTTGAGAGCTCATGGGAAGGAAGCCAAGTAGCTCGGGTAACATTGAAGCAGAAGGCCGTGGGTCCTTTTGAGGCCGTGTAGACCACAGGTGTTCTGGATCGGGAGGTACAGAATGATGTTGTGCTCCAGCCCTCATCTAAACTGGAGGGTCTGGTAACACCTCATACAGTGGCCACTGCCAAAGATTCGCAACTTAATTGTCCGGAAAACATTTATAATCATTGGCTTATGTTCCGTTTCCATCTTAGCTTTAGTTTCAGCAACAGCAAAATCGTGATGTTCTATTCTTTGTAAGTTTTGGGACACTAAATTAGTTGGACACATAAGCACATAGTGGCTTTTTCCAGCAATAATACTCCGTGAGATACCAAAAACCAACAGGGGTCCATCACTGTATGACTCACAGAACGCGTTATTATAATTACGCGTTTTTCAAATGACGCGTGAATAATTGCGCGTAGTAATGCGTGGTTATATTTACGCATTTCTTGATCGCACATTCCAGATATGCGTTGTCAAATGATGTGTAAATTGTTACACATTAATCATACGCATTGTATTGTTAACTGCAATTATTGTCCATCATGACGTGTGGTCATAATAATGCTCTCTGTTTCTGTGTATATGGATTAACTCCATGTACACGCTTTTATAAGTATATGCATCATATGTGATGATGCAAACTCATTTATGTATAGTGAAATCCTGTATAGGTTAGCTATTTAATGCCAGTGCTACATTTGTCAGCTCAGATATTTTATAGGGTAGCTCAAATATATTATATATAGTTTTATTAGGTCAGCACAGATATTTTATAGGATAGCCCAGGTATATTAATTCTACATAGGTCAGTTCAGATATTTTATATTAGGCCAACATATTATATACTGCCATACCTAGGTATTTCATTTATTAAAAGTGTAGCAATTACATGTTAAAATGATGCAATGATGCATTATTACTCTATAATGCATAACTCAGGCATATTTATAATGTGCATTACTCTATAATGCAGAAGTCTTGCATATGACAGCATATTTATAATATGCATTTAGCAAAGACTGCATAAATCGTACAGATGCATTTCTTACGCTTATCATTTCCTAATGTGCGAAGTAATTGGCGCGTTAGTCATAGCGCAAATTCATATGTTTCTTTCTTCTGCTGTATTATCCGTTCCGTTTAGCTTCATTCAGATATCTGTATTGTGATAGGGATAGTGGTTTTCCGGATTTCCTAAATTTGTGGATTCAGATCCGTTTCAATTATATAAGAGGTATATCAAAAAGCTTAAGGTTAAAAATATTCACTAAATTAAAAAAAATTTGCAATATTCATAGGTTTTCCTCAAATCTCACATAAGTTAATTTCAAATAACACTTCAACTAAATTCATGTGAGGTTATTTTTATTACTTCTTTATCAATTCGGCAATTCTGTAAGTTTTCTGGTGTGGTGGAAAACCACTGTCCTTAATTTTAGTTAGGATGCTATGCTATTTTAGAATCTGTAACGATGGCCCTCGTCCGGCAGCTGTTGATCTATCCATCTGTTTTATTATTAACAGCTGATTCTTTCTGGATGGATCAACACCTATGGAAATTGGGGTTTTTTAATTAGTAAATTCAACTTCTACATTTAGCAGTTGAGCGTCAAGGCCTGTGTGTTTTTATGGTATGTGAATTTTTAGATAAGATTTTTAATTAAAAGAAGATTTTTAATTAATTAACCAGTTTTTATAAACGGGGGAGAGTGTGGTGCTGGCGGTATCCCTCAATTCCGCAGTTCGTGTTTCGCGGCTGCCGGGCTGGCTGATTCCCGCCGTTTCTACGGACGCCCGGCAGTCGTACCTTGGAACCTGAACCGTGCACATCTGCCGCTGATTCCACTGGCCGATTCAAGACCTCTGTTGGGTGAGTAACCTTTTATACGTAGTTAAGTTACTACAGCAGTAAGGATGATGGTGTAATGGTAGCTCGTACAGCTGGTTCTGCAAAACACGAAAGATCACTAGTAAAAATTATGAACATTACAGATCACCCTATAGTAATAAATCAAGGCACTCCAATAGGTATCTTTTATGAGGCGGTGGAACAAGGTGTCAGGATGGTTAGAGTTGGGATCTATGAGTTCATGGATTCCCAGCCAATTAAAATACCACTGGATAAGGATGTTAACAAAGAAGAAAAGAAGCACCATATTTCAGTGCATGATTCGTCATTGTCTAACAGTCAATTGAAAAAGACTTCTCAGTTATTGGATGAATATGAAGACATTTTTTCTTCTGGTGAAAAAATCTGGGGGGAACAAATGTCGTGTTTCATACAATAAATACTGATTCTTCTCTTCCTATAAGACAGCAGTCTAGACGAATACCTATATGCCTAAAGGGGGAGGTTGACAGGCAGCTGTCTGATATGTTAAAAGATTATGTTATTGAGGAAGGTCATTGCCCCTGGGCTTCTCATATAGTGTTGGTGAAAAAATAGATGGCTCGATGCGATTTTGTGTCGATTATCAACACATTAATGGGGTCACTCACAAAGACGCACACACTGTTTGCCACGTATAGTTACCTGTCTTGATGCTTTAGTGGGTGCCAAATTTTTCAGCACAATGGACTGTGCCAGTGGCTACCAATGACAGGTGGAGATGGATAAAGTTGACTGTGAGAAGACTGCGTTTACAACAGGTGCTAATTTGTACCAGTTTAAAGTAATGAGCTTTGGCCTCACCAACTACCAGCTTCTTTTCAGAGATTGATGGATTTAGTATTGAGCGGATTACGTTGGCGCACTTGCCTATTGTTTCTTGTTGATATAATTGTGTTCAGCTCACCATTTTAACAGCACATCACTCGGTTGCGTGAGGTATTTGACTGCCTCTGTGGAGCAAATCTACAGCTTAAGATGAAGAAGTGCCAGTTCTTTAGAAATAGTGTTACATTTCTGGGACATTGTGTCTCAGCCAAGGGACTTTCACCTGACCCCAACAATATCGAAAATGTTTTAAACTATCCAGACCCAAAGTCAGCAGCAGATGTTAAATCCTCCGTAGCTCTTGCTTCATATTATAGACAATTTATTTCTGGTTTTGCTACTATTGCACACCCTTTACAACAGTTGGCACTGACGGATGTGATATTTTCTTGGACTGCAGATTGTTTAGAGGCCTTTCAGAAGTTACATCAGGCGTTAACTAGTCATCCGATCATGGCATACCCAGATTTTACGTCTCCATTCTCCATTTACCTTGTTTACTGCTGCATCAAATTCTTCAGTAGGTGCAGTACTATCACAGTATAAAGATGGAAAGGTGGTTGTCATAGCATATGCAGGCACAACACTAAAAAGTCAGAATGTAATTGGTCTACCTATGACAAACTGTTTTGGACATTAGTATGGGCCAATTGTTATTTCCGAGTTTATCATGGAGGAACATAATTTATTGTGGTGACTGACCACAACCTCTGTTGAATGTCAGGACCATTAAAGCAGGCAGTGACCCAACTGGGAGTCGAGAAAGATGTCTATCGAACTTAGTGTGTATGACTTCGCCATTAAACGTTGAGATGGTTCGTTGCATACAATTGTCAATACATTGTCCAGATTACCAATTGGTCAGGTTGAAAAAGTTCTGTCGGTGTCTCAGTTGGTAGTGGCATGTGACTGCTATACTGACTTAGATTCTATTGGCAAGCACGAACAACAAAGTGATCCAGATATTGCTGCAGTGGTTAGTATGCATGTCAACCATACGAAACAGCCAAGTTAACCAGAGTCAACAAGCTCTACCATGAGAAGTTTGTATGCGCAGAGGTCAAGTCTAATTGTGAAAGATGGCATTATATATCGGAAGTAGGAAAACAAAACGGGTGGTCAAGAGTAGTTGCAATTAGTAGTTCCCAAATCTTCGTCAAGCTTCATATTGAAAGCGCTGCATAGATGTCTGATGGGAGGACATCTTGGCAAAGAAAAGACCTTGTCCAAAGTGAATCAACGTTTCTACTGAGTAGGTTATGTCTAAGATGTTCATGATTGGTGTAAGCAATGTTTGGAGTGTGCACAAAGTAAGAATCCACCTCAAGGACACGGAGCTCCCTTGTGCTCAGAGTTACCTTCCAGACCCATGGAACGAATAGCAATCGATATACTGGGTGGCCTCCCCACTTCTGATAATGGTAATAAGTATATTATGGTCGTGACAGATTATTTTACTCGTTATCCTGAAGTATTTGCTGTTAAAGATCATAAAGCCATGACAGCTGCAACAGTTCTTGTAAATGAATTTATTTGTAGGCATGTTGCTCCTGACCACATTCATACAGACCAAGGGGCCGAATTTGAGTCCAGCTTGTTTGCAGAAGATAATACCTTGTTAGGCATAACTAAGACTCACACAACACCATACCACCCACTGTTAGACGGTTTCGTTGAGAGATTTAACCGCACACTGTGATCAATGTTGCGGTCATTGGTGTCTAAGAATCAACGAGACTGGAATAAAGTGTTACCGATGACATTGCTAGCATATAGATCCAGGGTGAATGATACAACGAAGTTTACACCTTATTTTTTATTAACCTTTATTATATTTTACTGTATATATTTATTTTATTTAGTGCTGATGACTAACAGGCACCGCAAGGTCGGATATAACCTTATTATTTTATTGTATTTTTTAGTTATGTAATATGGCAGTATCGCTTAGGTTACACTATATACTAACAACAAACACACCACCTTGTTTATCCTCTATGCAACAATCTTTCACTAAGGTTGCCGTTCATATTTTCACTAGCAAACATGACATGCGGCCACTAAACCTAACTATGATAGCTCAGTAGAATAGGTTCAAAAGTAGCTAGGGACGACTACTCAAAAGGAGACTTGTTTGTGTAAAGCCGCTTTTTCGAGTGCTGCGACTCCATTATACCCAGCGCACCGGCAAGTTTACATACATTGTTCATCTACCTTAGGGCCTCCTAAATTCTATATATTGAGTAGTTGTCTCTTCCTATGCTTCTCCGGCCACCTGGCCTATTAATTGTCTGGATTCCCTCTGCCACATTGATTAGGATTGATTTAAGAAACTATTGGGGTTTCGTGGCAGTCAGAATGAAAGTGTCGATTGCTGCATACATTCCCCCTCTGTATCTTCGGATACCTGTTAGCTAAGCATTTTTGCTAGTGTAGGAATCACTACCAAAATATAATTATGTTAGCTTTTATACAGCAGTGCATTCTTTTGGGAAACTTCCTTAATCCTAAAGCAGATAAATGTTAGATCCAGGGATTGGATCACACATGGTCTGCTCTCGAAACGCTAGGTAACGGATAAAGACACAGATCGCCATCTAACACAATGGTGATTGGGTGCAGCCTTCGCGCCCTCCACGCCTTTATGGGAAGGTCAGCATAGTTGGATATCTGTTTGTTTCTCCCCACCATAAATAGAAATGTGCATTCTAAAATGTTTGTGTAATATGACTTGTCCCCGTGTTGTTATCCGTGGTCATGTTGCGGTATGTGGAGGGATCGTTACTTGATTCTGAAACTATCACCAGACGACATGTTTATGCGCTGTCAGTCTGAGGGGGATGCTCCGTGGTGGTGCCCATAAAGAGCATCGAGCATTCTCGCAAGGCAGACTTTCCCGTTAAAGATAAGAAAACACAAAGCGACTTGCGGCATAAATTTGGAATGCTGAGTACTAAAAACGAACTGTTAGATTAAGTTCAATTAAGAAGGCCAGCAGAAATCAAGTGGCATCTACTAAATCAGTATCTTTGACTCACATAAGGTGACAGAGTTGAATTCTACGGAAATCATCCGCCCCACCTTCACGTAAACCAGCAGGCATCCAATCACTTATAATTACACTAGGTTGATTCATTTTCTCACTCTTAGCATTGTTTTAATAGGAGAATGGCCCTTTTTGCCCCATCTCCTCCTTCACTTGGGCGTTGTAGGTGTTTTCCTGTGAAGGCGGCCCATGCGAGGCACTTTCCTCTCACATCCAAAAGCTCATTTGGCTGGCCTGAGAGTACTAGAGTTTATATTAAACCCGCTAAAGTAGCCACCCTACGACCATCCTTCACGGGGATACCTCACAGATTATACAGATCAGAGATCGGTGTGGTACCTCTGGCGAGGATCAAAATAGACAAAACTATACCAATTTTACATACTTAACTAAATTTAGCTGCAAACGAGTATGATTGTTCGTCTCTAATATATATTTTTATGTCTCAAGTCTAAATTTTTATTAGTGAACTGACATACTGGGGAAACCAACAGTAGGGATGAAATGGTGTAGTTCAACTTCCGCATGACCCCACTGGAATGTGATCATTCCACCGACTCTAGAGTTCTGTCTTTGTGGAGTCCAGAGAGATGCAGTTATTCTCCCGTATCCCAGAGGCTAACTAACCAGCATCATTGGACTGATGCACAGTGTACCTGCGGTGCTGAGGTACAGGATGATTACCCGGAGAATTGCATACCCTCCATTTCCCTGGAGGATACAAAATACCCGGGTAATCACTTTGATTCTTAGACGGCTTGCCGGTAACTAAGTTAGCGGAGTTGGGTAATGATAACGGTTACGACGAGTTATGCTAACGCCCGCTAGAAAACTAATTTATATGAAGTGATTATGTTGAATTTTTGTAAACCATTACTGCAGGGTGCATAAATTCGGATATCCAGGATATAAGTTAAAGTAATCCTGCATCAAAACGAAGCATTATTAGGCATAAGACTAACACGCATGCACATCCTACGCCATGATGTCACGAGCCCTTTATAAGGAGCTGCAACCACAAAAATCATCAGTTCGCTCGTTTTAGCTCACGCCGAGTAAACAACTCACAACATGCTCTCTGTATTGGTGGGATAGGCCTAATAGTGCGCCAACAATGCCCTATGGCCCAAGTGCTGGACTGCACTACCCTGTACTGTCTTGTGCGATTACTGCTTTGACTCTAACTATTTCAGTGGTGTCAGACGCTCTGGCGCAAGCTATCAGACTTGGTTTGCGTCCCATAGCGGGTTCTACCAGTCCCTTACGCATCTGTGCAGACATATACTATTTCTGTGAGGCATCGACGTCTCCCGTCAAGCCTGTAAAACTACGGGTTTGTGTACCGATGACGACCACCATACTATGGTAACGGTAGTGTCAACGCTTAGCGCAACAACAAACTCTGAAATTTTACAGGGGTTGAGCGTGGGTACTAATAACAGCACACTTAGACAACGTTTCCACACTACGCTAGCAATGCCAACATAGCAATTTGTCTAAGTTCGCACTTGTGCTTTATTATAAAGCACAAGGCTAGTTTCAGTACTGACCATTGTAGCATGGAGCGACCGGATGGGCACCAGCCATCCCAGCTAAGCTGAGTACAGAGTGGCCATTCCGGATTCGCTCCAAGCACACACGCTGAGTAGGATAGTATACGTATATAAGCCCTATCAGAGAGGTTTTCGTTAAAAACAGTCCGATAGAATGTGTGGTGCGTATGGGCATGCGTCAGAGCTTCCCTGACAACACATATCAGAATTGGAGGAGAGTGCATGCCTATAGTGTATCGAGTTGGTACTTGTAATTTTCTTAAGCTATAGTATTCTCGTTGTTCTTGGTATAAATTATTGTTTAAATATTGCTTTTGACGTCGTAATCGCGTGTATGCATTAAATAGCTAAAGAATGTGCTGTGCACGTGATAGCCACGTCACCACTTCTAGCTGCACGCTGATTGGCTACTGCTCGGCCGTTGATTGGATGAGGTACCTACCTCTGACGTCACGAGTAGTATAAAAGTGGTGAAAAATCGTGAATCAGGGGCGTCAAGAGGACTCCTACGGTGATTCCTTCATCATCCAGTGCCATTCGGAATTCAATTCATCCATTGTGGTAAAGGGTCCTCGGCTTCCGCGAAGCAAGTTTTTGGATGAGGGTTACATAATTAGAGTAATAACTCCCGCATCCGGACTTTTTTATGGGAGTCGTTCCGCGGATGGGCCGTGCGGGCCCAAATGGAATTCTACGGAATGTAGAGCTGATGGTGATTCTTGGTGGATGACTCACCGGATGTGCCGACCACGCTGACGTGTGGATCCCAATTTCTGCGCTGCATGTCGCGTGTGATTAATTAACTTTCAGACCACAGTCTGGTGGGACTATGCGACATATCCCGCACTGTGTGCCAGTTATTGTACATGCATAAATAATATATA
Organism: Chaetoderma sp. LZ-2023a; assembly: GCA_034401795.1. Taxonomy (NCBI): domain Eukaryota; kingdom Metazoa; phylum Mollusca; class Caudofoveata; order Chaetodermatida; family Chaetodermatidae; genus Chaetoderma; species Chaetoderma sp. LZ-2023a. The sequence goes on from CM067374.1 coordinate 16,541,697, forward strand.
TTAGCTCTCTCTGTTAATGGGCAACTTCAAACTTCATACCGCCGTTGCTGGACGGAAAATCTTACAACCACTGTTTAAATTATGTAGCAGCTAAGAGACTATCTTATGGACATCTCCTGAACTGTGCTATTTCACTGTCCTGAGAATGTGCCGTATCCAACCTGCCTGTGGAAGCCAGCGTGTGGAGATCTGCCTGCAGATGCCTGCTTGCGGATGCATACCTGCGGAAGCCTGTTTGTGAATGTCTTCCTGCGGAAATCTTTCCGGCATTAGAAAATGTGCCATCTAGCGCTATTTGTATGTTAGCGCTTCAATTTCAGGAACTCTTGAACCTGTTCCGTACCGATGACCAATAGGTACTCAAGTAGCTATACTATTGAACATTTAATTATTATTTCCATATATGGTACTGATGACTAATAGCTGCCTTACCGGTCTTAAGACCACATTCTTATAATTTCTGTTCTACTGTGAATATTATCCTTGTTTACTGTGGGTACTTTCAACTAACAGCAACATTAGGTCCAAAGACCTGTGATATTTATTCTAATCGTATTCATCATGTGTATTCGTTAGTTGTGCATATGGCAAGTGGCCATCTAGTTAGTATGTTTTGTTTATTTATAAAACTCTAGGCTGCAGTACGCTAGGAAATACTATACAGCAACACATATATCCGCATCACTATATCCCACTAGCAACAATTTTACACTGAGGTCGCTGATCATGCTCTAATTGCTCGAGCCTGACATGTTACCAACTAAACCTGGATATTTAGCTCGATAGGATAGGTTTAAAGTGGTTAGGGACAATTTCTCCATAAGAGACGCATAGTGTATGCCTCTTTTCCGGTTGTTGTGGTAATGTAGCCCAACGCACCGACAAGATTGTGTAAAATTGGCCAGTTACCTCTAGGGCCTCTTATATATATTGAGTTATTGTCTCTTTCCACGATCCACCAGCCGCAAGGCTTATTAATTGTCTGGATTCCCTATCAACATGTTGGCCGGATCTGACCCTGGGAAACTATCGGAGGTTTCTGAGCCGTGATGGTTAAAGTGTCGATTTACATACATCTCTCCCCCCCCCCCCCCCCGTGTCTTCGGATACTTGTTAGTTAGATAACCCTGCCAATGTAGAAAGCACTGCAAAAACAATAGTTAAATATGTATTAGTTAGGTTTATACCGGCCCGCAGTGCAATTCTGGGCATTCTGGAACTTAACCCTAGTGACAGGTCAAATGTTAGATCCATAGGACGCGGTGACGGACGAGATGCGGATCTCCATCCAACTCGTTGGAGTGTCTGGGTGAGATCTTGGAATCCGCCTTGCCCTCACGGGAAGGACACTCGCGGTGGATATCCATCTCTCTATCCCCACCATAACGACATGGCAGTACTCAAATTTGCTTGTGTAAACTGTAGCCTTTGTCCTAGTGATGTTATATGTGGTTGCGGAGCAAGGTAAACTGATTTTTATCTGATTCTGAAGCCTTGCGTCATAACATGTATGCACGCTATCCTTTGGAGGTAGATGCTAGGTGGGGAGACCTATGGGAAGCTCGGCATTTACGCCCATTGGATAAATATATCTAAAATTAGGTAGGAATTCCTGCCACTTGCAGCCAAAGCTTGTATTCGTTTCTGATAACTAATTGGTAGGTTAGAATGTAGCAGAAGGCCCGCATAAATAAAGCGGCAACTACCAATGCAGTAACTTTGGAACTACATAAGAAGGTGACCTGGGAATTCTTCCAAAATCGTTCGTTCCATCTTCACGTAAACCAGTGTGCATCACATTAATTATGGCTTCACTAGGAGTTTCAGCACTTAGCATTGTCTGTTGAACAAAAGAGTGGCCCTTTTTGCCAGCTCTTTTCCTCCACTTCGGTGTTGAAGGCATTTTTCTGTGACGGAGGCCCGCGCGAGGCACTTTCCTCTCACAACAACAATATTTTCTTTGTGTATGTGTTAGGGGTATATTAGTTTATATTAAACTACCCAGTGGCTTCGTTTCGGTGCTCTCTTGCGGAGATACCTCTGCGGATTCAAGGAACTGTGTGGTACCTTCGGCGAAGCCACGTAGAAAGAACACTGGATGGCTCTGTGTTTTGTATTATTGTGCTCATTACTGTCAAACGAGTGATATTGTTTGTATAGTACTTAAAATTGTGACTGTTTAATTAATAACATCTTGTTCATTACTCTAAATTAGAATGGACAGACATACCGGTGACACGAATAGTTGGGATGAGACCGTGTGGTTCAATCTTGCCGGCAATGGTCGCACGGCCCCACTGGAACATCAGTGTTCCACCGGCTCTACAAGGCGGTCTTTGTACTTTCTGGAGAGACGCGATATGGGATCCGCAACCCTGAGAACCCGAGCTGACCAGCCCTCCTGCACATCATACATTTGCAGTGTGATGGAACGGAGCGACATGGCGGACCAGCGCATACCCCGTGAGCTACACCATCTCAAATTCCACAAATTAGCTTATATAACACCATTGCGCCAACCCAACTGCATTGTGCCTTCCCAACAATGTAGTGAGCACACACTTATATATACAAACATTTACTACATGCGCTTTATGCAACGCACGTCAAGACTCTGTTCATGAACTGTAAACCGTGAAAGCGCCAAAGTCCATAGCACCATGCGCCTCACTCACAGGCCTTTGACATGTTATGCCTAAAACAAACCTTATTAAGTTATTGATTTCTGTCTGCTTAGTTTTTTGATGATTGCACCAGTCAACGCAATCTCAAACAAATTAATTCTATATTCTGTCCTACGGCGCCACCAGTAATGTCCGTCAAGACTTATACAAAACTTGTCAAAAGCACTAAATTACACCTTATGAGACATAGTCAAATTTGTCAGAAATCTATCAAGCAGTTTTGCCAATAACGCTTGACACTTAGAAATTTCAACAGACCAATGGCTAAGATAATTTCTTAAGTTCTTTTTACCAATTCTGAGGCGAGCAACCGCTTAGAGACTCTGACAATTAGTGGCAAGACATCAGCACTAACTGTCACACAAAAACACGTCTCTTAAGACGCTCACTATCAGAGCTCAAAATCACAAGTTCTACAAATATGGCAAGCAAAACACCAGGCACCAGCTACACCAGCCAATAGTAGTGCCTCAGTTTCTAACTGTACAGCATTAGCAGCCAGCGCCACCACCCCTGGTTACGGCAATGACAGAATTTACTGTCAGAGATCTGGGCGGTACTGTAGAATGCACAGTACAATTCAATAGCATGCCTATCCACATACCACCACAAACAGATGTGGAAAACGATGATGAAACTGATAGTGAGATTGACGCCAACGATGCGTTGGGCATCTTGCGCCGACATAACCCTTTTGACAATTTACAGAGCTCCTTACAATGCCAGATGCGCACCAGTGAATGCATCTTTGCAGGCTTTAGCCACCGCAGTGGCACAAGGAAACTTGGGAAAGCCCGTGCAGAGTCTTCATACTCTCGTACAAGTTCTCTTAGCCTTCGGCACCCCAAATTATAAGTATGGTCATGTGCACAGCACAACATACGTCCAACCCTCACATCCTAGAAGTGATAGAATCGCTTTACCCTAGAATGGTTAATGTCCACATCAGGTATGGTCATGACACATCTCCTGTGGCGACCAGCGAATATGGTCCTGTGTCCCATCTGCAGAGGCCAGTTGAGGGGCAGGCCCAATAGATGCAGCAACTTGGGTGGCTGATGGCGCACTTACAAGTGCATCACGCCACCCTGAGTGAGCATCAGCTTGATGCAGATGTCCACAATGGACCATTGCCCAGCGCCCCAGCACCAGCCTCTGCAGCCGACGATGATAGTCAGCCAGTTCAGTCTTCGCCGCATACGTTTGCTACAGTATATAACATTATCTTCCTCACTTCCTTCCGATTTTCTGAACAACATATTTTATATACCAAAAAACATTCTTGCAAACTTATATTTTAGCGTATTGCTTCGTAAATCATCTCCTCCAAACTTAACTGCCGTTGAATATCACTTTTGAAAGGTAAAGCGCGAAAAACTTTAGAAAGCTTTGGAAATTGCCAATTTTGATAACTTAAAGTTCCCGTAGTGCATTAAAAAATGGGAGGAAAAAACACACAAAATTATCTCTACTTCTTTTCGCTTGTTGGCTGCACGGAGTGCAGGAGCTGAGAAGGGGATACTGTAGAGATAATTCACGGTGTTTTGGCCTGATTGCCCATAAAATCAATCAGAGATGCATTACGAATGATAGAAATATGCTAACTTATATGCTACTAAAGGGTCTCAGATATCAGAGTAATCACATCGATTCTTAACTGCCTTGTGAGTTACTAGGTCAGAGGACTCGAGTCATAACATTAATTACAGCGAGCAATGCTAGCGACCGCTACAAAACTAATTTATATGAAGTGATTGCATTGAGTTGACAGTCAGGGACCTGAGAGGTACTATAGAGCACACCATGTAATAGTCCAGTAGAAATCAACAGAAATATAGGCTAACCCGGACATTTTGTATAACAGACGATTTTGTGTTCCAAACACTTTTTATAACTGTCCACACAAGAAATTCTCACAAATTCACACTTGGGGAAACCTGATTTTTAACCCTTTGAAGTTAGGGAACGAAATGTGAAAAATATTTAGCATAAATAGGTAATCTGTTGAGAATTTTATAAAATTAGACCTCCTGACAATTGCTATTGTCAATTGTGTATATGACAACAGATCCCAGTCAAATAACCTGTAAGACATACTAATGTAAATTAAAATTAATCAGTAAAACCTGTCTATAACAACCATATATGATTTGATACATGAGTGTGAATTCCAGAACATGGTACATCAATGTATGGCCAGTTTTTTTAAAGATCTGACGGAGAGAGTTACACATATGGACAGCATGTTGATCGCAACTATGCAGTAAATGATATAAATATTCCTAACGCTATTATTCTTACTATTACAATAATATATAGTCCGGGGTAAATTTACTTGAAGTAAGTTAAGTCGATTCAATTATAAAACGATAAATATATAGAGTCAAAATCACATTGTTCATGCTAATTAATGGTTTAGTACAATTATGTCTGACCCTACGCATGATAGTAGCAGTTCTAGAAAACTTAGTCATAAAGGGCTTTCAACGCTGCTTGACGCTTCAAAGCTTCGTGGAGATGGTATTGATTTGAAACTATCTCCGTCGACCGAACATTATGTACACGATAAATGCTACAAAAATTACACGTTGCCTAGAAATATTGCAAAAGTGCAACAGCAAAACAGAAACGATGAAGGAGTGCGACCATCTACCCCTACACTGCGCTCCGAATCTAATCATTATGATTACCATATTCATTGTTTGATATGTGCTGAAGAGCTCGACTTTGATGCTGTCCGCCGTCACCATGAACGGCATTCTCACATAAGCAATATTGAATATGTTAGTAAGGATAAACTCAGTGTAGTCCAGGGAACCTTGTTAAATGCGTGTGGCAAAAGGCACGATTCGTTAGCGAATGATGTTTAAGCAAGAATACTTTTTGCAGGTGACCTATGTGCTGTTAAAGCCAAATATCATCGTCAATGTATGCAAGAATTCATCTCTTGTAGAAACATCAGTTCGTGTGGTGCTTCTGGAAGTAATGCCCGGAACTTTGATGAAATGAATGATGTGGGCTTTAACCATCTATGCAATTGGCTAACAGCACCAGAACCGCAACAGCGCCAGTTCACTTTACACGACCGTCGTACGCAATTGACCACCTACTTGCCAAATGGTGTACCCGCATATAGCATAAAGCACGTCCAGCGTCGTCTGCTCGGCCGATTTGGGACAGATGTGACAATATCCCAGGTTGAAGGCAAGACAAGGGTGGTCACATTGATTGATAGAGCATCTTCTATCATACACGAATCATATGCAGCATCTACCAGTTACGAGAGTGATGAAACTATGCAACTTGTTAGACTGGTGGGATCTATGATTGATCAAACAATTAAAGCTATTGATCAACCATCAGATGTGTATCCAGAACCGTCCAGTTTAGACCTTGAAATACTTGAAATCGAGGTGCCAGATGCATTGAAACATCTTATTTCATGTATCTATTCTGAACCTCGTAGTGAACCTGCCAAGTTGAAAAATAAACTTAAGATGGTATCTGTATGTCATGTTGTCATGCAAGCTGTTGGAAATCAATCATTTGTATCACCACTGCTTCTGTCCATTGGTATGTGCATCCACCAGTCTACCCACTCCCGTGTTATCATAGATATGCTCTCATCCCTGGGACTCAGTGCTTCCTATGACCAGGTAATTTCATTTCAGAGATCTGCAGTTGGAAGCACATCCGTTGAAGACCTGTGTCCTGGGCTCGTGGAGAAGAAGGATGGAGGGGGTTTCTGTCAATGGGTAGCTGACAATTTTGATTACAACGAGGACACGATTTCTGGTCACGATACAACGCATGTGATGGGGATCATTTCGTGTCAAACAATGGCATCAACGAAAGCAGGGCTAACCCAGTTGGGGCAATATGTCGTAAAACTATAACTGCTGATGAGATCAAAGAAGCTGGTGATTTTGGGAGCTTCGTGCTACCCTACACGTCTTCTAATAAATCCCTAATGGCAGATGTAAGGATAAAGACCATTAACCCCATCAGTTTACCTATTGCTATGCACGGTCAATTAGACACATTGTGGTTGTACTCTAGCCTTCTCACAAGTCAGCCACCAAACTGGCAGGGGTTTATGTCGGAAATAACGACATGCAACAATTTCCACTGCACGGCAGTAGTTTACAACCCCATGGTACCTTTGAATCCAAGAACAAATGAAGCTGTATATAGTACCATGATGTATGTGCAGTCCCAATCCCTAAAGGCAGGGCTGTGTTGCGCAACAATAACATTTGACCAGCCATTGTACTTAAAAAGCTACAAAATTAAGCAAGACACTCATCCACAGTTTAGGAACATGTATATAAGGCTGGGTGGCTTCCACCAACTAATGTCCTTTCTTGGAGCGGGCTGTAAGATCATGGAGGGGAGTGGGATCGATGATTTGTGGGCAACCGTGTATGCTAGGAATTCCCTACCTAGGATAATGGAGGGAAAAGCTTACATTTTTGCTAATTCAACCCGATGTTGATATAATTTCTCTACAAGGCAGTGCTGCAGACAACACACCCAGCAGTACATATGGTGAATCTGAATTTGCAGAGCTGCAAGATGAAGAAAGTGATGTTGATCCTGATAGTGATGACGCTTCGGATGAGCAAACAACCGAAACAGAAACATACTGTGAAAGTCAAACACATATGTCAACGGATGATATGTGGTCAGAGCTGCGCAATTTATACGATGCTATTATGTCACATGATATTTCAGCAGACGATGTTTGTGACAATGACCATTTGCAAGACCTATGTAAGCAAGTTTTTAATTTGAAGGAAAACGTGGAGAAATCAAGAACTGGTAAATTGTGGTCGTTGTTCATGGAATTTGTCGCCATTGTACGATTGTTCATCAGGGCTGAACGTACTGGTAATTGGCTCCTTCATTTAAAGGCGACACAATTAATGTTGCCATTCTTTACTGCTGCGGGGCACAACAATTACACAGTGTTGTCGCCTTTACCTCCAAGATTCAGATGATCTATGTACTTATCTGGATGGTCCCATGCTCGAAGGGCACTTTGCTGTACGCAGGAATGCTAAACTGTATTGGAGTGGTACCTGGTCTGATATGACAATTGAACAGAGTCTAATGAGAGCTGGGAAGACACAGGGTGGATTGATCAATATAACGCACAAGGAATCCGCTAGAACAAAATGGCTTCCCACTGCACACATCATAGCACAGTACACACACGCTCTGTGGTCATTGACTGACACTTTCACCGGGACATGGTCGGAACAACACAGAGATGTTCACCCTGCAAATATGAGATGAGATATAGAAGACATGAAGAAATTCACTCTGTTTCTCAGAGAACACAATCCATTCGCAGTTGAAGACGACCAACTGAGAAATATCGCAACTGGTTTTATTGCAGACCATCGTGTTACTGCCGATGATGCCATTGATATTGGTCGAAGAATTCATGAGAAGTTAAATGAGAAAAGGTTTGGCGACATTATGCTAAAGAAAGCAGATCAAGCTGTCATGCGAAAGGTAGTTAAAGTAGGAAATGAAGATGTCCATATGTCTTCCCAGGAGCTGTACCATCGCTTAATGTCAACTGCATCTGTTTCAGGACCTCCAGACAAAGCGATCTTTGAATACGAGCTTGCAACGGTATGTACCGCCCTCTTCCACGATGACGGAACTATGAGGAAATCGCAAAATTCACAACTGGTGAAGTATATAATTGAAATGAACACATCAATGCTACAGCAAGAGACAACAGAGCCAGCTGCAAGAGTATTTGATGGCTGCGCACTTTTGCATCGGATACCATGGCCTAAGTTTGGAACAATGGAGACCGTTTGTAGCTCATTCGTAGCAACAGTAGTACATTATCAGAGGCTTGGTGCGCCTGTATGCGTTATATTTGATAACTATCAAACTGAGAACACAAAAGATCAAGAACAGAAGCGACGACGGCGTAATCAAGTTGGCGCTCCTGATGTAGCTGTCCAAGACAACACACCTGTTCCAGGAAACAAAACTTGATTTCTATCAAACAAACGCAACAAGCAGAATACCATAAATCTGTTGGCAAAACATTTATCAGATGCAGGTGTTGAGGTGGTACATGCAGTAGATGAAGGCGATGCTGATGTGGTGATTGTAAGGAGAGCATTAGAATTTCTCAGGAACTGAAAGAACAACGATAGTTGTTGCTGACGATACAGACATATTGATCTTACTCCTCTATCATGCAAGCACCTCTGCAAATATTTTCCTACAAACAAAGCAACATAAACTATGCATCAAAGTGGCCACAGAGATCTTAGGCAAGGAATTGTGTATGTGCCTGCCATTCGTCCATAGTATGTCTGGATGTGACACGACATCAGCTTTATATGGCATGGGCAAAGTAAAGCATATGAAAATGATCCAATCTTCACCAACCCTCAGACAAGATGTACTTGCATTTGGCGACATTTCCAGATCAAAGGCGGATATAATGGTTATTGGTGAAAAGTACATTAAGTCTTTGTATAGTGCTGGATCAAGAAGTCCTGGCTTAGACAATCTCAGATACATGACTGCCATCTCTCCTAAGCATGTACCAGTTGAAAGGATGCCACCCACACGTAGGGCAGCATACTTCCATAGCCTTCGGGTTCATCTCCAAGCAAGCACATGGCTTCACCTAAAAACTGTGTTAAAGAAAGAAGAGTATGGTTATGCAGTAGAACAAGGATCAGTGACGGCGATCATTACGGACAAGTCAGCAGCGCCTCCGGAGCTACTTCTAAACATAAGGTGCCAGTGTAAAAGCAGCACACGTCTGTGTTCCTCGTGTAGTTGCTCCAAGAAAGGCATTCCCTGTAGCATACATTGTAAATGTGAAGGTCACTGCCTTAGCAGCTCGAAATTTGAAAGTGAAAGTGCATAGACAAATTTCAGCCATTCTGCCTGTTCGCTGTGTTTCAAAACAGTCGCTCAGTTTGCATTAAATTTATAGTTTATCAAGTGATTTTGATGATGACATACTTTAAACTGTACAACACGTACCAAAACACGGGTTTTTAGAGTCAAAATACATATTACCTGGTTATTGGTCATCGCCTTGGCGGCCATTTTGAATTTCCTCTAAAAAACATATTTCCCTATGTGTGAATTTTTGAGAATTTGTCTGGGATGTATTTTGGGCCATACCGAAGTGATTAAAACAAAAATGTGTCTGTTATACAAAATGTCCGGGTCCATGTCAATTTCTACTGTACTATAATTCAAAAGCACACCAACGCACATTCCTTCACAAATATAGGTGTAAAGTGCTGATGATACTGATAAGCGAGGCAGATGCCAATTATGCGTTCAACATCTTACGCCACCACACTCCTTTTGATAATTTACAAGACTCTTTACAACATCAAATGCACACCAGTGAACGTGTCTTTGCAGGCTAGGCCCAACGCAGTAACAGCGGTAATGATACAGAACTTGAAGAGGCCCATGCCATCTTCATACTCGTGTACGGTGCTCCAAATTACAAGTACGGATGTGTGTACTACACACCGTAGCACTAACCCTTTTAGTCTAGAAGCGAGAGATTCACTATGTCCACACCTGGGTAATATACTCATCATATAGGTTCATGACAGCTGTTCTGTGGAGACTGGCGAAGACGATCTCATGTCCCATCTGCAGATGCGGGTCGAGGGGCAGGCCATGCAGATGCAACAGCTCAGCGAGCTGATGGCACAGCTACAGGCTCATCACGCTGACCTGAGCGAGCACTTGCTTGAGGCTGACGTCCACGATGGTCCAGTGCCTGGCGCCTCGGCGCCGCCCTCTGGCCGATGATGCTAGTCGGCCAGCACAGTCTTCGTCATGGGCGTTCACTACAATATATCATAAGGGTTGTACTCACAGCTTAAACTGCTACCCACCTCTCTTACCACTCGTTGAATTTATTGTAGAAACCGCTCTCTTCTAAGTGCACACTGTAATAGATGACAAGCCATCTCTAAATTACTTTAGAAACTTATTCCCTGAAGTCATTTCTATTTAGGTATCATTATCGCGGCAGAACCATTACCTGGAACATACTCACTAGCTGCAGCGCCATTGGAAATAAGCGACATTCTCACACACACTGTCATGGTTAGATAGGAGATAGCGAGTCATCCTCCCGCATACGCTGCCATAAGTTCATATAGTGATATAGCATAATCAGAGTTAAATTTGTATATGCGAATATTCCTACTTACGAAAAACAGGGAAAGCGTTGAGAATTCGTTTCCATTGCTCGCCCCGCTAGTCTCTCACCACCTAGCCAATTTTGAAACATTGATAGATCCCTCCATATCTGCCAGAGCTCTTGTGGGCAATCATTCAGACTGTCAGACTAAAGGTTGAGACAACAGCAGCGTCGACTGCACTCACCATGGGAGTAGTTTCTGTCTTCACACATACATAAGACTTTCACCATATAGAAGGATATATAAGGATGTGAAATTAACTGAATTCAATTAATAGTCTTCCTGAATAGGCCCGCCACACACTCACCACATGCATACACATTTCTCCCACTCTTTTCTTTCCTTTGACTAAAAGGTTAGGTAAGTAGAAATAACCATTCCCAGCTCGAGTTCGGATAAAAGCGTTTAATCATTGCTCCTATGCCACTCTACTAGCTCAGTGGCAGATTGGAATAAATAGTGTTGCTCATGCTACCGTGTGGTATTGTTCTTTCTAGCGTCTTAGCTTGCTACTTGTGCGATCTATATGTTGTACGATTCTACTGACCATAGTCGGTGCTGACCTATGGTTCACTGTGTGATTCAGCTGACCACAGTCGGCGCTAACCCACTTCGTTCTTCGTTCTTCTTGCTTTCCTTGCATGTTGCATGTTCGCTTAAAGTATTTATTGCATTCCTTTACGCTGTACGATCATATGGACACCTGTCAGTGCTGTTCTATGATTCGTTGTGCGATTCTACTGACCTCGTCCAGTGCTGACCCACAGCACTCCTTATGTAACTTAATCATGAGTAGGTAGAATTAACCCCTGCTGCTACGTGAGAAAATAGAATAGTGCTCATTGCATAGATTCATCATGGTGCCACTGTGATTGATCCACGCGTTTCTGAGAGGCCATCGATTCTGGGTGCTCACGGAGCAGTGCTAATAGTGAGCTCGTTGGGACAGTGCTGTTTCGACAGATTTTCACACCGGATGCGCTTCTGTGCAGTGGTCAGAGCACCCCATGTGTCCGTATCAGTCTCTTCAAGTGACGGTAACTTCGCTTAGTACGGTTTAGTGCCTTTTGAGTTGGGCTGCATCTTCGGTGTGACTGTTGATAGATGTGTGAGGTCACTTAATAGGGCATGCAAGGCTATCGACGGTGTTGTTTACTAACTACTAACCTAATAGTGTGGCTAGCCGTTAGGCCCTGAAGCATAAAGCACATAGACATGTTAAAAGAAAAGTATGGGCTCAACGTATGCTTGCATAGGTAGTCATGTCCAAACACTGGGAGTTCCACAAAATGGACATTGACATGTCACGAGCCTTCAACACAATTAAATGCTCAAAGATCCTAGATGTACTACACCAGGGCAGTTGCAATGAAGATGAGCAACGACTTGTTAGACTGGTTCTTGCAGACACCAAGCTGAAAGTACGAGTCAAGTGAGTGAAGTCTGTAGAGTTTGAGACATCAATCGGCTCCCCACATGCTGCGTCATGGGGAACATAGCTTTACAGTCCTTCTGGAAGCTATGGATTCGTAGATCAAAGATGCCCTTGATAAAAAGACTATGTTTATACAATTCAACCTGCGTGTCCTTGATGCTGTATAACTGTAACAGCTGGACAGCTCTAAAGGCAGCTCTAGACAAATTCGATGCTACCACCACAAACACCTACGCACCATCACTGTACACCGATGGCCAGACAGCATAATTTCCAATGAGACACTATACAAGATGTGTAGTACGTCGCTGCTGTCTGTAAAAGTCGCCCAGCAAAGATGGTTCATGTTTGACCATGTGCTAAGGATGCCAAATGACACACCAGCACAGAGAACCTTGGAATTCGCCCTACTCGGAGCCAGCAAATTTAGACAAAGCCCCGAAAGGACGTAATTGCATGAAACAAAGTGTGCTACGAAGTGACCTCAAGAAAGAAGGACTCGGTACACTCAAGTCAAGAATGGACCTGAGGAAGCTAAGGATTTCGGTTGAGAACAAGACACAGTGTGCAAAAGCGAAGAAGGACTGATTGCAGCTGTAGGATGTTTCTACTACTACAGCCACAAAATACGGGAATCATACATCACATATACAGGTTAAATCTTCCAACCGCTAGTTTAGGAACACAAAAGCATACAGTCGGTGAACTGTAGCCCAGAACGATCGCCTACGAGACATTAACAGTGGCATCGACTAAATCATGCTTCTCCAGGCTTGTGCTAGCTTGTACATAAAATGTTAGGTGTGAAATGTATGTTTTCGGCCACCACTTTTGGACCACTAGTCTATATTCTGGGCAAAACTGTCCGGACCTTTGGACCACTTTCCATTATGCTTCTCAGAACCTGGAGTTTGACCATTCACAACTTAGGCACGTCTGGACTAGAGCGTTAACCGCCGAAATACACACAAGAGAGAGAGAGAGAGAGAGAAAGAGAGAGAGAGAGAGAGAGAGAGAGAGAGAGAGAGAGAGAGAGAGAGAGAGAGAGAGAGAGCGAGAGAGGGGGGGGGGGGGGGGAGAGGGGGTGGGGGAGGGAGGGAGGGCGGGATGGAGGGAGGGAGGGAGTAGGAATGGCGGGAGGGAGAGAGAGAGAGAGAGAGGGGGGAGGGAGGGAGGGAAGGAATGAGGGAGAGAGGGAGAGTGGGACCTCACTGCAGAACCACGCAGAACTTCGTCGCGACCACGCATTGATATTGTTATTCTACATTGGCATTCTACACTCTCACCGCTCACACTAGAGCAAGGCTGCATTGATCCAAATATGTCGGTTGAGAACAAGACACAGTGTGCAAAAGCAAAACCTCTCGAATGACTCGATCGACCATCTCATCAGGGATCTAGAGACCACTGCCGCTAACCAGTTGGCAGCTCGTGACGAAGATCCTGACAGTACCAGCCAATTCAACCTTGAGAAAGGACTCAGCTCCGTTCATATATGGCAGAACCAACAAACATCCATAGATGCTGCAGCCACTTCTGGTCTGCAAATGTTTGTAGGAAGATAGGTGCCTCTGCAAGACCTAAGCGATGGGAGCCTTCCCGAGATCAGATAACAACGCCCCCCCCCCCCCTCCACACACACCCACATCATAGGCCAGCTGCCCGATGATGGCTTCTTTAACTAGGGACCACTCGATGTCCGGCGACACATGACGGCGTCACCACCAGTGTCAGTTGCCGCCCACTCACGTTGACATAGTTCTTCATCATCCAAGGAACAATGCCTGACACTGCAGCGGCAGCGAGCTCTCCGGCAGTCATGTGGTCACCATTTCAACATGACCCTGCTGGCCGCCCATCCGGCTACACTTGCTTCGCATTAATCATTCTCTATAACCCTTTCACCGACAACTCCCTGAACAAAATATATTATATTCTTTACAATATAAAACTTATTTTGTTGAGCGATTTAATGTTAATTTGCCTGGAAGGTGCTGCTGCCTAAGGCAGCGACGACTTACAATCAGGTTAATTTGAAAATATTCAACAGTTTCCTGTATGATAGCCTTGAAAATAGATAAAAAGATATGAGGAATGCATCGGTGAAAGGATTAACCTGATAGCCTAGTCGTTGAGGGGTGTGAACCGTGAGAAAATTCTCACCTAATGGTTTGTGGTATCATTCGAAGCAGACATTAATCCTGAATCCTGAATCGTATACTAAAAATCCCCAGTGATCCCATTTGGGCGGAATTTTGTACACAGGTTTTAATTTGAGGACCATTTTTATATCATGTGTGAAATCTGCTACGGTGCCATGGTGCCATGGTATCGGAAAACAGCGTCATTTGTTATTTTCCAACAAAACACCACATTCAACAATCTGAAATGATACAAATGTGAAAAAATAAAATATATTCCTTGTCACTCAACAGCTGAGATGCACAGGTGCCAGCGAAAAAAGAAACACGTTTATCACTGAGGATAGTATAGAGATGCTCATTAACACACGCCTTGAGGTCGGGATATGCCCTGCGATGACATCAGATTATATGTCCAAACCATCATTTTCTTCATCAATGATTATCAGATGGTCGATGGTGCTGCAAATTTGACCCCGCCACCCTGCACATGCGATCACACATTTCAATCCGTTTTTGTTACATAAGCATTGCTTGGTGCCACACGGATTCTTTGTTGTTATTTTGCATTTGCAACGAATGAAACTGAGTACCTTCGATGGAGCAGCTTCAAGATCTGTCATTATCGGGCATAAAGACCCATTTTCCTCTTTTCATCCCCAATCATTGTGGTCCAGTTTCATCGGTGCTAAGCGTTAGCCATCTGACAACCTGGAGGTGAACGCGGAGGCTGTGGAAGTAAGCTGCATGCTCAGTTGGTGGTAGTCGTTGTGGCTCTATTTCACTTCCCTTCACAACCATCTGCATATATTAGGCATAAGCATGCCCTTCTCAGTACCACCATACAGGCAACGGAATAGGCTAATTCCTGCACCAACTTGTTCCTGTGATGTGTCACAACTCCCGATTATATCAGGCACATCCTCTACCTCTTTGGACTTAGACATTACCTTCAGAAGATTCGTCTTACCATGGCCAAACGTGGCAGATGTATCGCACCAACTCCAAGCATGAATTATAAGAATACGCTTTCATATATTTGCCAGGACGACATCAGCAGCTTCCTTGAGACTGTACAATTGCCGACGTTTTGAGCGTTTCACTTCCTTCTTCAAGAAAATGTCTGCCAATCTATCGTCCCAGTAATACAGCAACATCGTGACGATGTCAGTGTCCTCAGCAACAAGTATGACTGGCTGATCATCTCTAGCATAGTCAAGTGCAGTTGATACTATCAGTGTAACTGCATCTCCCGTACTTATCTTCCTGGCATGGCCCAGTGATTGAAGATGACTTGGCAGAAGGCTAATTAATTGGGTCTTGTTTCGAGAGGAATGCCTCCTGGTAAGAATGAGCCTTCGTTGTGACGTTCACCAATATATCAGCATAGATCTTGTTTATTTGCCGTCGACCTTGTTCATGGTCCTTGGTTGAAAGAACATCCTCATATCCATCAAACACAATGCAACTCATTCTGTACTTGTGTTCAAGATATGAACTGTACTGTTCAAGCACCTAAGCATATGTTGTGTTTTGTGGCCATCTTATATAATGTAGAAGCCCCCCCCCCCCATCTATCACAGGCATGCTATGCTTTGGTAATGGGGACTTAGTTTCGTCGATGGGTGTCAGATCAATCTGTATTTTTATTGCCAGTTCTAATTTATCCACCTTCCTCATCGAAAAATCTTTGAATAACAAGGTAGGGACTGCAGTCATTTCGCTTCTAAAGTAAGGAAGAATATCTTCATCTTCTCTTTGCGCTAGTGCAGTACATCGCATGCACAAAACCGATGGATCAATTCGCACAGTTTGTTTATCAATCTTGATTCCAGGTGTAAGGTCATCTAATGTGTTTACCATCTGAGACCTCTTCATGCATGCTTCATTTGCAAATTTACCATCCATGCTCTTTTGTAACACTTTACCCAGTTTCTCCGTCTCATCACAGTTGATGCCATCCTCTTCCTGTCCACTCAGACCACTGCCCAGAGATCGCAGTTGTGGGATATTGGCATCAAAGGGGTCATGCACTTGAAACCACTCCATAATTTTCCTCATGTCTCGCAAATCATGCTCATGTCTAGTTCTTCCCATGCCCACATGTTGATCGCTCGTATGGTGTCGCTTCCCAGTGAGACTTGACATGGCATCATGCACAGTAGCACACGTGTGCATAGTGTAAACCCACTGATGGCTCATGCTTTCCGCCATGCCGCTTCCTCGAGTCAGTCGACCATGGCTTTTCAGTGACCTCATCAGAACCTGTTCTATAACGGGATCAATCCACAGTCCAGACTATAGACGACCACTTCTTCGTACCGCATGGTAGCCTTCCTCTACGAATTACATATACAACCATGGGTGAGAAGTAGGCAATTTCTGAATTTCCTGAAGATGCAGACAAGCACTCTTAGCATAGTGTATATGCCCAGTTGCTGCAAAGGTTGAGAAACTTGCTCACAGCAACAAGATGATTTTCCCACATCCCGAGCCTCTCAGAACTGATAAAGTCCTTTATGTCTTTGATGTATTCTAGAAACTGTATCCATAATTTGGCAGTCTTGGATTGAGCACTCAATGCTGTCTTTATATTTTCCATTTCTTCATCCAGTGTGACGAGTTCTTTGTAGTCAGCAAGCCTGTCTGGATTAATGCTAAGGTCAAGAACGCCATTCAGTAGCTTCTTAACTTCTTTGACCTTTTCTGCTATTATATCAGTTGGCCTATCCATATCCATGCGTTCATCAGTACAGCTGGAACTTGGCTCAACAAAGAAAGACTCATTTGATTCCAAATCTGTATCTTTCTCTCCACATTCCATTTCACTGTCGCTGGAATTCTGAGGGAGTAGAGAAGCTAACAATTTTGTAGTTAGTGCTGCCTATATTAGGTAGAGACCACGCAGAGCTCGAGCAATAGCTTTGCCACTCTTCATATGGGTCACTGCATTCTGACCATACACTTCACCTAATGTCTCTTCTATTCCAGATCCTTTCATCATATGAAAGATACTACTACAAATAATTCAAATTAAATCTATCATGAGACACCTTAATAATGTATTATTAAATGAGATGTTAGATATGATTTTAAAGAAGATCGTGAACAAAATATCTATAAAAGCGGTTTGACAATAAAACAAAAACATGCTCAAATTCAAACCCTCGCCAAAAATTCCGCCCAAAAGGGATCGATGGGGATTTTAGTATGTGATTCTGCGTGACCTTACAAATCGAATGACACAAAACAGCAGACTTAGATGGGAATTTTGTCTAGGTTGACCCACCAAAACTGTCTCCTACGACTAGACTAGACTATGATTATTTAGCTGGCTTGCTTTATATAGTTCATTAATCTATCGTATGAATATTATACACTGCTTAATTTAACTTTCCTTCTGGACATAACCAGTGTTGTGCCGCTGACGTGGTACCTTTTTATCACATACCCCCCCCCCCCCCCCCCCCCCCGGTCTGGAAGACGGGATGGGGGATCAGCATGTCCATCCGTCCGTCCGTCTGCCCATCTGTCCGTCCTTTCGTCCGTGTCGTGTCAACACAACTCCTCCTAGAGGTCTCAATGGATTAACTTACAACTTTGTCCACATCATCAGTATCGTGTGCCCATGTGCATGTGCTTTTTTCGCGACCGAAAAATTGTTCGTTACAGAGTTATCCCCCTTTAAATATCTTAAAGCCGATATATAAACTGCATTGCCAATCATTTCTTGTCAACGCAACTCCTCCTACAGTTTAGCTCCGATTCATTTGAAACTTGGTGAGTGTTATTATTACCATGTGAAGGTGTGCATGTGTTATCCATATACCTGTACGTCCATCCGTCTGTCCAAAATGTATGTATGTCCGTCTGTCGGTCCATCCATTTCTGACAATCATTTCATGTCAACGCAACTCCTCCTAGAGGTCTCAATGGATTAACTTAAAATTTCGTCCACATTATCAGTATCATGTGCAGATGTGCATGTGCTTTTTTTCACGGCCAAAAACTTATTCACCGCAGAGTTATCTATCCCCCTTTAAATATCTTAAAGCTGATACATAAACTGCGTTGCCAATTATTTCTTGTCAACGCAACTCCTCTTACAGTTTAGCTCCGATTCTTTTGAAACTTGGTAAGTGTTATCATTACCACGTGAAGGTGTGCATGTGCTATCCCTATACCTGACGTCCATCCGTCTGTCCGAAATGCATGTATTAAAATTTTGTCGACAATATCAGTATCATGTGCAGCTGGGTATTCATTACAGAGTTATCACCCTTTAAATATCTTAAAGCCGACACATAAACTGGATTACACTTAGTGACAAAGGAATTTAGGTTTTAGGAGTTGCATTTTTCATTGATTAGTTTTTCTAAAATATTGACCTTTACAATTAACGTTGCATGTATGCCCACATGATTATCTGAAATGTTTGGATCAGGGTGGGGTTGGGGTGGGGTGGGGGTGGTGGGGGTGGGAGTGGGGTGGGGTGGGGGATGCCGTCTCCTGATGGCTCTTGTTCAATTCAGCTGTCGGGCATAATTCACCTTTCCAGTTTTAACTATGCCCCGCCCATGTCTAGCTAAGCTCCACCCACACTTCGGTCGTGTTGGGATCAATCGATCTCTGAACATCCTGACCATCAGTTTTCAAAAAAATACACAGGTAAGCTGTTGAATATTTTGAAACTAATTTGACTGGGCGCTGTTGCTGCCTAAGACAGCAGCAGCGCCCAATCAAATTAGTTTCAAAATATTCAACAGCAGGCTTGTTAAATAGCAAAGAATTACAAAAACATACAGTTCATACAACGCGTCCGAGTATTTGAAGTTTGATGACCGTCTATATGGAACCCTTTGTGACGTAATACTTGTGACGTCATCATACACGCGCTGAGCTGATTATGACGTCATACGAAGTCAGATGATGGATGGATACTCTGGAAAGATGACTTATGCAAGTCGCCAGATAGTTATTGCAATGGACAACAACCGATCTGGACCCGTTGAATAGTTTGGAGACAATTTGACTGAATGTTGTTGGTAGCCTTGTCACCAACAACGTTTAGGCAAATTGAGTTCAGAATGCTCAGCATATTCGGAGCTAAACCTCATCATGCAATTGTGGTCTGCAGTTCATGGTCAGTTTTTTATTAGTTTCTACCGATTCGCCACTGGACTGGCAGGCTAGCTCGAAAACTGAACCTGTTTACCACATAGTGAATCTTAAGGAGCAATCCTATCCTGTCCTGTAAATAGACACTCACAAAGCAGAAATCTCAATTTTCACTTGGCATCAAGTGTTATCAAGTGAGGAAGCATTTACCATGTGGCAAGATACATGTTATATCCTCTGCCACACCCGGCACCTACTGTATAAGTTTGTGTCTATATTGTAGATGCGTTTACCCATCTACCATTTCATTCTGCCTAGATCATTCTGTATTTCCGCCTATAGCATGCCGCTCACCTCATAATTTAGTTATCGATTAATTATGTCATCCAAGTTGGTCATTCTGTAGTTTGCCTACTGTAACATCATATAAGTGTATCCACACCCGTATTGCCCCCTTATTATTATTATTATTATTATTATTATTATTATTATTATTATTATTATTATTATTATTATTATTATTATTATCTTGTGCTCTCTTCATGTAGCTATATGTATCTCTAATCAAGTTTCTAACCACATCCATCAACAGGCCCAACATAGGAATTTCAGCTCAGCCACCATTGCCATAGTGATTCCCATTCGAAACGATCAGTTCTAATGAGTCCAATAACCCCTAGCTTTAGCAGTTCGATCCTCCCTATGTTCCATCCTTCTCCCTATTCCTATCAAGCCGACCCTTGCTCGTCCTGTGAAAAGCTTGCTAAGAATAACCAGAGAGGACTATTATGTGACTTAAGTGGTGAGTGGATTCCTCTAAGCTGCTCCAGATTAACAACGTCAGCATATTGCAGCCTCGAAGCCGGCAACGCCAGTCAGTGGTGCGGTAGCGTGGATCGACTGGTCAGGTACGGACCATCCCAGCACGTCTGGGCATGGAACGGCCGGACGGGTACATTCCAAGCACGTCCCCTGGGTAGGACAGTGCGTGTATAGAGCCATACCCGAGAGGCTCGTAAAACGTGAGATCGCCTAGCGCGCATGTGCAAGCATCAGAGATTGCTTACCAATGTGCGTTAGCGTTGGAGAGAAAAAGCATCAATTTTGTACCGAGTTGGTACATGTAATTACTTTAATTTACACTTTCCTCGTCTTTTTTTACTATTTTAAAATCGGTCCAGAAATGGCTGAGTTATCGTTAATTAAACCAGCAAATTCCTTTCAAAATATACACCTCCATAGGCTTAGTGCACGCATGCGTCACGTGACCCGCTTCCCTACCTCTGTAGCTCGCTTGCTGATTGGCTGTGGCGCTCCAGCTGTGACGTTACGAGTAGTATAAAAAGGGCTGGAAAATCAGAATCGAGAGAAGTTAGGGTAGAACTGGTGGTGGTGAGGTTCCTGGTCTGAGATAGCGAGTCGTGGGTAACCCTCCGCAACTACAGGGCAGCAGTTCAGAACTTTCAAAATACCGCTTATATTATTAACTCAGTGCATAGACGTGACTATCTGCAGTTTTCACTAGCAGCTGACCTCCGCATCATACCATCTCGCATTCCAAATGTGTAACGCTTCTATTACTGTGATTCCAGAACGTTTTCCGTACCGATGACTATTAGGTACTCCGTCATTGCTATATTATTATTGTATTCATGTCTTGCTTTTGTGTAACAGGTAATGATGACTAATAGGTACCCGCCGGTCGCCTGAGACCGCATTTTCATAGCTTATTATTATAATGTATATATTATTCTTATTTTTGTGCCCATAAGCACTGTCAAGGTCATGTGACCTTCTATTTTACTGTTTTGTGATAAGTTATGGCAGTTGCCATCCTAGTTAGATATGTTTTGCTTACTGTTATATATAAAAATCATTGGACCCGCAGTTCACTAGGCTACACAATGCAGCAACAACAACCGCGCCACCTTGTTCCCCAACAGCATCAATTTTTCACTGAGGTCGCTGTTCATGTTCTCATTGCGTGAACACGACATGCGGTAGACTAACCCTGACTATTTTAGCTCGATAGGATAGGTTTATAGTAGTAGGGACGATTGCTCTATTGGAGACATTACGTGTAAGTTTCTTTTCCGGGAGTAGCGGATATGTAACACCGCACACCGGCTAGGTTGTATAAATTGGCCATATACCTTAAGGCCTCCGTTATATGAGTAATTGTCCCTGTCTACGATCCTCCAGCCTCCGGGCTTATTAATTGTTTGGACCTCTCTCGGTCACATTGTTTAGAGCTGACTATGAAACTATTGGGGTTTCAGAGCGGTTAGAAACAAAGTGACGATAACCGCATACACTTCCCCTGTGTCTTCAGATACTAAGTTAGTAGATAACCACGCCACAGTAGGAAGCACTGCGAAAATATTATAGTTACTAGCCTGCAGTGCATCTCTGGCAAAATTTCACTTAACCCTAAAGAGAGGTAAGATGTTAGTTCTCCGGGCACGGATCTCACATGATCCACTCCCGACACACTGGTGACGGACAGGACTCTCCATTTAACTCTCCAAGTGACTGGGTGCGGTCTTAAAACCCACCACGCCCTCACAGGAAGGTCGCTAAAGTTGGATAGCTGCCTCTTTGTCCCCACCCTAAACTTATATGTGCTTTCCAATGCTTATGTAATGTGACTCATCCCTGTGTTGTTATATGTGGTCATGATACGATGTTGACAGGATCGTTATATGATTCCGGAGCTTTCATCTCATGATATTTCCGCACACTGTCTAACTGAGGGGGATGTTCTGTGAAGATGACCATGTGGTCACCGAGCATTCTCGCCTGTCAGGCTTACATGTTAAAGATAGTTAGAATACATTGCCATTTGCAGCTTAACCATGATCTGGACCCAAAAACTAAAGGTTAGGATAAGATCTAGCAGAAGGACCGCATAAATAAAGTGGCAACTACTAATTCAGCATCTTTGAACTTACGTGAGATGACAGTGTTGAATTCTGCGGAAATCATCCGCCTCATCTTCACGTAATACAGCGTGCATTACATCAAACTTATAATTTCACTAGGTTGACTCTTTTACTTAAATTGGTTTGAACAAGAGAGTGGCCCTTTTTACTATCTCTCTTCCTCCGCCTCAGCGTTGTAGGCATTTTCCTGTGATGGAGGCCCGTGCGAGGCACTTTCCTCTCGCAACAAAGAATGTTTGTGTTAGGGGTAATATAGTTTTATTAAACTTACCAAGTAGCCACGTTAGGACCCTCCTTTGCGGAGATTCCTCACGGATTATGATCTATGAGGTACCTCTGGCGAGGACCATGATGACCCTATGTAGTTGAATTCACTCTTGTACCAGCAAACGAGTACCATTGTTTGACTGTTACGATTGTAATTATTGTATGTATTTAATTATGTCCCAGCCTTAAATGGAGCTGTGGGACCGTCACACTGGTGACACCAACAGCGAGGATGAGACTGTGCGGTTCAACTTCTGCGGCGATGGTCGCACGGCCCCACTGGAATGTAAATGTTCCACCGGCTCTAGAACATGTACATACAAAGCAAGGTATTCATCTAAATTATAGACCCGTCGCAATACCTCCACTTTTCTGAAAATTAATGGAATGACCTATGTACAATCGGCTTATTAGCTACAAAGACTCAATCTCCTACATCACAATACGGGTTCCGTGAAGAGCATAAACCTGAATAGAAGTGACAGAAAAAATAAATGATTCGATTGAAAAGAAAAACCTCATAGTAAGCAATTTTTGGACCTTTTAAAAGCTTTTGATACCATCAATCACACAATTCTACGAGAAGAACTTGCTTATCACTGAGCACGAGGAAGTGCACTCATTTGGTTTCAAAGCTCGGAAAGAACACAACGCGTCCAATGTAATGCAACCTGTGAACATGAGACTAACGTGCGGTGTTCCTCAGTGATCGATTCTTGGTCCTCTGTTGTTGCTCTTGTACATGAATGATCTACCCAATATTTGCAACCATATGTCACTAATACTATTTGCTGATGACACCAATGTCTTTTGCTGCGACAAAGACATAATTGCATCATATGAAAAGGTAAACAAGGAAATGGAAAAAATTACCAACTGGTTCTCGCTAAATAAGCTATTGCGGCTGCTATCAGCTTTACAACCGGGAGACCACTTCTCCGTGTCTGAATAGCATACAATATTACATTGCTATACACTGACACGCTCGCTGTGTATCACTTAAACCTCCCATTCTCCGCTACATTATATATATGTGGGTGTGTTTTTGACCTAGGATTAAATAGCCCCCCCCCCCCCCTGTAAAAGCAATAATTATACACACCACCTTTGGTATTTGTGAGCAAATGTTCAATGTAATTGTGTCTCTACATTCCTGATATTTTAACAACCTGATTAGGCCTATTTATCTATACAAGTTAATGACATGTAGACCCTAATTTAAGCGTGACAAATTACTGATGCTTCAATTACGCTAAGGTTACCTTTATCATCTGGAAGCAGACTCATGGAGGTCTTTGCCCGATAAATGAATTTGGGGAACGTTGATAGTTTTAATCCATCACACTAACGCATGTCCGAGGACAAAAGGCTAGGTGGGGGTTGGCATACTCCGCCACCCCAATTATGTAGGAAAATGATTGGAAGAAACATGCTCGTACCAGTATTAGGCTCGTGCCAGTATCAGCTCGTACCAGTATCAGGCTTGTGCCAGTATCGGCTCGTGCCAGTATCAGCTCGTGCCACTATCAGCTCGTGCCAGTATCAGTTCGTGCCAGTATCAGGCTCGTGCCAGTATCAGCTCGTACCAGTATCAGGCTCGTGCCAGTATCAGCTCGTGCCAGTATCAGCTCGTACCAGTATCAGCTCGTGCCAGTATCAGCTCGTAGCAGTATCAGCTCGTATAAGTATCAGCTCGTGTCAGTATCAGGCTCGTGCCAGTATCAGCTCGTGCCAGTATCAGCTCGTGCCTGTGTCAGCTCGTGCCAGTACAGCTTGTACCAGTATCCGTTCGTACCAGTATCAGCTCGTATAAGTATCAGCTCGTACCAGTATCAGCTCGTATAAGTATCAGCTCGTGCAAGTATCAGTTCGTGCCAGTATCAGGCTCGTGCCAGTATCAGCTCGTACCAGTATCAGCTCGTACCAGTATCAGGCTCGTGCCAGTATCAGCTCGTGCCAGTATCAGCTCGTACCAGTATCAGCTCGTGCCAGTATCAGCTCGTACCAGTATCAGCTCGTACCAATATCAGCTCGTGCCAGTATCAGCTCGTACCAGTATCAGGCTCGTGCCAGTATCAGCTCGTGCCAGTATCGTGCTCGTACCAGTATCAGCTCGTGCCAGTATCAGCTCGTACCAGTATCAGCTCGTGCCAGTATCATTCAGCTCGTACGAGTATCAGCTCGTGCCAGTATCAGCTCGTGCCAGTATCATTCAGCTCGTACGAGTATCAGCTCGTGCCAGTATCAGCTCGTGCCAGTATCAGCTCGTGCCAGTATCAGCTCGTGCCAGTATCAGGCTCGTGCCAGTATTAGGGGTATGAGGGAACATGGGCATGTAAATAAGAACACAATCTTTCCTAATACTATCTGTGATTGTGAGATAGAAAGTTTATGTGCTCTCCCTGACAGCAAGCAAACATTGGCCCAACGTTGGCCCAACGTTTACCACTACATTGGGCCAACGTAGTTTTGCTCATCGGCCCAATGTTGGCCCAACGTTGGCAATACGTTATTGAGGCAACGTTGAGCCAACGCACATAACTCTATGAAAATGTTTCAAATAACACACCAGAGAGCATAATTTAACAATTTAAAAATTAAAATTTGAATGTTATGTTGATTTTGTTTGATTTAATGTGAAATTTCCAATGCTGACCCGACGATGGCCCAACGTCTACATGTTATCAGGCCTACTACTTTAACCATTTAATGTCTAAATTTGGTCAAGAAAATATAACTGTTTGCTAATTGAATGCCCATTTGCAGGCCAAGAGAAGTCGGTTAGCGAGCCAGTCATGCCAGTGATAAAAATTTTTAAACAGTCTTCTTTTGGCCTGCAAATGGACATTCCGCAAGACCACTGTAGTGGCCGGTTTTGGCCGTCTTCGGCATCAAAGTGTTAAACGCGGGAAAAGATTTTTGTCATAGAATTTTAAACACAACTTTCGGAAACAGGAATGTCAGGTAGACTGATTCTGGAGAAAATGCGTAAAATATAATAAATTAACAGCCAGCTGAGGGGACATGTTTACATCCGGAAATGCAGGAGATGCTATCCCAGAGTATCAAGACTTTTCCGGAAAGGACCACAGGGATCCCCACCGTCTGCTTTGACTTCAATTAGTCACCCGAACTCCAAACTTCTATGCTTCTCTACGGCCTTGAACTTGCCATTAAACCATTTGGATTGCATCACCGCACATCATATATGCCGATACATAAGTCATTGGTGGAGATAGATTTAAATAGACTGGTGTCGCCAATTGCTAATTGTCTACACCCTTTCTAATGACGCTGAAAATACCTGCTATATGACTGAATAAAAGGAGCCTAACATAAATAAGCAATCGTTGCATCTCATGTCATATAAGAATTATGGCATGTGACTTAAACATGGAAAACTTGCATCCCACGTTGCACGCCATCCTGTTCTAGTGGGTTTATTAACACGACATAAAGGGCATTGAAAATGGCGTGATTATCAAAATGACACAGAGTATTAACCCTTTCAGGGTGAAGCCGACAAAAAACTGGCTTCTACAGTGGTCCTGGGGAATGTCCATCTGTAGGCTAAGAGAAGACTATTTTTGAAAATTCACCACTGGAATGACTAGCTCGATTATGGATCCAGTCATTCCAGTGGTAAGTTTTAAAAAACAGTTTCTCTTGGCCTGCAAATGGACGTTCAAAAAGCAAATATATTGTTATTCATTGCCAAAATATAGGCATTAAAGTGTCAAAGAGAGTCCTATAAGCGGATGATGATTTACTAGTGTATGTTAGCGTATATATGCTCCAGTGAGGATCTTATTGGTACATTGAACATATTCAGTTAACTAAACTCAATCTCGTTTCACAAGTCGTGTTCCGAACTAAAATGAAGGTAGCCATTGCACTGTTACTGTTTGTGGCTGTTTGCGCGGCGCGTCTGACACCACCCTCACGTGAGCGACTTAATTAGGCAAAATTAATTAATTAATTTATTTATTACCCTTGTCCGGCCGGCAATGGGAAGAGCCGAGATGTTATTGCATTCTTGCCTGCCTGACTGACTGACTGACTGCCTGCCTGCACGCCGCCTGGCCTCCTGTCTGCCTGCCTGCCTCCTGCCTGCCTGCCCGTCTGCCGGCCTGCCTGCATGTCTGTCTGTCTGTCTGTCTGTCTGTCTGTCTGTCTGTCTGTCTGTCTGTCTGTCTGTCTGTCTGTCTGTCTGTCTGTCTGTCTGTCTGTCTGTCTGTCTGTCTGTCTGTCTGTCTGTCTGTCTGTCTGTCTGTCTGTCTGTCTGTCTGTCTGTCTGTCTGTCTGTCTGTCTGTCTGTCTCTGTCTGTCTGTCACAGTTTGTCTTAGAAACTCAATATACGATCTTGGCTAAAATTTTAACTCTGGAAAGGAACTTAGCGTAAAAGATTTCTAGATTTTCCTCGTGATCCGGTTCGGCTCTAACTCCTGATCTATGGATATTTTGGAAACACTGATCAGATTTTGCTCAAATTTGAAAGCAATAAAGTACACTAGAATGCCCTATCTTTGGTATTGATACTGAAATGGAAGAATCGTGCAAAATGTTTTAAGTTAGCACCTAAAGTAGCAGCTAAGTAAACAGGCATGCCCCTTAGTCAATCAGTCAGTCGGTCAGCCAGCCCACCAGCCAGTCGGTCGGTCGGTCGGTCGGTCGGTCGGTCGGTCGGTCGGTCGGTCGGTCAGTCAGTCAGTCACAAAAGCTTATTCCGGGCTGTATCTAAAAAGCTACTGTTCCGATTTGGCTCAAATTTTAACACAACGAAGGAACCTGTCCTGCAAGAGGATTTCCAGACTTTGGCCGCGATCCGGATAAAAGATCATGGATGCAGATCGGATCAAATTGTTAATATATGGATATCTCGGAAACGACGGGTCTGGTTTGGTTCAAATCTTAACACAGGAAAGGGTTTGACTAGAATTCCATCACCGTGGCTGTGATCCGAAAAGAACAATCCGGAAAATCAGAAAAAATCCGGAACCCGCAGCTATCAAGATTCTATAGACCTTGATATTTATAAAAGAATAAATTTCATGATACAATGCTTACAATAGTTTATTCGTTCGTTCATCCGTCTGTCTATCTGTTCGTCCCTCTGCCTGCTCATCAGCCCATCCATTCATTCTTTCATTCGTTCGTGTGCCCGCCCGCCCGCTCGCTCATCCGTCCGTCCATCCATTTATCCATCCGCTCGTGTGTTCATTCGTTCGTTCATCCAATCGTTCCTTCATTCGTTCGCCCGTCCACTCGTTCGTTCATTCATTCATTTACATATCTTTCCATCCACCGCTTTCTCTTATGATCAGGTTGATCAAAATAGAGGGATCCATTTCTAGCCATGCCCCGCCCATTGCTAGCTAAGCCCCGCCCATAGCTAGCTAAGCCCCGCCCATTGCTAGCTAAGCCCCGCCCATTACTAACCATGCCACACCCATTGCTAGCTAAGCCCCGCCCATGCTAGCTAAGCCCCGCCCATTGCTAGCTCAGCCCCACTCATTGCTAGCCATGCCCGCCCATTGCTAGCTAAGGCCCGCCCATTGCTAGCCATGCCCGCCCATTGCTAGCCATGCCCTCCCATTGCTAGCTAAGCCCCGCCCATTGCTAGCTAAGGCCCGCCCATTGCTAGCTAAGCCCCGCCCATTGCTAGCTAAGCCTCGCCCATTGCTAGCTAAGGCCCGCCCATTGCTAGCCATGCCCGCCCATTGCTAGCCATGATCGCCCATTGCTAGCCATGCCCGCCCATTGCTAGCCATGACCGCCCATTGCTAGCCATGCCCGCCCATTGCTAGCTAAGCCCCGCCCATTGCTAGCTAAGCCCCGCCCATTGCTAGCTAAGCCCCGCCCATTGCTAGCTAAGCCCTGCCCATTGCTAGCTAAGCCCCGCCCATTGCTAGCTAAGCCCCGCCCATTGCTAGCTACGCCCACCCATTGCTAGCTAGGCCCCGCCCATTGCTAGCTAAGCCCCGCCCCTTGCTAGCTAAGCCCGCCCACTTATTACGTGTGTTGGAATAAATGTTTAATATTTTGAAACATGAATTACCAGAATGCCAATTTAAAGGTAACCTTACAGGTAAGCCTTTGAATATAACAACCCGAATTTGAGTGTGGCTGTTGCTGCCTAGACACATGCTCGTCAAATTAATTTCAAAATATTCAAAAGAATATTTGTTAAATTGCAAATCCATTAAAGACATGTAATTCTTACAGTATAACTGTTTACATGTCTTAGATCCGGTATAACTGTTTACATGCCTTAGATCCGGTATAACTGTTTACATGTCTTAGATCCGATATAACTGTTTACATGTCTTAGATCCGGTATAACTGTTTACATGCCTTAGATCCGGTATAACTGTTTACATACCTTAGATCCGGTATAACTGTTTACATGTCTTAGATCCAGTTTAACATCCTCATCATATTCCGGAGTTAATTACATTTCATTGTGTAGCGTTGAACTGAAGTTAGTGAAACTACCTCCCTACATGATAGTACAGACAATTTCAAAGGAGAGACGCGTGGAAAGAAAAGGCATAGGCCTACAATATGGCTAGAAGATAATAATTAAATGAAACACTATACTTGTTGTTCCAGGAATAATTTTACCAAATTTCTGCACGGATGACGATGGTACTACTCGGCCTTTGGGCTCAGAATGGGACACCGTAAAGAATGGACGCCCGGTAACATGTACGTGCGAAAACTACGCTATGTATCCCAGATCACACGGTCCTGCGCTCATGTGCCGAATTAAAGGTATGATATTTTAATAGATATACGCCTATGGATGAGAGAGAGGGCATGTCTGGTGGCCGAAGGTATGGGGCGTGTCTGGTGGAGGGAGGTGACGGGGCGTGTCTGGTGGAAGGCGGTGACGGGGCGTGTCTGGTGGAGGTAGGTGAGGCGCGTGTCTGGTAGACGGAGGTGAGGAGTTTTTCTGGTGGAGTGAGGTGAGGGGCGTCTCTAGGGGACGGAGGTGAGGGATGTGCCAGGTGGAGGGAGGTGAGGGCGTCTCTGGTGGAGGGAGGCGAGGGGCGTGTCTGGTTGGGGATGGGTGTGTGGGTGTGGGTGGGTGTGTATCTGGTGGTGGGAGGTGTGGGGTGTCTCTGGTGGAGGGAGGTGAAGGGCGTGTCTGGTGGAGGAACGTGAGGGGCGTGCCAGATGGAGGTAGGTGAGGAGTGTCTCTGGTGGAATGAGGCGAGGGCTTCTCAGGTGAATGGAGGTGAGGGGCGTGTCTGGTTGAGGGAGGTGAGGGGCGTCTCTGGTGTAAAGGATGTGGGGGCGTCTCTGCTGGAGGGAGTTGATGGCGTGTCTGGTGGAGGGAGGTGGGGTTGTCTGATGGAGAGAGGTGAGGGCATATCTGGTGGAGTGAGATGAGGGCGTATCTGGTGGATGGAGGCGAGGGGCGTATCTGGTCGAGGGAGGTTGGGGGGTCTCTGGTGGAAGGATGTGAGGGGCGTGTCTGGTGGAGGGAGGTGAGGGCGTGTTTAGTGGAAGGAGGTGAGGGGTGTCAGGTGGATGGAGGAGAGGGGAATCTCTGGTGGAGGGAGGTCAGCGGTGTGTCTTGTGAAGGAGGTGAGGGCCGTCTCTGATGGAGGGAGGTGGGGGCATCGCTAGTGGAGGAAGGTCAGCGGTGTGTCTTGTGAAGGGAAGTGAGTGGCGTCTCTGGTGGTGGAGGTTAGGGGCGTTTAAGGTGGAGCGAGGTCAGTGGGAGTGTTTTGTGAAGGGAGGTGAGGGGCGTGTCAGGTGGAGGGAGGTGAGGGGCATCTCTGGCTGAAGGAGGTGAGGGGCGTGTCCGGTGGAGGGAGGTGAGTGGCGTTTTAGGTGGAGGGAGGTTATGGGCGTCTCTGGCGGAGGGCGGTGACGGGGCATGTCTGGTGGAGGGAGGTGAGGGGCGTGTCATATGGAGGGATGTGCTGGGTGTGTCTGGCTGATGGATGTGAGGGCGTATCAGGCAGAGAGAGAGAGAGAGAGGTGAGGGGTGTCTCTGGTGGATGGAGGCGAGGGGTGTGTCAGGTGGGGGGAGGTGAGGGGTGTGTTAGGTGGAGGGAGGTCAGTGGTGTATCTAGCGGAAGGATGTGAGGGGAGTGTCTGGTGGAGGGAGGTGAGAGGCATGTCTGTTGGGGCAGGTGACGTGCGTCTCTGGTGGATGGATGTGAGGGACATCTCTGGTGGAGGGACGTCAGTGGTGTGTCTGTTGTAGGGATATGAGGGGCGTGTCTGTTGGAGGGAAGCGAGGAGCGTGTTTGTTGGTGGGAGGTGAGGGGCATCTCTGGTGGAGGGAGGTCAGCGGCGTGTCTTGTGCATGAGATGAGGGGTGTCTCTGGTGGAGTGAGTTGAGGGGGCATAACTGGTGGAGGGAGGTCAGCGGTGTGTCTTGTGGAGGGGGGTGAGGGTCGTGTCTGCTAGAGGGAGGTCAGCGGTGTGTCTGGTGGACAGAGGTGAGGGGATGTGTCAGATGGGGAAGAGGAGGGCGTTTCTGGTAGAGAGAGGTGAGGGGCGTCTCTGGTGGAGGGAGGTCAGCGGTGTGTCTTGTGGAGGGAGGAGAGGCGTGTGTCTCGTGGAGGGTGGTCAGCGGTGTGTCTGGTGGAGGGATGTGAGGGGGGTGTCAGCTGAAGGGAGGTGGTGGGCGTTTCTGGTAGAGGGAGGTGAGGGGCTTGTCAGGTGGAGGGAGGTGAGGGGCGTGTCTGGTAGATGGCGGTAAGGGGCGTGTCTGGTGGAGAGAGGTGAGGTATATCTCTGGTGGAAGGAGGTGAGGTGTGTGTCTGGTAGAGGGAGGTGAGGCGCATCTCTGTTGGAGGGAGGTGAGGGACGTCTCTGGTGGAGGAAGGTGAGGGCGTCTCTGGTGGATGGAGGTGAGGGTTGTGTCAGGTCGAGGGAGGTGAGGCGAGGTTCAGGTGGAGGGAGGTGATGGGCGTCTCTGGCGGTCGGCGGTGATGGCGTGTGTGTGTGGTGGAGGGGTGGGGATTGTGTCTGGCTTAGGGAGGTGAGGGGCGTGTCTGGTGGAGGGAGGTGAGGGGCGTGTCAGGTGGAGGGAGGTGCGGGGTGTCTGGTGGATGGAGGCGGGGTGTGTCAGGTGAAGGGAGGTGAGGGGTGTCGGGTGGAGGGAGGTCAGTGGTGTGTCTGGTGGAAAGAAGAGAGGGGTGTCTGGTGGAGGGAGGTTAGGAACATGTCTGGTGAGGCAGGTGACGTGCGTCTCTGGTGGAGGGATGTGAGTGGCGTCTCTGGTGGAGTGAGCTGAGGGGCATCTCTGGTGGAGGGAGATCAGCAGTATGTCTCGTGGAGGAAGGAGAGTGTCGTGTCTCTGGTGGATGGAGGTGAGGGGTGTGTCAGGTGGAGGGAGGTGAGGGGTGTGTCAGGTGGAGGGTGGTCAGTGGTGTGTCTGGTGGAAGGATGTGAGGGGAGTGTCTGGTGGAGGGAGGTGAGGGGCATGTCTGGTGGGGCAGCTGACGTGCGTCTCTGGTGGAGTGATGTGAGGGGCGTCTCTGGTGGAGGGAGGTCAGTGGTGTGTCTGTTGGAGGAGTGTGAGGGCGTGTCTGTTGGGGGAAGCGACGGGCGTGTCTGTTGAAGGGAGGTGAGGGGCATCTCTGGTGGAGGGAGGTCAGCGGCGTGTCTTCTGGAGGAGGTGAGTGTTGTCTCTGGTGGAGTGAAGTGAGGGGCATCTCTGTTGGAGGGAGGTCAGTGGTGTCTCTGGTGGCGGGAGGTGAGGGTGTGTCAGGTGGGGGAAAAGAGGGCGTTTCTGGTAGAGAGGGGTGAGTGGCGTGTCAGTTTGATGGAGGTGAGGGGCGTCTCTGGTGGAGGGAGGTCAACGGTGTGTCAGGTTGAGGGAGGTGAAGGGCGTATCTGGTGAAAGGCTGTGAGGTGCGTCTCTGGTGGAGTGAGGAGAGGGGCGTCTCTGGTAGAGGGGGGGTGAGGGGCACCGTTGATGGAGGGAGTTGTGGAGCGTCTCTGGTGGAAGGATGTGAGGGATCTCTCTGGTGGAGGGAGGTGAGTGGTGTGTCAGGTGGAGGAGGTGAGGGGCGTCTCTGGTGGAGAGAGGTCAGCAGTGTGTCAGGTGGAGGGAAATAATGGGGCGTCGCTGGTGGATGGAGGTGAGCGGTGCGTCAGGTGGAGGTAGGTGAGGGGCGTCTCTGGTGGAGGGAGATGAGGGGCGTGTCTGGTGGAGAGATGTGAGGGGCGTCTCTGGTTGAGTGAGCTGAAGGGCATCTCTGGTAAAGGTAGGTGAGGGGCGTCTCAGGTGGAGAGAGGCGATGTGTCCTTCTGTTGGAGGGAGGTGAAGGGCGTGTCTGGTGGAGGGAGGTGACGGGCGTCTCTGGTGGAGGGAAGTGAGTGGCGTCTCTGGTGGGGGAGGTTAGGGGCGTTTCAGGTGGAGGGAGGTCAGCGGTGTGTCTGGTGGAGGAGGTGAGGGGAATCTCTGGTAGAGCGAGGTAATGCGGCGTATCTGGTGGAACGAGGTCAGCGTTCTGTCTGGTGGAGGGATGTGAGGAGTGTGTCAGGTGGAGGGAGGTGGGAGGCGTCTCTGGTAGAGGGAGGTGAGCGGCGTATCAGGTGGAGGGAGATGAGGGGCATCTCTGGTGGAGGTCGGTCAGCGGTTTGTCAGGTGGAGGGAGGTGAGGAGTGTGTCTGCTGGAGGGATGTGAGTGGCGTCTCTGGTGGAGTGAGGAGAGGGGCGTCTCTGGTGGAGGGCGGTGAGGGCCGTCTCTGGTGGGGGAAGTGAGGCGTGTGTGGTTGCGGGAGCTGAAGGGCGTCTCTGCTAGAGGGATGTGAGGGGTATCTCAGGTGGATGGAGGTGAGGGTCATTTCTGGTGGAAGGAGGTCAGCTGTGTTTCTTGTGGAGAGAGTGGAGGGGTGTGTCTGTTGGAGGGAGTTGAGGGGCGTGTCTGGTGGAGGGAGGTTAGAGGCGTCGCTGATGAAGGAGGTGACGGCTGTGTCTGTTGGAGAGAGGTGAGGGGTGTGTCTGGTATGGGGAGGTTATTGGCGTCTCTGGTAGAGGAAGGCGGTGGGCGTATCTGCTGGAGGGAGGTGAGGTGTGTGTCTGGTGGAAGAAGATGGGGAGTATCTGGTGGAGGGAGGTCAGTAGCGTCTCTGGTGGAGGAAGATGATGGGTGTCTCTGGTGGAGAGAGGGAAGGGGTGTGTCTGGTGCAGGGAGGTGAAGGACGTCTCTGGCGGAGAGAGGTGAGGGGCGCCTCTGGTTGGGGAGGGGGGGGGGGAGAAGGAGGTAGGGGGTGTGTCTGGTGTAGGGAGTTGGGGTCGTCTCTAGTGGAGGGAGTGAGGGGCATCTGTGGTGGAGGGAAGTCAGGGGCGTCTCTGGGGGAGGGAGTTCACCAGTGTGTCTGGTGGATGGATATGAGGGGCGTGTCTGTTGGACCGAGGCGAGGGGCGTGTCTGGTGGAGGGAGGTGTGGGCATCTCTGGTGGAGGGTGGTATGGGGCGTCGCTTCTAGAGCGAGTTTACGGGCGTCTCTGGTGAGGGGCGTGTCTAGTGGAGGGAGGTGAGGGCCGTGTCTGTTGGAGAGAGATGAGGGGTGTGTCTGGTATGGGGAGGTGAGTGGCGTCTCTGGTAGAGGAAAGCGATGGGTGTGTCTGATGGAAGGAGTTGAGGTGTGTGTCTGCTGGAAGGTGATGGGGAGTATCTGGCGGAGGGAGGTGAGTAGCGTCTCTCGTGGAGGGAGATGATGGGCGTCTCTGGTGAAGGAGGGAAGGTGTGTGTCTGGTACAGGGACGTTAAGGGCGTCTCTGGCGGAGAGAAGTGAGTGGCGCCTCTGGTGGGGGGAGGTAAGGGGTGTGTCTGGTGTAGGGAGTTGACGGGACGTCTCTAGTGGAGTGAGTGAGGGGCATCTCTGGTGGAGGGAGGTGAGGGGTGTGTCAAGTGGAGAGAGTTCACTGGTGTGTCTGGTGGATGGATGTGAGGGGCGTGTCTGTTGGAGGAAGGCGAGGGGCGTGTCTGGTGGAGGGAGGTGAGGGGCATCTCCGGTGGAGGGAGGTCAGGGGTGCGTCTTGAGGAGGAGGTGCGGGGCGTCGCTGGTGGAGGGACGTGAGGGCCATCTCTGGTGCAGGGATGTCAGCGGTGTGTCTTGTGGAGGGAGGTGAGCGGCATGTCTAGCGGAGGGGGGTGAGGGACATCTCTGGTGGATGAAGGTGTCGGCGTGTCTAGCGGTGGCCCGTGAGCCGTCTGTCTAGTGGACAGAGCTGAAGGGCGTCTCTGGTGAAGCGAGGTGAGGGTCATCTCTGGTGGAGGGCAGGGTTATGTCTTCTGCAGAGATGTGAGAGGTGTGCTTGGTTTGGGGAGGTGAGTGGCGTCTCTGGTAGAGGAAAGCGATGAACATGTCTGGTGCAGGGAGGTCATGTGTGTGTCTGGTGGCGGGAGGTGAAGGGCGTCTCTGGCGGGGGAGTTGATGGGTGTGTCTGGTTCGGGGATTTGAATGGCGTCTCTGGTGGAGAGATGTGAGGGGTGTCTCTGGTCGAGGGAGTTGAGGGGCGTGCCTGGTGGAGGGATGTGAGCGGTGTGTCTGGTTGATGCAGGTGCGGGGCGTCACTGGTGGAGTGAGTTGAGGGGCGTCTCTGGTGGAGGAAGGTGAGGCGCATGTCTGGTGGAGGGAGGTGAGGGGCGTCTCTGATGAAGGATGTGAGGGGCGTGTCTGCTGGAGAGAGGTGAGGGGTGTGTCTGGTTTGGGGAGGTGATTGGCGTCTCTGGTAGAGGAAAGCGATGGGCGTGTCTGGTGGAGGGAGGTGAGGTGTGTATCTGGTGGAAGGAGGTGCGCAGTATCTGGTGGAGGGAGATGAGGAGTGTCTGTGGTGAAGAGAGACGAGGGACGTCTCTGGGGGGGGGGGGGGGGGAGGGAAGGAAGGGTGTGTCTGGTATAGGGAGCTGAGGGGCGTCTCTAGTGGAGGGAGTGAGGGGCATCTCTGGTGGAGGGAGGCGAGGGGAGTCTCTGGTGGAGGGAGGTCAATGGTGTGTCTGGTGGAGTAATGTGCGGGGCGTGTCTGTTGGAGGGTGACGAGGGGCGTATCTGGTAGAGGGACGTGAGGGGCATCACTTGTGGAAGGAGGTCAGGGTGTGTCTTGTGTAGGAGTTGAGGGGCGTCTGATGGAGGGAGATGAGGGGCATCTCTGGTGGGGTGGGGGGAGGTGGGGAGGGAAGGGTGTGTCTGGTGCAGGGAGGTGAATGGCGTCTCTGGCTTGGGGGAGTTGAGGGAGTCTCTGGTGGGGGAGGTAAGTGGTGTGTCTGGTGTAGAGTTTTTGAGGGGCGTCTCTAGTGGAGGGGGTGATGGGCAGCTCTAGTGGAGGGATGTGAGGGCGTCTCTGGTGGAGGTAGGTCATCGGTGTGTCTGTTGGAGTAATGTGCGGGGCGTTTCTGTTGGAGGGAGGCGAGGGGCGTATCTGGTGCAGGGAGGGGAGCGGCATCTCTGGTGGAGGGAGGTCAGTGATGTGTCTTGTGGAGGAGATGAGGGGCAGATTTGGTGGAGGGAGTTCAGCGGTGTGTCTTGTGGGGGAGGTGAGGAGCCTCTCTGGTGGAGGGAGGTGAGCGGCGTGTCTAGCGGAGGGAGGTGCGCGACGTCTCTGGTGGATGGAGGTGTGGAGTATGCGGTGGAGGGAGGTGAGGAGTGTCTCTGGTGGATCAAGATGCAGTACGTCTCTGCGTTATGGTAGGAAGGGGTGTGTCTAATGCAGGGAGGTGAATACATCGCTGGCGGAGGGAGGTGAGGGGCGCCTCTATTGTGGGATGTAAGGGGTGTGTCTGGTGTAGAGAGTTGAGGGGCGTCTTTAGTGGAGGGCGTGAGGGGCATCTCTGGTGGAGGGAGGTCAGGGGCGTCTCTGGTGGAGGGAGGTCAGTGGTGTGTCTGGTTGAGGGTGTGAGGGGCCTCGCTGCTGGTGGGAGGTCAGTGTGTGTCTTGTGGAGGAGGTGACGGGCGTCTCTGGTGGCGGGAGGTGAGGGAATATCTGGTGGAGGGAGTTTAGCGGCGGTGTGTCTTGTGGATGGAGGTGAGGTGCGTGTCTGGTGGAGGGAGGTGACCAGTGCGTCACGTGGATTGAGGCCACGGGTGTGTCAGGTGGAGGGAGATGAGTGGCGTGTCTGGTGGAGGGAGGTGAGGTATGTGTCTGGTGGAAGGAGGTGTGGGGTATCTGGTGGGCGAAGGTGAGGAGCGTCTCTGGTTGAGGGAGGTGATGGGCATCTCTGGTGGGGGGGGGGGGAAGTGCGGAGGTAAGGGTGTGTCTGGTGCAGGGAGGTGAAGGGCGTCTCTGGCGTGAATAGTTGAGGGGTGTCTCTGGTGGGACGTAAGGGGTGTGTCTGGTGTATGGAGTTGAGGGGCGTCTCTAGTGGAGGGAGGTGAGGGGCATCTCTGGTGGAGGGAGGTTAGTGGTGTAACTTGTGGAGGGAGGTGAGGGGCGTGTCTGGTGGAGCGAGGTCAGCGGTGTCTGGTGGAGGGAGGTGAGGGGTGTGTCAGGTGGAGGGAGTTGAGGGGCATCTCTGGTGGAGGTAGGCGAGGGGCGTGTCTGGTGGAGGGACATTTGGGGCATCGCTGGTGGAGGGAGGTCAGGGTGTGTCTTGTGGAGGAGGTGAGGGGGCGTCTCTGTTGGAGGGAGGTGAGTGCATCTCTGGTGGGGGAGTTCAGCGGTGTGTCTTGTGGAGGGTGGTGAGTGGCGTGTCTGGTGGAGGGAGGTGAGCAGCGCATCATGTGGATTGAGGCGAGGGGTGTGTCAGGTGGAGGAAGGTGAGGGCATGTCTGGTGGAGGGAGGTGAGAGGCGTGTCTAGTGAAGGGAGGTGTGCGGCATCTCTGGTGGATGGAGGTGATGGCTTGTCTAGTCGTGGAAGGTGAGCGGTGTGTCTGTTGGACGGAGGTGAGGGTCGTCTCTGGTGGAGGGAGGTCACGGGCGTCTCTGGTGGAGGGAGGTCAGTGGTGTGTCTGGTTGAGGATGTGAGGGCGTGTCTGTTGGAAGGAGGCGAGAGGCGTGTCTCGTGGAGGGACGTGAGGGGCCTCGCTGCTGGTGGGAGGTCAGGGTGTGTCTTGTGGTGGAGGTGAGGGGCGTCTCTGTAGGTGGGAGGTGAGGGGCATATCTGGTGGAGGGAGTTAACGGCGGTGTGTCTTGTGGATGGAGGTGAGGTGAGGGAGGTGACCAGTGAGTCACGTGGTGTG
The DNA here is from genome assembly GCA_034401795.1 of Chaetoderma sp. LZ-2023a. NCBI lineage: Eukaryota > Metazoa > Mollusca > Caudofoveata > Chaetodermatida > Chaetodermatidae > Chaetoderma > Chaetoderma sp. LZ-2023a. The sequence goes on from CM067374.1 coordinate 16,579,666, forward strand.
TCAGGTGGAGGGAGATGGGTGGCGTGTCTGGTGGAGGGAGGTGAGGTGTGTGTCTGGTGTAAGGAGGTGTGGGGTATCTGGTGGACGGAGGTGAGGAGCGTCTCTGGTTGAGGGAGGTGACGGGCATCTCTGGTGGGGTGGGGGGGGGAAGTGCGGAGGTAAGGGTGTGTCTGGTGCAGGAAGGTGAAGGGCGTCTCTGGCGTGGATAGTTGAGGGGTGTCTCTGGTGGCACGTAAGGGGTGTGTCTGGTGTAGGGAGTTGAGGGGCGTCTCTAGTGGATGGAGTGAGGGACATCTCTAGTGGAGGGAGGTGAGGGGCGTCTCTGGTGGAGGGATGCCAGCAGTGTGTCTTGTGGAGGAGGTGAGGGGCGTTTCTGGTGGAGGGAGGTGAGGGGCATCTCTGGTGGAGGGAGGTTAGCGGTGTATCTTGTGGAGGGAGGTGAGGGGCGTGTCTGGTGGAGCGAGGTCAGCGGTGTCTGGTGGAGGGAGGTGAGGGGTGTGTCAAGTGGAGGGAGTTGAGGGGCATCTCTGGTGGAGGGAGGCGAGGGGCGTGTCTGGTGAAGGGACATTTGGGGCATCGCTGGTGGAGGGAGGTCAGGGTGTGTCTAGTGGAGGAGGTGACGGGCGTCTCTGTTGGAGGGAGGTGAGTGCATCTCTGGTTGGGGAGTTCAGCAGTGTGTCTTGTGGAGGGTGGTGAGTGGCGTGTCTGGTGGAGGGAGGTGAGCAGCGCGTCACGTGGATTGAGGCGAGGGGTGTGTCAGGTGGAGGAAGGTGATAGGCGTGTCTAGTGGTGGGAGGGGTGCGGCATCTCTGGTGGATGGAGGTGAGGGCGTGTCTAGTCGTGGAAGGTGAGCGGTGTGTCTGGTGGACGGAGGTGAGGGGCGTCTCTGGTCGAGCGAGGTGATGGGCGTCTCTGATGGAGGAAGGTGAGGGGTGTGTCTGGTGAAGGGACATTAGGGGCGTCTCCGATGGATGAGGTGAGTGGCGTGTCTGGTGGTGAGATGTTAGAGGTGTGTCTGGTTTGGCGGGTGTGAGTGGCCTCTCTGGTAGAGGAAAGCAATGTGCGTCTCTGGTGGAGGGTGGTGAGCGGAGTATCTGGTCGCGGGAGTTGAGGTATGTGTTTGGTGGAGGGAGGTGAGGGGCGTCCCAGGTGGAGGGAGGTGAGGGGCATCTCAGTTGTATGTAGGTGAGGTGTGTCTCTGGTGGATGGATGTCAGCGGTGTGTCAGGTGGAGGGAGGTGAGGGGCGTCTCTGGTGGAGGGATGTGAGTGGCGTGTCTGGTGGAGTGAGGTGAGGCGCGTCTCTGGTGGAGGGAAGTGAGGGCGTCTGGTGGAGGGAGGTGAGGGGTGTGTCTGGTGGAGGGAAGTCAGGCCATCTCTAGTGGAGGGAGGTGAGGTGTGTCTCTGGTGGAGGGATGTCAGCGGTGTGTCAGGTGGAGGGAGGTGAGGGGCGTCTCTGCTGGAGCGATGTCAGTGGCGTGTCTGGTGGAGTGAGGTGAGGCGCGTCTCTGGTGGAGGGAAATGAGGGCGTCTGGTGGAGGGAGGTGAGGGGTGTGTCTGGTGGAGGGATGTCAGGCCATCTCCTGTGGAGGGAGGTGAGGGGCGTCTCTGGTGGAAGGATGTGAGGGGGTGTCTGGTGGAATGAGGTGTAGAGTATCTGGTGGAGGGAGGTGAGGAGCGTCTGTGGTTGAGGGAGGTGAGGGGCGTCTCTGGTGGAAGGTGAGGAGCGTTTCTGTTGCAGGGACTTTAGGGGCGTCTCTGGTGGAGGGATGTGAGGGGCGTCTCTGGTGGGGGAGGTAAGTGGCGTGTCCGGTGTAGGGAGTTGAGGCGCGTCTCTAGTGGAGGAAGTGAGGGCCATCTCTGGTGGAGGGAGCTGAGGGCGTCTCTTGTTGAGTGATGTGAGGGGCGTCTCTGGTCGAGGGAGTTGAGGAGCATGTCTGGTGCTGGGAGGTGAGGGGCGTGTCTGGTAGAGGGAGGTAGTGGGCTTCTCTGGTGGAAGGAGGTGGGGGACGTCTCTGGTGGAGGGAGGTGAGGGACCTCCCTGGTGGAGGGATGTGAGGGGTGTCTCTGCTGGGGGGACGTGAAGGGTGTGCCAGGTGGAGGGAGCTGAGCGGCGTTTCTGGTGGAGGGAGGTGAGGGGCGTGTCTGGTGGAGGGATCTGAGGGGCGTCTCTGGTGGAGGGAGGTGAGGTACGTGTCTGATGCAGGGAGGTGAGGGGCGTCTCTCGTGGAGGGAGGTGAGGTGCGTCTCTGATGGAGGGAGATGGGTGTGTGTCTGGTGGTAGGAGGTGGGCAGTATCTGGTGGAGGGAGGTGAGGGGTGAGTCTGGTGGCGTGAGGTGAAGGGTGTGTCTGATTGGAGGAGGTGAGGGGCGTGTCTGGTAGAAGGAGCTGAGGGCTTCTCTGATGGGTGGGGATGAGGAGCGTGTCTGGTGCAGAGGGGTGTGTCTGGTTTGGCGAGGTGACAGGCGTCGTCTCTGGTGGTGGAGGGGCGTGTCTGGTGGAGGGAGGTGAGAGGATTATCTGTTGGAAGGAGATGAGGGGTGTGTCTGGTGGAGAGAGATGAGGGGTCTTGCTGGAGGTGAGGGTCGTTTCTGGTGGAGTGAGGTGAGCAGCCTGTCACGTGGATTGAGGCGAGGGGTGTGTTAGGTGGAGGAGGTGAGGGGCGTGTCTGGTGGAGTGAGGTGAATGAGGTGAGGGCGTCTATGGTGGAGGGAGGTGAGGCGCATGTCTGGTGGAAGGAAGTGGGCAGTATCTGGTGGAGGGAGGTGAGGAGTGTGCCTGGTTGGGGTATGTGAGGGGCGTCTCTGGTATAAGGATGTGAGTGGAGTTTCTGGTGGAGGGAGGTGAGGGGTGTGTCTGGTGGAAGGAGGTTGGGAGTATCTGGCGAGGAGACGTGAGGTGCGTGTCTGGTGGAGGGAGGTGTGGGGCGACTCTGGTGGCGGGAGGTGAGGAACGTGTCTGATGCACGGAAGTGAGGGGCGTTTCTGATGGAGGGAGGTGAGTGGCGTGTCTGGTGGAGGGAGGTGAGGGGCGTCTCTGTTGGAGGGAGGTGAGGGGTGCGTCTTGTGGAGGGAGATGAGGGCCGTGTCTGTTTGGGGGGGGGGGGGGGGGTGAAGAGCTTAACTGGTGGATGGAGGTGAGGGCATCTCTGGTGGAGGGAGGTGAGGAGCGTATCTGGTGCAGGGAGATTTTGCGTGTCTGGTGGAGAAATGTGGGGGCGTGTTTGGTGGAGGGAGGTGGGGTGTGTCTCGTGGAGAGTGGTGAGCGGTGTGTCTGTTAGAGGAAGTTGTCGGGCGTGTCTGTTAGCGTGGATGAGGGGCATGTCTGGCAGAGGTGAGGGGGCATGTCTGGTTCAAGGAGATGAGCGATGTGTCTGTTAGAGGTAGGTGAAAGGCGTGTCTATTAGAGGGAGGTGAGGGGCGTATCTGTTAGAGGCAGGTGAGCGGCGTGTCTGGTGAAGTGATGTGATAGCAGTCTCTGGTGGAGGGAGATGAGGGGCTTCTATTGTGGAGGGAGGCGAGGGCCACGTCTGGTAAATGGATGTGAGGGCCGCGTCTGATTGAGGGAGATGAGCGGCGTGTCTGTTGCGGGAAGGTGAGGGTTGTGTCTGTTATAGGGAGGTGATGGGCGTGTCTTGTGGAGGGAGGTGGGGTGGCGTATCTGGTGGAGGGAGGTGATGGGACGTGTCTGGTGGAGGGAGGTGCGGGGCGTCTCTGGTGGAGGCTTCATCGTTATACAGATTATCCCACCGGGAGCATGGGTACGTGTGTTGTCTAGACAAATATGTTACTCCAAATTCCATTCCACAAGCCAGGCTGGTGCCTCGTGACATGCTCTCCCTTTATGAACCGAGCAGGAATTGCTTTCGGAAGCGTTTTCCATGGACTGTAAGTATATACCGTCCTCCCTCACAAGTATCATGATTATGAAAACTGGTTTGAGTAACACCGTAGCACGTCCACCCACAGCTTGGCATTCTTGCTCCTTTTGTCTAGTTCTTCTAGAACCTTCGTCAGATCTCCTTTGACACCTGCAGGACATACAACATCTACCACCTCGTTTTGACTCGAGCAAGTGATCATAAAAAGCACCTTGGGGTATTTCCTCAGCATGTATTCTGAGGAAGCGTTTCCCACTCAGTGGTTATTAAAGAGTTAGGGTTTCCAAAACCTCGGCAATCCATTGCTATAGACATGAAAATCAGTGACAGCCATCATGAAACGACAACCATTATTGGTCGCCATATTTGACTTCTTATGATATAATTTTGGAATGACCGTATAAACGGTTTCCTGGATTCCGTGACTCGTAAAACTTATATCTAGACACCAAAATAATCATCCTAGATTTAATATGATGCAAATTAGAGCCCAAAAGAGGAAATGGCGGACATTATTGGCGGCCATATTGACTTTCCCCGGATGTAATCCATGAACGGCCTTACAAATTGTTTCGATGGATTCATTGAACCTTAAAACCTATATCTAGACACGAGACTTCCTATCCAAGATTTAAAGTTGAGAAAGTTATAGCCGAAAACATGAAATGGCGGCCATCTTGGACGCCATCTTAGATTTTTCAAAACGCTCAAGGGTGGCCAATATCTACGAGGTAGATTTTGGTAGAAAACACCATGGGCAAATCAATCAAAAGAGAAAAATAAATTTCAAGGTTTAGTAAAGCAATTCAATTTGGCTGCAGGACTATCGACTTCGCAATGGAATCAGATGGGCAGACTGACGCATACACGAATGGATGGATGGACGGCGTCATTTCCATAACTCGCATAATTCTCATCTTCAATGGTGGCCGGAGCTTTACAAATTTAATTCCTAGCCATATTTTGAATAAAGAACCATGAGACATTTAGGATTTCAAGATAATGCAAAATACGACAAAACCGATAATTAAAAAATGAGATTTTCATCTGACTACCACCCGCAATAAAAGGGCTGTATATGGCTTAATCAACGATTTTTCTCTTGGCATCTCGCAAAAATAAGCTTAGGGATCTACGTTCAAGATTATATTTGCCGTCATACAAATGTTGCCAGGATTGAACCACGGACTCAAGTTTAGGGCCTTTTTTCAGATTGGCTATTAGAATACATTGTTAGACTACAACACCCTGAATTGAATGGAATCTGATCTGTCACTCAAGTACATCTGACGTCATAATCAAACGACACAATCAAAATGGCGTATCTCTGACACGAAAATCGAAAAACCCCATCACAATAGAATACGAATTGTATATCTTTGATGAATTTACAATTTAATATACATTTTGTTGAATATTTTGAAACTAATTTGACGGGAAGCTGTTCTCAAGATGTTCAAAAGAATTTAGGTATCAAAGCCTCAAATTGATTCCAATGCAAACAAAAAGTGGGCCGGTGCTTAGCTAGAAATGGCCGGTGCTTAGCTAGGCATGGGCGGTGCTTAGCTAGACATGGGCGGTGCTTAACTAGACATGGGCGGTGCATAGCTAGAAATGGGCGCTGCTTAGCCAGACATGGGCGGTGCATAGCTAGAAATGGGCGGTGCTTAGTTAGACATGGGCGCTGCTTAACTAGGCATGGGCGGTGCTTAGCCAGCCATGGGCGGTGCATGGCTAGACATGGGCGGTGCATAGCTAGACATTGGCGGTGCATAGCTAGACATGGGTTGTGTATAGCTAGACATGGGCTGTGCATAGCTAGACATGGGCGGTGCATAGCTAGACATGGGCGGTGCATAGCTAGACATAGGTGGTGCATAGCTAGACATGGGCGGTGTATAGCTAGACATGGGTGGTGCATAGCTAGACATGCGCGGTGCATAGCTAGACATGGGCGATGCATAGCTAGATATGGGCAGTGCATAGCTAGACATGGACAGTGTATAGCTAGACATGGGCGTGCATAAGTAGACATGGGCGGTGCATAGCTAGACATGGGCAGTGCTCCTACTTGGCGTAAATGCGGCATTCTGATTGATATGTCTTATACTTCACGACAGGACGTAAGCCACACTATTTTCTTGAATACCGGCCCAGCTTTCTAAACGTCTGTTTCAATATTTTAGTCTACTAGCCAGCCTTATGTGTTCTTTAGTGAACCTAGAAATCTTGAGCACCCTAAGGTTTTATGTTGGAAATGCAATATATAAGGACGCCAAAACTGCCGGATGCTAATCTCCATATGTCTAGTATTTTGCATAACTGACTTAATTAGTATATGGGTAAAACTATCTGTCGACCGAACATCAACATAGGAATTCAGGAACTCATTCTTTCCGCGTACCATTATTGATTGGAATGCCTGCAGTCAGACCGAAATTGACACCATTTGTGTCGGGGTCGCAGCGCAAGAGGGGTCCAACTAAGCTCTCTCGCTCCCTGCGTTATTATACACATTGTGGTCAAGCGCAGTATTGTATTCAGATTCAGATTCAGAACGCTATGCGTACTGAGGAGCTCGTTGGTGCTGCATACGGAGGTAAAGCGAGCATTTTCAATGGAAGGCATGGCCGAAGGCAATGCAAGCCTTTCGCATGGTTGTAGCTGCACTTCTTCATGATTTCTTGCACGAGGGAGAGGAAAGTCATGAGGATATTGTTGCATACCTCGAGAAGGTAAGAGCGCATCCCACGGTCAAACTCTGAGTGGACTGCTTTATCACTCCGACCATGCTTGTACACCAATTCCTAAGGGACGAACGTGAGGTGACTCGCTACTACAGCAGCTCTGCCTGGAGATGATGAGCCAGTGTTTCTACGCAGTTGGGCATCATCATTATGCGTGGTACATCAGCCGACACCTGTGGGACCTACAGCATCTAGCACCAGATGCCAAGCGGGGTCTCTTCGATGAAGCACATGTTTATCATATCATCACTCTCAAGGAGCTGCCGCTGTACCTGGTAACTAGTTTGGGGAGCAGACGTACATCAAGCAAGGCAAGCAAGCTGGAGGCATGAAGGGTATCTCCACTAGACCTGAACAAGTCGCTGTCTGGATTGAGTCACTCGGTGTGTGCTGTCATTTGTTCATAGCCATCGAGGACATGTCCATCCCTGATGGAGGAACTATCTCTGCACCTGTCAAACACAAAGAACAAGGGAGAAAAGACGGGGCTGGACAGAGAGGACCGACAGAAGAAACCGGATGATCTCCGGACGCATTCTCACCCACTCACTGAACAATCAACATCCTTGTACAACATTGTCCATGGACGTGCCGTCTGCATGAGATAGCAACGTACAGGATACCGTAGAGATTGAAAGGACATGTAGAAAGCTTTTGCTGCATCCCTCCCTGATAACGTCCACAATCCGATCAAGAGATAGGCGAGGACTAGGCAGGTACTGAAGTTTTGTGTGAAAGTGAGAAACAAAACAATCTATGAACTGGAACCCATATTCGGCCGTCTCCTAGTCGTTAGACAGAAGCGGAACCTCGAGTTACCTGCTGTGTTCTAGCTGAGCTGAGCATTGTGCCTGCGTCCCTCATCGACGTGTGTGGATGCCTATGAAAGGGTAACAAGTAGGTGCTGGTCAACCACATCTTCTCCATCATAAAGAACCCTCCTCCTAACACTCTGCTGGTGGATACCTCTTAGCTGCTCAATCACATTGTCTGACCATCCTCGCGTAGAGTGGGTGATGCTGCCAACGGAATAAAAATATATCTTTCAATGCAGCTACATGCTGCAAGCTGCATCAAGCGGAGCTTGGACTCGCGCATCTGTATTGATGACGCATATGTGTTCGTGCTACATGCACTTATGTACGGGTGCTGGAGAGATGACGTCTCTTACCATGTTCAGTTGTAGAATTGGGATGACTCGACATCACTGCGACTGTCACCAACCTCGAAGAGAAATGCAAGGGCATCTTGGGAATGCACACGCCCTCAGTATGCGACACTGTGCTCTTCCCTAATGACAAAGGTAAGGTACCCGCCCTGAAAGTACTCACCTAGCCCTACATCACTGGACTAGACTCAGTTCTGAGAGAGGACACCACTAAGAGCAACCTGATAACAACTCTCTCCTGCCAGAAGAGCGAGAGCAATTCAATGAATGCTTCTAGGTATGAGATTTTTCGCAAGCGAAAGAATCCTTCAGCTTTGAAGTCCCTTCCACCAACAAACATCATCCTGGCCCTCCATCTCCAGAGAGCACATCTCCAAATGATGCTGTGGGAGGGTGCAGGCGGACAAGGTTGACCCTCCTGTCCAAATCACTGACTATGGAGTGGAAGTTCATGAAAATGACCAAATGATGCCAGTTCTGTCCAAGGAGCCTATCTTATTGACGCCATTAGCTGCAACTGGCGAGCGGAGTGGACGGCATACAGCTGGAAGTGTAGAACTGTGTGCAGCAAATGGATTGTCAGGTACCATTTACTGTGTGTGTGTGGGAGGGAGGGTATGAGTGTTGTAACTCATTGACACAACGAGATGATGATGAAGGAGATGCGGAGCAGGAGGAAGGAGAAGAGGATCTGAACAAAGGAGAGTGACCGTGCCCATTATGATGAAGAGTAAGAGGGAGAGTAATACAATCAAACCTGTCTATAGCGACCACATGTTTTTTGGTGCCAAAGGATGATGGTTCTTTAAAACTTGTGTTCGTAAGACCACACGTCGTAAGGAACCGTTATCTGTTACTAGTGACCATCTTCTGGTTTCACTGTAATAGTTTGATGTCTTTATATCAACTATCATAATATGTCTTAGTATAGGCGTCTTGAAAATTAAGTATTAAATGATACTCTGGCCACATATAAGGTTCCATTGTGTTTCTTGGATTGGATTGAAAACATGGGTGCAGCCATCAAAACGAAGTCTTTATCGTAAATGGTATCTGAGTTATGACGATTTTATGATTAACATCATTATGCACGACGGCCATATTTGATTTCAGACAATTGGATAGACGGTATGATCCTGGAATTATTATGCTCGATAGATTCCTTGGGCGAGAAAACCTAGGTCTAGACACCCAAACGAAGTCTCTAGCTAGCTTTCTAAGGAAGATATTCTTGATTTAGTGATTTGACCTAATTAATTAGCTAATTAGATCGATTATGCAAATTGCTACAGATATCTGTCAGTTTCTGAATCCTTAGGACCTATATATTGGATTTCCAACATAAAACCCTACATTACTCAACATTTCTAGGTCCACCCTCCTGGCTAGTAGACTATTAGCAATCCTATTCAGTGATTGGCAGTGCATATATCTGTCAGTTTTTCATCAATCAGTACTTTTAAAGTAATAAAGTTGTCAGATTAACATTGCAAGCTAACTTTAAATATGTCTGTCTCACGCAGCCACAAGTCTCACAAGCAAAGAAAGCGAGGATACGATATATACACCTGTGCAAAAGTTAAGCACCAGCAAGAACAATAGAACGTAGAAACATGATGGTACAACTAGGCTACCATAATTTTTGTCCCCGCGTTAGCTGACATAATTCCAAGTACGAAATGCACATGCATGCATGACTTCACGCCGCTTGATGTCCGTGCGTGGCGGGAAACAGCACACGTGTTCAGTTATGTAAAAGTCCAGTTTGAGGTGTAGAACATTACATACAGATTTAGGCGACAAGATTAGGAATTTTGTGTTCATGACCGTGGTTTATTTGTACAGAGAGAATTAGCTCTTGATTGTGAACCGCTATGGCAAGACGAAGGTTAAGTGATCGTGTGAAATGGCAAATCATAGGCATGCATACCACTGGTATGTCATGCAGAGAGATTGGCAGACAGCTGAACATTAACCATACTGTAATCAGTCGTTTGATTGCAAAACATGGGCAAACTAACGAGGTGAAGGACAGGCCTAGATCTGGAAGACCGAAGAAGACTACTGCCCGTGATGATCGAGCCCTAGTACGCCTTGTTAGGAGATCTCCATTCACCAACAGCAGAGTGCTCAGCCAGCAATGGGAAACGCGCAATAGAGTGTCAATGTCTACCGTCAAAAGGAGACTGTATGCTGCTGGCATGAAAGCTAGGAGACCTGTCAGACGTCCTCTCCTCACTGCACACCACAAAGAGGAGCGTCTGAGGTGGTGCAACGAAAGAAGACACTGGACCATGAGATCCTGGAGACGGGTACACTGGTCCGATGAAAGTCGGTTCCTGCTTCATGCCACAGATGGTCGAACTCGTGTATGGAGGTCCAGACGCACGGCGTACGACCAACGTAACATCATGGAAGAAGTTCCATTTGGTGGAGGTTCCGTTATGATATGGGGGTGCATCTCATTTGATTGTAAGCTGGATCTGTTGACTGTACCTGGAACACTAAATGGACAAAGATATCAAGATTCCATACTGGATAGAGTTGTGGTCCCTCATTTTGTAAATCATGCACCTGGAACCCACCCTATATTCATGGATGACAATGCCCGACCACATCGTGCTAGAGCTGTGCATGAATACCTCCACCAGAATGCCATCGAAACCCTACCATGGCCAGCAAGGAGCCCTGACATGAACCCTATTGAGCATATCTGGGACATTCTGGGAAACATGGTGAGAAGGAGGGATCCTCCTGTGCAGAACCTACAGGAATTAACAGACGCACTCCATCTTGAATGGCAACGAATACCACAATGGCGTATCAGTCGGTTGGTGACCAGCATGAGACGTCGTGTCCAGGCCGTCATCCAGGCACAAGGTGGATATACCCGGTATTAATAATGACAGTCTCAAACTCGTGCACAGATGTTAAACTTCGTTTTCAGACACCATTAATGACAATCTAGCCACGTGTGTCAACTGTAGGGCAATAGTTGTCAGTTGTGTCAACGTAACCATATTCAGGCCTCGTTTTCAAGTTCAAACAAAAACATACAGTGTTTCCCCACCATCATAATCAGCATTCCTCTAGTTGCATTATTACCTCCTGCACTAAGATGGATGGGTGCATAAATGTTTATGCTATTGCTTTCTTCATAGCACATGAATATACCCTCGCATGTGCGTAAAAATAGGGTGGTGCTTAACTTTTGCACAGGTGTATATGTTCGTTTTATTTAATGTACCAATCAAATTACAAACTCATTGCGTCATTGAAACATATCTATATTCACCATCTGCTCTTGACCCCAAAGCTTTTGCTATATAGATAACAATGTTTATGGATCTGTGTACAAAACATGAATTCTATGAAAAAGACACACTACTACCACCACCCCTCCCCACTCCACCCCCACCATACACGCATGTTACGGGGTCGTTACTAGACCAATACCGCCCATAACATGCGTTATCAGGATTGGTGTTCCGTAATGTACAAATCGACGAATTCTGTGCTCTGCGCTCAGGAACAATGGATGAATCCGATCTGTCACTCAAGTATATGTCACGATCAATTACTTCACAGTTAGGCTGACATAACAATCATAATTGACAGAGAATACTCCGTCATGAAGCTGGAATAGTCCGTCAAGTGCACGAATTGTATGTTTTTGATGGATTTACTATTTAATAAATATTCTGTTGAATATTTTGAAACTAACTTGAATGGCCGCCGCTGCAACAACAGCCAGTCAAATTAGTCTCAAAATATTCAACAGCTTATCTCTATAGTTACCTTGAAATTGGGATTGTGGAAATTCAGGATTCAAATTATATAAATTGATTCTAACACACGCAAAAAAGTGGGGGGAGCTTAACTAGAAAAGGGCGGGGCATAGCTAGAAATGGACCCTCAATTACTCTGAATGACATTTTGGCGGATTATAAGATTCGTTGATAACTGCACGAGACAATATTCCCAAGTCTGCGATCACGTTGTTATGTTTTACTTATAATTTACAGGATGCGAGATGCCGGGAACAGGTGAATTCAAAGCACCCGGATCAGCTAGAATGAAAATTTTTGAGAGGCGAATCTGCAGATGCGTACCGGGAAGAGACACTCGCATGCAAGACCAGTACACCCTGTATCACTGGGAATGCTAAAACTCGTTACAAGACCAGTACACCCTGTATCACTGGGAATGCTAAAACTCGTTACAAGACCAGTACACCCTGTATCACTGGGAATGCTAAAACTCGTTAGCGAGATCTGTATAGCATATGCTGCTTCATTGGAAATGTTAATACTTTGAATACAAATGACCAAATAACTCCACATTCCCTTACGATTTCATAATTATTCTGTTGAGTACGTTGTAATTAATTTGACTTCGGGGTGGGGTGGAGGTGGGGGGGGGGGGGTGGGGTGTGATTTTACAGCAACAGGTTCCTATCATGTTAGTTTAAAAATACACAACAGCTTAGATGTATGATTGCTCTGAAATTGAACTTCTGGGTATTCAGGATTCAAAGAATTATTAAGACCCGTTAGATGTAACCAAATCAATTATTTTTACTTTACCTGTGCCACAGAGTCATGTAAAGCTACGCTTGGAGCGTCCATTTGTATTCAATGGCAAAATAATATCAGCAAATGGACCTTCAATGGTCAAAACTGATCAAGGCAAGAAGAATTCTGGGAAATGAAAAGTTGCTAAGCACCAGAAGTCAATCATCTGGACATTTTATTGACCTTTTATCGCGTGACGTAATCGTCATCACTCTCATTCCAAACAGTACCGTCAACAATGCACTCAAGGTCAGTTACAATGGATGGATCAGATCTGTCACCCAAGTATATGACGTCATAATCAATTACGTCACATGATTGCTGAGGTCGCAATCAAAATGCATAAAGAATGCCGTATATCTACCTCCGTCATGAACATTTAGATGTCCGCCAAGTGTACGAATTGTATGTCCTTGATGAATTGACTATTTAATTAACATTATGTTGACTATTTAAAACCTAATTTGACTGGGCGCTGTTACTACCATGGGCAGGTTGGGCTGATTGCTTTGAGAACAATTTGAGTGACATAGGATGCAGCCATAGACAGCAACAAATTTCAGTCAAAGTGCTCTCAAAATATTTGGTAAAACTAACTCTTGAATATTTGAAAAAATAAACAATTACAGTGAACGTTGTTGCTGGCATAGCCATCATCAACATTTACTCAACTGATTATCAAAATGTTTAGGTGTAACAGTTAGACGAGATGTGGTGGAACATCACCGCGCCCAAGCAATCGTAGAACAATGGAACAGGACCCTGCCTGAGAGACTGTTCCCACACAATACAATATAGTAAGAGATGGCTGCTCCTGGCGATCGTTCTAGTGTTTGGGTGAGAAGGCTGTTATTGAGAGATCCAATGTGCATGTCACTTGCTTGATAGGACAGAGGCCAGCTATGCCCCTTTGCCGCACTGCCAATATACAACAGCTCAGGTAAGGAGGCCCGGCTTCCATCTGATGCCCTGCTTCTCTACCTATATGAGACTGATGAGTTGGAAGGTGTCTGACGGCGAAGGACAGACCCTAATTTGTCACTAGATGTCCACAGAATCGACAGGTATGTGAAGACACCTGGACAGCCCATGCCGTACTACTTGTCTCGCGGCCGCAGGTGGCACTTTGAGTGAGAGGAACTCCAGCTAGTCTCTCCAGGCGCACAGCTACCATCCGTCTCTGTGAGATCTCAAGTTCTAGCTCCTCAATGAAAGCATTCTCCTACAGTCTACCATACTCTGCGAGATAATGGTGACCATAGCCCAGAGTGTTCACGCCGTCTGGAGCGATCCATCGCTTGGTGTCTATGGGGCTAAGGATGGTCGTGTTCTGTTGTATTTCATGGAGGTGGTGCAGCATGTTCATACCATGGTGGAACACCATGCGCTCGTAGAACTGTACTGCTCAGGGCGTATCCACTTAGTCACAGCTTTGCGTATGCCCATTGCCTTTGTAATCTGCTGCTCATCTCAGCGCTTGATGGAGTAGATCTTCGGCCACATATCAATTAACTCCTGAATAGTTGCACCCGCACACTCATCCTTCATCTTTCCCATCACCTTCTTGTTGAAAGTGCAGTGTAGCGGATATTCTAACGGCTAGTTGCCTGTGTCATAGAAGTCACTCCTCGCAGCTATGTCCGCATAGATGTCCTCAGTCGGGAAAATCGTGTGGAGGATGTCTGTACCTGTGTAAAGTAAGTCGTTCTTGGTGCCATACTGTGGCTTAAGCTTGTAATAGAAGTCGTACATGAGGTACCCACATAAACTGGCCGGTTCAGCACCAGGTGGTCTTGTACATGAATAGCGGCTGGGTCATCCTCACACATCTTTGCTCAGCCATAGTTGGGCTGGGCTATTAGGTGCCTCAACATGTTTTCCACGGATGACCAGACCAGCTTGACATCCACCCATTTACGCAAGTTCTCCATTGTCTTTCCGAAAACAGTGATGTTCATCAGCGTGTAGAGGTCCTCCACGAAGCCTCCGGAGCCGGCCCCTGCAATCTGATACTCTGAGAGCCACTCTTCCTCCACCTTCATCCACTCTGATGCTAACGGGTAATGGTTGTGTGTGTCATAGAGCTCTTGTGGGTACTCAAGATCCACCTCCAGGATATAACCCTTAACAGCATCGTCGGGGTGCTGTTGAATCTCTGCAGCAGTCTCAGCTCCATCCCACTCAAACCCCCAGTCGCTAGGTGGTGGCTCAACCGTAGAGATTGTTTTCATCCGATTACATAATGTGGCTTGTCAGCTGCTGAGGATCACACTCAGCGACTTATGGCTTGGTTGCCCATGCATAACACTTGTTGACCATCGACACGCCTCCCCTGAGTCATTGCTTCACGAACAGATGCACGTCGTACTCGATGAGCAGCTCCAAACCCTGTATTATTTCGGAGTTCTGTCTTGACTCTGATGAAGGTCTCCATCCATGGGGCCTGATCAAAGAGTAGACCCACGTGTACCTTCTTGAGTCTCATCTGCGGACTTAGGTAGAGCTTGAGGTTGCGGTGGTGTAGCACATAGTGCTACTTGTACCAAAGGTTAGGTACCAGTTTTTCCACCCTGCAGCCGGAGACGGCCCTTGCAGTCTGATACTCTGAGCGACACTCTTTCTCCACTGCCATCCACTCTGGCGCTGGGGGGGGGGGGGGGGGGGTAGCGTTGTATATGTCATGGAGGTCTTATGGGTACTCATTTATTATTTTATGCTAATGTTCTGTGCTTTAGAGCACTAGCAATATTGTATTTAGCGCATTATAAATTCTTGTAAATCATTATTATTATTACTCAAGGTCCACCTCCAGATGTTGAATCTCTGCAGCGCTCTCAGCTTCCACCCACTTAGCTCCTCAGTCGCTAGCTGGTGGCCCAGTCGTAGAGAGTGTAGGCATCCAGATACATGATGTGGTTTGCCGCCTGTTGAGGATCATACTCAGCGATGTATGGGTTGTTTGCCTTGTATAGCACTTGCTGACCATCACCACGCTCCCACCCCCTGAGTAGGCATCCCAGCTCAAACCTGGGCTCATGTAGTAGTGGGCCGGGTCTAGCTTGTATTGATGGAGAAATGTGGTGCGGAAGTTCTCAAACACACCAGCGAGGAGCAGTGTGCCAGAACAGAGGTTGAGGCTGGTCGTGGTAGTCTCCCATGCTCTGGCAACCAAAATGGGCCCTGACTGACTGCACATAGTTGTAGTCGCTGCCTGATATATCTTTTCCACAGAGTCTAATATAGAAGGCCTCCTGTGGCGGAAGAGAGGTCTCATAGAAACGGTCCCACTGACACATGCGTTCGTATTGGTACACAACCTTGTGGAGCAGGAGTTTGTCTCATTCTGCTTCGGGAGTGTGAAGGCTGTACTACTAATTGTTAGACTGATTTTTCCATTCGGGCAGGATATAGTCAGATATCTATCTCTCTAAATGGGTTGGGGGTGGGGGTTGTGAGGCCGGCCATCTGGCATATTTATAGTTATTGTTATGCACGCCGAAGCATTTTTATGTATAAGGAATTGTCGATTTTTTTATGTACGTCAAGTTTTATATGTTTGTTTTTATTTATGATAACCCTTTTTCTACTACTGGGAGGGGTGGTGGTGGGGGATAATAGTAGTTTCTCAATATAAATTTAGCTGATCTGTTACATTATATCTGCCTAACAGTTGGTGGGGTTTTCAGATGAGAGGCCTTATGTCCACATGCCTGCTGCGTGCATGTGTGCCTGTCTGCCTGCATCCCTATTGACCTGCTTGCCTGTCCACCTGCCGGCCTGCTTTCCTGATGTAGCTTGCGGGGATATGCACTGGTCCGCCGTGTTGCTTCACTCCGCCGCACCACATGCACAGGATGCGCGGGAGGGCTGGTTAGCTGCGGTTCTCGGGGTTGCAGATCCCGTGTCGCATCTCTCCGGAAGGTACAAAGACCAGCCCCTAGAGCCAGTGGAACATTCACATTGCAGTTGGGCTGTGTGACCATTGCCGCCGAGATTGAACCTCACGGTCTCGACCCAACTGTTGGTGTCACCAGTATGATGGTCCATTACTAATTTAGAAGGCTGGACATATGGTATAATTAAACAGTCACAATTAATACCAATCTGGTCACCGGTGTCCCGCAACCACATATAACATCACCAGGACAAGTTTACAGTTGACAAAAGCAATTTAGAAAGCGCTATATCGTTTATGGTGGGGAGTAAGAGACAGATATCCATCGCTAGTGTCCTTCCCGCGAGGGCGTGGTGGGTTCTAAGCCCTCACCCAGACACTACAACGAATTGGATGGAGATCCGCATCTCATCCGTCACCCATGCGCTAACAGAATTAACATATTACCTGTCATTAGGGTTAAGTGTCCAGAATGCCCAGAGATGCATTGCAGGTCGGTGTCACAATATTAATTAATATTAATTTCTTTTCACAGTGCTTCCTACATTGGCGGGGGAATCTAAACGAACTAGTATCTCAAGATACAGAGAGAGGTGTGTGTAAATCGGCACTTTAGTTATCACTGTTCAGAAACCTATGATAGTTTCCCAGAGTCGGATCCTGCTAATGCGTCTATGGGGAATCCAAACAATTATTAAGCCTTGCAGCTGGAAGAGCGTGGAAAGAGACAAAAATTCGATATAAATAAGAGGCCCTAAGGTAATTGGCCAATTTTACACAACCTGGCTGGTGTGTGGTGTTACATATCCGCTACAGCCGGAAAAGAGCCATACATAATGTGCCCCTTATGGAGAGATTGTTCCTAACCACTTTAAGCCTATCCTATTGAGCTAGAATAGCCAGGTTTAGTCAGTAACATGTCAGGCTCGGGAAATTAGAGCATGATCAGCAACCTCAGTGTAAAATTGATGCTGGGGGAAATATGGTGATGCGGATATAATGTTGTTGTATAGTATTACCTAATGTACTGCGTCCTAGAATTTTTATATAGAAACAAACAAAACATAATATCTAGGATGGCTACTGGCCATATACACAACTAACTAATACAGTTCTCACGATATATCACAGGTCTTAGGACCTAACGATGCTGTTAGTTGAGAGCACACGCAAATAAAGATAATATTTACAGTATGAAACGGAAAGTATAAAAATGCGGTCGGAAAAACTGTTAGGTACCTATTAGTCATCAGTACCATTTGCGGAAATAATTAAATACACAATAGTATAGTTACTTGAGTGCTTATTGGTCATCGGTACAGTAAGAGTTCGTAAATCACGAAAATTGATACGCTACAGTTGAGTAGTGCAAGATGGCCCGATCAGTCGATGGCAGACAGTCGATGCGGCTCACTCTCATGACGGTGAAGAAGAACAGATGATAAGGATGTCCATTAGATAGTCAGATTAACTGATACATAATTTAAACAGTTGTTGTAAAGTTTCTGTCTGAAAGTTGGAAGTTGGCCCTTAACAGAGAGGGCTACAGTTATGACTTAAATATGCATGTACAATAACTGGGTACACAGTGCGTGATACATCACATAGCTCTTGCAGTGCACTGAGCAGAGTCTCACCAGACTGTGGTCTAAAAGTTAATTAACCCACGCGACATGCAGCGCGGAAGTTTGATGCCACGTTTCAGCGTGGTCGGATGATCCGACGAGTTATCCACCAAGAATCACCATCAGCTCTACATCCCGTAGAATCACATCGGGCCCGCATGCCCCTTCCGCAGGAAACTCCTTCGAGAAAGTTCCGTAAAGGGAACTGTTATCTTAGTTTATAGCTCGCGGGTGGCTGTCTGGGAGCTTCCAAAATTGTAATTGTGGAAAAGTCTTAAGACTGCCCACCGGTGCAGGAGATCTCAATTCCGAGAGGCATGCATTGGTGTTGGTACCACCGTCGGTTAGCAGTTGTCCCGCGACTTGCACTGCACTGGTCCAGCAGTCTTCCTGACTGTGTCGGCTTCCCGCCGATGATGCTCTCCATTCTCATTTTTTCGTCCCTTTTATGCTACACGTGATGTCAGAGGCAGGCGCTTCAGCCAATCAGAGGGCGAGCAGTAGCCTATCAGCGTGCAGCTAGAAGTGGTGGCGTGGCTATCACGTGAACAGCACATTCCCCATTCAGTTAATGCATACACGCGATTACGACGTCAAAGCAATATTTTGAAGATAATTTAAACGGGAGTTTTAATAATAACTTAGCCATTTCTGGTCCGATTTCAACAAAGTAAAAAGTACTGTAATCCTCATTTCATTCTTATCGAGAGGGGAGTGACGCGAGAGACGTGTGGTTATAAGAGAAGAGCACATAGAGGTGCGAAAGAGTTTGGGAGGGAGGCATACTTTTAGCTTTCATTTTTGACATGAAATTATTTTCCAGGTCTTTTCTTTTTTGTTTTGTTTTATTTTATGGTGCATGCTTTTTCTTTATTTTATTACCCCAATTCAGCTAAAACAATAGCTCGCATGGGCGTTCTCTTGGGTGCGGATTATTACTTTTCCGCAGAGAACGCCCAAGCTCCAACGTACCTTAATCGTTTATAGTTATAATATATAACATAAGGAAATATTTAGATATGTTAAAAGAGTAATATCACAGATAAATGTAAATTACATATGCATCCCGGGTATATAAAGGGGTGCATACAGTGCGGCCCGTGTTTGGTGCGTCCACGCGGATAGCTCTCGCTATCCACAATCCGTCCTGACATACTAACGCGGGAAGAAAAATAATATGAAAAATAATATTTTAATAAAGTAAAAAGACTAGTTCATCAGGCAGCCCAGCGTAGCTGGGACGACATGACGGGAGTAATGACATATTCGCTATGGTGTGTAATGTACTTACGTCGCACATGACGTGTTTACAACACAGGTATCCACAGCGATTATTTGTGTGAGACACAGCTACGCAAGAATATTGCACAGCTGTGTAGGATGACCGTGGTCAGCCTATGGAATGGGTAACAATTATAAAAACATATAGTAATTAGAATAATGTTTCAAAAATAATAAAATAATAAGTTCCATTTTACCGCACACCTACTCATAAATCCTGCTGCAACTTCGACAATAGTGTCCACAAATATCCATCGAGAAATTTCCCCAGTGCGTCTGGGTACCCCGACTCGTTCGGGACGGACGTGGTGGATGGTCCTCCACTGCCGAAATATCACTATCTATGTTGCCCAGGTCGGTAGTACTGAAGCAGGAGGAAGGCGCTGATATAGCCATAGACGTGCTAGTGATGGCGGTGATGATGACGGGTGTTGTACTAACTCGAGGCTGTGCGGATACTGCTGACATCACTGTTGTCGTGGAGGTGGTGGTGGTGGTTCTGGCTGCAGGTTGGCTGAATGCTGTGGTGATGTGTGGTGTCGATGCTGCTGCAGTGATTGCGGATAATTTTCTTATTTTCACAGCCTTAAGTAACTTGCTGTCGGTCGTCCTGGGAATTGCACAGATTTCTGGCTGGTGCACGATTCTTCGTTTTCCCGAATATGGACGATCCGGTGTAGTTATTTTGCGTACGGCAGGATCTACTGGAATGCTGATGGTGCATGTGTGTCAGTGTGCTGCTCTGCGGTGTGGTGGTTATGATGACTGCTTCCATGAGGCTGATCTCCTCATCTATAATTAAACTGCATGGAGATATTGATATATTGGAAATGTCCTGTAAACAGGTTTTGGATACTGTCACAGGTGTGGAAATTACTACTGAAATGGGTTGGCCGATAATGGATGCGGATCCGGTGATGATGCTGCGTGATGTCGGTGGTGTCACTGCGGGTACTGCTGGTGTGGAAACTACAGTTGGTGTCCATACCGATGCTGCAGGTGCTGCCGGTGCTGTTCTTGCAGGTGCTGCCGATGCTGTGGTGAAGGATGCTGGAGTGCTGATGCTAGCTGGCTGTGTTGCGGATGCTGTTGGTCTTACAAAATGCAGAAAGTCGGTTTGTTGTCATTTGGCACGTTTCATCTTTGCCATTTTTCCCGTTGGAAGCACGGTAACTGGAAGTCTACTACGTGTAGCGAGGATATCTATGTCCTCATTCTGTTCACCAGGTTCTAACGTCACAACTAACACACAATGTTTGAAAGATAATGCGTGTGTTACACCGTGCAGGGTAACTGAATACAGGTACTTGCAGTTCGCACAGAATGCACATTGTAATAAATAATCGTGATTGACATGAAGCGTCAAGTCCGAGTTGCTGGGGATGCACGTTTACAAGGCTGTCTGTTAGGCTGTAATGCTGTACACAGATACTTCTTCCCGAGATGAGCAGGTGCTGACACCTCCGAGCTGCCGGACAAGGCGAGATCTTCCGCAAGCGTCATCTCATTTCCGCATGATGATAATGTGCGGAACTGCCTAACCTAAAAATAAATTTCCTACCTCGTCATACTTCCCTGGCCAAATATAACATAGATAATAATAAAGTAATAAGTAAACTGCAGAATTTGGTTTGCGACACGAAAGTATCCTAATGATCGATCTTCCCTAGTGTCGAGCTTTACAGGAAGATGAAATTTCAGTGTGAGATTTCCTCCTTTTATACTTTTTGGTGACGTCTAAAGTTTTAGGGTGAGTCAGTCACGTCCAATAGGGAAAGTTTTAGGGTGAGTCGGTCACGTCCAATAGGGAAAGTTTTAGGGTGAGTCGGTCACGTCCAATATGGAAAGTTTTAGGGTGAGTCGGTCACGTCCAATATGGAAAGTTTTAGGGTGAGTCGGTCACGTCCAATAGGGAAGGTTTTAGGGTGAGTCGGTCACGTCCAATAGGGAAAGTTTTAGGGTGAGTCGGTCACGTCCAATAGGGAAGGTTTTAGGGTGAGTCAGTCACGTCCAATAGGGAAGGTTTTAGGGTGAGTCGGTCACGTCCAATATGGAAAGTTTTAGGGTGAGTCGGTCATGTCCAATAGGGAAAGTTTTAGGGTGAGTCAGTCACGTCCAATAGGGAAAGTTTTAGGGTGAGTCGGTCACGTCCAATAGGGAAAGTTTTAGGGTGAGTCGGTCACGTCCAATATGGAAAGTTTTAGGGTGAGTCGGTCACGTCCAATAGGGAAGGTTTTAGGGTGAGTCGGTCACGTCCAATAGGGAAAGTTTTAGGGTGAGTCGGTCACGTCCAATAGGGAAGGTTTTAGGGTGAGTCGGTCACGTCCAATAGGGAAAGTTTTAGGGTGAGTCAGTCACGTCCAATAGGGAAAGTTTTAGGGTGAGTCGGTCACGTCCAATAGGGAAAGTTTTAGGGTGAGTCGGTCCCGTCCAATAGGGAAGGTTATATGGTGAGTCGGTCAAGTCCAATATGGAAAGTTTTAGGGTGAGTCGGTCACGTCCAATAGGGAAAGTTTTAGGGTGAGTCGGTCACGTCCAATAGGGAAGGTTTTAGGGTGAGTCGGTCACGTCCAATAGGGAAAGTTTTAGGTTGAGTCGGTCACGTCCAATAGGGAAAGTTTTAGGGTGAGTCGGTCACATCCAATAGGGAAGGTTTTAGGGTGAGTCGGTCACGTCCAATAGGGAAAGTTTTAGGGTGAGTCGGTCACGTCCAATAGGGAAGGTTTTAGGGTGAGTCGGTCACGTCCAATAGGGAAAGTTTTAGGGTGAGTCAGTCACGTCCAATAGGGAAGGTTTTAGGGTGAGTCGGTCACGTCCAATAGGGAAAGTTTTAGGGTGAGTCGGTCACGTCCAATAGGGAAAGTTTTAGGGTGAGTCGGTCACGTCCAATATGGAAAGTTTTAGTTTTAATCTTCCTGGGGTCAAATCACATATTCCCTCCATGGAAAGGAGGCAAATATAAATATAGAAAGGAAGGATAGTCGCTTTCATCCCCACTCGGCGGGATATCAAGTCTCCGATCAACGTTAAAATCTGGAGATACTTATTCCCATGGAAGCTCACCTTTTAATTAGTGTGAAGCGGTTTTCAGATATGATACTCATATACTCGTCTGTTCAAATTTCAGGCGGGAACGCCCAATCGGGGTGTGGGAGAGCGTGATGACGTCAGCAGCTGTGGCCCTGACCCTCCACCTCTCGCCTCCTCCATCACGCTGTGGCATATATCCAATTTACTGGAAATTAAAAGCGCTGATCACGTGATTCTTGTTTTGGAAAGTACGTGGTTGATCGGAAACTTAGGCAATCTATATGTAATGGCAGAGTGTTGATGCTGCTAATTATTCGTAGTTGATGTGAAAAATGAAATAGATGTTTTCAAAATTCTGTTCCTCAGAACAGCGTCACTGTATATGCACACAATCTTATGCATGCGCCGCCTCTTGTCTGTAGTAGAATTATTCCAGCCCGTGTTGATTAGTGGCTGGAATATGTAGGTAAGAGAATATTTGAAATTCTCCATAATGTTATACTGTCGAAGTTTTGATGCGGCTTCACCAGGACACGTGCTAATGATTTGTATACGTCGTAGAACAGCCGTGTTCTTAATCAAAATTAGGACAGTATAGCTGACTGTAATTTATTGTTTGGTTTAAATAGCTCTGACTGTAATTTATTGTTTGGTTTAAACAGCTCTGACTGTAATTTATTGTTTGGCTTAAACAGCTCCTTGTCTTGCAGAAACCAAGTCTACTGATCCCGCAAAGCTGGACTGTGTTTTCCGGGTGAGTGGTCTGCCACGCATCCTCCGCTGTGGGTAGGACTAGTCCCATCCCAACCCAGACCAAACTTAATTATCACAATACAGCTCGGAAAATGCGTGCGTAAGCTTTACCGTCGTATGGAGATTGCGATACAGTCATCCTGCGTGTCTGTGTCTCTGTCATGTTGGTGAATTTGATTGATATGTGTAGCTGCTTATCTGCGGATGATTCTTGCGCTGTTGTGAAGTGTGACACTTTTATGGAAGCGGGGTTGGGCAGCTGCATGTGGGTCGTGTCAACTTTATCGGACATGATGTATTTCGCTCTGTAATGGCCGTGTCCGAAGATGGGACAGAGTTACTTTAGAGGGCGGATGACCAAAAAGGGTGCTGTCATAACTTGAATCAATCCATTATCGAATTTCCTTTCAGTAGCAAAATCCTACTCGATACGGATGACAGACTGCAGGCATCTTGCTCTCTTACTAATATTGACTGTTATTACGTGTAATTGAAGTGTGAAAGTTTAGCTGTGTACGTACGGCGTTGGGGGGGGGGGGGGGGAGTGGGGGTGATCCCCCGTAGCGTGTACTGTAGATGGCTGCGGTGTTGCTCCTCCTTTCCGTATGATCAGTTTTCCGTAAACCGGATAAGGTGTTTGCGGAAAATGTTGACGTGTTGATGATGGTGGTGATTTGTTGTAGGGAAGTAAGCATTGCTGTGTGACGCTGGCATAATGTGAATTGGGCATATCCAGGTTACCAAACTGGGGAATGCCGAGTCTGTTGCTATTGCGGAAAAGTCGGGTTATGGAAAGTGATGAGCTCCCCGCATTCGTGTGGGAGGGAATGTTGCGGAAAAAGCTGTCTAACGTTTTCGATTATAAAAACTAAGTGAATGCTAACGATGTTGTTGATGATGTTGAATGTGCTTGTTATATGTTTAAATAACCAGGTATGTGTGTGACGTTTGCGAAATGGTGAATTGACGTATCCAGCCTTGTGTTCTGTATGCTCCTGGCTTTCTGTGTCTTTGCGTGATGTTCTAACTGGCCACCGGGGTGGGGGTGTTTGGGGGTGGGGTGAGGCATGGGATGGCGGTTGTGGTCAGGGATGGCCTTTGGATGGAGAGGGTCATCTCCTATTACACGCCGGTTGGTACTCTGTCATAATTTTTAAGTACCGGGAATAATCGAGCCGAGTCTGCTGAACAGGCTGCTTCCCGGGAGGGAGGGGGGGGGGGGTTACTGTGGTGCGGGATGCCACCTCCTCTGCAACAGCAGGTTCTCTCATATCTGAAGAGTGACAGTCAACAGACAACGAGTGGAGTGTGAAATGGACAGGACTGATGATGTCCGAATTTGGTGCATAGAGGAGAGACGTGAGTTGGAGTGGGGGTGGTGGTGCTATAGGATGGGATGCACCTTGGAGTGGGAGTGGTCTCGCGATTTGCGGATGTGGAGGGGTACACCGAGTTGTGCGGTGTTGCTGTTCTTCAAAACAAGCCAAAACCTCATCAAGTCTCTTCACTTCCATGCTACTTATTACATGTTCCACCCCACAAGAAGCATGGCCCGGGGCAGCCTCATCTTCCGCTTATGGTAACTCTATAATTGGGGTAATAGCATGAAGTGGGTGCGAATGGGAAGAGGTCGGCGGAACAGCTTTTTCGTCCTTCCACTTGGACAGTACAAACGAGAACGTCTTCAGATACGACTTCCCAGATCTTGTAGACCCACACTGAGGAGGGAGAGGGCGAGTACGTATCTCGTCATCGTCCTCAGCGTTAGTCACTTGTTCACCGGACTCCTGGCTTGTTAGGAGAGGGATCAAACTGGCACCACGGTGCTCGGGACTAATGTCGGGAATACCTGTTTCCATAGAGACATCGGTATGGGTACCGGTGTTACATGAAACGCCCAGCCTGAGCTCTGGTACTGGGTCATCACTGAGACAAGCTTTAAGCCAATCGAGGTGGATGACTGAGGTCAGGCCATCCGAGGCGCGGATACAGTAGGTCACGTCCGACTTCTTACCTACTACCACATAGGGGCCTTTCCACTGGTAACTCAGTTTACTTGGCACGTTTGCAGAACATCGCGAATCGTGAACCCAAATCATTTTTCCCACCTCATACGGATCTCCATGTACTCGGCGGTCATGCCACGTTTTCTGACGCCAGTGTACAATGGATAATGTTGCTCTTACTCTGTTTTATCCACTGCCGCATGAGCCCGACATAGAGAGATGGTGAATATTTCTCTCCTGGAATCCTGGGCATGGCGAGATCCATGGGTAAGTCTAATTCATGGCCTAACATTAACCGAGCAGGGGTATAACATGTGTTGGAATGTATTGAAGTGCGGTATGCCATGAGCACACATGGGAGACGTAAATCCCAATCTCGACAATCAAGGCATATTTCTTTTGTCAGCATCTCGGCCAGGGTTCTGTTGAATCTCTCTATCATCCCATCGCTTCGCAGATGGTAGGATGTTGTGTGCGTTTTGACTATATGAAACAATTTGCACAGCTCGAGATCAGCCGGCTCTCAAAATTACTTCCTTGGTCAGAGCGCAGTTCATAGGGCATACCGAATCGGCAGAACACATTGCTTTTCAGAACCTTCACTATTGTGGATGCCTCTTGGTCCGGCAAAGCAAATGCGTCTACCCACTTCATAAAATAATCTTGCAATACGAGGATGTATTTTTTCCTTCATCCGTCGTATTCAAGGGGCTGACCACATCAATAGCCACTCGCTCCCATGGTGCACCAACAATTTCAACTTGTAGAGGTGCGGAATGGTGCCTGCCAACAGCGCGTCTTTGACATGGGACACATTTAGCAACCAATGCCTTCACACCATCACGTATCCCGATCCAGTGGAATCTCTGTTTTATCTGCGTGGTGGTTCACTCGATGGGTAGGTGTCCAGCGCTATCGTGTAGTTGTTCTAGAATAGTTTTATGATAATGCTTAGGGATCACTATCCGGTTATTAATGTAGAGAATGTTGTCTCGTATATGACACTCTCCAAATGGCTGATAGTAGTATTCATTGCATTAATTTAAATATATGTGACACGGGGCATATTGACTTATGGATGAACTTCCGGTCATCCCCCGAAACAACCACAATAAGGTGATATTGACGTCTAACATCACCAATAAACATAATTTATATAACGACTAAATAGTAAGTCATTGTGACATAGTTTCTGCATAATATGGCCATAGCTAAATGTTTTCAATTGAAACCAATCAGCTACATTCATGCTTTCATGTCTGACACGTGGACTATGTGCTTTACGACTTACAGCTTGAAATTAAGTATTCATATATAGTTACATGGCAACTGGAAACCAAACAGCTTTCTTTAGAAACTTGTCGGACTCCCCAGCTGGTCGCTTGAGTCAGATTTATTGGCATGGCAATGGCACATAGCAATTGGTAAAACAGCTTTAGCTAAATCCAGCTCATCAAATCATATATATATATATATATATATACAGTAGTGACGGTGCTGTCACATTCGTGTATTTATACAGCTATGGTCAAATGAAATTGCCCTGTACGTGGGGCTTAGAATACACCTTCCATATCCTCTGTGTGTTGTAAGAGGCGACTAAAGGAGGTAAGGGTGAGGTAACCCTGACAGAAACCTCGAGTGCTGAAGACGGAGGTTCCAGGCCGCTCGGCGCACTCTAATAAACCATGGATCCACGCACTTAACGCTTATGATCATGTCGATAGTCACTTACAGGACTGGAGGTATGATCAGCGAACGACAAGAAGAAGAAGGTGTAAGCGAGAAAGATCGATCAAGAACCTGTAGCTCAATTTTCGGCACAAACGGTGTAGTTAGCGCAAACGACTCCATCGTATTCGAGTCGCGTGTGCAGGATGTAAGTGCGTTGTTGGAAGAATTTCCAAAATTTTAAACCTATTTCGATTCCCGTATCATACCATTGTTGAAGTCTAACCTAGTTGCATCTCAGACGCCAGGATATGACGACGGACGGACTACTTGGACGAATAACAATTGTGAAAGCCTAAATCATGTCTTCAAACAGGCCATAGATTGGAAATCTCAGCCGCTAAGTGAATTGGTTGAGAAACTATACTCAGTAGTCCTTAGACAATATCGCGAGTTAGAGCGTAGTTTGATCGGACAAGGTGATTATGTTCTCTGTGATGAGTACAATGGATTCGCAGTTCCGGAAGCAATATGGTGCACCGGGGAGAGCGACCAAAGAAAGAGACATTTCCAGAGGTTCCTTAAAGCGGCTAAAGAAAGCGACTCACGGACAATAACGTCAACAGACGGAACGAGAGTCGTTATACCATCAAAGAGTGGGGGTAAAAAACCTGGGAAAAGAAAACGAGTGAAATGTGACAAAACAACAAGCATTCCAAAAGCATCATGTGCTATTAAACTTGAGTTAATGTAGAAATGCTAGCCATTCAGTCCTGTAGTAAAATTGCTGTCCATTCCATAAATATTATTTTTGAAAACATATCACTGGTATAACTGGCTCGAAAACTGAGCCAGTCATTCCAGTAGTAAATTAAAAAAAATAGTGTTCTCTTGGACATTTTCTATTATAATTCGGTAGGGCGCCAGGCATAAACTAAATGTAATATTTAAGAAGATAGAATTTCCTTATAGAAAATGTCCAAGAGAATACTATTTTGGAATACTTATCACTGGTATAACTGGCTCAATAACTGAGCCAGTCATTCCAGTAGTAAATTTTCAAAAATAGTGTTCTCTTGGACAATTTCTATAAGGCAATTCGGTAGGGCGCCAGGCATAAACTAAATGTAATATTTAAGAAGATAGAATTGCCTTATAGAAAATGCCCAAGAGAATACTATTTTGGAAAACTTTTCACTGGTATAACTGGCTCGATAACCGAGCCAGTCATTCCAGTTGTAAAATTTCAAAAATAGTGTTCTCTTGGACATTTTCTATAATACAATTCACTGTCGCGTCCAGTGTAGATACCATGTATAATAGTTTGCAATATGCAGAATATTGGCGCTAAATACGTACATATTCTGGAATTCTCTTCCACCTGAAATTAGAAACTGCTCTAAAATTGACTCATTTAAATCACTACTAAAAACATATCTTTTCCAAAGAGCATTCTAAATTTTGTAAAGCGCTTTTGAGCAATTCAGTTTGGAATTGGCGCTATATAAATCCGACATACATACATACATACATACATACATATATATGCGCATATAACTTCACCCGTAAGCTTAATGTGTGAAGCGTTTTGTATAGATAGCGTGAATGTGACGCGTGCGTCTGTTCGTGCATGCTTGCGTACGTGTGCGTTTTATTATATTCTATTCTTTTATATTCTATTGTAATGTATTGTATTGCCTTGTATATGTCAACATTAACATATAATAAATATAAACTGCGTTGATCAGTTGTTTGTCTTGTTTCTTGATATATATATATATATATATATAATATATATATATATATATATATATATATATATATATATATATATATATATATATATATATATATATATATATATATATATATATATATATATATATATATATATCAAGAAACAAGACAAACAACTGATCAACGCAGTTTATATTTATATGTCTCTGTCGAAATATTCTTGTTTTCTTAAACTGCAAACTCTGCCATAGCCATATGACTTTGTCCCCATCCCATATATATATAGCCTATCATATTATATATTATAATCCTGCTTTCATAAATTGCTTGAAAATATATCTAACGCCCAGAATATGCGCTGATGCCAGTCTAATTTGATTTAAACAAATTTATCTCTCAGGATTTGGCATGGTTGCGGCCGTTTTTTTGGTCGGTTGCGCCTGGTCTCGCCTGGTTGTGCCTGGGCCTGATCTCGCATGGTTTTGCCAGTTCTGCCCGGTTTTGACATAACGTAATTTTTTTAAACATATTTTATTGTACTGATATTACAACGGGATTGGGCACAAGTTCTATCAACTTAGCTAGGCCCTCTCCACACAAAATCATAAAGACGGCAAAACACACGTGTCATGCG